>CM067171.1:117347088-117661038 GCA_034093135.1 Erigeron breviscapus
GTTAAAAAAATAAACACGGGTAAAAATCCACTGTAATTGGTTTTTTTCGTATTGGCTGTAATTGACACGAGTTTTTTCATCATTTTTGCAATTACAGTGGACTTTTAAAGGTTTTTTCTCATGTATTGGGCCACTGTAATTAACACGAGCTTTTTCACTCTTTTTGCAATTCTCGCAATTCAAGCCATGGGAAATATTCAGGGGTTGTTGGTTCGTGTTTGTTGGCTCCTAGATAGCGTGGTTGCTTTTGTAAGTATATTGTAATTATTTCTTGTACTTTGGTCTAGTACTTTGCTAGAACCCCTTTTTTATAATATATATTGTTGTTCTTAAAAAAATAATATGTGGTAATATAATATATGTATGTGTAATTAATTCGTGATTTAATGTATTTTTTCTATTTATATGTTGTTTAATTCATAACTAAAACACCTAATAAATAATTAAAAATAATAAAGGATGAGGTAATCCTTGGTAAATTTACTTTTAAGTGTGCATAATTCTATATATATATTGTTGCCGGTTAATGTTAATAAAATTAAATGCTAACCGTAAGATGTCTATTACTTTTAATCTAGAACGTCAAAATTCGTCCTTTTAATAAGGGAAGTTTGTTATCTTATATGTGACATGTGCTCACCACTGGTGCTTTTCCTATCTAACATGCACCCAGCATAGTCAGAGTCAGAATATGCAACTAGGTCAAAGTTGGAGTCTTTGGGATACCAGAGACCCAGTGAGGGGGTACCTTTTAGGTACTTGAAGATCCGCTTGACAGCGAGAAGATGAGACTCTCTGGGAGAGGCTTGATATCTTGCACATAGGCAGGTAGCAAACATGATGTCAGGACGACTCGCTGTGAGGTACATCAGTGAGCCGATCATTCCTCTATAGAGAGTAGGATTCACATGCTTACCATCAGGGTCAGCATGGAGATTATTAGGAGGAGACATGGGAGTGGCTTTGGTGGTCACATTGGACAAGTCAAATTTAGCCAGCATGTCTCGAATGTACTTCTCTTGGTTAATGAAAATCCCATTTGGGAGTTGGCGAATTTGTAGACCAAGAAAGAAGGTCAGCTCACCCATCATGCTCATCTCGAAATGAGAGGACATCAGGGAGCTGAACTTAGAACAAAGTTTCTTGCTGGAGGACCCAAAAATGATGTCATCTACATATATCTGAACATATAGGACATCAGCACCCTTTCTATAGATGAAGAGGGTGCTGTCAATGGATCCTCGCTGAAACTTATTGGAGAGAAGAAATTCAGAGAGAGTGTCGTACCAAGCTCTGGGAGCTTGTTTAAGACCATAGAGTGCCTTATAGAGACGAAAGACGTGGTGTGGCTTGGCTGGATCTTCAAAACCAGGTGGCTGCTCAACATAAACTTCCTCATCGAGTTTTCCATTTAGGAAGGCACTCTTTACATCCATTTGATATACAGTGAAGTTTTTGTAAGCAGCATGTGCCAAGAATAAGCGTATAGCTTCCAATCTGGCCACTGGTGCAAAGGTTTCATCATAGTCAACACCTTCTTCTTGAAGGTAACCTTGTGCAACCAGCCTAGCCTTGTTACGTGTAACAACACCATCTTCGTCCATTTTATTTCGATAAACCCATTTAGTTCCAATGGGTTCTTTTCCAGGAGGTAGAGGAACCAAAAACCAAACATTTTGTCTTTTGAATTGGGTGAGTTCCTCTTGCATGGCAGCAACCCATGAGGGATCAACCATTGCTTCTCCTATATTTTTGGGAGTGATCATGGACAAGAAGTTTACATACAGACATGTATTTCTTGTCGCTGATCGAGTAATAATTCCCTGCTGAGGATCACCGATGATTTGGTGAGCTAGATGACTAGATGTCCACTTAATCGCAGGAGCATTTGAGACACCAAGTTGAGTGGCAGCGGAAATCGGAGCGATGGGATCAGCAGGAGCATTATGAGAAGAGAGGTCAATGGTAAGAATGGGTTCAGGGGAATGATCAGCAGAGCCATTCGACTGATTTGAGTTAGCATTGATGATGGAGTCATCAGCAGACTCCATTTCTTCAGCACTTGCTGAAGCATCATGAAACTCCTCCTCAGTAGAGTCATCAGCACTTGCTGAAGCATCATGAAACCTCAGTAGACTCCATTTCTTCAGCACTTGCTGAAGCATCATGAAACTCCTCCTCAGTAGAGTCATCAGCATGCACGTCATCAGCCAGTGATCTAGGTTTGGCTGATGCTGCATGGATTGATCTTAAGATAGGCTCAACTGGCTCAATCGAGTAGATATGAGCAGCCACTTGCTCAGGTTCAGCATCTGCTGAACCATCCTGTTGGTCATGCTGATTAGTATCAGGCAGCGAGCAAGAAGCATCAACAAATGAGTCAGCTTCCTCAGTAAGAGGGTCAGCTAGCTCATTGAAAATGACCTCAGATGAAGAAGATTGAATGTCCTCTAGGACAGATGAACTTTCATCAAACGTGACATGAATAGATTCATCAACCTTCTGAAGGCGAGTATTGAATACTCTGAAAGCCCTGCTGATTGAAGAATAGCCAAGAAAGTATCCATCATCAGCTTTGGGATCAAATTTTCCTAGATGATCCTTGTTGTTTAGGATGAAAACAGGACATCCAAAAACATGAAAGTAGTTGATTTGAGGTTTCTTACCTTTCAATACTTCATATGCTGTCTTGTCATGTCTTTTAACAATAAGACAGCGATTTTGAGTATGACATGCTGTATTGACAGCTTCTGCCCAAAACTTGCTGGGCAAAGAGGATTCACTGAGCATAGTGCGCTGCTTCGATGAGAGTTCTATTTCTCCTTTCAGCGACACCATTTTGCTCAGGGGTTCTAGTAGAAGAGAAATTTTGTGAGATCCCTTGATCAACACAAAAGGATTCAAGAGTGTGGTTTCTGAACTCAGTACCATGATCGCTCCTGAGTTCTTTCACCCTTATGCTGTTGAGATTTTCCATTTTCTTAATGAAATTGATGATCTCTTCAGCAGCATCACTCTTGGAATGAAGGAAGATGGTCCAAGTATATCGTGAATATTCATCCACAATTACTAAAGTGTATCTGCTACCCTTTAGACTTTGGACATTCACAGGACCAAAGAGGTCCATGTGAAGAAGATGAAAGCAGCCAGAGATGGAATTGGCCTGCTTAGTTTTAAAGGTTGCTCTGTGGCTTTTACCTTTTTCACAAGCACCACAGAGTCTATCCTTTTCAAAGGAGAGATGAGGAAGGCTACGAACAAGGTTCTTTTTGGCCAGTGAGTTGATGGTTTTGAAATTCACATGCGACATACGCTTGTGCCATAACCAATTTAGTTCAGCAGCTGACTTAGCAAAGAAACAAGTCTCACTATCAGTTTTGATAGGAGTAAAGTCCACCAGATATACATCTCGTTTTCTTGGAGCGACCAAGACGACTTCCTTGTTTACATTCACAACAGTGCCTTGATGTTTATCAAGAATCACTTTGTAGTCAGCATCACAAAGTTGGCTTATGCTGATAAGATTGTGTTTCAAACCATTTACATAAGCTACTTTGGTGAACTTGATCAGACCATTTGAGAGAAGACCATATCCTTCTGTTTGTCCAGTGGAGTTATCACCAAACACTACAGTAGGGCCAGTGGCCTCTACATTGTTATCCAGCAGGGTCTTAGTGCCAGTCATGTGCTTTGAACAGCCACTGTCCAAGTACCACACACCTTTTCCCAGCGAGCCCTGCATGGATGTAACAGAAGGATTTAGACAGGTTCACTATTGAACTCGCTGACAGCCATGTCAGCGGGGTTAAAGGTTTGAGTTTCAGAAGGTTATTCTCCACTGATAGTGTCATCAGTAGGGAGAGGAAGAGGAGCATTGGGGTCTGTCACCTCATCTCTTGAATTGATATCAATAAGTTGATGAGCAGGGAGCATGTCACGATCAATCACATAGGTGTGATATTGATCAGCAGAGGTGACAGTGGTTCCAGTATCTAGAACAATCAAGTTGCTGACTTGATTGTTGTTCCCATACTCAACCAGGATGCTCCCATGACCATTAGTAACGATCTCTTGAGAGAGGGGAAAGGAGATTCGCTGAGCAGCAATGAAGTCAGCAATATTTTCCTCAGTGAGAACAGTCGTATCTCCTACACTGTTTTAAGGATCAGCAGAAAGACTCTCGCTGACCATAGTGGAGGAGGGATCAGCTGTTGAGGAATGGGGATTGGGTTGAATGACAACTTCAGGAGCATCCCTGGAGTTATCTTCATCACAATCAGTAGCAACATGACCTCTGCTGCCACATAAGTAGCATTTTTTGACAGAGGTGCTGCCCTTTTGACTTTGAAGGAAGAATTCCTTCAATTGTGAGGAAAGATCATTAACTTGCTGGGCTAGCTCGCTAATTTTGGGGTCAGAAGAGGAAGATGCCTTTTTCTTTGGCTTAGGCTTTTGCTTATGCTTATGTGTAAGCTGAAGCATCTTAGGAGCAGGACCCAGAATGGACTTTCCTTTTGGGTCTTCTGTTTGAGAGGTAGAGGGATTTTTTGATCCCTTGACTACACTCCAAGCTTGATGGACAGCAGGGTAAGAAGAAGAAGGACCCTGCTGAGATGGGTGCACTCTTTTGGGAGTGACCGATCTAGGTCGCTGATTGGGAGTAGCTGACCTCATTTGCTTATGAGGTAGGTACTGCATATTAGGAGTAGAGGCTCTAACTTGCTGATGAGGCAAGTGTCCTCTTTGAGGAGTGATAGGTCTTACCTGCTGATGGGGAAAGTATCCTCTTTGAGGAGTAACAAACCTATTTTGAGTATTAGGTATTCTCTCCTTTTGAGGAGTTTTATGCCTCAAAATGGGAGTAGGCATCGATTGAGATGCCTGCTGGTGGACCTGTCTATCAGCAGGTCGGACCTTAGAAGGTCTAACTTGCTGATATCTAGCATCACCGAACCTGACGCGTCTCCTTAAGACACGGTCATCCTGCACAGTTTTACTGTCAGCATGGGCAGGAACTTGAGAATATGAAGGATGAGGGGTAGGTTGAGGTTGCTGGCTAACAGGGGTAACACGCTGAGGCGTGCTATAGTCATAGGGGACAGCAACCTTACTTCTTCTGAAAGGTTCAGAAGGTCTGATGGTGAGCTGCTGAGGAGCGATGGGCTTAAAACCATCACTACCAGTATCCCCTTCAAAGGATTCCCTAGAAGAGTATTGTACTCTTCCTTCATTTGGCATCATGCCAACAATGGGGAGATGAGGATAGGGGTTGCTGGTGCTAGCTGAAGTGCTAGTACCATTTTCCTCAGCAGGATGAGGTGGGTCGCTGGCAGTAGGAGAGGTAGTACCAGCTTCCATTTCATTATGGTAATCGTTACCCCTAACGAAATACCATTTTCTCATCTCTTCAGGAGAGATGACCGCAGATGGAGGGATAGAAATTTCAGGCTTCACCTCATCATTGAACAAGTCAGCAAGAGAGGCGGCAGCATCAAAGTCACCACCTATTATTGCCTGAACTTGGGCAGGGACTTGTTCATTTAAGCACTGGTGGTGAAACCTGGAAGCTTTTGACCAGGAGGTCACAATCTTCTTAAGGTTGGCCACTTCAAGCTTGAGTTTTTCATTCTCAAGTTGAACCTTTTGAGCCAGCAACTCATGAGATTGGAGTTCAACATGAACATTCCTCAGCTCATTGAGTCTTTCAGATTTTTCACTTAACTCCAAGGAAGTAGAGTCAAGCTTTGATTGGACATCAGCTCGTATAGATTCAACGAACTGAAAGTCACAAAGAAGAGATTCGAAGATTTTTGGTTTATCTTCTTCAGAAGCAGAGGAGTGAGCACAAACCTTTTTAATGGTGACGTTCACCCACTGACTTGAGGAGACTTGATCTTTTGTCAAAGCATCTCTATCAGCGAGCGCCATAAGGCACATGGCGTCAACATATTCTTCACTGTCTGAATCGTCTGATTCAGCCCAGTCGTGCTCTTCAGCTACCAGCCCTTTTGCTGGTGTTTTGGCCTCTTCCATTTCAGCAACCTTGGCCTTCAGCTGATAGTATTTATTCCTGTACTCATCAGCAGGTTTGGAAGGGTTAGTTTTAGGAGCAGCAGGAGTTGGTAGGGCAACTCTGCATTCCTTTTGGTAGTGGCCTTTTCTACCACATCTCCAGCACTCCTCTTGAGCTTTGTCAACAAGAGGCTTATATGGAGCAACCGACCTACGGTTGTTCCATTTTCGGGAGTACCTCTTACCAGTGACTAAGGCAAAATCCATAAAGTCGCTGAACATCTCTTGTTTCTCTTCAGCATCAAGATCATCAACAAGAGATTGAATAGGTTGTGGAAGAATAGAAGAGCTGGCACCAGTATTAAGATTACTGGGCTCAGCAGAGATAAGGGCCAAAGGGTCAAGAGCAGAATGAGCAGAAGAAGAAACAGAAGAAGAAGAGGGACCCGCACGATGCTGTGCATCAGCGGCAGCTCTAAGATTTTGAGCGAGAGCTCTTTCTTCGAACTGGAGCATGCCAAAGAGAGACTCAAGGTTAAGGCCATTGAGTCGCTCAGTGGTTCTGAGGATTTGTCTCAGACCTTGCCACTTGATAGGTAAACTATCAAGAAATTTGTGGCATACCTCAAAATCATCATGAGAGATACCAACAGTGGTCATGTCGTTCAGCAACCCTTTAAATCGGGTATAAGTGCCGTTGAGACCTTCGTTGGGGAGAGAAAAGAATTTTTCATAGGCTCTTTTTAAGTCTATCTTTTTAGTGGCAATGGTAGCAGCAGAGCCTTCATGCATGCTAACCAATCTATCCCAAACTTCTTTTGAAGAGGGATATCTAATGACCACTTTCATGAGGTCAGTGGGAAGAGTGCTGACAATCATGTTTTTTGAGCCTTGCATCAAGATTAACAAGTCTCCTTTCATCGTCAGTCCATTGAACCTCTGGTTTGACGATGTCAATCACAATCTCAGGAGCATCAACAGTTGCTCCTGGTGTTCTTTGAACCAGGGTGGGGATATAAGGACCGACGGTCAGAATAGACATAAGATAGGGTTCCACACCCACTATATGTAGTAACATCCTTTCCTTCCAAGACCCAAAGTCATCGGGCTCGAATCTTGGAGGGACAGATACGTAACCGAAGTCACGTGTGTTAACAAGGGTGGGAACAGCAGTCATGTTCTTGTTTAAAAATGAGAAGAAAAAGTATGCAAACGGATCTTTGTTTCAATAATTTAGAAACGTTGTCTCTGATACCAATTGACAGTCCAGTGATTTGCACACTTAAATTAATTTATCTAGACAAGAATATAAGAACAGAAAGTAAAGAACATGAACAAGAATAAGTTCAAATGCAAATATCTAAGCAAGTCTAATCATATGTATCATTGATTAAACGATGAATACATGGTCGATATTACAACTTGTCTTACAAGAATAC
The DNA here is from genome assembly GCA_034093135.1 of Erigeron breviscapus. Classification (NCBI taxonomy): domain Eukaryota; kingdom Viridiplantae; phylum Streptophyta; class Magnoliopsida; order Asterales; family Asteraceae; genus Erigeron; species Erigeron breviscapus. Next base: position 117,354,540 of record CM067171.1, read on the forward strand.
AAATGAACTATGTAATTGCTAAGTCTAGAAAGAAAGAGAAACTTGAATAATTACAAATAAAGTGACACACACTTTATGGTGACTAGCACAGAGTATAAATGGTGTGGCTGTGTTGCCTTATATAGGGGAGGAATTAGGGCAACACAACCTTACAATGATAGTGATTGAATGGTGGTTGTCGACATTCCATTGGCTCTAAGTACTTGGATCCAGGAGCCTTTGTCTTCTTTACCAAAACGGGTATGAGAGAGAAACCCTTGTTTTGGTCCCAACTGTACCTTTGCCATATAAGGTAATATTCAGTTGGACCACCATGTGACTCTTGTCTTCTTGTGTTTTGAAATCTTCCCGCATTGACCAACAGTTTGGGAAGCAAACCACCCGCTGACGAGAGTCAATGACTCGCTGATGACTTGCTGACGACCCACGTCAGCGACCAAGTCTGGTCAGCGAATCCTTGACTCAACATATTGTGTATGTTATATTGAAAGGAATATGATGAAAATCTTAAACGAAGGACCCTATGTGCCAAGACTTCCTATCAATGCACTTCTTGACCCTACTGGATCAAGAAGTGGAAGGGAAAAGAGAGAGGAACACTGGTCCGAAGAGGAGAAAAGATTGGTAAATCTTGATACACTTCTTAAAAATATGATCCTCGGGGCTGTTCCAGAAACTCTTATTCCCACACTAGTTCTCTATCCCAGTGCCAAAAGCATGTGGGATGAACTAGTGAACCAGCATGAGGGAGGTGATGATACTGTTGTTACCAGAAAAGTCTCCTTAAACAAAAAGATGAGTCATTTTTTGCTCTCCCAATGAGTCTCTTCTGGTACTTACACCAGATTTATGAGTATTATTAACCAGTTAAGAGGACTAGGGTTGATAAAGACAAGGATATACTTTTGGAGAAATTTTGTGATATTCTTCCAACAAAATGGTCTCACATGATTCTGGTCTTGAGGCAAGGTAAAACCTTGCATTCCCATACTTTGTCAACATTGTATGGAGCCTTCAGATTCACTGAAGAAAATCAAGCCCAGAGGATTGAGGCAGAAAAAGATTCTTTTATTCATGCTTCCAGTAGTTCCACAGTGGTCACTAATACTGCACCACCTTGTGCGGCATTAATATCTTCTGAGAATGTATTTTCTATGAAGAAGATGATGTCTGAACTAATGGATTCTGGAGTCTGTAATGATATCTCTCCCGACTGTGATGAAACTGACAGTGATGACCTGGTTGCAATGATGGCCAAAACGTTTAACCGTTTTAAGGCCAGAGCAAATAGGCCCACTGGACAACATGCCCCAGTTCTTCCACTGACAAGACCAATCTGACATGCTTTAAGTGTGGCAGAAAAGGTCATTTCATGAAAGAGTGCAGGTCCAGTCAGTTTGTCTCTCAGTCTGGTCCAACTCCTTCTTATAACAAGCCTGATGATAGCTATAAATTGAAATACAAAAAGCTTAAGGCTCAGATTGCTCTCTTGTCTAAACAGATGGAAGACAATAACAAATGCATGATAGCAACCACTGAAGAAGCATGGGTTCCCTCTGACGATTCATCAGTCGATGAAGAAGAGGAAAGAGACTGTTGTTTTATGGCTCTGGCAGATCAAGAGCATCTAGTGAAGGATGATGTCACATCTGGTCGATGGGTAGACATTGTTATTAAAAAGGTTAGTGAGTATGATAATGAAACTGATCCTGAACTTAAATTGGACATTGCTGAAGCTCTAAATTCTGATTTAATTTTTTGTGGAAACTGTTAGATTTGACAGTCTAAATGGCTTAGAAACAGATTCCTCTGAAATAGCTGCTTAAAAATCAAAATTAAAAGAACTTCAAGATATTGAACTGGCATTTCAAGCACAAGTTTTGGTAACTGAACAACTGGTTCAAGAAAAACATGACCTGGAAATAATTTTGCAAAAAGAAAAACAGGTTATTCAATCATGGCTTGAAACAAGAAAGCCATATGATGCTGGAGTAAACCAATTTCCATCCCAAAACGTGCATATCTGGATGGAAATACTCATGTTGCAGCATTAATACCAGTAATTGACCGGTTACCAGAGGAGGTTAAACCAGTACCATATATGATGAACCTTCTACCCCAAAATCTTGTAAAATACCAGCTCAATTTCTAGAGGTCAAGACTGGAATCCCAGATGACTGCTCCAGTTAAAAAGGTCAATAAGCATAAACCTTTGCCTCAGACTGTTTCTAATGAACCCCAGGTTCAAAGGAAAAAGAACAATTCCCTTCCTAAGCCAAAAGTCCAGTCAACTGGAAAGGCTCAGGTTTCATCTGAAGAATCTATTTTGTTAAGGTTGGAGAGCCAGTTTCAACTACTGGCTCGTCAGGTTCAAAGTTGTCATGCAAGATTAAACAACTTTGAGGGTACTTCATCTGGCCCTATACAAAATACAAACCTTTTTCTAAGAAAGAGAAAAATATTCCTTTAATTGAGAAAAAGAAAAAGGTTTCTAAACTATCAACTCCAGTAGTGTTTTCAACAAAAACTACTATTGAAGAAAGTGAACTCAACCAGATACCCCCAGGGATCCATAAGGGAGGATCCAGTTGATGGGTTCCCAAATCTAACTGATATATCTGGTGGATGTGCAGGGCGATCGAAAGAAGCATACCTGGTATCTTGACAGTGCAGCTGGCAGGACAATGACCGGACGTAAGACCCTGCTGGAGGAATTCATCATTTCTGATGGACCCTCCATTACTTTTGGAAATGATGGTTGTGGAAAGACTGAGGGGTATGTAGTTCTGAACAATGGACAAGTCAAATTCAGACGTGTTGCATATGTGAATGGTTTGAAATATAACCTGATCAGTGTAAGTCAACTGTGTGATGATGGCTATCAAGTTCTATTCAATATTGTTTATGGCATTGTATTCAACAAGGACTGGAAGGTAGTGTTGATTGCTCCCAGAAAAGGGAATGTGTACGTGATGGATAGGGAAAGCTCTCCTTCAGAGCAGTGTTTCTATACTCAAGCTGATGAAGACACAAACTGGTTATGGCATAAAAGGTTATCCCATTTAAATTTCAAAAATATCAATAAGTTGTCTAGAAAACAACTGGCAGATGGGATACCTTCAGTTTCCTTCAAAAAGGAAAGGCCATGTCCAGGATGTGAGATGGGAAGCAGAAACGTGCCAGTTTCAAGACCAGACAGAATTTCAGCATTACTGAACCATTTCACATGCTTCATATGGACCTCTTTGGTCCAGTGAATGTTCAGACTCGTGCTGGTAAAAGATACACCCTGGTTATAGTAGATGAATTCTCCAGATATTGTTGGGTGGTCTTTCTCAGGTCTAAAAATGAAGCTGCTGCTGAAATCATCTCTCTTATCAAGCAGATTGAACTAAAGCATAAGCGAAAAGTGTGTCAGTTAAGAAGTGACAATGGAACAGAATTCCAGAATGCAACTCTGGAGAAATTCTGTACTGACACTGGCGCCTCCCAGAACTTCTCATCAGCACGCACTCCAGAGCAGAATGGAGTGGTAGAAAGGAAAAATCGAACGCTGATAGAAGCTGCCAGGAGTATGCTTGCTGAATCTGGTCTTCCTACCAGTTTCTGGGCTGAAGCAATTGCAACTGCTTGCCACACCCAGAATCGATCAGTGTACGTGAAGCGACACAAGAATACTTCCTATGAAATATTGAGAAATAGAAAACCAAATATTGGTTATTTTCACGTTTTTGGATGTCCAGTCTACATCCTGAACGACTCCACTCAGTTAGGCAAATTTGATGCCAAAGCTGATGAAGGATATTTCTTAGGATATTCAGCCATTCGCAAAGCCTTCAGAGTCTACAACAAGAGACTGGAGAAGGTACAAGAGTCCATACATGTTACTTTTGATGAATCAAATAATGCAATCAATAAAAAGCCTGCCCTTGATTCTCCCCCAGTAATTCCAATTATCTTTGGTGAATCTGATCCCATTAACTGCAAAGATTCACCTGAAGAAGTTTCCAGTCATTCTGACTTGGAACCAGTTCGTAAGAAGAAGATCCCCAGTTGTACACCTTTCTATCCTTCAATAAGTTTCAAACTACCCAATGAACTTGTTATTGGATCAGATGTACGTACTACTCCACCAGTATCAGTATCAGTTGAAACTATTCCTGAAATGTTTTCATATGAAGAATTTCAAACTGAACCAGTACTTCAGGAAATGCCTTCCATGAAGAATTTCATGATGCAAATCGTGATCTTACTGATTCAATGAAGATACTGAAGTAATTTGGCAAGACCCTCCTCCATCCAGAGGAGACTCAACTGAATTCTTGCACTGATATTGTTGTCAGTAACAATCCTGGTCAGTACTCTCCAGATGGACAAAAGCTCATCCTATTGATCAGATCATAGGTGACTCCAGTAGAGGAGTTCAGACCAGAAGAGCCTCCAGTGATCAATGCTTATATGTCAGTTTCTTATCACTGAATGAACCAAAGAGGATTGACGAGGCTATGGAAGATCCAAGCTGGGTGACTGCTATGCAAGAAGAGCTTCACTAGTTTGAAAGGAACAAGGTCTGGTATCAGGTTCCTTTCCCAGTTGGAAAGAAAGAACCAATTGGAACAAGATGGGTTTTCAGGAACAGGGTAGATGAAGATGGTCACGTAATCAGAAACAAGGCCAGACTGGTAGCACAAGGCTACTGCCAGTCAGATTTGACTTTGATGAATCATTTGCTCCAGTGGCTAGACTTGAAGCGATCAGAATATTCTTAGCATTCGCTGCTTATCATCAGTTCAAGGTCTACCAGATGGATGTAAAGAGTGCTTTCTTGAATGGAAAGCTTGAAGAAGAAGTTTATGTCAGACAACCACCAGGTTTTGTTGATGAAAAGCATCCACATTGGGTATATCGTCTGGACAAAGCGTTGTATGGCCTCAGACAAGCCCCACGTGCCTGGTATGACACTCTGACTAAACATTTATTGAAAAATGGTTTTAAACGAGGTGCAATTGACAATACCTTATTTATTCTTCATGAACGATGGGGGGGGGGGGGGGGGGGGGGGGGGGGGGTGGTGGTGTTGGGGGTGTTCGGGGTAATCTGTTAATGGTACAAATTTATGTTGATGGTATTATTTTTGGGTCTACTGATGAAAACATGTGCAAGAAATTTTCGAAAATAATGTCAACTGAATATGAAATGAGTTTGATGGGTGAATTAACATATTTTCTTGGACTCCAGATTAAACAAAACAAAGATGGCATCTTTATTAATCAGGAAAAATATGTTAGAGATCTTTTAAAGAAATATGATATGAACTCTTCACCATCTAAACCCACTCCAATTTCTGCACCACTGGACTCTGATCCAGATGGTAAACCAGTGAACACCACTGTCTATAGAGGCATGGTTGGTTCACTGATGTATTTAACTGCCAGTAGACCAGATATTATGTTTTCAACATGTTTATGTGCCAGATATCAGTCTAATCCAAAGGAATCTCATATGCTTGTTGTAAAGCGCATACTGAAGTACCTTAAGGGTGTCCCTAGTTTGGGTCTTTGGTATACCAAAGGCTCAGGCATGGATCTAATGGGTTATTCAGATTCAGATCATGCAGGTTGTAAGATAGACAGGAAATCCACTACTGGTGGATGTCATTTCCTTGGTGGCAAACTGGTCAGCTGGACCAGTAAAAAGCAAACTTCAGTTTCATTGTCCACTGCTGAAGCTGAATACGTGTCTGCAACCAGTTGTTGTGCTCAGATACTCTGGATGAAGAACCAGTTGCTTGATTATGGTATTAAGTATTCAAAGACCCCAATCTTTTGTGATAATACCAGTGCCATTGCTATCTCAAACAATCCAGTCATGCACTCCAAAACAAACACATTGATCTCAGGTATCACTTCATTCGTGATAATATTGTGAAAGGAAACATTGAACTCCATTTTATCCCCACTGACAAACAACTCGCTGACATTTTTACTAAACCTCTGGATGTCAAAACTTTTGAATATCTTGTTGGTGAGTTGGGAATGTTAAACCCTTAAATCTGGAACCTTGGTATTGAACGCCATTGTGTACTATCAAGGATCTTTGATTTAAAGATTTATAAATTTATGACTGCTCAGATATGGAACGCCATTGTGTACTATCTTTGCATTAATAGATTTCTGGATCAACATTCCAAGGGGGAAAGACTTTGAAAGATATTTTTGTTCTTAAAAATGTTTTAAGTTCAGGGGGAATTTATTAATTTATTTTCTCACTGGACAAATTTCTTCAGAAAATATTACTGGTGCTTTGTAAATGTGTCCCTCTCACTGGTAATTGGACAGGTTGAAGTGCGTGTTTGAGGTGACTTTTGTCTCCTTGTAAATGTGTCCCTCTCATTTGTCTGTATTAGTTGACGTGCGTGTTTGAGGTAACTTTTGTCTCCTTGTAAATGTGTCCCTCTCATTTGTCTGTATTAGTTGACGTGCATGTTTGAAGTTACCAGTCTTTCAAAATGGTTTTCACTGGTACTTTACTGGAGTGTCCCTCCAGTGTACCATCAGTACATGCTTCACTGGACTAATCCACCAGTGATACTGGAGCGTCTAGTCAACCTCCAGATGCACTGAAATGAGTCATAATATTTTTTTTAAATACTTGGTCATTGTGCGTGCCACGTAAGCAAACTTTTTCAAAGATATTTATCTTATAATCCTACGTGGCATGTAAATTTTTCAACGAAATGATGGTATTTTTACCCTGGGAAGATAAAAGGAACAACTTGTTAGTTTTTGTGGGCTGTAAACCGTCACACATTTATGTGTGATGTGATGTAATTAATGCGGATCTCAGAACCCGATCAAAAATTGTATTTGATAATTTCAAATAAATCGTTTGAGTTCCACATTCTCTCTCCTATATATACCCACTTTCACTTTCAATTGCATTTACTTCGAACATTTACTCCCAAATCTTCAAATTCCTTCATTCAATTTTTCATTCTTTTCCAATCATAAATCTCTCATATTAACTGCAAATTCATTAAATTCTTCATCAAAACCTTAAATATTCAATTTCATCTTCATATATCTATTCATCATAATCAAATGGCACCTAGACAATCAAACTCACCCAAAAATCTGCTTGCAGCCGAATATGCTCCGGTTGAAAATGTTGTTAAACCTAGACATATTACTCTTGAGGCGAAAGCCATAAGAATTAATATGAATTTTTTTTTTTTTTTTTTTTTTTTTTTTTTGTAAAGCCATAAGAATTAATATGAATAATTGGATGGCAAGGCTCACACTTTCCACTACTCATAATGCCCGTTCAATTATTGGGAGATTAAATTCATTTTTTCTCTCATGTCCACTATATGGTGCTCTCACTCGTAATCCTGGAAAGATGTATCACGATTATCTTTGTGAATTCTGGTTTTCTGCAGTGTATGTTGAATCCACCAAAACCATCAACTACACATTGCAACAGGGTGCCAGATCGTTCACTCTATCTGTTGATTCTCTCATGGCAGCTCTTCAATTAAATTATCTGGATGAGAATGAGTTGGCAATGCCACTCCCTACTGGTATAAATTTCAGAGATGTGTGCAGGTTGATGGGGCACACTGAAATCGTTGATGAACATGGCCAGTTGTTGAGAAAAGGCACAATATATATGAGCAAGCTGACAGATTCGTGGAGGTATTTCTTCACTCATTTGGTTGAGTGCTTGGGTGGCAGTTCTGGAGGTTTAGACCAGATTAATCAAATGCAGCTCCAGATTGCATACTGTTTGTGGTTTGGGTACAGGGTTGATTTTGCCCAAATATTCTTTAATGACCTTGTTGACCGTCTGAAGGTAAAAAGTAGAAAACCCCACATTCCTTATATTCGTTTTCTTTCACTGATATTTTTAAGAGCCCTGGGTGCTGAATATGATTATGAAACAAATCATTTCACACTTTGTGAATATATGAGGGAGTTAAGTCACTTACAATCTAGAGCTGGTGAGGTAGATATTCCTCAGACCATGCTGACTTTTCAAAGGGAAAATATAGAGGCACCAGGTAGAGGTCCAGTTGGTGAAGGACCTGCTGGTGACCAAGATGTTGAAATTGTAGAAATGGTACAACCCATCAGGCAAGTGGCTCCTGAAGGTCAACAACCAAATGTTGAGCATTCCAGACGACCAAGATCAAATAGGCGTCTGATGAGAGGTGGAGTCCAGGTAAATCCAGAAAGACATGCTGGTGATGTAATGAATTTAGATGGGTCTCCAATTTTTGAAGAGGAGAATGTGGAAAATATTGAACAAGATATTGAGCAGGCTGAGAATGTACAAGTTGTTGGGCAGATTGCTGATGAACAGATGGAAAATGTGGCTCAGATTGATGAACAGGTTGTTGAGCAGGTAGAGCAGGTTGTTCAGTCTGATGAACAAGAAACTGGTGAGCAAGAGGCTCAGATTGATTTGAATGTTCAGGCTGGTGAACAGGTTGGTGATGCAACTGTTGGTGATATGTTTTGGGATGAGGCTGATTCTCCCATTTCAGAAGGTCAGAATTTTGATGTAGATATGGACTTTCTTGGTGAAAATGTTGAACAAATTGAAAGTCTACCAGAAATGCCACCACCTCCACCAGAAACAAATTTGCCACCACCAGAATCCGATATGCCACCACCACCACCACCTTCAATTCCACAATCAACTCCTTACTTTAATCCTCCAACACTCCAAATTTCACAATCTCAAGCCCCTCCACTTGAAACTCCAGTCATCATAACTGAACAACGTGTGCCAGACTCAACAGTTGTAAATGCTGTATCTACTGAAACTGAAGAGGTCTGGGCACAAGTACCATTAATGACCAGACTGTCTTCTCATCTGGAACCTCCCAGTGGTCTCTCCACTTCGTCTTCTGCCGAGGTCCAAGGCCTTTTAAGTAAGGTGGCGGACCTGGAGAGATCACTCCAGACTTCATCGCAGGTTATTTCGGACTTTAAATCTTTATTATCAAATAACCTTGCTTCTGAAATGAATGTATTTGCTGAAAATGAGAAGTTAGTATTTGAGAAGCTAGATGAACTGATACTGGCCACCAATAGAAATTCTGAAAATATCAAAGTGGCAGTCCAGGGTTTAGAGGAGAAGCTGGTTAGTTCTATTCAGACTGCAGTGGAAAGTAAAGTTGTTCAACCACTGGCAGGTCTGAAGGATGAGGTTGAGAAGTTGGTCACAAGGGTTAGTTCACTGGAAAGCAGACCCACCTTTGATCAGAATGCTGTTGCCAGCACAATCAGTGATGAATGTACAAGGAAGTTCAGATCCAGTATGCTGAAAGAAATCACTGAAGAGATTTCTGGGTCTGTTCTTCGAACAATTCAGGGCGGTTTGTTACCAGAAGTTGTGAAATTGATTGAAGCTGAGATGCCAAAGCACTTGCCCAAAGAAATTGAAAATGTTAAAAAGGAAGTGTTGGGGCTCAAGAAAATTGTAACTGATGCAAATCCAGTGTCTGGAAGAACTTTTGGTTCACTGGACAGACATATGAAAGAACAATTATGGAATGATCTCAAGTCCAGAACTGGTGATCATTCCAAGGTGGAAAAGTCGTCTGGTGACCAAGAGGGTTTGATCAGGAAGAAGAAAGAAGTGGTTGCAAGTGCAGTTGAAAGGGCCTTTGCTACTGAAAGCATTGTGCAACAAAAGCAAGTGACTGGTACTGATGCCAGTGCATGATTAGCACAGAGAACTTTTGAAGAGGCTGCTGGTACTGAAGCCAGTGAGCCCCAGTTTGAAGCTTTTCCAGATATCCCAACAACTCTTAAGTCTTTGAAAGGAAAACAACAAATGGTGTCTGGAGAAGAAGAGCAAAATGTTGAAGGGTCATCAGAGTTTCCTACTGTTGATGATGACACCTCAAAGAAACTGGAACAACAATGCATCATGATTGAAATTTTCAAAAGAAATCAAAGAGATGAACTGCTGGCCCATCAAAGGGAGATGGCAACTATGGGAACTCTGGATTCTTATAATGCTGGAAGGTTAGGCATTAATATTGATGTATACAAAAAGATGAAGGATGACCCCAGAGTTCATCAATGTCTTAATGCATTGAATGATGTTCATGTACGATCGTTCTACGTTGAAGAAGAGCAAGTTATGATTCGATAGTTTATGCTGTCAGTGTACCAGAACTGATCAGACAGAGAAGGGAGGAACTGGTGAACCTCCAGAGGAAGATAAGGAAAAACGCTGGTGCTCTGGAGCTAGAATACAGAAAGAAATTGACTGGTCTGCCAAAGCTTACTGCAAAACAAATCAAAGCAATAAAAGATGCTGATGTAAGCACGTTCATTCCCCTAGATACTTCTCTGAAAATTAATCGCCAACAACTCCAGTCTACTGAAGGACAACAGAGTGTATCCAAGGAAACTGAAGACATGATCCATATGGCAAAGCAGAAAGCAAAGTATGATGATATGATGAATTTCAGGGCTAATACCAGAAGGATCGTAAATGCTGAAATCAAATTAGCTGAAAATCATCAAGGAATGACCAGATTCAATATAAAGTTGACCAGAGAGGGTAACTTTACGGATGAAAGGAAGGATACAACAGTCCAAGCTTTTGGATGGACTGAACTGAAGGAGATAGGACTAACTTTTAAAGGTAAAACTGATTTATCTCCAGATGTTAAGGCTTTTATGAAGAGAGTTGAAAAGGTTTAGAGAAGAATACAACAAATGGAAGCTGTGTTGGGTATGAGACCACCAGTGTCTGTTCCATCATCTCCATCACCAAAGAGGAAGGCTTCTGAAGATGCTCCAGGGCAGTCATCGAAGAGAAGGGCCTGACTCTTATTTCATTTACTTATTGTAATTTATCGTTTGATGAAAGTTGTAACTATTTGTCAGTTGATGTATGTAATATTAGTTGCAATTTTTATTTTCATACAAGTAAATGATCAGATTTAGTCTAAGTTAGAACTTAAAAGATGAAACTGAAAACATGATGATCTATAAAGTGTTTTCCAGTAACTTATTTTTAGACTAAGTCAAAACTTGTGTTTTTCAAGCATACAAAGATGTATAGATATAAGCTTGAAAACACTTGCATTATTTCTAAACAAATAGGGGGAATTTGTTAGGTCCAGATTTACTGGACTCGCTCCAGACTCGACGACTGGAGCCTTACTGAAGATCTGTCCAGAAACTGACCTACTCCAGACTTGGAATCTGGAGTCCCTCTGAAGATTTGTTCAGAAATAATGGAAGACCAGTGAGCAAATACTTGTATAGGAAATCTGGAGTATTCTCCAGATTAGCTCACTGGACTTCACCCCAGTCCAGATCTACTCTACTGAAGACGTTCTCACTGAAGTCAAAGACTGAAGTCAGAATAAAGAAGACTGACAAATGGCGGAGTCCACTGGAAGTCTTACCAGATCTGTACACTGGAGGATTGTCAGTGTTCTAGACCTTACAAGTCTGAACACTGATATCGAGGATTTGACTTTAAGCCTTTACACACTTTCCAAAGAACAGTCCACTTGTTCTTTACCAAAGAATATACGTGTGTAAAGGTGGTTGGTTAAAAGAATAAAGTCATATTGATGTGACTTTATCCTTGTACCTTTAACCAATGCATTTAATGTTCTTGTCGGTTCATTAAATGCATGCAACCATATTTGTACGGCACAAAATTCACTGGTGAATTTTGTTGCCTATAAATACAAAGTCATTTCTTTGAGAAAATTACTTTTTAGCAATTTGGTGAACTTGCTTAAATACTCTCGATCTAAATGGGTATACTTCACAACTTTAAGTATATCGATCAAAGTAGATTATTTAGCAAGTATAGATCACTTGTAATTCAAAGATTGTTTAGATATTTACATACGTGTAACATCTAGGTTCCGCAACGATCTTGTATTTTGTTTATACATCAATAAAGAAAATACACTTGAAAATTACATTTGTGTTCCATCAATTATTTACTTGTTTAAATATTGCTTAAGTCATTTATTACTTTGTTTATATTCTTGCATATACTTTAAAGTAATACTAGTCCGATTCTAGTTCATACTTGTCTTGTTATTTTACACTCGTGGGTTAAACCATCGTGTGAGGGACTTTACACGCTCCCTGACACACTCACACTAGTAATAATGACTATATGCTTATCAGTATTTCTAGGTCTAGATATCACCACTAATGCTTTCCATACGACAAAATAACATTACATTACAACGATATGAACACAAAGTAGTTAAATTTACTCGAGAAATACAACAATAACAAACCAGAAGACGATAAAGCTTTAAAAACCGAGGGCTTACAATATAGCTTGCTTCCCCTGCCTGTTGTCGTACCTCCTAATTACTAAGTCTTGAGCGGTCACTTCTTGTATACAAATCCCCTACTAATTACTAAGAAAATAAACTATAAGTTATGATATAGAATATACCGTTAAAGGGTGACTAGCAAATCTGCAATAAAATAAGTAGATAATTAATTCATAACATATTATGAAATTAAACCAAAATCATACCTTCTAGTAGGGGATAAAATAAGTAGTCATCAACAAAAAAAACTAGAAAGAAGCTTTTGATTCCTCGTATAAATTAATTAATTTAATTAAAAGAAAATCTTTTCTAAAGTGAAACATAGGGACTGGAAATCCATAAAACCCTAACAGCGCACTTGTATTTAGGTGGCTGTGAAGGGGTGACTGTTGACTGGCCGACGGCTACTGAATGAAGAAGAAGATGGTTTTTTTTGTGTTTTGACTAGGGGAAAAGTGTTGTTTCCAAAATAAAAAAGGGGTTTTACTTTTGAGGGAGGAGATATATGTGAGATTGAGAGGCGGGATTTCAATTTTTTCGGTGTGACGGGAGTTAAAAAAAATTTTGGGAGCAAACTAGATTTCAAGTTTTTTTGGAAAAAAATGGTATGGTTGTTCTTGAATTATAATATTACTCGTATATTATAAGTAAAAATATAACTAGTAATTTTTAAATATATATAAAAGAGAAATCTTAATTTTAAAATGAAAAAGTTTGAACTATTAGATAAAGCTCAACTTTTAATTAAAGTCATTATATTAAAACGATTATGTCATATACCTTTTTTAATTTTTTTAGATTTATTTTAATTTAATAAATTAAATGATTATTATTTCCTTATTTAAATTTGTAGGCATTAATAATCAATGTCTTAATGATATAATTATGGAAAACTAATATTTTTAAATTTTACATCGTTTTTCATTTTTAAAAATAATTTTTGACTTTTTTTAATAAAATTTCCATTTTAATGTAATACGTTTTTATTAAATTATGATTTTGTATAGAATTTTTATCGTATAACATAATAAATATTGATTATATGCATTTAGTTTTACATCATTAGTATTTTATTATATTTAAATCAATGTTTTGAAACTGGACCGGATGTCAAACCTTTTTTACAAGTTCACTGGTCGGATCCACCAAATCGGATAATACACTAGAGTACGCCGGTGCGATGAACATATTGACATAACTTTTCAATAATTACTAAACGAATTTTAGGTTAATTAAGAACTGTAAAACAAAGACGAAATCTATAATAAGCTATCACAATTATGTATCAAAAAAATAGTTGTATGAAAATCGCAAAGATATTATGTATAACTTTAAGTTAGATTATCATAACATGTGATGTATAGAATGATAATTAAATTGCTTAGTAAATTTGAGTAGTAAGTACTAAGTACTATGTAACATTCATGATTTTTACCGTTTGATTATGCATGTAATCTGATTAACTACTTTAATAAACGAAAACTTTGGGCCTAATTGTGTTCGTTTATATGTAAATTGGGCAAATTATAATGTCATAATTGGAGTTCTAGAATTAAGCCCATGATTACAAGACCGTGATATTGGCCCATACGTGTTATGGAAAAATAGAAGATAATTGAGTAACTGTAGTAACAGGGAAAATGTATATACGAAACCTTAAGTATAATGTACGGTTTCAATAGTGTCGGTGGCACAGTGTCGGTGGCTAGATGATAATTCCAATAACGGGACAAAGGCCGACATAACTTTAGAATAATTGTGAAAGCTTCGTTGTTTGTTATTGATCATGAACCTAATCCCTTAGCTGGATAAATACCCCATCTATCTATCTAACCCATTATATACTCAATCATTCATTTCCTCCCAGGAACCTAAAAACACACACACAAACTTTCTCTTATTTTCTTCTCTTTGATTCTAGTTTCTTTCATCAAAATTTGTAAGAACTTAACTAGTTTATAACAATAAGCATCATCATCTTTAAGAGAATTCAAGACTTGGTTCATTTCAAGTGTTCTTCTCATCTATTTAGTCTCAAATCCGAATTTTTGCATCAAGGAGCTTTGGGTAAGTTAAACTCATTCCATAATCATCATTTGATGATTGTTAACATGTTTCTAGTTATATCAAAGTGTTTTTGGGTCATGAATCGGGTCAAAATGCAATTAGAGTTTCATTAAAATTTTGGGTTGATTTGTAAGAATTTTATGATGAGTTTGATGTTTTGGGACAAGATTATGATGTGGGTTATGTTTAAGTTATGTTGAATTGATCTGAGCCACATGTGCGCTGCACCTCCTCCTTGGTGCGCCGCACTTGCAAGGGTGCACCGCACCTGAACCATGGTGCGCCGCACCTATCCTCCAGTTCAGCAAAACTTAATTATTTTGAAAAATCATAACTTTTACATCGTTAGTCCGTTTTTAACGTATGACCCATCGTTGGAATCGTGTGAGAGTCTACTTTATCAAGGTATAATCCTTATACCTTGAATCCACTGTCATTTCCAAAAATGACGTGATAAAGTGTCCTTGTTTATATTCGGTTGCACCGATAAGACAATTTAGGATTGTGACATAACCGAGTTGAGTCTCAATTGTCCTCTAAGGTTGATTTACTCTTCTAAAACCTAGATGGGGTTTGACACGTGAATTGTAATGTATATGTTTATAGGTGGTGAACGCTAAGCGATTGTTGGACGTTTATAACTCGACTATATCTTGTATTTAGCTTGCATATCCAATCAAGGTGAGTTTCGTAAACCCTCCCTACTCTAATTGAGATTCGGGCTGAAAAGTGTACACATACGTGTTTGTTGAATGTTGTTAATCGTTATATGAATCGTTGTTGTTAAACGTGCTTGTTGAACGTGTTAATCGTTATATGTGATCATTATTGTTGAATGTTGTATCGTATGGAACGTATATGTTATGATCATGCCGTTGAAATATACGTAAGACATGCCGTATGAACATGCCTTTGAAATATATGTAAGCCATGCCGGAACGTATTGAACGTGTTTGTTATTGATCATGAACCTAATCCCTTAGCTGGATAAATACCCCATCTATCTATCTAACCCATTATACACTCAATCATTCATTTCCTCCCAGGAACCTAAAAACACACACACAAACTTTCTCTTATTTTCTTCTCTTTGATTCTAGTTTCTTTCATCAAAATTTGTAAGAACTTAACTAGTTTATAACAATAAGCATCATCATCTTTAAGAGAATTCAAGACTTGGTTCATTTCAAGTGTTCTTCTCATCTATTTAGTCTCAAATCCGAATTTTTGCATCAAGGAGCTTTGGGTAAGTTAAACTCATTCCATAATCATCATTTGATGATTGTTAACATGTTTCTAGTTATATCAAAGTGTTTTTGGGTCATGAATCGGGTCAAAATGCAATTAGAGTTTCATTAAAATTTTGGGTTGATTTGTAAGAATTTTATGATGAGTTTGATGTTTTGGGACAAGATTATGATGTGGGTTATGTTTAAGTTATGTTGAATTGATCTGAGCCACATGTGCGCTGCACCTCCTCCTTGGTGCGCCGCACTTATCCTCCAGTTCAGCAAAACTTAATATTTTGAAAAATCGTATTTCCCACGAATTACCCACGGATTGCAAAGTTTTTGAAAAATATTTCCCACGAATTACCCACGGATTGCTAAAAGATTTTTTGAAAATATTTCCCACGAATTACCCACGGATTGCTAAAAGATTTTTGAAAAATATTTCCCACGAATTACCCACGGATTGTCTAAAAGATTTTTTGAAAAATATTTCCCACGAATTACCCACGGATTGTCTAAAAGATTTTTTGAAAAATATTTCCCACGAATTACCCACGGATTGTCTAAAAGATTTTTTGAAAAATATTTCCCACGAATTACCCACGGATTGTCTAAAAGTTTTTGAAAAATATTTCCCACGAATTACCCACGGATTGTCTAAAAGATTTTTTGAAAAATATTTCCCATGAATTACCCACGGATTCTAAAAATTTTTGTAAAAAAACTTCCCATGGAATTCCCACAAATTACCCACGAAAACAAATAATCCGTGGGAAATTTGTGGGAAAGTGACTTCATATTTGTGGGAAATTCGTGGGAAATATTTTGAATACTTTTTTACTTCCCTTGGATTTCCCACGGATTTCCCACGAATATAGATTTTTTTATGTAATTTTCCCACGGATTTCCCACGAATATAGAAACATTTTTTGTATGTAATTTTCCCACGGATTTCCCACGAATATGGAAACATTTTTTGTATGTAATTTTCCACGGATTTCCCACGAATATAGATTTTATTGTATGTAATTCCCGATTTCCCACGGATTTCCCACGAATATAGAAACATTTTTTTATGTAATTTTCCACGGATTTCCCACGAATATAGAAACATTTTTTGTATGTAATTTTCCACGGATTTCCCACGGATTACCCACGAAAACATAATCCGTGGGAAATTTGTGGGAAATTTGATACTTTCCCGATTCCCACGGATTACCCGCAGACTATCCTAGAAAAAATTGTAAAAAAACTTCCCATGGAATTCCCACAAATTACCCACGAAAACATAATCCGTGGGAAATCTGTGGGAAATTCGTGGAAATCTTTCCCACGAATTACCCACGGATTGTCTAAAAGATTTTTTGAAAAATATTTCCCATGAAATTCCCACGGATTTCCCACCGTATAGAAACATTTTTTGTATGAATTTCCCGGATTTCCCACGGATTTCCCACCGTCTTATATAATCCGTGGGAAATTTGTGGGAAATACTTCCCACGGATTACCCACGAACTATCGTGGGAAATTTGTGGGAAATTTTTGAATACTTTTTTACTTCCCTTGGATTTCCCACGGATTTCCCACGGATTTCCCACATATTTTTGTGGGTAATCCGTGGGAAATTTGTGGGAAATTCGTTGAAATTCTTCGGATTTCCCACGAATTACCCACGGATTAGCTAAAACATTTTTTGAAAAAAATTTCCCACAGATTTCCCACGGTAAAGATATATCCGTGGGTAAATTCTTCCCACGGATTTCCCACGAATATAGAAACATTTTTTTATGTAATTTTCCACGGATTTCCCACAAATATTTTATATCTGTGGGTAATCCGTGGGTAATTTGTGGGAAATATTTCCCACGGATTACCCACGGAAGTTAGAAAATATTTAATAAGTGAAAGTTCCCACGACTTCATATTTGTGGGAAATTCGTGGGAAATATTTTGAATACTTTTTTACTTCCCTTGGATTTCCCACGGATATTTGTTTGGTGGGTATTCCGTGGGAAATCCGTGGAAAAATATAAAGATAACTTGATTATATAAATTCAACTCCATTTCGTGGGTAATCCGTGGGAAAATTTCCCACGGAATTTTTTCCGTGGGAAAATCCGTGGGTATACACAGATTGTCTAGTAGTATAACCTCTCCCTGTACATTATTGAGATTCAAAACTCATGGAATACGGCATTTGGCGTTACTCCTTACAAAATTATTAATATATATAAGATTTTCTAGTACACTTGTATATGTCTTGTGGAGCTGATAGAAAGTATGCAGATTCTCATGCTACTTGCCTGCCAAAGTTTCAATGAAATGCTTCGAGTTTTACACGAGAAATAACGAGGAGAATAAGATAGAAAACAATGCATAAAAATTTCATGTAAAGCGAAACTTTGGAACCCAGATCATATTCTTTGATTCACAAGTGGAATGGTTTGAAATTAAAATGCAGTTAAGGGGCAACTTTTGTACGAGAAACTATTAATTAAATGATATCGTAATAGACCTCCATTAACAAAAGTAGCAATGCTTGGACTCTTTAGTATAAACTTATCAAGGCACCTTGGAGTTGACCATACTATATATTTGCGTACTCTTCCTTTTCCAGGATCATTTGGAGTTTGCTTTCTTGAAGATTTTAAATATGAGGGATGGTAGAGTGACAAACAAAATACAAACAAACTTTTACAAACTCATGATTCACCAATGAAAATCAGGGAGAGAAAAAGGAGAGAGAAAACACAATCAAATATCATTGGTCTAATTCACATGTCATGTCAGTTTGTAATATTATGTTTGTAAATAGTTTGTAAGTATAGCATTTCTCTTTAAATATATTATTCTCTACAGACATTATATACTATGGTATCAATAGCATGGTTCATGGTTTTAAATTAGATATGTCATAACCACGAAACTTGTTAATATACAAACCTGTTAAAATCACACACGAACATGACACGACAGTTAATTATTCCTGTCATTTTTTCCAAACATGATCATGAAATGAAAATTAACAAGTTATACGTTAGGGTCTATTAAGAAACTTGTTACATATATATATTCTGTAGAAGTCTTAACTAATACTTTGATAAAGATCCTTTAACAATACAAAAATTCATAGAAATCTTAACTACTACGTCACGATAATAACTTATTGTGAAAAAGAAGAAATGACATTAGGGATTTTGGGTTTTACTTTTTAGTCAATATATATTATATATATATGAGTAAAGTTCTTTTAAGAACCGTTCACATATGTAAATGTTATTTTTCACATATATCATTCATATATGAATATTAAGTTACAATATATAATTTGAAGGTTTCCATGATTTATCCACTTCAAATGGTTTTCACATTAACATTTTTCCTATATATATAGTACGGAGTATCAAAATGAGAATACTTTTAAATTGAGGATAGTGTGTGAACATTCAAAATTTTCATTTATACATTATAAGTCCACAAACATGTTTGTATATATGTGTCATTATTTAAGTGATTGATCCGTCAAAACTATCAAAATCAAGTTTATTAATTTGTGCATCAATTTTGATAAATATGTATCTAAGATAGATGAAAAACTAATATATGTTTGTAATATTTTTCTTATATGGAAGCAAAATAATAATAATCATACCACCTTAATGTTATGAGAATTGGTAATAGTATCATGAAAGTTTATTGATTAATTTCCAGCCGGGCACATCTATACATTATATTATATGTTTATAAAATATGCTCTAAAAGTTGTACTATTTATCAAATGGGTAATACCAATATCACTTCATAATCTTATATACTTTGGTTGTTTTGAATAAGAAAAAATAATAACAAGTTACTTTAAAAAAAATTCTATCTAACACGTATTTATTTTAGTTAGGATTTGTGAAGTAGGAACTTTAGACCAAACACACTAATTTTATTAAATATAAGACATTACTATGCACAAAGGAACCTTCATTGCATCTTTAAAGGTGTCATGTAACATCTATAAATAAGCCTTACATGCGTGTGTCTGTTCCACATCACATAAAACTCACATTTCCCTCAATATTCAAATATTCTCCCGCCGATCTATACATACATACACACACCATTTGCCACCATAATATATATTATTGCAAATAGTAAATCACAATGATGATGGGCAAAGCTCAAGCATCCTTGCTACAAATACCCATGAAGTTATCTTTGATCCGGCGCCGTCCACAAAAGGAAAAAGTTGTGGTGGTGATGGGAGCCACTGGTACCGGAAAATCAAGATTAGCCATCCATCTTGCCACCCGAAACAACGGTGAGATCATAAACTCGGACAAAATGCAAGTTTATGAAGGTTTAGACATTGCCACCAACAAAGTAACCGATGAAGAATGTGAAGGTGTACCTCATCATCTTATTGGGATCGTGGATCCCAATGCTGATTTCACGGCCAGTGATTTCATTAGAACTTCATCACTGGCCATGAAATCTATTTTTGGTAGAGGAAAACTCCCTATTATCGCGGGTGGATCAAATTCTTTCATTGAAGCATTAATTGATGATAAGAATTTTGAGTTTAGATCAAGGTACGATGTTTGTTTCGTATGGGTAGATGTTGCAATGCCGGTGTTACAACAATTTGTTTCGGAACGTGTTGACAAAATGGTGGACGCGGGGTTAGTGGAAGAAGTGAGAAAAATTTATAACCCTAACTTGGATTACTCCAAAGGAATACGACGATCCATTGGAGTATCTGAGTTCGATTCGTTTTTCCATTCAGAATACTCATCTTCTAGTGATGAAAAAACTCGTGCCAAATTACTAGAATCCGCTATTAATGAAGTAAAAATCAACACATACAAACTTGCATGTAAACAAGTACAAAAAATTCGTCGGTTGCAAAACATTAAAGGGTGGAAAATTCACCGGATAGACGCAACTAAAGTCTTTCAACAAAAAGAGCAAAACACCGATGATGCATGGGCTAAGCTGGTGGCGACACCCAGTGCCGCCATCATCAATGACTTCATTTACAATAACTCTTCGGAGTTTACTTCCGCGACACTTGATGTTCGCGGCATGATGTTTGAAGAGTTGGGGAAATCAACACCGGTGGCAGCCCTTACTTGCTAGGTATACCAAAAGGAAATTATTATTCGATGACCAATTTGCACAAAATTAAATTATATTGGAATTTTGCCCTCGAATATATCTTACGTAGTTAATGTTTGTACTTTACTATATAATTTTGCATGTTGTTTGGGTAGAATGACTGAAATGCCCATGTAAAGTAGGAATGATAATAATTGGATGAAATTATTTATATTAGTGTGACAGTGTATGTATGATCTGTTAAATGGACCTATACAAAATTTTATACAATGAATCTATGTTTCTGTACGGTCATTATTTGATCATCGTAGCGTAAAAGCAAAGTGGCATTTTATTTTTATTTTAATTACATATATGTACCAAAAGAACACCCTCCACACGGTTTTGTGACATGTATGATGCTATATAATTTAAAAAATTGTTATCTAAACTGTATAAAATATTGAGAATTATCAATATCAATAAAGTTTTCGTAATATCTAAAGTGATCTCCAAGAGTTATGATTTCTAAGTCACATTATATATAAGTTGCAAATACATAATTAATTAAGTAGATTTTTTTTTTAGAATTCAAGCATTTACTTAGAAGAAGATTGTGGCAGCTTAATGACGTGGTTATAAATTTTGGGTTGTGATCATTTGAAAACTAAAATTTTCATGAAAACTAGAAAACTGGCCAAAGCACACTGTGATCTGAATTTAACACAATGTGTTTTTAATTATTTTTTAGAAAAACACATTGTCTTAAGTTCATATCACGGTGTGTTTGAACAATTTTCTGATTTTCACGCGCTATCAAAACCACACTGTGATTTAAAACTTAACACAATGTGTTTTTAGATTACACAATAAAAACATAGAAAACACAATTAAAACACATTGTGTTAGATTCAGATCACAGTGTGTTTTGGCATTTTCTAGTTTACACAGAAATTTTAGTTTTCAAATAAACATTTCACTATAAATTCTTTTGAAGAATATTGTGTTAGAAAAATCATGTGTTTGGCTGTAAAAAGAAGTGGAGCCATTTTCCAAACAAATTTTCAAGCAAAATTGAAAAATTGTAAAATGTGTTCGGAAATTCCGATTGAAGAACTATTAAAAGAATCCATAGAAAATGGAAAGTTTAAAATGTGTTAAGAAGGTTTGTAAGAACACCGGGTCGGTATGGAATGTTTTGGGTTGGCATCGCCAATGTTATAATCAGATGCCGGACGCCTTACCACTCTACCCGTTTTGCCCCGCACATCAACCAAGACATGGGAATTTAATTGTGGGATCTAATGTTGATTTTCTTTTACTTTCTAGTTTTTTTAAATGTATGCGTGTGTAGGTATTTTTATTAATTTGGGAAAAGGTAATGTTTTGCGTTCTGCATTATCATGCAATGGTAACGGCTCAAACATAAAGAAGTTTTGAAAGCTGATGTAGTGCGGGTATGATGTTTTCAATTACGTTTTATTCTGTATTCATACTTATTATTTTTAATATATATTTGAAAATGTTAGATTGCTTCTTTTTTTTAATCACAAGTCACACAATTTTTATTTATTTATTTTATCTTGGCTGTAAAATGGATTGATGGAAAACTAGTAATAACTTATATATATTTATCCAAAATGTAGGATGTGTAACATCCCGAAATTTTTAAGCCAATGAAAATAAACCTTTATTATAGTTTTGACATTAAAATAATTTCCTAGTATTTATATTTTGGATATGGGGTTAATTTAGTTGGACCTATAGCGGATAGCGGGTATTTTACCCACTTAACTTGGAGGGGGGTCGTGGCATATCAGGGAGGTGCCAGCCATTTTCCTTTCTCATACTCACCATTCCACTCCACCTAATCTCTTCTTGATGCTTCTATGATTCTAATCTCAATCAAATTCAATTCTTCAAGCAATTCAAGAATTCCTTTAAGATTAATGATAACAATCATCTCCATAATCTTCATTCTTCAAAATTAAAAGTTAGGGATTGTGTTGGTGATGGGGGCTGGCCGAATTCCAAGAGAGAAAAGGAAGAAAGAGGATATTTTAATTCAAGTCTAAATCTTTGAGTTCTTGAGGTAACAATCTCCATAACCTAATTTCAATTCTTGATTCCTTTAAGAATTAGGGTTCATGCAATCAATTATATTTGGGAAATTTGGGGGTTTTCATATATATGAGTTAATTGCCATAACATAAGTTAGGGTTCTTGTAATTTAATCAAATTGGGGGTTTCTAGTTGGGTGCATGAAAAGTTTGATGATTGTTAGTGAAAATGAAAACTGTGACAGTTCTGATTTCTGACCTTGTCATGGGAAAAACTTTGCTTTATCAGATTTTTCACTTGTTGAGTCCTAAAAAGAAAATGTAGGTTATTGAGTTAGCTCAAATTTGCCATTGGAATGGGCTAAAAATACGAAGTAGAACTCCATATATGAACTTTTGAATTCTGTAGCGTCATGCTGATCTTTCAGCAAAAATGATTCTGTGTCAGTTTTTAAAACGAGTATAACACACTTATACAAGTCAAATCTTGTGTTGGTCACTAAATATAGAATGTACCTAAATGTATTAGCTCGAAGTGGCCACTGGAATGAGGTCAAAATATGGTGTAGAACTCAAGTTATGGTCATTTGAAGTCAGTAAGGTCAAAATTGTTTGTTAGCAACAGCAGCAGTTTTGGTTTTTAATACGACCAGAAGTCAACTTTTAAAGACAATTCACATGTTGGTCACTAAAGATAAAATGTAGGTATATGTGTCATCTAAATTTGGCCACTGGAATCAAGTAAAAAGAGTGAGTAGAACTTGAGTTACACTCGTTTGAAGGCAGCTTGGTCAAATATGAAAATGGTACTTTTTGTATGAAAGTGAGTTTGGCCATATGAAAATGATATAAGAGATACATGTTATGTGAACTAACCCAAGATTAATATAAGATTGTAAATGATGGGTTGGGTGTTGAAATGCTAGTAAGTATGGCTTGTTAGCCTTGTGTATGTGGTAATTAAGCTTGATGACCTTATATGTATGTAAATTGTGAATTGTTGCTAGGTGGAAAGCAATATGATTGTTAGATGGTCATCATGGTTTTGGTTGTCGCGAAGGAGGTGAGTACTCTTGCATACGATTATATGTACGTTGGGTCGATTACCATATGATGGTGGATTCCGTGTGTGGTAATCGATTTGGCGTTAGGGCCTAAGAACCCCATAGTTGAATTGAGATGAGGCCTAAGAACCTCTTGAGTATATTGTTAGCGTATATGGATCCATGTATGTGTTTGTTAGCGCAAAGGTGAGTATGCAAGTGATGGTATGACGGTACCATTGGCTACATGCGATAGACTTTTGTGTTTTTGCCCTCCTTCGTGTGTATAAGCGTATGCAAGATTATTCACTAAGCTTTGCTTACTTTTTAGTTGTTTACCCTTTTTTTATAGGTTGTCCCGGATGCGGAAGAAAGCTAAGTAATGTAAAGATTGAAGTTAAAGTTGCTTAATGGATATTGATTGCTTTAGCTAAATGCGGATAATGATATTGATAATAGGACCCTTAGTGACCCCCTTGGATCTATTGGCTCATGGTACACTTGTTGGGTCATTTTGGTTAAGTTATTATGATGTCAAATGCTAGATTTGAGTTTTGGTTCTTGTAATGGGTCGTTTTGTAGTATTAATGTATTGATCCTGGTTAAATGTGTTTTGGAAAAACTAATAATCCGTAACAGGTTTGGATGATGATTTTACGAATGGGTCATGCCGAAATTTCTAATTTTGTATGTTGTCTTTTGTAATGTGTCAAATCCTTGTTTGAACTCAGAAATGTTGTAATATGAAGTTTGGTTTTGAGTTGGATGAGTTGTAAGTTGATTTAAGTGTCAAAATGGAGTTTTGGAAAAACTGGGCAGCAGGTACCCACTGCGCCGCAGTGGGCAGGCATAGCCCCACTGCGCCGCAGTGGGGAAAATCTGTAAAAAAAAATAAAAAAATTATTAGTTTCTTTTCATAAATCGAGTTGAGTCGTTTCAGGATGGCATCACACATAAAAGTAGGAACTGCTCACAGTCGTTTTCTACGGGTTTTAGGTCTCAATTTTTCGACAGTGTATGAGAGAGATTAAAATATTGGTAGACCTTACCTATGTAAAGAGACAACTCCAGGTTCTATCTAAATAGTAGAAAATAACATCTGACATTTGCATGAGATAAAAATCGGATCTCATAACTTTCAAATGTATACATGTGATGCCATTAGTAGAAGGTATGACTTTTTATTGGAAGAAAGGCTATAGTCTGAATTATAAGTTGTCAAAAACTTTTGAGTTGTGAATTTTGATAGAAATTAATTTGACAGTTCTATTCTTTTCTAATTTTGTTGAAATATCATAATAGGGATTTTCTTAAAAGATGCATATGACTTGTTTGGTTATTGTGTGTTGGGATCTGCGCTATTTAGATTTTAGCTTGCTGAGGTTGTCCAACAGGAAGGAGGTCACTTTTGCAATCTATATTTATTGAAGTCTCGGTAAAAAAAAAATTATCCACACTTGGATAGTGTTTTACTGTTTTAGTCTTTAAAATGACTTGATTGTTGGCTAGGTCCAAAATATTATGGGCCATTTTAGAAACTTACTTTTTTTTTCTTCTAAATTTTTTGACCCATGGAGGACCCTTGATTTTCCGGTCCATGTTGATTGATTTCAAAGTTGTGTGAAAACTGAAAAGTGAAAACCTTGACTAAAAGTGTAAATGCATCATTTTCATTTAACAAACGAGCATGGTACCCGCGTAATGCGGCAGCGATGACGGCGGTGTGATGACGGCGACGGATGGTGTTGGTGGTGGCAGCGTCAAATGGTGTTGGTAATTGATGTAGAGGTGTTTGATTTAGAAAGGGTAGTCGAGATATTTTATAATATAAGAGACTAATGGTGTAATTTAATATTAAGGATCTGTGGTGATTTAATTCATTAAGGTAGTTTGGTCAATTCGCATGTCCCATTTTTTCTAAACTTTCAACATGAGGGTATAACTTTTATACAGTAGTATAGAAGTATAGATAAATAAATACTTGATAGATTTCATTTATCTCGAATACCATCTGCATCGACTTCGAGTGTAAATGCATCATTTTCATTTAACAAAATAATGAAAATCTACAATTCTATGTCGATGTATTATAATATTTTTTAACAATAATTTTATTGAACAAAACTAGTAAGGGGCTAGTGGAAATACTATAGTAGTAAAAATTGATTAACGGAGCACCAAAAATTCCAATCCAAGTTATCATATTGTAATCATGCTGTTAATCAAGCGTAGCTCGTGTATCGACGTATCACAGATGTATATCAAAATTGTGAACTTTTTGACTTACATGATGGTATTTAAATGTTTTTTTCAATTCTTATTAGTATTACTTTTAAAAATGCTAATTGAATATACAATCATGTATCTTAATTTTAATCTTAATATAGTACTATATTTGTCTATGTTACGGCATGTAATCATCAATTGGTTTTTTGCGAAATTCACCTTTCAAAAAAAAAATTGATTTCAATAATGTTACAAATTTAGATCATTTCCAGACATACCATGCATCTTTGTTTTAAACATTGTCATCATGCATACTAATTAATCAATGCTTTTGGCGCTAGCCAACACTCCATTTTGACCGTTTGGTAACCGGACACTTGGTGTCGTTGTTTTTAGGGTTAAGTATCTCGGAGTGTAAGTAACTTTGCAACTTTTTCTATTGTGTGTATGCATCAAAAATTTTGAACATTGTATGTAAGTATCTCGCTAAATTGAACGCTTAATGTAAAAATGTATACGTGGCAACCATATGAGCTGCCCACGTAGAAGTTTTTGATTGGTCAACGTAAAAATTTTACATTAAGTGTTCAATTTAGCGAGATACTTACATACAATGTACAAAATTTTTGATACTTACATACAATAGGAAAAGTTGCAAAGTTACTTACACTCCAGGATACTAAACCCTTGTTTTTAACCCAAAATACGGCACGACCTCAATGCTTTTCTTACTAGTGCCGACGGGCGGCGCATTGGCCCAATTTGGTGGCAAATGCAACGTGTTTTTTTTATACGTCAAAGTGACAAGAAAGAAGACTCGAATGGCCAACTAGGAAATGCAAGGGGTTTTTGGGTGTATTAGTTTTTGTTTTTTATATCTACATATGTATCGTCGTATCATATGTTGAAGAAGACGAAGATCATATACTTAACAAGATGAGTTTTTGTTTTGTTTTGTTTTTTAACTACTTTTTTATTTTAAAACACTGAAGTGCTATTACGTTTTAAAATAGTTATATTAATCTATATTAGTTTTATTTTAAACCCTTAAGTATATATATATATGATATATATATATATATATATTAACTTTGCATACGTTTTTGTATATATACTAGTGCTTAGACTCGCGATGCGCTTACAACCTTAAATAATTTTTTTAACTTTAATTCAAGATTCTGATGATGTACATTTTTTACTGTCCAATTGGAGAGTCTCGAGTTTCATCTCAGACATGCATGGTTCGAGCTCCGCATACTGCCCAATTGGATGTCACCGGGGTGTCTCGAATGTTACATGCTAATTACCAAGTACTAACTCGTTGTTCAAAAAAAATCAATAACAAATATAAACATATTTCTCATGATATACTTGTATATTATATTGCTAACTACTTTTTTTATTTTAAACACTGAAGTGCTATTACGTTTTAAAATAGTTATATTAATCTATATTAGTTTTATTTTAAACCCTTAAGTATATATATATATACATGAATATGTATATATATAGAGGGTAGGGTTAATGTGAGAACAACAAATATGGAGAGAACCGTGAGAACCACTAGTTTCCCTTCTTCTTTCTCCTTTTTTGTGTGGTTTTTTAATTTTTAATTTTTTGATTTTTTTGATTTTTTATTCTTTTAACAAAAACCCATTCCCAAAAAAAAATTGTAAAAAATCATATGGTTTACGTGTTGAAAACGTATGGATACGGTACGGACGTTGCTCTTATCCGTTCTAAAGGAGTTGTCACTGGACGCATATGAGAATGGTATGGATTTGATGGGCGACGATCCAAGAGATGGTAGCGGTTGGATACGCGTAGCCCTTAACTCTAAGGGCTAAGCCATTATAGATGTTTGTTTAGTGGTTCTCGCTAACATTTTTGTTCTCATTTGATCACTTCACTATATATAATAAGTAAATATGTGGCTATCATGTAACCAAGCTTAAGTATAGATCCTATCACATACCAATTTTTTAATATTTGTTGTATAATGAATAAATAATTGGCTTCTCATGTTTTTTATGGATTAAAAAAATTAGCATGTGAGGAGTTCTATACCCAAGCTTAGGTACATAACAGCCATATATTCCCATTCCCCATATAGATTAATGGTAATGGGAATATGTGGCTGTTGAATACCTAAGCTTGGGTATGAAACCTCTCACAATTTAATTTTTTTTCATCTATAAAAAACATCAGGGCCCAATCATTTATGCATTATACATTAAATATTAAAAAGTTCGTATGTAGGGGTTTTTTATCAAAATTTGGGTATCTAACAGTCACATACTCACTTTATATATTAATATATATATATATATATTTATATATTACTTTTATAAACTAATGTATTTGATTGTAAACTTTTTGACGTGATTTTCCTGGTGTTCTCGCACAAAAATTTTTGTTTTTCTTCAGGTTATTTCTTAGTTTTTTCACATTTTTTTTCTTTTTGGATTTTCAAGTAGGTTTAACGCAAGTAAACTACTATAACGAAACCGTATCAACAAGACAATTGAAGGCCCACAAAGCAAGCCCCAAACCTCACCTTACTAGTTTACATGATAATCATTTTCAATAAATTAATGTGTCGTGTCAGCGGTTGTTATAAGTATACTAATAAATCATTTAAATTACTTGAACTTTGTATATATATGTTTTTTTAATTACATAATAATTAAATATTACGTGCTAAAGAACAATAATATATAACAAAAGAAAATCGTTAAACCTATATTTTTTTATCCACAAGTATGATAAAGATTTTAACAATATTGTCGGATACAATCCGGTGCTCTTCATAAACACCAAATTGAAATCATAATAGGCATTGTAACACCCAACATTTAAAAATACGGATTTCCAAAAACTTTTCACCTAACGGTGTTAAGAATGCGGAATAACGTTTTAAAAGTCCAAACCATAAAATCCAGTTTGGTTTGTTCATAAAATAGAAGGTGTTACTCGTCACATCATCAAAATAGTATAAATGGAAATCCTACGGTTGCCCAACATAAAACAACCGTATACAAGTCATATCAAAACATAAAAGTCATAACGAAATCAAATGTCTAAGAGGAGCAGCAACTATGGGTAACTAAAAGCATCTTCAAGTATTCTACCCAATGCCTCGCTCATTATCCATCAACACACTTCTAGCTTGCTAAACCTGAGGGAACAACACATTTCAAGAAACAAGTGTTAGCTAACGAATTAGCTAAGTAAGATAACACTAAGTTAATAAAATGTTTGTCCAATTAAAACTTGGTAAAGCAGCTTTTCATATTAAAGACACATTTCGCATATCATCACATACATATCATAGCATCAACATCTTTCATGGTAGGATTAACCATCCTAAATGTGCTTAATCATCATTTCATCATCACATATCATCACATTAGGTGTGACATAAGTCACGCATATCATATAAGGTGTAAGTTTGTGTGTAGGCGGTCATAAGACCTAACGGGAACCTCACACCCGACTAGATGGATGAGCCATACGGCGGTCCATCAAGTGTCGTTAAGGAATGGAAAGCCACTCCAGGAGTAGTCCGTATGTTCAAGACATTGGTGGGTAATCACTCCACCCGGAGATACTCTAACCACGTAATTACGTTGCAAGGAGCCACCCAAGCAACAACATATACGCACCCACCCGGCTAAGGTGAATACGGGTTAAGCTTAACACTTCATCATATATACGAGCTCGATTTCATCACATATAGTTTAGGTGACAAAGTTACCTAAACATAACATATAATCATCTTTTACGTTTGGGCCCTTAAACGTGCACGTGTCATGGCAACTTAATAAGTCTAGTGAACTAGATGAACAAGCCATACAATCATGCACATTTCATTTATCATCATCATATAATCACATTTTAATACATCTAAAGACATTACATAACATTTCATAGCATATCATTACGTCTCATGTCATTGAGATAACATTTTAGGCCTCAATAGTCATCTACATAGTCCATATCACCTCCCGTGTAACCCCGAATACCCATAAGCAAACAAGATATCATTTGGGAAGTTATATTTTGAAAACCATGCTTTTTTTGAATCCCTCAGCGTGTCAAAGTAGTGTATCTTACCTCAAAGAAGCGCACGACAAATGATAACTACGTTACCGTGCAAAGCAAGTATTCCTGACCTCCTATAATCATTAAGAGATCATTAGACAAGCTAATACCCACATCATTAAGGTCATAACTCAGACCTAAACACCTATAAACATGACCCGTGACATTGCTTTATGCATTGGAGGTTTGAGTAATACAAAAGGACTCCTAGAATCCGACGAAACTCGACCTTCACTCACTAATTCTATCTTTCAGGAAACTTGACATCAAAATCATCTTTTAAAAGCATTTCAATTAGAAAATAGACTCTCTCACGATTCCGTGGATAGCTTATTTGTCAAAAACGGAGTTACGGTTCAAAAGTTATGGCCGTTTCAAAATTCAGTCGTTGTTGCGCCGCAATGACTCATTGCGCCGCAACTGGCTACGAACCAGCACAGCAATCATCTTTTAACCTCCAAAACTTAACCAAACTCAACCCAAACGACCCCAAACCTTATGAACAACCTCTGAATCTTAAAATCCACCATATTAAGACCATTTTGATGCAATAAAATCCTTGATTAAACCACACATGAATTGCATCATAAAACAAACGTTATTTCGACATCAATTGACCCTCCAATGGTTTAGATCTGATTTCTAATGACTCATGTGATCAAAAAGACACAAAATCAAAATCAATATACCTCTATTACCTAAAGATCACAATGGGGATGCAAAATACTCGATCAATCACTCCTAAATCACACGTTTGAAGGATTTTCGGCTTAGAATTTTGATAGGGGATCAAAGGGGTGGCTAGGGCTTGAGAGAAAACAATATTTCTGTATAATGAGGAACTAATGACTCCCTCCAAGACCCTAATCCCGTTTTTGAGTTTCACCATATGTAAAATTTGGTCCCTAGACTTCCATATAGCTCATTACTAGTCAAAAACTCCTCTAAGGACCATATACTACCTAAATACTTCGTTAATCACTCCTAATAGGCATATAATTACTTCATAAATATATTTTCATATCATGCATTAAGACTTCCAAGTCTCACATATATAACACATAAATCACATATAAGCATTAAATCTAGCAATAGACTTAACGGACACATATTATTGACTTAACGACTCTAGTCAAACGTTAATAAAAGTTTGGGATGTTACAAATACCTCCCCCTTAAGAGGATTCCGTCCTCGGAATCACTTAAGCATCAAATAGGTGAGGATAACTTCCGAATCAACTTTCACCGTAAACATGATTCCATCCCACTTGCACAAGCTCAATTAGCTTCCCATAAAGCTTCTTTTACTTTTGGCAAAGGATCTCAACCAGGCCAACTACAAACACTCCTTAACATCAATACTCATATCTCTCCATGGATTCACATTGGTTTCATAATAAGCTTCCTTTGTTCACCACAAAACCTTTAGACAATTTTGAGCTAATCAAAACACTTCTTTAACAATTCCAACTTTATGAACTATTGTCTTTATGATCTTTGGCTCTGCACTTTTCCTTTCAATAACTTGTCGTATCATGAAATGACGTTCAACACCTATGGCATAATCATTGTTGCATATGAACTCAACAATAGATCTCGAGGCACCATCACACAATCATATGGTTTTACCAAGTTTCTAACTCATTCATTCTCTTTCCCATCAATCTAAGAGTGATAGGCATCACTTGAGTTCACCATTTTCCTCATACTTTGACAAACATCTTTAAAAATTTTCACATAACGGCCGTCTCGATTCAAAACATTCAACCATTTACTTTCACACTTTAAGAGCACTTCTTGATCATACATCTTTTCTTTCATGTCCAAGGAAACGGTGCAATAGTTCACCATGAAATAAGCATTTTTGGACAACTTGCCTACTAATTGCTCATGTCATATCATTACCTTTAACTTCCCACGCAACTTTGTCTCTTATTCCAAGGTGACGTGACCACTCACTTCCGTCAGAGGACCATTAAACCCTTTATATTGCCACCAAACTTTCGGTGTCTAGTCTTGGCTTTTAACCCAATCACATGTCAACATATAAAATTTACTACACCTCGTATCATAATAGGTCGTATCACACTTCAGGCGGCATCCAAATGAGCATGTCACCACGGTTCATAAACTTCCTCAAGTACAACTTTTGGTCATTTCATTATACAAACGTTATTTCGACATCAATTGACCCTCCAATGGTTTAGATCTGATTTCTAATGACTCATGTGATCAAAAAGACACAAAATCAAAATCAATATACCTCTATTACCTGAAGATCACAATGGGGATGCAAAATACTCGATCAATCACTCCTAAATCACACGTTTGAAGGATTTTCGGCTTAGAATTTTGATAGGGGATCAAAGGGGTGGCTAGGGCTTGAGAGAAAACAATATTTCTGTATAATGAGGAACTAATGACTCCCTCCAAGACCCTAATCCCGTTTTTGAGTTTCACCATATGTAAAATTTGGTCCCTAGACTTCCATATAGCTCATTACTAGTCAAAAACTCCTCTAAGGACCATATACTACCTAAATACTTCGTTAATCACTCCTAATAGGCATATAATTACTTCATAAACATATTTTCATATCATGCATTAAGACTTTCAAGTCTCACATATATAACACATAAATCACATATAAGCATTAAATCTAGCAATAGACTTAACGGACACATATTATTGACTTAACGACTCTAGTCAAACGTTAATAAAAGTTTGGGATGTTACAAATACCTCCCCCTTAAGAGGATTCCGTCCTCGGAATCACTTCAGCATCAAATAGGTGAGGATAACTTCCGAATCAACTTTCACCGTAAACATGATTCCATCCCACTTGCACAAGCTCAATTAGCTTCCCATAAAGCTTCTTTTACTTTTGGCAAAGGATCTCAACCAGGCCAACTACAAACACTCCTTAACATCAATACTCATATCTCTCCATGGATTCACATTGGTTTCATAATAAGCTTCTTTGTTCACCACAAAACCTTTAGACAATTTTGAGCTAATCAAAACACTTCTTTAACAATTCCAACTTTATGAACTATTGTCTTTATGATCTTTGGCTCTGCACTTTTCCTTTCAATAACTTGTCGTATCATGAAATGACGTTCAACACCTATGGCATAATCATTGTTGCATATGAACTCAACAAATAAGAACCATTGGATAGATTTCATCTTTGATTTAGAACCATTAGATCATATTTAATTATTTCATCTTTTATTAATGACAATATTAATACTTATATTTTATATGATTTGTCAAAATATACCCTTCTTAATTATTATAAAATACCATAATTAATATATAACTAACATATAATATAATAATAATAATATATATTGTTATTCGAACTCCTTGATGTTTAACGTACTCCACTAGAGCATTGTGATGCTATTACAAAATTGTCAGAATTATATTATTTTTATGTTTTTTTAACTAAGGATTTAGTAATTCAATGAAGGTTTTTTATTTAATTTATTTTTATTTACACATTTTAAATATTTATTTAGTTTTTATTTATAATATTTAATATTATATCATCTATATATATATACTAGTCCTAATACCCGTACGATGTACGGTAGCTATATAGATTGTATCATAAAGAAATTCGAATGTGTCACATACATGATTCGTGTATATGAAATAAATTGTAGTTAAAGTAAAGCGATGATCGAAGCTAAATTATAATAAACAGTAATGATAAATAGAATATATGTTTAGTTAGAGTTTTGGATTTACCTTAAATTTTTACAATCACATCAAAATCAGAACTTGTAAGCATAGTGGATGACGGCAAATAGCCTTGTGATTTCGGATCGTAAACTCAAAATTTTGAAATCTTCATGTTAATAACTTATTGTAAGTAATATAAGTAATAGGAGTTGAAGTATTGAGAAAGAAAAAGAGACAACTTTATTAATGAGAACACGATCAATCAAATAAGGTTGTAATGTGTTTTGTATGTATAAGTCAAAAGTTAGAGTTTAATTCTCAGTCAAATAAGAAAATTGAATCT
This sequence comes from Erigeron breviscapus, assembly GCA_034093135.1. NCBI lineage: Eukaryota > Viridiplantae > Streptophyta > Magnoliopsida > Asterales > Asteraceae > Erigeron > Erigeron breviscapus. Next base: position 117,388,730 of record CM067171.1, read on the forward strand.
ATATACAATTAAAAAAGCTAGTTTAATAAAATAAATAAATAACTTAAAAGGACACGTGTCGATCAAGGATTACGTCACGTGTCGTTTCAAAAACATCTCAATCCTGTTTTAGTTTTGATAGATATAAAATAAAAATCAATGACTTTGATTACAACCTTTAACATTGTTTACAAATGTAATTCAAGGTTTCATACTTTCATGTACAACAATACGTTTTAAAAGGAAAAAAACTTATTGTGTGTTTTTGTATTACTGGAGACAAGAATCGTGTCCATCTAATTCACTAGATAGATGGTCTTATACATGTGATATTTATAATAACATTAAGTTATGTTCATAAAATCAGATTTTAGGCTTTTTTTTCATACGGGGCTACTAACATTATTATATATTACAATTATGGTCCTCTTAGGAACAGTAAAATGATGACGTAGCTGACGTCATGATGACGTCAGCTATTTTGTCTTATTCCTATTTTGTCTTTTCTTTTTTTTTACGATTGTATACTTTTATAGATTCTTATTTTTACCACTTAACTTTTAGGTTTTATCACTTTAGTCTAACTTTTTTATACAAACTTAATTATAGTTCTAACTTTAATCATCAATTTTATTTTTTATTTTTTTACTTTCTATCTCTTATTTTAAGGCTTCTAACTTTTACCATCAAACTCTTGGTTTTGACCACCAATTTTTTTAGTTTCTACCCCTTATAGTAAACTTTAAATGTCCAAATTTTTAGGTAATGTTGTATGTATATATGTTTGCATGACGCAACGTCGATCCCTGGCAACGCCCTCCCGGGGCAACGCCCGGGGTCAAAGTTTTTTTTTTTTGGAAAATTTTTTCTTTTTTCCTTGGTTCTTTTTTTGGTCTAATTTTTTCCCCCCTTTTCTACAAAAACTCTTTTAAAAAAGAAAAAAAATTATGTTTTTTGCCTCGGTAAACTGATACTTAATATTATTCCTACATTAATAGTGTTAAATATGATAATTAGCGTTTCCGCTAGGGGTGTTCAAAGTCGGATTCGGATATCCGAAATTTCGGATAGTGGATTTCAATATCCGAACATATATCCGAAATTTCGGATATCCGAAGTTCGGATATCCGAAATTTTCGGATATCCGAAATCGGATATCCGAACTATCCGAAATATCCGAATTTTAAGAAATATATATATTTTTTTCGGATATTTTCGGATATTGACTATAAATTCTCGGATAGTTTCGGATATTTTCGGATAGTATCGGATATTTTCGGATAATTTCGGATATTTTTGGATATTAAATAATAAAATATTGATTTTTTTTTAAAAATAAGGTTTTCGGATATTTCGGATATCCGAAATATCCGAATTTTTCAAAAATCACTATCCGAATCCGAATCCGAAATTTCGGATATCCGAAGTTCGGATATCCGAAATTTCAGATATCCGACTTTTCGGATAAAATCGGATCGGATTTTCGGATAACGAATTCGGATACGGATAGTTTTGAACACCCCTAGTTTCCGCGGCAACGCGCGGGTAGAATTTCTTGTTATATACAATTTTAATTATCGGATTATTTTTTTCCAGTTTGGTTTAATAAGTTTTTATCTTTTTGATATTACTAAAAAATTTTTTTTATTGTAAATCATGTTTATAAATCAAGTCGGACTGTGGCCATGTAATGTACCAGATAGATGGTCTTAAACATATGATTATTATCAGTTAATAAAACTAAATCTAAATAGTTATTAAATTAAAAACTATGAAGTTATGTAAAAGTCATGACGGACTTTTGTTTATAATATTAAATAACATTTCAAACAAAAATTTTAATGGTTAATAATTCTTAGGAAAATTGTATTTTATTATATATAAAGATAAAAATATATTTATTTGGTGGTGGTCATTGTAGAAACATTGCAACAATGTACAGTTTCGGGATAACAATGCAACAAGCGATGACTTATTCTATATTGTATCTGTTTCGTTTATTTGGATTAGCACACGTTGTAACTAATTTTTTCTTGGACTATGTAGTAAATTAGCCTGAGTCATTTGACGTAATTTTCTCTTACTCCGGCGCCTTGCTAGAATATTTAGTAACAAATTCAGCCGTTTCAACAGAACTTATTTAAAATTGATACCCTTGTCATTTTAACATCTCTTATTTAGATCCGTCAAAATATTAGTTTACCACATATTAACATTTTAGTAGATTTATAAGTATATCTCGCGTATTACGCGGGAAAATAATCTAGTTATAAATAACAAAAACAAAAATATAATAATAATTTATTATTATTGTACTCAAAATTTGATTGAAGATAAACACCCAATAATAATAATTATTTATTTTTTTATTTTTTTTAGAACGGCATTCTAATCTACTCCTATTCCTAAATTACACGCATGCCTGAGATGAAACTCAGGACTCTCGAAAAATCCTTATTAATCCACCCCCACAAATGTGGGAAGTGGGACTCGAACCCAGGTGGATTCCCCCAAGGTCAAAGACCTTACTAATTATATAATAATAATAATAATAATTTTGGTTTCCATTAATTTATTATAACTAGATTAGACCCGTCCGTTGGACGGTAACATTATAATAATTAAGCGAAAATATTATAATTAGTAGATAATATATGTTATTTTTAATATTTATAGATCTTTAAAAAGTATAATGTAATAAATCTATTAAAAAATATTATAGTAGAATGATTACTAATATTTTGTAATTTTATATTACACGTATAACTACATATATAACTTAAAAGAATTTGTTTTAACAATAAAACTCTGGTAAATATCTTACATGACAAAAGAAGATGAATGTCACACAATGAAGTTATATAAAAAAAAATTATAAATGATTTTGAATTTGTAAATTCATTATTAAAGAAATAACTAAACAACAAAGAAATAAATTTAATAAAACCCTTAAAGTAATCATACAAATTAGAAATCTGTTAATACTTTATAAAAGAAAAAATAACTTTAGTTGTATAATTGACTACGATCTCATTTTTTACTAAATTTTTTAATTATTTCTTATTCTTAACTCTTGCAAGAATAACGTATAATTTAGTGAGTCCGTGAATAAAACAAAAATTCTAAATATAATATTTCATTTTTACAAAAGATGCAGTTGAATTGACCAGAAAAAGAAAAAAAATACGAAATCAATAAAAAAATATCTTGCTGAATGACAATAAAGCAAGAGGTAAAACTTAAAAAATAAAATAATTAAGCTATTTTATTATAATATATAGACTATCATTGTCACACCCCGCCCTAGACGGGGCACCACGTACATGGATTCACAACACAAGATATACTGAACAACACAAAACGTTTTCGTTTTTTTTGGTAAAAGGTCGTCACCCCTGGTTATAAATTTTATAAATCAAGAAAGAACATGCAACATGACAGAATGCCAGTTGACTTAAACATTTACATAGTAAATGCCCTCACGGACCCCCCATAGAAAATAAAGGGGACCCGTGAAACAGAAAATGAATCAATTGAGTGGCTGGACAGACCCAGAACACCCAAGAACAATCAAACAAAAAAATGAAAACAAAGCTAGTAATCAATCTTTATGAATCAAATAACTTCATGAACACCTTCATCGAATAGCACTTCATCGCTATCAGACTCAAAATCAGCATCAGTAGGACCTATGTCTGCTGGAACTGAAGATCCTGTTGCATCTGGGTCTGGGTCCTGCAGGGGCATACTAGGAGCTGAGAGGATGCTGGTATCATCAGTGTTTAAGGCACTTAATGCCTCAAACGGGTTACCAGTAGTGACAACTGGTGCTGAGGTAGAAGGAATATCCTGCTGGGGAGCAGCACGTGAACCAGAGTGTGAATCTGGAGTGACCCTAATAGGCTGAAATGAATCTGTAGATGCTGAGATATCTGGAGCAGTCATCGGAGCCTTGCCTTTTGAGTTGACGGGCCTCTCTGGTCTCTTAGGGACATACTGAAACTTGGGCTTAGGAATCTGAATGCCCGATGCAACTAGGATCTTCTTGGCCCTTCTTCTTCTCTTCTTGGGTTGCTGAAAGCCCTGCTCATCTTTTGAAATCTGTGTATCCTGTGTCTTAGTACCTGAAGGACCTTCAACATTAGCTGGAGCAGTTTTGGGTACCCCAGCTTCCATCTCCTCAGCAAACTTAGGCCTATCAACACAGTCAATAAACTTGTGCCCAAACACAGCACAATGAGAACATCTATCCGGCTTCCAGAGGTACTGTAACCTAAATTTCTGCATTTTACCCAATACAAGTGCCTCCACAAAAGCTGGAATATCATGATCAGCACTAACTTTAATCAACACCCTAGCAAACATAGCCCTACCCGACTTCTTCTCAATCATCTCCTCAGTGAATCTATCCAAAGCAACGGGTACACCAATAACGCTAGTGATGTGGCTCAAAATATCATAATCCCACATGGTAGAGTCCAAATCAAAAATATTAACCCACATATGAACTGAATTGGGTCTACTCTTATCAGCCTCTATACCAACCTCCCATTTCTTTAACAATACATGAATATCATTAAACAACCAAGGACGGTTATTAATCACAAACTCCAAGCCCTCAGCATTATCAAACTTAAAGTAAAATCTACCCTGGTTGTTCAAAACCACATCAACCAAACCATACTTCTTCCACATTCGAAATGCATGAAAAAGAACGAAGGGAAAAGCAGGTCGCTTACCAACAAAACAACCAACTAAAGTCAACAACCACTGCTCACTTTGTTTCACAATGAGATCATCTGGAATAACAGCATGTCTAGTACCTATCTCAGTAAACACAGGAGGGATGAATCTAAGCTTACCAGTCCTTCGAATGTTTGCCGCCTCTTTAAAAAGATTGGCAAAAGAAGTAGGAGTTTGATTACCTTTCGGACTAGTATTAGCAAAGTGCTCATCAGTGATAGGTGGAACACCATTTTCATCTAAGTTCGGCTTTTCAATAACACCAACCGTAGTGCCATTGATGTCATGACCTTGCCAGCAACTTTGTATTACATTTCCATCATCATCTAGTGTAACACCCGACATTTAAAAACATGGGTTTTCAAAAATCTTTCACCTAACGGTGTTAAATTGCGGAAATAAAGACTGTAAAAGTCAAAACCGATAAAAACATTTCGGTTTCTGCATTTAGTTGGTGTTACATGCCATATCAAACAATAGTTCAAATGAAAACCCAACGGTTGCCCAACATAAAACAACCGTTCACACGACACTACATAAATTTGACATTAAGTACGAAATGTAAATAAATGTCTAAGAAAGAATCGTCTATGGGTAGCTAAGGCTCCTTCATTGCATCTACCCAAGCTCATACGTCCTGCATCACTAGTCCATCAAGCTAAGCCTGAGGGAACAACCACATTAAAGAAACAAGTGTTAGCTATAAGAATAGCTAAGTAAGATCACACTTAATTTAAAAGCATTTGTCCAATTAAAACATTTCTTCATTATTAGACAAACTCATTAGGCACAACACACAACACACATAACTGCATATCAACTTCATATCAACTAGGATAATCATCCTAAATGTGCCTATCCTGCATTAGTTCACACATTGTCACACATATCTTCGTTAACTGCATATAAGTGTGCCATGCATCACACCCGACTAGATGATCAACCAAAAGGCTAGCCACCGTACGTCGTTAATGTGAGTCCCGTAGCACTCTAAGATGGTTAACCCCGAACAAGTGTAAAATACGACAAGTCTAATAATCACTAGAATGGACTAGTATTACTTAAATATAAATGCAAGTATATAAATAAGTAAATACAAGACTTAAAGCAATAAACAAGTAAAGTGGAACAAAGTGTAATTTTCAAGGTGTATTTTATTTATGATGTAAAATAAAATACAAGGTTGTGCGGAATCAAGATAATACAAATAAGTATGTATCCTAACAACCTTATGAATTACAAATGATCTATATTTGTTAAATAACTCTTTTGGATCGAGATACTTAAAGTTGTGCAGTATCCCTGTTTAAGATCGAGAGTATTTAGACAAATTCACTTCAATGCAAAACGTATGCTAAAAGTAATTTTCTCAAAGAAATGACTTTGTATTTATAGACAACAAAATTCACCAGTGAATTTTGTGCCGTACAAATATGGTTGCATGCATTTAATGTTCCGACAAGAACATTAAATGCATTGGTTAAAGGTACAAGGATAAAGTCACATCAATATGACTTTATTCTTTTAACCAACCACTTTTACACACGTATACACTTTGGTAAAGAACAAGTGGAATGTTCTTTGGAAAGTGTGTAAAGGCTTAAAGTCAAATCCTCGATATCAGTGTTCAGACTTGTAAGGTCTAGAACACTAACAATCCTTCAGTGTGCAGATCTGGTAAGACTTCCAGTGGACTCCGCCATTTGTCAGTCTTCTTTATTCTGACTTCAGTGAGAATGTCTTCAGTAGAGTAGATCTGGACTGGGGTGAAGTCCAGTGAGCTAATCTGGAGAATACTCCAGATTTCCTATACAAGTATTTGCTCACTGGTCTTCCATTATTTCTGGACAAATCTTCAGAGGGACTCCAGATTTCCTATACAAGTATTTGCTCACTGCTCTTCCATTATTTCTGGACAAATCTTCAGAGGGACTCCAGATTTCCTATACAAGTATTTGCTCACTGGTCTTCCATTATTTCTGGACAAATCTTCAGAGGGACTCCAGATTCCAAGTCTGGAGTAGGTCAGTTTTGGACAGATCTTCAGTAAGCTCCAGTAGTCGAGTCTGGAGCGAGTCCAGTAAATCTGGACCTAACAAATTCCCCCTATTTGTTTAGAAATAATGCAAGTGTTTTCAAGCTTATATCTATACAACTTTGTATGCTTGAAAAACACAAGTTTTGACTTAGTCTAAAAATAAGTTACTGGAAAACACTTTATAGATCATCAGTGTTTTCAGTTTCATCTTTTAAGTTCTAACTTAGACTAAATCTGATCATTTACTTGTATGAATTTGAAAATTGCAACTAATATTACATACATCAACTTAAAAATAGTTACAAATTTTCATCAACCAATAAATTACAATAAGTAAATGAAATTAGATTCAGGCCCTTCTTTTCGATGACTGCCCTGGTGTATCTTCAGTAGCCTTCCTCTTTGGTGATGGAGATGATGGAACAGACACTGGTGGTCTCAAACCCAACGCAGCTTCCATTTGTTGTATTCTTCTCCAGACCTTCTCAACTCTTTTCATAAAAGCCCTTACATCAGGAGACAAATCAGTTTTACCTTTAAAAGTCAGTCCTATCTCCTTCAGTTCAGTCCATCCAAAAGCTTAGACTGTAGTATCTTTCCTTTCATCTGTAAAGTTACCCTCTCTGGTCAACTTTATATTGAATCTGGTCATTCCTTGATGATTTTCAGCCAAGTTGATTTCAGCACCTATAATCCTTCTGGCATTGGCCCTGAAATTTATCATATCATCATACTTTGCTTTCTGCTTAGCCATGTGAATCATTTCTTCAGTTTCCTTGGATACACTCTTTTGTCCTTCAGTGGACTGGAGTTGTTGGCGATTAATTTTCAGAGAAGTATCCAGGGGAATGAACGTGCTTACATCAGCATCTTTTATTGCTTTGATTTGTTTGGCAGTAAGCTTCGGCAGACCAGTCAATTTCTTCCTGTACTCTAACTCCAGAGCACCAGCGTTTTTCCTTATCTTCTTCTGGAGGCTCACCAGTTCCTCCCTTCTCTGCCTGATCAATTCTGGTACACTGACAGCATAAACAATTGAATCATAGATTTGCTCTTCTTCAGCGTAGAACGATCGTATATGAACATCATTCAATGCATCTAGACATTGATGAACTCTGGTGTCATCCTTCATCTTTTTGTATACATCAATATTAATGCCTAACCTTCCAGCATTATAAGAATCCAGAGTACCCATGGTTGCCATCTCCCTATGATGGGCCAGCAGTTCATCTTTTTGGTTTCTCTTGAATATTTCAATCATGATGCATTGTTGTTGCAGTTTCTTCGAGGTGTCATCATCAACAGTTGGAAATTCCGATGACCCTTGATCAGTTTGCTCTTCCTCTTCACCAGATACCATCTGTTCTTTACCTTTCACTGACTTCAAAGTTGTTGGAATATCTGGGAAGGACTCAAACTGGGGCTCACTGGCTTCAGTACCAGCAGCCTCTTCAAAAGTTCTCTGTGCTAGGCGTGCACTGGCATCAGTACCAGTCACTTGCTTTTGTTGCACAATGCTTTCAGTAGCAAAGGCTTTTTCAATAGCACTGGTCATTACTTCCTTCTTCTTCCTAACCAAACCTTCTTGGTCACCAGACATCTTTTCCCCCTTGGAATGATCACCAGTTCTGGACTTGAGATCGTTCCATAATTCTTCCATCATATGTCTGTCTAGTGCACCAAAGGTTCTTCCAGTAGCTGGAAAAGCATCAGTCACATTTTTCTTGAGTGCCAGCACTTCCTTTTTAACATTTTCAATTTCTTGAGGCAAGTGCTTTGGCAACTCTTTTTCTATCATTTTCTCTACTGCTGGTAATAAACTACCCTGAATAGATCGAAGAACAGATCCAGAAATCTCTTCAGTGATTTCTTTAAGCATACTGGATCTGAACTTCCTTGTACATTCATCACTTATTGTACTTGCAACAGCAGTCTGATCAAGAGTGGGTCTGCCTTCCAGTGAACTAACCCTTGTGACCAACTTCTCAACCTCTTCTTTCAGACCTGCCAGTGGTTGAACAATCTTACTATCCACTGCAGTCTGAACAGAACTAACCAGCTTCTCTTCTAAGCCCTGGACTGCCACTTTTATATTTTCAGAATTATGATTGGTGGCCAGTACCAGTTCATCTAACTTCTCAAACACCAACTTCTCATTCCCAGCAAACAAGTTCATTTCTGATGCTAAATTATTGGACAATAAGGATTTGAAATCAGAAATAACCTGGGAAGAGCTCTGGAGTGATCTCTCCAGGTCCGCCACCTTACTTAGAAGGCCTTGGACCTCGGCAGAAGATGAAGTGGAGAGACCACTGGGTGGTTCCAGATGAGAAGTCAATCTGGTCATTAGAGGTACTTGTGCCCAGACCTCTTCAGTTTCAGTAGACTCAGTATTTACAACTGTTGAGTCTGGCACACGTTGTTCAGTTATGATGACTGGAGTTTCAATAGGTGGTGGTTGAGTTTGTGAAGTTTGAATTAGTGGAGTGAAGTATGGAGTAGATTGTGGAATTGAAGGTGGTGGAGGTGGTGGTGGTGGCATGCTTGATTCTGGTGGGGGTGGAGGCATTTCTGTTTCTGGAGGAGTAATATTTGTTTCTGGTGGAGGTGGTGGCATTTCTGGTACACTTTCAACTTGCTCAACATCTTCACCCAGAAAGTTCATATCTATATCAAAATTCTGACCTTCAGAAATGGGAGAATCAGCCCCATCCCAAAACATATCACCAGCAGTTGCATCACCAGCCGATGTACCAGCCTGTTCACCATCCTGAACATTCAAATCAATCTGAGCCGCTTGCTCATCAGTTTCTTGTTCATCAGACTGGACAACCTGCTCTACCTGCTCAACAACCTGTTCATCAAACTGAGCCATATTTTCCATCTGTTCATCAATCTTCCCAACAACTTGAACATTCTCATCCTGTTCAACATTTTCAACATTCTCAATATTCTCCTCTTCATAAATTGGAGACCCATCTAAATCCATTACATCACCAGCCTATCTTGATGGGTTTACCTGGACTCCACCTCTCATCAGACGCCTACTCGATCTAGGTCGTCTGGAAGACTCAACAATTGGTTGTTGACCTTCTGGAGCTACTTGCCTTATTGGTTGTACCATCTCTACAACCTGAACATCTTGGTCACCAGGATGTTCTTCAACAACTTGAACTCTACCTGGTGCCTCTACATTTTCCCTTTGGAAAGTCAACATGGTCTGAGGAATATCTACCTCACCAACTCTAGATTTTAATTGACTTAACTCCCTCATATATTCACAAAGTGTGAAATGATTTGTATCATAATCATATTCAGTACCTAGTTCTCTTAAAAATACCAGAGAAAGAAAACGAATGTAAGGAACATGGGGTTTTCTACCTTTAGCCTTCAGTCTGTCCACCAGATCATCGAAGAAGATCTGGGCAAAATCAACCCTATACCCAAACCACAAACAATATGCAATCTGGAGCTGCATTTGATTAATCTGGTCTAAACCTTCAGAACTGCCACCCAAGCATTCAACCAAATGAGTGAAGAAATATCTCCACGAATCTGTCAGCTTGCTCATATATATTGTGCCTTTCCTCAACAACTGGCCATGTTCATCAACGATTTCAGTGTGCCCCATCAACCTGCACACATCTCTGAAATTTATACCAGTAGGGAGTGGTAATGCCAACTCATTCACATCCAGATAATTCAATTGAAGAGTTGCTCTGAGAGAGTCAACAGACAGAGTAAGCGATCTGGCGCCCTGTTGCAATGTATAGTTGATGGTTTTGGTGGATTCAACATATACTGCAGAATACCAGAATTCACAAAGGTAATCGTGATACATCTTTCCAGGATTACGAGTGAGAGCACCATAAAGTGGACATGAGAGAAAAAATGCATTTAATCTCCCAATAATTGAACGAGCATGGTGAGTAGTGGAAAGTGTGAGCCTTGCCATCCAATTATTCATATTAATTCTTATGGCTTTAGCCTCAAGAGTAATATGTCTAGGTTTAACTACATTTTCTACCGGAGCATATTCGGCTGCGAGTAGATTTTTGGGCGAGTTTGATTATCTAGGTGCCATTTATGATTGATAGATGAAGATGAAATTGAATAAATTTAGGGTTTATGATGAAGAAATTAATGAATTTGCAGTTAATATGAGAGATTTAATGATTGGAAAAGAATGAAGAATTGAATGAAGGAATTTGAAGATTTGGGAGTAAATGTTCAAAGTAAATGAAATTGAAAGTGAAAGTGGGTATATATAGGAGAGAGAATGTGGAACTCAAACGATTAATTTGAAATTATCAAATACAATTTTTGATCGGTTTCTGAGATCCGCATTAATTACATCACATCACACATAAATGTGTGATGGTTCACCGCCCACAAAAACTAACAACTTGTTCTATTTATCTTCCCAAGGTAAAAATACCATCATTACGTTTGAAAAAATTACATGCCACGTAGGATTATAAGATAAATATCTTTGAAAAAGTTTGCTTACGTGGCACTCACAATGACCAAGTATTTACAAAATATTGTGACTCAATTCAGTGCATCTGGAGGTTGACTAGACACTCCAGTATCACTAGTGGATTAGTCCAGTGAAGCATGTACTGATGGTACACTGGAGGGACACTCCAGTAAAGTACCAGTGAAAACCATTTTGAAAGACTGGTAACTTCAAACATGCACGTCAACTAATACAGACAAATGAGAGGGACACATTTACAAGGAGACACAAGTCTTCTCAAACACGCACTTCAACCTGTCCAATTACCAGTGAGAGGGACACATTTACAAAGCACCAGTAATATTTTCTGGACAGTTTGTCCAGTGAGAAAATTTTGTCCAGTGAGAAAATAAATTAATAAATTCCCCCTGAACTTTAAACATTTTTAAGAACAAAAATATATCTTTCAAAGTCTTTCCCCCTGGAATGTTGATCCAGAAATCTATTAATGCAAAGATAGTACACAATGGCGTTCGATATCTGAGCATTCATAAATTTATAAATCTTTAAATCAAAGATCCTTGATAGTACACAAAGGCGTTCAATACCAAGGTTCCAGATTTAAGGGTTTAACATTCCCAACTCACCAACAAGATATTCAAAAGTTTTGACATCCAATGGTTTAGTAAAAATGTCAGCGAGTTGTTTGTCAGTGGGAATAAAATGGAGTTCAATGTTTCCTTTCACAATATTATCACGAATGAAGTGATACCTGAGATCAATGTGCTTGGTTTTGGAGTGCATGACTGGATTGTTTGAGATATCAATGGCACTGGTATTATCACAAAAGATTGGGGTCTTTGAATACTTAATACCATAATCAAGCAACTGGTTCTTCATCCAGAGTATCTGAGCACAACAACTGGCTGCAGACACGTATTCAGCTTCAGCAGTGGACAATGAAACTGAAGTTTGCTTTTTACTGGTCCAGCTGACCAGTTTGCCACCAAGGAAATGACATCCACCAGTAGTGGATTTCCTGTCTATCTTACAACCTGCATGATCTGAATCTGAATAGACAGTGGTGTTCACTGGTTTTCAATCTGGATCCGAGTCCAGAGTAAGTGGTGCAGAAATTGGAGTGGGTTTAGATGGTGAAGAGTTCATATCATATTTCTTTAAAAGATCACTAACATATTTTTCCTGATTAATAAAGATACCATCTTTGTTTTGTTTAATCTGGAGTCCAAGAAAGTACGTTAATTCACCCATCAAACTCATTTCATATTCAGTTGACATTATTTTCGAAAATTTCTTGCACATGTTTTCATCAGTAGACCCAAAAATAATATCATCAACATAAATTTGTACCATTAACAGATTACCTTTTTCATGAAGAATAAATAAGGTATTGTCAATTGTACCTCGTTTAAAACCATTTTTCTCAAGATGTTTAGTCAGAGTATCATACCAGGCACGTGGGGCTTGTCTGAGGCCATACAGCGCTTTGTCCAGACGATATACCCAATGTGGATGCTTTTCATCAACGAAACCTGGTGGTTGTCTGACGTAAACTTCTTCTTCAAGCTTTCCATTCAAGAAAGCACTCTTTATATCCATCTGGTAGACCTTGAACTGATGATAAGCAGCGAATGCTAAGAATATTCTGATCGCTTCAAGTCTAGCCACTGGAGCAAATGATTCATCAAAGTCAACATCTGACTGGCAGTAGCCTTGTGCTACCAGTCTGGCCTTGTTTCTGATTATGTGGCCATCTTCATCGACCTTGTTCCTGAAGACCCATCTTGTTCCAATTGGTTCTTTCTTTCCAACTGGGAAAGGAACCAGATACCAGACCTTGTTCCTTTCAAACTGGTGAAGCTCTTCTTGCATAGCAGTCACCCAGCTTAGATCTTCCATAGCCTCGTCAATCTTCTTTGGTTCCATCAAAGATAGAAAACTAACATATAAGCATTGATTACTGGAGGCTCTTCTGGTCACAACCCCACGACTGGAGTCACCTATGATCTGATCGATAGGGTGAGCTTTTGTCTATCTGGATATTGACCAGGATTGTTACTGACAATAATATCAGTGCAAGAATTCAGTTGAGTCTCCTCTGGTGTTGTTCCAGGAGGAGGTTCTTCATAAACTACTTCAACATCTTCATCTGATTCATTTAAATCACGATTTGCATCATGAAATTCTTCATATGAAGGCATTTCTTGTAGTACAGGTTCAGTTTGAATTACTTCATTTGAACACAACTCTGGTATGCTTTCAACTGACACTGATACTGAGGGAGTAGTACGAACATCTGATCCAATATTAATTTCAGAGGGTAGTTTGAAAATAATAGAAGGATAGAATGGAGTACCACTGGAGCGTTTCTTCTTCTGAATAAGTTCCAGATCAGGATGACTGGAAACTTTATCTTCTGAATCTTCTTTATTGTAGTTGATAAGATCAGATTCACAGAAGACAATTGGAGTTACTGGGGGGTTACAAGGGTTGGCTTCTTGTTGATTGTAGCATTTGACGAATGTGACATGAATTGACTCATGGACCTTCTCCAGTCTTTTGTTGTAGACTCTGAAGGCCTTGCGAATGGCTGAATAGCCTAAGAAATACCCTTCATCAGCTTTGGCATCAAATTTGCCTAACTGACTGGAGTCGTTCAGGATGTAAACTGGACATCCAAAAACGTGAAAATAACCAATATTTGGTTTTCTATTTCTTAAGACTTCGTAGGATGTCTTTTTGTGTCTTTTGATGTACACTGATCGATTCTGGGTGTGGAAAGCAGTTGCAATTGCTTCCGCCCAGAAATTTGTAGACAGACCAGATTCAGCAAGCATACTCCTGGCAGCTTCTATCAGCGTTCGATTTTTCCTTTCCACAACTCCATTTTGCTCTGGAGAACGGGCTGATGAGAAATTCTGGGAGATTCCAGTGTCAGTACAGAATGACTCCAGAGTTGCATTCTGGAATTCTGTTCCATTGTCACTTCTTAACTGACACACTTTTCGACTGTACTTGAGCTTAATTTGCTTGATAAGACTGATGATTTCAGCAGCAGCTTCACTTTTAGACCTGAGAAAGATAACCCAACAATATCTGGAAAATTCATCTACTATTACCAGGGTGTATCTTTTTCCAGCACGAGTCTGAACATTCACTGGACCAAAGAGGTCCATATGAAGCATATGAAGAGGTTCAGAAATGCTGAAATTTTGTCTTGTCTTGAAACTGGTACGCTTTTGCTTACCCATCTCACATCCTGGACATGGCCTTTCCTTTTGAAGGAAACTGAAGGTATCCCATCTGCAAGTTGTTTTCTAGACAACTTATTAATATTCTTGAAATTTAAATGGGATAACCTTTTATGCCACAACCAGTTTGTGTCTTCATCAGCTTGAGTATAGAAACACTGCTCTGAAGGAGAGCTTTCCATATCCATCACGTACACATTCCCTTTTCTGGGAGCAATCAACACTACCTTCCAGTCCTTGTTGAATACGATACCCTGAGCAATATTGAATAAAACTTGATAGCCATCGTCACACAGTTGACTTACACTGATCAGGTTATATTTCAAACCATTCACAAATGCAACACGTCTGAACTTGACTTGTCCATTGTTCAGAACACCGTATCCCTCAGTCTTTCCACAACCATCATTTCCAAAAGTAATGGAGGGTCCATCAGAAATGGTGAACTCCTCCAGCAGGGTCTTACATCCGGTCATCGTCCTTCCAGCTGCACTGTCAAGATACCAGATATATTTCTTACGATCGCCCTGCACATCCACCAGATATTATTAGTTAGATTTGGGAACCCATCGACTGACGGGTTCACTGGACCCTCCCTTATAGGTCCCTGGGGCAATCTGGTTTAGTTCACTTTCTTCAACAGTGGTCTTAGTTGAAAAGACCACTGGGACTGATAGTTTTGAAACCTTTTTCTTTTTCTCAACTGGAGAAATAGATTTATCTTTCTTTGAAAAAGGTTTTGTATTTTGTCTAGGGCCAGGTGAAGTACCCTCAATAAAGTTTAATCTTGCATTAAAACTTTGAAATTGACGAGTCAGAAGTTGAATCTGGCTCTCTAACCTGGACAAAACGTTTTCATCAGATGATACCTTAGCCTTTCCAGTTGTAGGCTTAGGTAGGGGATTGGTCTGAGGCAAATGTTTCTTTAGATTGACCTTTTTAACTGGAGCAGTCATCTGGACAGATCCAGTCTTAACCTCTGGGAATTGAACTGGGAAAATATTGGCCTTGGGAGTTACAGGCTCATCATAAACAGTGGTGGGCCTGAATCCCTCTGGTAATCGATCGATTACTGGTATTAATGATGCTACATGAGTATTTCCATCTAAATATGCACGTTTTTGAGCAGGAAATTGATTTACTCCAGCATCATATGGCTTTCTGGTTTCAAGCCATGATTTAATTACCAGTTTTTCTTTCTCTAAAATGACTTCAAGATCTTGTTTTTCTTGAATCAATTATTCAGTTACCAGAACCTGGGCTTGAAATGCCTGTTCAATGTCTTGAAGTTCTTTTAATTTTGATTTTAAAACGGTTATTTCAGAAAAATCTGTTTCTAGACCATTTACACAGTCAGATCTAACAGTTTCAACAAATATCAAATCAGAATTAAGTGCTTCAGCAATGTCCAGTTTTAGTTCTTGGTCAGTTGCAGTATCATAATCACTAACCTTTTTAATAACAATGTCCACCCATCGTCCAGATGTGACATCTTCCTTCACCAGGTGCTCTTCGTCTGCCAGAGCCATGTAACAACAATCTCTTTCTTCTTATTCATCAGCAGATGATTCATCAGAAGGAACCCACTTCTCTTCAGTTGTTGCGATCATGCACTTATTATTATTTTCAATTTGTTGTGCCATGAGAGCAATCTGGGCCTTAAGCTTTTTATATTTCAATTTATAGCTATCATCAGGCTTATTATTTGAAGAAAATGGACCAGGCTTGGATACAAACTGGCTGGACCTGCAATCTTTCATGAAATGACCCTTTTTGCCACACTTAAATCATGTCAAATTAGTCTTATCAGTTGAAGAACTGGATGCAAATTGTCCAGATGGCCTATTTGCTCTTGCTTTGAAACGGTTAAACGTTTTAGCAATCATTGCAACAAGGTCATCATCATCAGTTTCATCACAACAGTCTGGAGAGATTTGACTGGATTCTCCAGAATCCATGACTTCAGACACCATCTTTTTCATAGAAAATACATTCTCAGAAGATATCAGTGCTGTACTTTGTGGTTCAGTATGACTAACCACATTAGGACTACTGGAGGCATGGTTATAAGCATCTTGTTCTGCCACCACTCTTTGAGCTTGATTTTCTTCAGTGTACCTGAAAGCTCCATATAAAGTAGAAAGAGTGTGTGTGTGCAGAGTTTTACCTTGTCGTAAGACCAGGATCATGTGAGACCATTTGGTGGGCAGAATATCACAAAATTTCTCCAGAAGTATATCCTTGTCTTTTTCAACACCAAGACCTCTCAACTGGTTTATGATACTCATAAATTTGGTGTAAGTACCAGTGAGAGACTCGTTGGGTTGAGCAAAAAATGACTCATACCTCTTGTTTAAGGAGACCTTTCTGGTGACAATGGTGTCATCTCCTCCTTCATGCTGGTTTAAAAGTTCATCCCACATGGTTTTTGCACTAGGAAAAAGAACTAGTGTGGGAATTGGGGTTTCTGGAACGGCCCCGAGGATCATGTTTTTGAGAAGGGTGTCTAGATTCACCAATCTCCTCTCCTCTTCTGACCAATGTTCCTCCCATTTTTCCCTGCCTTTTCTAGAACCAGTAGGATCTAAAAGAGCATTGAGAGGTGATGTTGGAACATAAGGACCTTCATTTAAAATTTTCATCATGTTCCTCTCAATACCAGTGATGTGTAAAATCATCCTAGCCTTCCACGTACCAAACTCATCACTGTTCCCACTGAATTTAGGAACAGGATTATTTGAATAGTGCACATGCACATGTGGAGAAGCAGGAGTAGGAGGAGGAGGTGGTGGATTAGTGTTATTAACAATAGGTGGTTCATTATTTTGATCATTTAAATTAACATTAGGATCGGGACCAAAACCAAAACCTCCTTGTGTATTTTCAGAGTGGCCATCAAAGAAAGCAGATCTAGGCAATATTTAGCCTTCTGCTCTGATACCAATTGTGAGTCCCGTAGCACTCTAAGATGGTTAACCCCGAACAAGTGTAAAATACGACAAGTCTAATAATCACTAGAATGGACTAGTATTACTTAAATATAAATGCAAGTATATAAATAAGTAAATACAAGACTTAAAGCAATAAACAAGTAAAGTGGAACAAAGTGTAATTTTCAAGGTGTATTTTATTTATGATGTAAAATAAAATACAAGGTTGTGCGGAATCAAGATAATACAAATAAGTATGTATCCTAACAACCTTATGAATTACAAATGATCTATATTTGTTAAATAACTCTTTTGGATCGAGATACTTAAAGTTGTGAAGTATCCCTGTTTAAGATCGAGAGTATTTAGACAAATTCACTTCAATGCAAAACGTATGCTAAAAGTAATTTTCTCAAAGAAATGACTTTGTATTTATAGGCAACAAAATTCACCAGTGAATTTTGTGCCGTACAAATATGGTTGCATGCATTTAATGTTCCGACAAGAACATTAAATGCATTGGTTAAAGGTACAAGGATAAAGTCACATCAATATGACTTTATTCTTTTAACCAACCACCTTTACACACGTATACACTTAGGTAAAGAACAAGTGGAATGTTCTTTGGAAAGTGTGTAAAGGCTTAAAGTCAAATCCTCGATATCAGTGTTCAGACTTGTAAGGTCTAGAACACTGACAATCCTCCAGTGTGTAGATCTGGTAAGACTTCCAGTGGACTCCGCCATTTGTCAATCTTCTTTATTCTGACTTCAGTCTTTGACTTCAGTGAGAATGTCTTCAGTAGAGTAGATCTGGACTGGGGTGAAGTCCAGTGAGCTAATCTAGAGAATACTCCAGATTTCCTATACAAGTATTTGCTCACTGGTCTTCCATTATTTCTGGACAAATCTTCAGAGGGACTCCAGATTCCAAGTCTGGAGTAGGTCAGTTTCTGGACAGATCTTCAGTAAGCTCCAGTAGTCGAGTCTGGAGCGAGTCCAGTAAATCTGGACCTAACAAAGGAATGGCAAGCCAATTCCCAGAGTAATCCGTATATGGAGGTTGGTCAAACCCCTCGTATTACTCGCCCTGCATTATAAGACCATGTTGCAAGGAGCCACCCAAGCAACAACTACGTCAACGCACTTGCCCGGCTAAGGCTAGTACGGATTAAGCTTAACACTTTCCCTGCATTATATTTACGAGCTCGGTTTCACACATATGGTTTAGGTAACACACATTCCTAAACCGTCACACACATATAGTCTAGGTAACACACATTCCTAGACATTCACACACTTTAACTTCATTACGTTTGGATCCTTAAACGTGCAAGTGACATGGCGGCCTAGTAAGTCTAGTGAACTAGGTGTACAAGTCACATAAGCAAACACACATCATGATTCTACATCATTTTACATCTCAAGCATTGCAACATACTACGTATCATACATAACAAATCATTACATCATACCATACTTCATTTTACTACATTTGGGACTGCATAACAGGTCTCATGGTCAACTTCATAACCCATAATACCTCCCGTGTAACCCGAGATACCCACATATATCATAAGTTACCGTTAAGGAAGTTATATTCAAGAAACCTTTGCTTGTTGAACCCTCAGCGTGACAAAAGTAGTGTATCTTACCTCGTGACGATCAATAAGCAATGTTAATGCATCTTGTTTGTGATCCGACTACCTACCTCGAGTTCAAAGTCATTAAACCTGTATAAACCCAACCTAATAAGGTTATAAGACCACACATTAACTTAGGTACACTTATAGGACCCTTAAACGCTTGTTTCGGACCTCAAACGGGCTCACAGACCCTTTATGTGGTGCATGCTTTGAATATGCGTCGCATATATGCTTCAAAAATCACCCAAAACCCTCCCAGGCCCCGATATGCGCCGCACATGGGTTGCTGGTCTAAAGACTGACTTGCGCACTTCACTTGCAGGCGACTTTTCGACCTCAAGACGACCGAATGAGTCAAAACTTAGTTCTTATGAAATGTAGGAAATTCAAAGACCTTTCCAGAAATATAAAGTTTGACTCTTGAAGTTCTCTAATAAATTAGTTATGGCGTCTGCAAAACAGACCTACAGAATTCGTCTTAAATCTGACCACTTCTGGAAATTGACATTTTTCACCCAAATATGGGCAAAATCAAAAGAAACATTGTTCATGTAGAATCAAGAAAACACATAGACCTTTTCAAAAATATAAGATTCATCTCCTAACTCCTTTAATTGAAAGAGATACGATTTTTTCAATATTACTAAATTTCCAGATCTAGTAAACCCGAATAATCGATAATGAAACATAATCAAATCAACCTCAACCCTAAAGACCAGAATTAAGATCTATATGATCGACTCTTATGATCACAAATCAAAGGGAAACCGTTCATATTACCTGTAGATGATCATGAGGATGAAAGATCTTGATCAAACTTCACTCAAACACCAAGAAACGAAGTGATTCGAAGGAGATTTGCTTGAGAGAGGAGAGGGGCGGTTTAGGGTTATTAGGAGGAGAGTGAGATCTGATTTTGGGGCTAATGAACTGATTAGTAACCCCTAATCCCGTTTTTGACTTCCACCCATTGTCAAACTTGGTCCCTACACTTCCTAACACTTCATTATTAGCCCAAAACTCCTCTATGGACTATATATAACATAAATACTTCTTTAAACACCACTACATAGGCATTTAACTACATTTTACACACATATGTTGCATTATACATTTAGGCTTTCAAGCCTCACACGTATCACACACTAACTACATTTAAGCATTAAATCCAATTTAGACTTAACGACATCCCCATGTTGACTTAACGACATTAGTCAACTGTTAAATAAAAAGTTTAGGATGTTACATCTAGCATCTCAATAGGTCCTGTAGAGGTAATATTAATACCATGAGGAGCATTATGTGACTGCTCTTGTGGGTTATTGTGTAAATCAGCAACGTGAGATAATTTATCCAAAAAAGATGCAACATTAGCAGTATCATTTGCAATGACATTTGACTTTTGAGGAGTCAAAGTATCATTAACATTGTGCGTTTGTAGACCATACATTAAATTGTGTGACTCGGCTGCATGGAGTTGCTTATGCAAAAACTCACTCATTCGATCAAAATAAACTTTATGAACCGAGCTAGCAGCCCCCCAGATGGCTGGGCAGTAGATTCAGGAGGTGGAGTCGACACACCATGCACATAAGAGGTTGGCGGTGGTATCGGATTGTCAAAAGAATCGGTTTGAGCATTGACCTGGATCGAATCAATGGGTGAAGCAGACCCATGACCTGACCCAGCAGTCACATGAACAGGATCGGAATATCCATCAGCCACCACATGACGGGCAGACAGTGGAGCAGTGGTGGTGATCGGCGGTGGACAAGAAAACAACGGGTGTTTAGGGTTTTCACATGGATCAACCGCCCCTAAATCTTTTTCTTTCACATGTTCAGGCCTCGATACCTGGGGGGATCACTTAGATGCACCACCAGCCACCTGATGATGGTCGGCCGGCGTCTGGGTGGTGGCCGGCGGCGGCAGTTGGCCGGAATCACGAAAATTAGGGTTTTCTCCAAAAAATCGATCATTCCCAATTTTCTGTCCAAGAAGTGAATCAATGGGTTTTCTACACCCTTAATCGCATCCATATCAACAATAATACCAGGGGTATCGATCCCAACAGTGGCCGGAATCACAGAATCAATATTTGAGGACGTTTTTAGGGTTTGCGGCTGGGTAGGGTTTTTTGCATCAACAGAAACGGATTTTTTGGATCTGAGGTTGTAACTGGAATTAGAAATCAGCGAGGGACCATCAGAAACATCATCAGATTGAGTAGGTTCATCACGTATTTCACCAATCACAATAGGGTTTATGAGAGACGGCTTTGAATTGATTTTTTCTCTATCTTTTTTTCCAGATTTTTTGTTGTTTTTGGGCATGATTTGGATCGGTTTTTGATAAGGAACATGAATTGATTAACAGATTAATGATTTCAGTTGTGTTTAGGTCGAATTTTGAAGATTTTGCAAGAAAAAATTCGGTTTTCCCTAGGTGAAAAAAATCGCCATTTTTGAGAGAAAAAACACACACTTACACCTTTTTTTTATTGCAAAAGTTGTTGTTTTCAAATACATTTATACATAACATTGTTTGCAACATTATCTTACAATTTATGAAAGAGTTATTGTTCTTGAAAACATTAATAATTAAACAGTAGATAGAGAGAGACTTTAGCAAATTGACGAGTCATTATAAAGTCTGAGGGTAGGCCATGGTCCAGTATGTTGTATGCAGCGGAAAGTGGTCCCATGTATATAGTATCGTCTAGTTACCTGAGAATACATGTTAAAATACGTCAACATAAAGTTGGTGAGTTCCATAAGTTTTTCATATTGAAAATATAGTTTCACAAAATACCAGAGTTCAGTGTGACCATTGCCTTACCGCAATGTCAAGTAGTTATGATACAATATAAAGCAAAAAGTATCATAGATTTTTAATAAAAATATAGAGTATGAACCACAAGATTTAGAGTAACCATTTGATCACACAATGGATCAAACATACTGCAAGAGTAGATATTGTACATATTGATCTAAGCTCATGAACTGAAACTTGACTAGTGTATGTTTATTTGCCTCCGGAGTAGGTACCTTGTTCAGGGTACGCTATGTTTTTCCAAATATATATGCATCCGTTTAACCAGTTGGTGCGACCAACCCGGATGGGGGTGTCAATCCCAATAGTACTATTCAATATACCCACGTTTATGTTTTCATAATTAATCGTTCATGATAATGAGGACTTTGGGTGAACAGAGAATCACTTAGACAAATAGTATATACAATCATCCAGAATACTTGTGTTCATCATCAAGCAAATAGTTTGTATTTTACCCCGAAGGTAAAATAAATAAAGCAGAGTTACAAAATATATAATATAATATATAATTTTGTAAATATACGTATAAGTGTAACAAGTAGTTTTTATGCATGTATCTCAGTCCCCGAAATAAATCATATAAAAGAATTAAAAAGGGGAATTGTAACACCCGTTTCGTAAAAATATGGATTTCCAAAAATTTTGCCTAACGGCGTTAAATCATGCGGAAACGATTTAGGAAAAATACTCAACTAAAGAAAACAGTTGAGAAACATAAGTGGTGTTACTAATAGCATCAAATCAGTAATCAAAGAAATCCATAAGATTGCCCAACATAAAGCAATCATAACATAGTCATTACATAAGTTCCATAAAGGAAATCAATAACATAAGGTCTATGCGAAGCTATTGGGTAAACTAAAGCCAGCTTGATCATCTACCCATCTCTCGCCACAGCTTCACACGTCATCTTACTGCCTAACCTGAGGGGTGTCAACACATTAAAGAAACAAGTGTTAGCTATAAAGCTAAGTAAGATAACACCAGGTTTAAGCAAACATTTCATCCATTTAAATCGTCACTTTAAAGCATTACGTCATTTTAATTAGGCATTCATACCACCGTATAAACATATCCACATCACGTATCCACATCACATATAAGCATAGAGTTCATGACCCTAAGCGTGCCTAATCAATTTCGTCATCTCATCTCATCTCATTAAGTTGTGACTAGGTCACCGTTAAGTTGTAACTGAAGTTACCATTAAGGAAAGACAATGTCGATCCATGAGTAGCACGTTATGTTCATGACATTAGGTGGGTCATCAGACCACCCGAAACTACTCGCCACATATGACTTGTTGCAAGGAACCACCCGAGCAACCATTTTAACATACCTATAACCACCGTAAGGCATGACGTACCTATTACCACCGTCAGGCACCATTATACGTACCTATTACCACCGTAAGGCACGATGTACCTATTACCACCGTAAGGCACGATGTACCTATTACCACCGTAAGGCACAGGTTATGCATAACACTTAACATCTCATTAGCTCGAGCATTTATCGTATTTAGTTTAGATTTCCACCTTTAACCTAAACTAATCCATACTATCATCTTTTCACGTTAGGGCCCTTAAAACGTGCACGTGTCATGGCAACCTAAAAAGGTCTAGTGTTCTAGATGAACAAGCCACATATACATGCACATAACAACATTACAACATATCATTAACCACCGTAATCATTACATATCATATCGTAAACATATCATTAACCACCGTTATCATAACATATCATATCGTAAACATATCATTAACCACCGTCATCATAACATATCATAAACATAACTACGGGGAAGCATCATAGGCATCGTCATCATTATTCCCCGAGTACCTCCCATATCACCCAACCACATTATAGGTTATACATTACCGTTATGGAGGTTATAGTTTATGAAACCATTTATGTTGCACCCTCAGCGTGACAAAAGTAGTGTATCTTACCTCGTAGTAGTGTATGCGCGTAAACAACAGCTAGTAGTGCTTAACAGTATTCCCCGACACCTATCGTACATTAACATATAGGGTATAAGTCATTAGGGACCTTAAAACGACTCTCGTATGACCTTAAGACTGACCAAGTAAAAGTCCAGCATTAAACCTTACGAATTTAGCCCAAAACGAACTTAGAAAACGAATTTGAACATCAAACGAACTTAGCCTTCGTTTTTAGCTTCAAACGAACTTAGACTTCACTCAAACGACTTTAGTTTCAAACGAAGATGATCTTCGTTTTGTCAAACGAAGATAGTTTCCAGAAAACGAATTTAGCTTAAACGAATTTAACTCAAACGAATTTAAACCCAGAAAACGAACTTGAACCTAACTTCGTCCAGAATTCAAAAACAACTCTGTTCTTCATTTTTTCCAGAAATCGATCGACAATGGCTTCTTCCAAAACATGTTTTTGACATAATTAAACATCTTTCGATCATCAAGATCGTCTATACACCCGTTAAACACCATTATGAACATCAATTAACCAAAACATCTTTTAAACTCTAATTAATTGCAAAACCCTTTTGAAATCAGTTTTGAATCAATATTAAAACATCTTTTGATCTGAAATACAATTAACAACCCATTGATTACCTGATTGCTTTGATAGCCAATTGAAAGTAACCCAAAATACTCAATCAATTCAACCAAAACTTTGAACAATTGCTTTAGAATTCGATTACGGGATTGGAGAGGCTGTGAATGTTCTAATTAGGTTTAGAAGCTGCCAAATTAACCTAGATTAGGCTAATCCCTTTCTTAACCCGTTTTTAACTTTTCACCATTGACAAAACTAGTCCCTCGACTTCATAACGACTTTATTTCACTTTAAAACACCTATTGGGGATACATACAACACACTAAAGCACTTTCGCACACTACATAGGCCTTTTACACATCATTAAATCTACTTTGTTGTCACTCATTAAAGATAATTAAATCTTACATATAGGGCACATAAACATATAAACACGTATTTCCACGTAAACATATCACGGACTTATAATTTGACCTAACGACGTTAGTCAACATATACGTTTAAGTTTTGGGATGTTACAGAATTGCTCACATAGTATATCATATATATAAATAACATAACATAGTTTTTAGGCATGTATCTCAGTCCCCAAATGAAAGTATAAATAATTGAAAAGGGGAATATGAAGACTCACCTTAGTGAAGTAGAAGAAGAATCACTTGGACGTACTTAGTCTTGTGTGATTATAAGAGAGAATTTTAGAAGTGAATATATATTGGTGTGAGTTTTAAGTTTAAATGAAGATGGCTATTTATAGGGAGATAATCCGTGGTAGGTAACGATTACACTCAATCATACTAAATAAAATAAAGAAAGGTTTTAAAACGTTTTAAAATTTATATTATTATTATATTATTCGTTGATTTACATATATTATTATTATATTAAATCGTTAATCATGAATCGTCGGTAGATAGCAAATAATTCATAGATAGAGCAATTATAGTATTCTTTTTGTCCATATATTTGATGATTTAAATAATTTACTAATTTAAAGTTATAATATAGATGAAAATATGTCTCCCACTACTTTTTGGACGTTTTCAATGATATATTTCATTTATCCTAATAATATGTATTCATGCACTGTTTTAGCCTTAAATTATTCATACGGACTCCAATCGAGACGATTCAAGTTTCTATGGAATCAACGAATTAAAATCTACAACTTTTATTTTGATCACTTTTTATGAATTAGCCCTTATGATCAAGTTTTAGAAGTTTTAGTCGTAGAGATAAAGTATGAAAGTGATGTTTACTATTTGACCCCACGTACTATTCATCTTTTGAAAATCTGAATTCTAATTCGGAAGATTTTAATTGATGTGGGCCCCGCATGAATAGTAACATGAATAGTAAAATCTTTTTAAATTTTATAAAGTTTATTTTGATTCTAATTATAACCCAGTTCCTTTATTTGAATTTTACATATTCAAATATATGTATAATCTATTGATGCTTTTTATTTTCTTTTCATACTTTTCAAAGTTTTGTCACATATAGGATGATTTTTTTTTAACAAACTACAGTAATGCTTATTTTATCCGTGACTCATAATGGACAATGATTCATTAGTGGTATGAACATATTATTAATTCCAAAAACACGTGTGAGGTTGGAATCTATTGTTAATAATGCAGTTTGTAAATATTTATTTAATGTATGATTTATAAATCCATTATTAGTATTTAATCAAAGATGGTGAGGTGGACAGTGTATACAATCTAAACATGTATAATGTTTCATTTGAGCAATCTATAATAATTAATCATAGATAGAGCGTGCAAATACAGTTTGTCTATATCATGTTCATCAACCCGATGAATGTTTGCTCAGTTCGTTATCTCATAACGATGTTTGTTCATATTGTTCTATTTGCACAAGAATTTAAATAAATCACATAAATCACATATTTAAAATTATATCTTTTAAATAATACATGTAATAGTTTGTTTAGCCAACCTGAAATTTGTGGGGTGTCACATTCTCCCCGGGTTATTGGAAATTTCGTCCCGAAATTTAGCTTGTATCATCGGATGGGGAAACATTTTCAAATAAGTGAGGATAATTTTTCTTCATTTGATCCTCGCGTTCCCAAGTGAATTCAGGACCTCGTCTAGAATTCCATCTAACTTTGACAATAGGAATGCGACTTTGTTTCAACTGTTTGGCCTCTCTGTCCATGATCTCTATAGGTTCCTCTACAAAGTGTAGCTTATCGTCCATTCGAAGTTCCTCCAGTGGAATAACTAGTGTTTCGTCAGACAAACATTTCTTCAAGTTCGAGACATGGAATACGTCATGTATTCGACTGAGCTCTTGTGGTAACTTGAGCTTATAAGCCACAAGACCAATTCTTTCTAATATCTCGAAAGGTCCAATATACCTCGGGTTTAGCTTGCCTCGCTTTCCGAAACGAATGGCCCCTTTCCAAGGAGATACTTTCAGCATAACCTTGTCTCCTACTTGAAATTCCAAAGGCTTTCGTCTTACATCAGCGTAGTTCTTTTGACGATCTCGTGCTGTCTTTAATCGGTTCTGTATCTGTACGATCTTCTCAGTAGTCTCATGAATGAGTTCTGGACCTGTAATTGGACTGTCTTTTATTTCAAATTTGTCACCTATTTCAACCCAGCAGATAGGTGAACGACACTTTCTCCCATACAGTGCCTCGAATGGTGCAACATTGATGCTAGTATGGTAACTGTTATTGTATGAAAACTCACACAAAGGCAAGTGGTTCTCCCAACCATTCCCGAAATCAATCACGCAAGCGCGCAACATGTCTTCAAGCGTTTGAATGGTCCTCTCACTCTGACCATCGGTTTGCGGGTGATATGCAGTACTCATGTCTAACCGTGTACCTAAGGCTTTCTGTAGTGTCTGCCAAAATCTGGAAGTAAAATGACTATCTCTATCAGAAATGATCGAAATAGGTATCCCATGTCGTGATACTACTTCCTTTATGTATATTCCAACCAGTTTGCTAGTTTTATCAGTCTCTTTAATGGGCAAGAAATGTGCAGACTTAGTGAGACGGTCTACAATTACCCATATCGTATCACAACCATTAGCCGTCTTTGGTAACTTTGTGATAAAGTCCAAGGCTATACATTCCCACTTCCACTGGGGAATCTCTGGTTGTTGTAGCAATCCAGATGGTTTTTGATGCTCTGCTTTCACCTTTGAGCATGTTAGATATTTGCTAACATAGGTGGCTATGTCAGCTTTCATGTTAGGCCACCAGTATAATTCTTTAAGTCCATGATACATCTTATCTGATCCAGGATGTATCGAATATCTTGACTTGTGTGATTCGTCCATCACCAAGTTTCTTAAATCTCCATAGCTTGGTAGCCAAATCCGGTTAGAAAAATACCGGGTTCTATTGGGTCTAACTTCAAATTGCTCTTCCATCCCCCTCAAAGCTTCTTCTTTGAGATTGTATTTCTTTAATGCTTCAAGTTGAGCTTCACGAATTTGGGAAGTAAGATGAGTATGAATGGTCATACTTAAAGCTCGTACTCGAAGTGACTTTCCTTTCTTTACGGCTCAAAGCATCTGCTACAATGTTTGCTTTTCCCGGATGATAACGAATTTCACAATCGTAATCGCTGAGCAATTCCACCCATCTACGTTGCCTCATGTTCAAATCTTTCTGGTCAAAAATATATTGGAGACTCTTATGGTCGGTGAATATAGTACACTTTGTACCGTATAAATAGTGTCTCCAAATCTTTAGAGCGAATATTACAGCTCCTAGTTCAAGATCATGAGTCGTGTTCTTCTCGTGCATTTTAAGTTGTCGAGAGGCATAGGCTATCACCTTATCTTTTTGCATTAGCACACATCCCAATCCTAGATGAGATGCGTCGCAATAGACCACAAAATTATCCGTTCCTTCGGGTAGTGACAAAATCGGAGTACTACAGAGCTTCTCCTTCAGCAGTTGAAATGCTTTTTCTTGTTTATCTTCCCAGACAAACTTCTTGTCTTTTTGAGTCAACGACGTTAAAGGTTGGGATATCTTAGAAAAATTCTCGATGAATCTTCTATAATAGCCAGCAAGACCTAAAAATTGTCGTATTTCTGTTGGTGTTTTCGGTGCTTCCCAGTTCTTGATAGCCTTGATTTTGGCGGGATCTACATGGATTCCTTGACTATCAATGACATGGCCTAAAAATTGTACTGTACGAATCCAAAATTCGCATTTTGAAAATTTCGCGTACAATTCTTCCTTTCTGAGCAGTTCTAGTATAGTCTTCAGATGTATCTCGTGTTCCTCCTTGGTTTGAGAATAAATCAGGATATCGTCTATGAACACAATCACAAACTTATCCAAATATGGTTTGCACACATGATTCATGAGGTCCATGAAAACTGCGGGTGCATTCGTCAAACCAAATGGCATCACTTGAAACTCGTAATGGCCATAGCGGGTTCTAAACGCCGTCTTGGGAATGTCTTCTTCTGCAACTCTAAGTTGATGGTAACCGGATCTAAGATCGATTTTTGAGTAGTAACTCGACCTTGTAACTGATCAAACAGGTCATCAATCCTAGGAAGTGGGTACCGGTTCTTAACCGTCAACTTATTCAACTCTCTATAGTCTATACACATGCGAAAAGATCCGTCTTTCTTCTTGACGAATAAGACTGGAGCTCCCCAAGGTGAGGAACTCGGTCGAATGAATCCTTTCTCCAAAAGTTCTTGCAATTGACTCGCAAGTTTTTTCATCTCGAAAGGAGCTAAATGGTAAGGTGCTCGTGCCACTGGTACAGCACCAGGCACTAAGTCTATTTTGAATTCCACCTGCCGGATTGGTGGAAGACCAGGCAAGTCTTCAGGAAAGACTCCTGGAAAATCTCGTACGATGGGAATTTCTTTAAGTCGTTTCTCTGGGGACTTTTTGTAACATCTCAATCTTTTTATTTAACGGTTGACTAGAGTCGTTAAGTCAACATAACGTGTCGTTAAGTCGTCGATAGATTTTATGCTTATATGTAGTTAATGTGTTATACGTGCGAGACTTGAATGTCTTATTAATTGATGTAGTAACGTGTTTAAAGATGTAGAAATGTGCCTTTTGAAGTGTTTGGAGGGTTCATTGAGTTGTATATGGTCCGTAGAGGTGTTTTGGGCTAATAATGTGACTTTACGAAGTTTAGGGACCAGTTTTGACATGGTGTGAAAGTCAAAAACGGGATTAGGGTCTTTGAGGGAGTCATTAGTTTCTTTTTACTGATCAAATAACTTTTCTCTCAAGCCCTAGCCACCCCTTTGATCCCCTATCAAAATTCTAAGCCGAAAATCCTTCAAACGTGTGATTTAGGAGTGATTGATCGAGTATTTTGCATCCCCATTGTGATCTTCAGGTAGTAGAGGTATATTGATTTTGATTTTGTGTCTTTTTGATCACATGAGTCATTAGAAATCAGATCTAGACCATTGGAGGGTCAATTGATGTCGAAATAACGTTGTTTTAATAATGCAAATCATGAGTGGTTTAATAAAGGAGTTAGTTGCATTATAATGGTTTGAAAATGAAGGATTTTGATGTATGAAAGTCATGTATTTGATTTGGAGTCGTTTGGATCTGGTTTGGGGTGTAATCGATCGAAGTTGTGCAGAATAGGGGCTGGTTGCGGCGCAACTAGCTAGCTGCGGCGCAACTGGTTTCCAGAGAGTTAAGTTGCGGCGCAACATGTAGGCTGCGGCGCAACTGAGATGCAGAAAAATAAGTTGCGGCGCAACGTGGTATGTTGCGGCGCAACAGTGTCAGGTCTAAAATGAGTTTAACTTTTGAACCTCCAATGCGTAGTCGTTGTCATGGGTCTTGTTTGTAAGTGTGAGGTCTGAGATATGACCTTAATAACGTGAGTATTAACGTGTCTAATGGTCGTTTACTATATATAGGTAGACGAGACTATTTGCTTTGCACGGTAACGTAGTTGCCTATTGTCGTGCGCTTCTTTGAGGTAAGATACACAACTTTTGACACGCTGAGGGTTCAACAAATGATGGTTTCATAATTATAACTTCCCAATTGGTAACTTATGTTGTTTATGGGTACATGGGGTTACACGGGAGGTAATATGGGTTATGTAGTTGACCTTTGAGACCTGAAATGCAGTCCCTCATGATATGTATTTGTAGTGCATGTTATGATATGACGTAGGATGTAGTGCTATGTATGAAGTATAATGTTGTGTTATGAGATGCAGTAACTTATGATGTTATGAGATGCAGTATATGTTGTTATTGATCGATGATGTGCATGTTTGTATGACTTGCTCATCTAGTTCACTAGACTTGCTAAGTTGCCATGTCACGTGCACGTTTAAGGGCCCAAAACGTAAAAGCAGTTAACGTAGTAAATGTTTAGGTAATGTAGTCACCTAAACTAAATGATGCAGTTTCGAGCTCGTAAAACTTTGATGCAGGAAAGTGTTAAGCTTAACCCGTACTTGCCCTACCCCGGCTAAGTGCGTTGACGTAGGTTGCTTGGGTGGCTCCTTGCAACATGGTCATTGAGATGCAGTTGAGTAATACGAGGGGTCTGACCCGCCCTCGTTTGTCTTGTACATACGGATTACTCGGGGATTGGCTTGCCATTCCTTAACGACGTTTGATGTTCAACTGAATGTTTGTCATCTAGTCGGGTGTAACTTATGTTGCACATTGACATAGTTAAAATGTAGTAAAGCAGTTAAAACGTAGTAAAGCAGTTAATGTAGAAAGCAGTTATGTGGTTATATGTGTGTAATGAAGTAAAGCAGGATAGGCACATTTAGGGTGGTTTATCCTATTATGAAGTATTGTGTGTTTGATGTGTGTTGTGCCTTAATGAAGTATTTAAATCCATAATGTTTGAAATGGACAAATGTTTTATAACTTGAGTGTTATCTTACTTAGCTAATTCGTTAGCTAACACTTGTCTTTTGAAATGTGTTGCTCTCTCAGGTTTAGCGTAGCTGAGGTTGTTGATGAAGATGAGTGAGGAATGGGTAGGATGCTTGATGAAGTCCTTAGCTACCTATAGATGTTGAACTTTTATAGACATTTGTTTATGTTTGTCTTTAATGGAGTTGGATTATTATGTAGTCGGTTGTTTTGTGTTGGGCAGCCGACGGGTTTCTATTAAACTTGTTTTGATGATGCGATTAGTAACTGTTAGTATATGATCACGTAGAAATGAACGTATGTCCAGAAATGATTTAAGCCTACGGGGTCACACGTCTCGACACAAATGTATTTAATATTAATTAATATATTTGATGTATTTAATTAATATGATCACGAAATGATTAATTTAAATAAGTTAAAGGGTTAATTGTATTTAATTAATTAAAAGGAGGATTAGATTGTGAAATAAGGAAATTAGAGTTGGACTCTAATTGTGAATAAGGTAATTAGAGTTAAACTCTAATTGTAAAAGGGATAGGAGGCCGGTTTTGATAAACTCAAGTTTAGAGTTCGTATTAGACTCGGTTACCAAGTCTTCTCCCTATAAATAGAGATTTAAACCCAAGAATTTTTTTCTAAATACACATAAAATCTCTCTTTTACTTTCCTTATTCTCTCGGCCGAATTAACCAAAGAAAGGAGTTTCGGGCTTTTGGTTTAGTTTGACTTTAGAGATTAATTAACAAAGGGTTGTTTGGTTTCGTGATCAAGTACTAGCATACGAGCATTCGCGTGTCGTGTGTGCAAGCGTAGAGAAGTTTATTTTAAACTTTTATAAAGTTTCTTGATTTATTCTCATCAATTTAAGGTACACGTTTTCTATCTTGGTTGATTAATTAACTACATAGGTTTTATCTTCCGTTGCGTGCTTTGTGATTTGATTTGATAAATTGTTATATAACCCAACACATGATGCATATATATATTATATATAATATATATATATATATATATATATATATATATATATATATATATATATATATATATATATATATATATATATATATATATATATATATATATATATATATATATATATATATATATATATATATATATATATATATATATATATATATATATATATATATATATATATATATATATATATATATATATATATATATATATATATATATATATATATATATATATATATATATATATATATATATATATATATATATATATATATATATATATATATATATATATATATATATATATATATATATATATATATATATATATATATATATATATATATATATATATATATATATATATATATATATATATATATATATATATATATATATATATATATATATATATATATATATATATATATATATATATATATATATATATATATATATATATATATATATATATATATATATATATATATATATATATATATATATATATATATATATATATATATATATATATATATATATATATATATATATATATATATATATATATATATATATATATATATATATATATATATATATATATATATATATATATATATATATATATATATATATATATGTATACGATATACATATATATAATATCAATTTGTACATCATACAAGTATTATATATATACCAATTAAATCAAAACTTGAAGGGGGGTTAGGGTTTTGATCTTCAAATTTTCGTATATATATATATATTTAAATTGTTTTTGTAATTTAATTACATTATTTAAATAAGAAACAAATAATATCTAAATTATTAATATATATATGGTTCGAAATTTTCCAGAAAATAAAAAAAAAAATTGTTTTTTTTTTTTTTTTTTTTTTTTTTTTTTTTTTTTTTTTTTTTTTTTTTTTTTTTTTTTTTTTTTTTTTTTTTTTTTTTTTTTTTTTTTTTTTTTTTTTTTTTTCCTTGGTTAATTAATTAACATAGGTTTTATCTTCCGTTGCGTGCTTTGTGATTTGATTTGATAAATTGTTATATAACCCAACAGTGGTATCACGAGCCTACTATGTATGTTTTTTAATTACCAATTAAATCAAAACTTGAAGGGGGGTTAGGGTCTTGATCTTCAAATTTTCGGATATATATATATATATATATTTAAATTGTTTTTGTAATTTAATTACATTATTTAAATAAGAAACAAATAATATCTAAATTATTAATATATATATGGTTCGAAATTTTCCAGAAAATAAAAAAAAAAATTGTTTTTTTTTGGGTTCCTAATCCAAGTTTTGATTAATTACATGTTTATGTGATAAATTGCATGTATATATGGTGTACTTTTAATTATTTAATTGTTAAATAGAAGTAAAAATCATGAATTTTTCATGCAAATTGTTCATGATTATTACTTAGATATATTGATATGAAATCTTGATCATTAGGGTTAATTATGCTAGATAATTGAATAATTAATTGTGTGACAATGTGATTATGTTTTGTGAAAGTTTCTGTTTGACACCAGTTCACTAAAAAAAATCATAACTAATTAACCGTAAGGAGTTGGAAGCTGAAATCTTTACAGTAGATGCTTGACTCATAGGGCTACAACTTTTATGTTTTGTGCTAAGCCCAGTTCGGCCTTCTTCAGGGCCAGATTTGGTCGTGAAGCTGCTGGATTTTCCAGATCAGCATCCTGTTTTATGGTAGATAAATTTGTTATAAATATTTTGGCTTACGCAATCAAGGCAACTTGATGTATGTGGTCTCTTTCCATATGAAAGAGGAGCCAATCTTATACCATAGTGACCAAATTAGGTTGATTACCTTAATTGTTAAGTTGTAAATTTAGTAAGTTTAATTTTGCCTTTTTATGAAAATTGTATGCAAAATTGTTTTTGGAAAAATAAACTTGACTAAATATATTGAAATAAGATTTTGTTTATAAAATTGGTGCCCTAAAATCAAAAGATACACCGGCTCACCCATTTGAACAAACTCTAAGAGAGGTATAAGTCGGAGTGCGCTAGCCTCCTAAAAGGGCGGGTTTTTAAATCGCGTTTATCGCATACCTTTGCCCTTGCGCTTCTTTGTGCGTTCGAATGGAGCTACCGAGCTCTTTTGTATTTAAAGGCAATAAAAATGAGTTTTATAAACATATTATGTTTAGAAGATATGCATGAATCTTCAAACATAACTTTTTGATCACACATCAAATTGATTGACCCAATAAACTTAAGTCATTGCCACCCAACTCGTAAAGGACACTTGTGGCTGTTGTTTTATTCGCTGGTACACAGTGGTGAAATGGCAGTTGCATGGCAAATCCCACTCACTGGTACACAGTGGTGGACAAATTTGCGCGTTCTTGGTTGGACGACTTAAAGCGAGTTAAGCGGTGAGACCTTGACCCGTGGCAAAAGATGGGACAAAACATGACTACAAATCACTTGATGAATCAAGTGTGATTTGTAGGTCCCATTCTTACTAGGAATTGCACATGTAATGCAATTACTGCTCGTCACTTACCTTTTGAGTGCAATCATTTCTAGCAGATCAACTGATGAAATGATTGTATGTCAATTGGATCCTAGCCTTAATGAAATTAATTGTTTATTTGATAAACATTGGGTAATTGATTTCTTAAGGATTTATTATCGAAAATACTGATTTTTGAACTTAATCTGTTTTGTAGATGGCAATGAATCCTTCCACAAACACCAATGCTTTTCGGCAAATGTTTGAAAGAGAAAAGCTTAATGGATCAAATTTCAATGACTGGTATCGTCAACTGAGAATTGTTCTAAGAGTTGAGGAACGCATGGATGTCATTGAAAGGCAATGGCCAACCGAACCAAGTGCTGAATCTACAGCAGCTGAAAAAGCTGAATATAGGATTCAGTACACTAGATTCAATGAAGTTTGTTGTTTGATGCTTGCGAGCATGTCTCCCGAGCTTCAAAAACAATTCGAACTCTACACTCCATATGATATGATCACAGAACTTAAATCCTTGTATGAAAAACAAGCTGGAGTGGAACTGTTCGACTTAGTCGTGGAACTTCATGACATGAAACTTGAATCTGGCAAATCGGTTAGCAGTCATGTGCTCAAGATGAAGAGCATTTTTGACAAATTGGATTCGATGGAGTACGCTTATCATAAAGAGGTAAAAGTTGGCATGATTCTCAAATCCCTTACGAAGGAATATGAGGGTTTTGTGCAAAACTATACCATGCACTCTATGAAAAAAAGCGTCAATGAACTTCATGCTATGCTCATTGAATATGAGAAGACGATTCCAAAGAAGGCCAATGACCCAAATGTCCTTATGATTAAGGGGGGTCGGATCCAGAAAGCTAAGAAATCGCACCAAGCTAAAGGCAAGTTTGATGGTAAAGGCAAGGGTAAGCAAGCTGCTTATTCCCCCAAACCAAAGAAAACCCCTCCGGCTAAGAAAGAGCATCCGGCTAAAGACCAGACCTGTCATCATTGTAATGAAGTCGGGCACTGGAAGAGGAACTGTCCCAAGTATCTTGCCGAGTTGAATGTGAAGAAGAAGCAAGCAAGCGTTGCTAGTACTTCAGGTATCTTCACTATTGAATTATTTTCCTTTACTAAGCGTAAATCATGGGTTTATGACACTGGCTGTGGAACTCATATCTGTAATGAATTACAGGCACTTAGGAAAAGGAGGAAACTGAAGCCCGGAGCTTTGCAGCTGTTCGTGGGCAATGGTCTACCAGCACCTGTTGAAGCTATTGGAGAATATCATTTAGTTCTTCCTTCCGGTTTAATTATTGTTTTAGACAATTGTCATTATGCACCTTCTATCACTAGAGGTGTAGTTTCAGTTTCTTTGTTGAAAGACAACGGATTCATTAATGTTTTTAATGATTATGGCATTTCAGTTTCTAAAAATAATGTTCATTATTTTGATGCTATTGCTTGTGATGGTATTTATGAAATTGATATGCGTGGTTGTGATTCAAATAATTCAATGTATAATGTTAGCAAAAGAGCCAAGACTAACTTGGACTCTACTTATCTGTGGCACTGTCATCTTGGACACATTGGCAAAAATCGCATTGAAAGACTTCAACGTGAAGGGATTTTACAATTAAATGATGAATCATTTGATAAATGCGAGTCATGTGTTTCCGGCAAAATGACGAGAAAACCTTTTTCGCATAAACCGGAGAGGGCTAAAGATCTTCTTGGACTCATTCATACCGATGTTTGCGGCCCATTTAGACATGTGTCAAGAAAAGGAGCTAGCTACTTCATAACTTTTACGGATGATTTCAGTCGTTATGGTTATGTTTACTTGCTTAAACATAAACATGAAGTGTTTGAAACATTCAAAGAGTTTAAAAATGAAGTAGAAAATCAACTCGGAAAGACCATCAAGATTCTTCGTTCGGATCGAGGTGGTGAATACTTAAGCCAAGAGTTTAAGGATTATCTGAAAGCGTGTGGAATTGTCCAACAGCTTACTCCTTCATACACTCCTCAACATAATGGAGTGTCTGAAAGGAGAAATCGAACCTTGCTAGACATGGTGAGATCTATGATGAGCCTTACGACTCTCCCATTTTCGTTTTGGGATTATGCTCTTGAGACTGCTGTACGCATTCTCAATATGGTTCCAACCAAGAAGGTTGACAAGACACCATATGAATTATGGCATGGAAATGTTCCTAATCTGTCTTACTTAAGAGTCTGGGATGTGAGGCACTTGTGAAGCGCGATACGCCTGACAAACTTGAACCCAGAACTACTAAGTGCATCTTTGTCGGATACCCTAAGGAAACGATGGGTTACGACTTCTATGATCCCGTCAAAAACACTGTTCGCGTTGCTAGATATGCTGAATTCTTTGAAAAGAAATTAGTTCCAGAGAACAGTGGGAGGGTTGTAGAACTTGATGAGACTCAAGAGGAAGATGTGTCACCTTCTGAAGCTCCTAGCAATCATCAACTTGGGGGGGGAAAATGTTCAAAGTGATGAACCTCAAGTCGATGATGATGAAGCGATTCTACTTCGTAGGTCCGAAAGGACAAGACGTCCTACTGACAGATTATGTCTGATGGTAGAAGAAAACGTTTTAGGAGATCTCGATGAGCCTCCGAATTTCAAAGCTGCATTATCAGATCCGGAATCTGAAAAATGGCTTGAAGCTACGAAGGTGGAAATGAAATCCATGAAAGACAATCAAGTCTGGAGCTTGGTTGATCTTCCACAAAATGCTCAAACTGTTGGGTGTAAGTGGATCTTCAAGAAGAAGACGGACATGGATGGAAATGTACACACCTATAAAGCTCGTCTCGTGGCGAAAGGTTATACTCAACGTTTCGGTGTTGACTATGATGAGCCTTACGACTCTCCCATTTTCGTTTTGGGATTATGCTCTTGAGACTGCTGTACGCATTCTCAATATGGTTCCAACCAAGAAGGTTGACAAGACACCATATGAATTATGGCATGGAAATGTTCCTAATCTGTCTTACTTAAGAGTCTGGGATGTGAGGCACTTGTGAAGCGCGATACGCCTGACAAACTTGAACCCAGAACTACTAAGTGCATCTTTGTCGGATACCCTAAGGAAACGATGGGTTACGACTTCTATGATCCCGTCAAAAACACTGTTCGCGTTGCTAGATATGCTGAATTCTTTGAAAAGAAATTAGTTCCAGAGAACAGTGGGAGGGTTGTAGAACTTGATGAGACTCAAGAGGAAGATGTGTCACCTTCTGAAGCTCCTAGCAATCATCAACTTGGGGGGGGAAAATGTTCAAAGTGATGAACCTCAAGTCGATGATGATGAAGCGATTCTACTTCGTAGGTCCGAAAGGACAAGACGTCCTACTGACAGATTATGTCTGATGGTAGAAGAAAACGTTTTAGGAGATCTCGATGAGCCTCCGAATTTCAAAGCTGCATTATCAGATCCGGAATCTGAAAAATGGCTTGAAGCTACGAAGGTGGAAATGAAATCCATGAAAGACAATCAAGTCTGGAGCTTGGTTGATCTTCCACAAAATGCTCAAACTGTTGGGTGTAAGTGGATCTTCAAGAAGAAGACGGACATGGATGGAAATGTACACACCTATAAAGCTCGTCTCGTGGCGAAAGGTTATACTCAACGTTTCGGTGTTGACTATGATGAGACCTTTTCTCCAGTTGCGGACATTAGAGCTATTAGGATTCTCTTAGCCATAGCTGCGTACTATGACTTTGAGATATGGCAAATGGATGTTAAGACTGCCTTCTTAAATGGTTACTTGGATGAAGAAGTCTATATGGATCAACCTGAAGGTTTTATTGATCCAAAACATCCCAACAAAGTATGCAAGCTTCAAAGGTCCATTTATGGACTAAAGCAAGCATCAAGAAGTTGGAACAAGAGGTTTGATGAAGAAATCAAAAAGTTTGGTTTCGTTCAAAACCCCGATGAGCCATGTGTATATCGCAAAGCTAGTGGGAGTAATGTTACTTTCCTTGTCTTGTATGTTGATGACATATTGATCATAGGAAAACACATTCCAATGTTGCAAGATGTTAAATCCCATCTTGGAAAGTGTTTTGCCATGAAAGATTTAGGAGAAGCGGCATTTATTCTTGGAATCAAGATCTACCGAGATAGATCAAAGCGATTAATTGGACTAAGTCAAAGTGCTTATATTGATAAGGTCTTGAAGCGATTCAAGATGGAGAATTCTAAGCGTGGGTTTACACCTATGCAAGAAGGACTTAGTTTATCTGTCAAACATGGTGCTACTACACCTAATGAGGTGGAGCGTATGCGAAGAGTCCCTTATGCTTCGGCTGTGGGATCTATTATGTATGCGGTTAGATGCACTAGACCCGATGTGGCGTTCGCGCAAAACATCGTAAGCCGATATCAACAGAATCCAGGTGAAAGTCACTGGACTGCTGTTAAGAGCATTCTGAAGTACCTACGGGCTACTAAAGATATGTTTTTGGTGTATGGAGGAAATCCAGACTTAGAGCTCAAAGTGACCGGATACTGTGATGCTGGATTTCAAACTGATAAAGATGACACGAAGTCTCAGTCAGGATTCGTCTTCGTTCTTAACGGAGGTGCTGTGGATTGGAAAAGCAGCAAGCAAAAAAACAGTTGCTATGTCTGCAACAGAGTCTGAGTACATTGCCGCCTCAGAAGCCGCAATGGAAGCAGTCTGGATAAGGAAGTTCATTAGCGGGCTTGACATGATCCCCTCAAGTGACTTACCCACTGATATGTACTGTGATAATACTGGTGCATTAATCATTGCCAACGAACCCGGAGTTCAGAAAGGTGCCAGACATTATGCTAGACGATATCACTATGTTCGTGAACGGATCGAACTAGGTGAAATCAAATTACTCAAAGTTCACACAGATTTTAACTTAGCTGATCCTTTCACAAAAGCTTTGTCTAGGCCCAAGCTTGAAAGGCATGCCGAGGGCATAGGACTTAAATTAGCTAGTTATTTCATGTAAATCTGTTGTTTCGGTATTTGGATAAGGGATGTTAAACAATTTATATTTTTGATAATGAAATAAAGTACTTGATATGTTTGATTTCATTTAATATTAATTGTATCCTATATTTGCATGTTTAATCCTTGAATATTTTAATAAATATTCTAAATTGTCCATTGTCGATTAATTATATGGGAATATAATTAAATTAAGACAAATCTGAGCGATTGGTTATATTCTTGGAATATATAATGGATGGTCCCACCAAACTCGCATGATATCCATAGTTGATGCATATCGGACTACCCCACTAACGAATTCATCACTTTGTGGATCAGCGTCATTAAGTGAAATTCGTAAATGGTTACTTTATTAATCCTTTGACTTGAGATACAAGCAGGTCAGCATGTATGGATTGCACTTACTTGATATAGTTCTAACTCTCCTGAATAAGGGAGTACATAAAGGGCTATTTTCAGAAAGTGTATTGAAGTATGATGACTGACACGTGTAGTCAATACAGGATTTGTTCCTTCAACTTGAAAGTTGAAGTATGATACCATTGGCGCCCTCATTAGGACTAATTAAGATGTTTGCATGGCCGTGCCCAAATAAATCCAGATGGTTCTCGATTATATTTGGTAATCATTAATTAGTTATGGAATGAGAAACAGAATCGTTAAATCATGAAATGACATTGATCCATATTCATGTTTAACACGGTATCTGAACAAAGGGATAATAAATGCCTCAACCATTTAAATATACTTTAAGAAACTATACTTAAATATTTCTGGGAGCATTGGCGTGTTGCTAGACGCTAACCAATGTTATTACCTTCATTTGTTACGAGCTCAAGTGGGAGCTGTTAGTATATGATCACGTAGAAATGAACGTATGTCCAGAAATGATTTAAGCCTACGGGGTCACACGTCTCGACACAAATGTATTTAATATTAATTAATATATTTGATGTATTTAATTAATATGATCACGAAATGATTAATTTAAATAAGTTAAAGGGTTAATTGT
The DNA here is from genome assembly GCA_034093135.1 of Erigeron breviscapus. Lineage (NCBI taxonomy): Eukaryota > Viridiplantae > Streptophyta > Magnoliopsida > Asterales > Asteraceae > Erigeron > Erigeron breviscapus. The sequence continues at coordinate 117,429,611 of CM067171.1, forward strand.
ATTTAATTAATTAAAAGGAGGATTAGATTGTGAAATAAGGAAATTAGAGTTGGACTCTAATTGTGAATAAGGTAATTAGAGTTAAACTCTAATTGTAAAAGGGATAGGAGGCCGGTTTTGATAAACTCAAGTTTAGAGTTCGTATTAGACTCGGTTACCAAGTCTTCTCCCTATAAATAGAGATTTAAACCCAAGAATTTTTTTCTAAATACACATAAAATCTCTCTTTTACTTTCCTTATTCTCTCGGCCGAATTAACCAAAGAAAGGAGTTTCGGGCTTTTGGTTTAGTTTGACTTTAGAGATTAATTAACAAAGGGTTGTTTGGTTTCGTGATCAAGTACTAGCATACGAGCATTCGCGTGTCGTGTGTGCAAGCGTAGAGAAGTTTATTTTAAACTTTTCATAAAGCTTCTTGATTTATTCTCATCAATTTAAGGTACACGTTTTCTATCTTGGTTGATTAATTAACTACATAGGTTTTATCTTCCGCTGCGTGCTTTGTGATTTGATTTGATAAATTGTTATATAACCCAACAGTAACACCATTGAATAAGTAAACCAAACAGATTTTAATTGGTTTGGACTTTTAATGTTTCTTCCGCTTTATTTTGACGCCGTTAGGCGAAAAATTTTGGAAACCCGTATTTTTAAACGAAGGGTGTTACACTTTTTCTCTGATACGTGGGCCAGGATTGCCTGGTACCCCTTTCTCAGATACTTCTGGGTTTTCATACAAGATATGATATTAACCCTTACTCCGTTCCTATCGCCTTGAACAATTAACTTTTTATCTTTTGTTAGTGGGATTCTAACAACCTTTTCATGACAAATTATTTTTGTTTGGTTTCTGGACAACCAATCCATACAAATGATGACATCAAAGCTTCCAATTTCGAATGGTATTAGATCTATAGGAAATAATTCTTTCGCTAATTCTAAGGTACAACCTTGGATTATGCTTTCGACTTCGATCATTTTACCATTTGCTAATTCTACAGAATACTTAGCATCTAATGGGGTAGGTATAATTGGAAGCAGATGAATAATTTTATTTAACACAAAACTTCTATCGGCACCAGGATCAAATAAAGCAGAGACACAATGATTATTCAGATGAAACATACCCGTGACGATGTTTGGGTCTTGGCGGGCTTCTCCCGCATTGATCATAAATGCCCTTCCTCGAGCATTGTTGTTGTTGTTGTTGTTGTTGTTGTTGTTGTTGTTGTTGTTGTTGTTGTTGTTGTTGTTGTTGTTGTTGTTGTTTCTGTTGTTGTTGTGGCTGTTGTTTCTCAGCTTTGGACATTCATTCCTGAAATGCCCTTCTTCACCACACTCATAACATCTTCTTTTTGTTCCATTATTGATAGTTGGGTTGGGGATTCTACAATTCTTGGTCAGATGACCAACTCTCTTGCAGTTGCCACATTGTACAGTGCAAGGACCAGTGTGATGTAAGGTACACCTGTTACAATATGGCCTAGTTCCTATATAACCATTATTTGATGATGGTCCTGAGGTCTGAGCAGGTCTCTTTGTCTGTTGATCCCCTTGATTCTTCCAGAGTTATCTTCCCATTTCCTTTTCTTATTGAACCCTTTTTGATCACCAGACTTTCCTTCTGCATTAGCACGAAGTTTTGCTTTGTCAGCCAAACTGTTTGCCAAACGTGATCGTTGTCGTTGAGCCGATCAAAAATATAAACTAATTATCAATAACTAGTACGGATAAGTAGAGTATTGTATCCACATGGAATCATGGGAAAGTGTTGAACAAGTTACAAAATGGTTTAAACTAGACATAAACTTAAAATCGAGTTTTGGATTGATTTGATTAAACTAGAAATGATCATAAACTTAACACAAGAATTTAATAATAAAAAGGTAAGACCATTCTTATGATCCCAATTATGCTTTCAAAAGTATAACCCAACTTATATCCGTTGGAAATCACATAGACATGATTCGTTATAATGTATGGAATGAATGAACTTCAAGAACCGATTGATTGGGTTGTGATGATTCACGATAATTAAACCGAGGAATTGACACAACTAAAATATCTATTCAAAAATCATATTACAATTAATAAGAGATTCTTCCAATAATTAATAATTAACAATAAATTGAAATCAAAAGATAGATGGAAATCATTCAAGGTTAAAAACATGTAATCATTCATTCAAACCAACAAACACTAGATGCAAAATACAATCAAGAATTAAACATCTAGTCCAACATAAATATAAGAAAGGTTGAATACAATTGTTTTACATAATTGTTCACATAAGAATGATCTAAAGAGAGATTAGCCTTCCATGGTCATCAATGGTTCTTCACTTTGGATTGTCATCTCCTTTGAAATATGAATTGATGATGATTTTGGGGCTTGGGAATGGTATGTTGTTGCTCTAGATCTCAGAAATTAGGGCTTGTGTGTGTGTTTTTTCGTGCATAATTAATTCCCTAACTAAAAGTTAAGAGATCCACAAAATCAGGATTCTGTTCAGCACTAGGCATAAGCTACGCCCCACTTGGGCATAAGGTACGCCCTTTGAATTCTTGCCCAGCGTAACCTACGCCTGAATTGGGCGTAAGGTACGCTCCTTGTAATCTCGATCTTCAACTGGCGTAAGCTACGCTTGATTACAGCGTAAGCTACGCCTACTTCAGTTTTGCCTGGCGTAAGGTACGCCTATCCTGGGCGTAAGTTACGCCCTTTGTAACTTCGAATTTCTAGATTTCCAGATTTTGGTTCTTGAATCACTTGACTTGTTTCTTGACTTTGCTTGACCCGTTTATGTTCCATTTAACGCCAAGTTATCACTAAACACCTGAAACACTTAAACAAACATAAAAATGCCCTACTCGTCTATTAACAAGCACAAAGTGGTCCAATTTTATCCATTAAGATCATGTCTTTTAGGCGTTTATCACATTCCCCAACTTAATCCTTTTTCGTCCCGAAAAAGTCATTCATCATGTGACAAGTCAATTTACAATCCTATAATACTTCCTATCACCAAAGAAACACTATATAGGAGTTATATCAATTATACATACTTGTAAAACTCAACTCTCAAGCAATCTTCAAAGTACACTTGGGCGAAACCAAACAATGCAAACCAAACCACATAACACAACCAACTCATGAGACTTACAACTATCAAAAGATTTACGACTAGCAAATAGAAATATATAAATGTGCAATTAAACCTAATAAACCTCAAGTTTGCCACAATACATGCATCACACTCTCACAATGTGCACTCCCCTCGGTTCATATTTTGGGTGAATTAGCAAAAGATGTGCCAATATATCTATATGAAGCTCACAACTCATTATTGCACACTAAAAGTCATAGGCTAGTACACAAATCGAACCAAGACCTCATAACTCAAACTATCACTTCGGTATTCATACAAAATTGATGGAAATATGGAATGAAACACGGTAATGATTCTCATTTGGGCGATTTACTAGAATGATTTTGGAACATTTCACTTTGGCTCTTTTTGATCAACTTACATGGATAATTGAATTGGTTTTCATTTATGACCATATACTTTGACTTTTTCAACCGAATATTGCAATTTTGACTTTGACTTTGTTCTTTCTTTCGATTCTTCATAAACAACACAACTTTGAACAATTAACGAATTTCATGACGAGGTGAGGTGGAAAATGGATTGAATTGTATGATTGTTTTGTGATTTTAAGCACATAATCCAAGCTAGAGGTCTCGACACGGTAAGTGCACTAGTTATAACCTAATGTACAATAATGGTTCACACAATATGATCATCATGAGAATTCAAGCTACGCTAACAATCTAAATCAATCATTGACGAGGCTTTTTCTCTCATTAAATTGAAGGATATAACGGATATATAAGTGTGATACATGCATTGTAGCTCACAATTGGCATATTACCCTTATTTGCACATTTCTATGTTTTTACTTGCTAGCAACTCTATCAAGACGCTCATAAGTCAACCATGTCATGCAACCTAATCTACACTACTTAGCCCCACTTACATGTATAAATCCAATTGCAAGAAAATCTCCTTTTACAACCATGTATAGCTAATATAACTCGAACATTTTGTCTCTTTGGTTCAATTCCATATCACAAGAATGTAAATCAACATCTAAACTAGGCAATAATGAAATTACAAGAGAATTAAATCTACCTACAAATTGAAAATGCAAAAACAGAAAATAAACACACAAAATCACATAGTCACACAAGAAAACATAAAGATAAATGGAAGGTACCATCACTGTGGTGGATCTCGCCGTCCAAAAATCGACTCCATTAGGCCCTGATATAGAGATTGGGCCTCAAATGGATCAGAAGTTGCTGGTGGTGGATCAGTCAAACTCCCTTCAACCCTACCGACACAAGAATGTCTCGGGAACCACTCAGAATCGTGGCTCTAAGGATAATATGGATGAGCAGTGGGAACATAAGGCTGCCTGTAATTATATGGAGGAGGGGTCTCCACATAATCAAGTCCTGCAATGTGGTCCTGGTGGTGGCGCACTTGCTCAAAATAATAACTGTTGTCTCTTATCCTGTTCATGAGCATATGCCATACCCAACTCATAACTCCTCCGCTGCACACCCTGCTGAACCGTCATATCCCACATGCTCCTCTCGTAGGATGTCCACTGATTATAATCACTGGGCTGCTCATAACCAAAGCTCGGCCCAGTACCTCCAAATCCAGAACCTAATAAACCATCTCTTCTTCCTTCAGCACCCCCTCTAGCACTACTTGATTCACCCCTCTGATTAACACCCATTTGCTCCATTTGTTCTATCGCCTCCTCCCTAGTAATCCCAGCCTTTGGAGCTATCAAATACCCATTTGTTTTCAAATCCCTGAGAAGTTTAAACTGTGGGTGATCTTGAAACTCCCACTCATTCCCCTTTAATAACCTCTTCATGGTATAAGGAGTATTACTCAAATACTCCATATTAGTCTCCTTTGGGACTACCTTATGCATTTGGAGTAGTCGGGCGATGAGTTTCGGGTGTGGGATGACAAGTTTGTTTCTTTTGTTCCTTGCATCCCAGATGTTAGACATCACAATTTGTCTAAACGACAAGGCTAGATTTCCTGTAACCAAGGCATATAACACAATAACATCATGGTGCCTAACCATGCTCTTATCACTTGTTCGAGGACAAACATTCCAACTCAAAATTGACATTATCAACCGGGGTAATGGCTTCAACAAAGAACGTTCCATCCTAAAGGTTGTATTCAAATGGTCTCGTGAAACATCAAAAATCTCAACAAGCATATCAATCCAATTATCAGGTGTTTCTACCCCCGTTAAATACTTCTCATCAATATAATCAAAAGCCCTCCCCGAAGTAGCACCCGTGTCAAATTTGGCTATCTTATCTAAGGTAGCAAAAGACATTGTTACCTTTTTCCCATTAACCGTGCCTGCTAACTTAGAAGTCACCGGGGGGTTATTTCTGGGAGTCAATTCTAAAGTACCCATCCAATTAATAATGCCATCTAAATAAATCTCAGCGTGATCACCATTACTCCAAGTTAACACTTGTTTCCATCCCATTTGTTCAAACGCTTCAACCATCCCAAACCCCCTAAATTCCGACAAGACAAGTGTTCTCTCACCCAACAATTGATCCATCAAATTTTTGGCTTCAGCCATCTTTTCTTTAAATAAAATCAACTGCCATTCATCGGGTAAATTACATAAAGGCTTACCTTGCCTCCATTCGGGTTTTTCGTTGTCAACATCCATCTCTTCACTCGCCTGTGGTGAATTTCTTTCTTCTTCTGATTCTGATGACTCCTCCTGAGCCAATTGCCTTTTCTTCTTACTTGGTTGTTGACTTGATGAAGTATCACCTTTCTTGCTTAGACTCTTTATGAATTTCCCTGCTGCTTTCTTCATCTTATCAACAAAACTAAGAAAAAAGTAACAATCTTTAGCAAAGGTTAGTGAATTAAAAGCAAAATTAGAAGAAAATTAAAATAAAATTCGAAATTGACTCACATAAATCTTGAAAAATAGGCTGAAATTAGAGAAACAATTATAGGGGTTTTGTAGCTCTCGAAAAGTTATGCACTTTTGACCCAAAAATTGTTAAAATTGATGGAGGATTGAAGAAGATATGATGACTTGAAGATTAGGGTTCTTGGAAGAAAATTGGGGATGGAGGAATTTGGGAGAGATATGCAGATAGGTGAAAAAGTGGCTAAAGGATCGGTCTTGTGGCTTAATTAAAAGATTTTTGATTTTTAGATTTTATTAAAATTAAAAAAAAATCGACCTGGACCTGCCGTAAATTACGCCTCGAAGTAAGCGTAACCTACGCTCATTCTTTTTGACAGCCGTAACCTACGCCAAAGACCCCGTACCTTACGCCTTTTAAAAACTTACCTTGTAACTTTTGTACAGCCGTAACCTACGTCAAAAGGGACCGTAACTTACGCCGGCTGAAAAACAAAGACCGTAACTTACGCCAAGAAGTGGCGTACCTTACGCCTTTCTAGAAACTGCATTTTTGGCGTAAGGTGGGCGTAAAGTGGGCCGTAAACAGTAAGTTTTGGGCGTAATGTCCATTTGACACTTCCAGGGGGTCGTAAGGTACGCCCAAAGGGCCGTAACCTACGCCCCTTATGAAAATTTTTGACTTAATTTTTATTTTATTTTTTTAACTACAGCCACAAAACTGATTTCAAAACTTGCAATTACATTAAAATTAAACTCCCTTCCCCAACTTAAAGGTACATTGTCCCCAATGTACACCCGAAATTAGAAATGACCGCCTTCCCCAACTTAAAGGTACATTGTCCCCAATGTACACCCGAAATTAGAAATGACCGACCTTCCCCAACTTAATTCTCAAGCATGGTACTGAGAATTAAGTTTCTTGTGTGATTATGCAACAAAAACAACTAAACAAAATTGAAATGAAACTGAAAACGTACCGAAATTGAAGCTATAAAAACAACTAAATAACGGGTTGCCTCCCGTTTAGCGCTAAGTTTAATGTCCTCAGCCCGACATTACCTCAATTGATGTTCAAGCAACCTCATAGGATGGTGGACTTGAGATGAAGTTCACCATTTCCTTTGTAGCTCCATTGATGTCGGTTGCATCCAAATACGGCTTTAACCGGTGTCCATTGACCATTTGCTTCACTCCATCCTTCGGATCTTCAATTTCAATTTCTCCAAACTTTCCGACTCTTGTGATGGTATAAGGACCCATCCACTTGCTTTTGAGCTTTCCCGGAAAAAACTTGAGTCTTGAATTGTAAAGCCAAACCTTTTGGCCAACTTCGAACACCTTCTTCTTCAATTTGGCATCATGAACCGCTTTCATCTTGTCTTTATAAGTTGATGCACATTCATAAGCCTCATTTCTTAATTCTTCCAATTCGCACAATTGCAACTTTCTTTCTTTGCCTGCATTCTCAAAATCCATGTTAACGGTCTTAACGGCCCATAATGCCCTATGTGCTAGTTCCATTGGAAGATGACAACCCTTCCCATAAACCAACCGGTAAGGAGTAGTGCCAATAGGTGTCTTAAAAGCGGTTCGGTAAGCCCATAAAGCATCATTCAATTTGGTTGACCAATCTTTTCTATCGGGTCTTACCGTCTTTTGCAAAATTTCTTTAATTTGCCTATTGGACACTTCTACTTGCCCACTTGTTTGTGGGTGATATGGAGTGGCAATCCGGTGGTTTATGCCATACCGTTTGAGAAGTTTTCCAAACTGAATTTTTTTGAAATGAGATCCCCCATCACTTATGATCACACGAGGGATTCCAAATCTTGAGAAAATGTTGCTTTGGACAAACTTGCACACAACGGTATGGTCATTGGTCTTGGTGGCTATGGCTTCTACCCATTTTGACACATAATCTACCGCCACCAAAATATAATAATTACCAAAAGAATTAGGGAAAGGACCCATAAAATCAATGCCCCAAACATCAAATATATTAACAACTAAAATGGGTTGCATGGGCATTTCATTCCTTTTGGTTATACTACCTAATTGTTGACACCTAACACATTTTTTAACAAATTCAGCGGCATCCTTAAAAATATTAGGCCAAAACAAACCACACATAAGAACCTTATAACCTGTCTTTTGACCGCTGAAGTGACCTCCACCTGCAAATGAGTGTGCATGAGTCAACACCTCTTGAATCTCCTCATCCGGAACACATCTTCTCACCAATTGATCCGGGCCAACTTTGAACAAATCCGGCTCATCCCAAATGTATTGTTTGGCTTGTGCAAGGAATTGTTGCTTCTTTCTCTTGGCCCAATGCTCCGGTAGCTTACCTGCGGACAGAAAATTAACAATGTTTGCATACCAAGGAACAATAGACACGGTTAGTAAATGTTCATCCGGAAAAGTCTCATTGATCTCCTTGGTTGATCCATCATCCATAACTTGAATTCTTGACAAGTGGTCCGCCACCACGTTCTCACTTCCTTTCTTGTCTCTGATTTCCAAATCAAATTCTTGTAGTAGCAATACCCACCTAATTAGCCTTGGTTTTGCATCCTTCTTCTCCATCAAATACTTCACCGCGCTATGATCTGTATACACTATGACTTTGCTACCACACATGTAAGAACAAAACTTGTCAAGAGCATAAACAACCGCAAGCAATTCCTTTTCGGTGGTTGTATAATTCAGTTGGGCATCCGATAAAGTCTTGCTTGCATAATAAATCACAACGGGTTTCTTATCTACCCGTTGTCCCAAAACAGCCCCAATTGCAAAATCACTTGCATCACACATAATTTCAAAAGGCATGGACCAATTAGGTGATTGCAAAATGGGGGCTTCAACCAATTTCTCTTTTAAGGTTTCAAAAGCTTTTAAACACTCATTATCAAACACAAATGGTACATCTTTTAACAACAAATTGCACAATGGTTTGGTAATGACACTAAATCCTTTTATAAACCTTCTATAAAACCCGGCATGTCTAAGAAAAGAACGGACACCCTTAACATTGGTTGGAGGGGGTAAAGTAGAAATGACTTTGATTTTGTCCCGGTCAACTTCCATGCCTTTCTTTGAAATCACATGACCCAAAACCGTCCCCTCTTGAACCATAAAGTGGCTCTTTTCCCAACTTAAGACCAAATTCGTTTCAACACATCTTTTCAAAACTTTGGTTAGCTCATTAAGACAAGTATCAAAGGTTTGACCAAAAATTGAAAAATCATCCATAAAAATCTCTAAAGAATCACCGACCATATCCGAAAAGATACTCATCATGCACCTTTGGAAGGTGGCGGGAGCATTACATAACCCGAATGGCATTCGCCTAAAGGCAAAAGTTCCATAGGGACATGTAAATGTGGTCTTATGTTGGTCATCGAGATGAATAGCAATTTGATTATAACCTGAATAACCATCTAGAAAACAATAAAATTGCTGACCTGCAAGCTTTTCGATGATTTGATCAATGAATGGCAATGGGAAATGATCTTTTGAAGTAGCGGTGTTCAACTTTCGGTAGTCAATACAAACCCTCCACCCGGTGATGGGTCGGGTGGCAATTTGCTCACCACTATCTCCTTTAACCACTTGAATTCCATATTTCTTAGGTACCGTTTGTGTTGGACTTACCCATGTGCTATCCGAAATTGGGTAAATAATTCCAGCATCCAACCACTTTAGCACCTCCTTTTTCACAACTTCACGCATATGAGGATTCAACCTTCTTTGAGCATCACGTGAAGGTCTTGCTTCAGCATCGGTGATTATCTTATGCATCACAATTGATGGATTAATGCCTTTCAAATCGGCAATTGTCCATCCAATGGCCGCCTTGTATTTCTTGAGCACCTTAAGTAATGCTCTTTCTTGCATTTCTTCCAAATTTGATGCAATGATCACCGGCAAAGTTTGTTCATCTCCCAAAAATGCATACTTTAAATGAGATGGGAGCTCTTTCAACTCAACTTGTGGTGGACTTTCAATGGATGGATTAATGCCTTTCAAATCGGCAATTGTCCATCCAATGGCCGCCTTGTATTTCTTGAGCACCTTAAGTAATGCTCTTTCTTGCATTTCTTCCAAATTTGATGCAATGATCACCGGCAAAGTTTGTTCATCTCCCAAAAATGCATACTTTAAATGAGATGGGAGCTCTTTCAACTCAACTTGTGGTGGACTTTCAATGGATGGCTTGAGACGAGTATCAATATGATCCGGTAGACTTTCCACTAAATGAGTCCATGGTGGTCTACCTTCTTGAATTGCCATAATCTCCTAATCCTTTGCCTCCTTCTTCAATGTTTCACTATGCTCCATGATTAACCTGTCAACCAAAGCACAATTCTCCCGTGTGTCTTCCTCATTTACATGAGAAATGCACTCATCAATGACGTCCGCCATAAAGCATTCGTCACTAACTACGGGGTTAGGAACACTAGCAAAAACATTCAATCTTATCTTACGGTTGCCAAAAGTCATTTCAACCGTACCCCTTCTACAATCAATTAATGCATTAGCGGTGGCCAAAAAGGGTCTACCCATGATGACATTGGGTTGCCTAACATTACCGCTTGGTGCAAAATCAAGTACCAAAAAGTCTACGGGGTAATAAAAGTCTTCCACCTTAACAATCACATCACGGACAATTCCTCTAGGAAGTTTAAGGGACAAATCAGCCATCACCAAGGTGGTGTCGACTTTTTCCAATGGTCCAAAGTCATATTGGTCATACAAACTTCCCGGAAGAATGCTCACACCCGCCCCCATATCCAAAAGTGCCTTGTTCATTTTGAAATCACCAACTTGAATAGTAATTAAAGGCGCTCCCGGATCTTGGAGTTTAGGTGGAAGTATACCCATCACAACGGCACTAACTTCCTCATTTAAAACAATTTTCTTTGGAAGCTTATGATGTCGTTTTTGGGTACACAAATCCTTAAGATACTTAGCATAAGCCGGAACTTGCTTGATTATGTCAATAAGAGGTATATTGATTTTCACTTGTTTAAAAATTTCCCACATTTCTTCCTCATGGGGACCTTTTTTCTTAAGTGTAGGCCTAAGTTTTGGATCAATCAAAGCCAAAGGAAAAGGAATGGTATTACCCTCCATATCCTTTCCTTGTTTTTCAGAAAATTTACCATTAGACCTATTGTTTTCTACCTCTTTAAAAGACACTTTTTTATTTGATTTAGGTAAAACAAGTTCCGGTTCATGCTCACTATCTTCATTTTCATCAACATCCTCCACCACACCATCAACAAATGGTGGTGGAGGGACAACATGATTATCATAAATCTTACCACTACGAAGAGTACTTACATTGTTGATTTCCACATTTTTGACATTCTTGGAACCGCCACTTTGATGTTGTGGATTGATCTTCGTATCACTTGGTAGCTTCCCCGGATTCTTCCTCAATTCCGATACATCCTCTGCCAATTGCCCAACTTGCTTTTGCAAACTCTCAACCGTTTTATCCCGAATCTCATTCTTCCTATCCATTTCTTTCAAGTAATCCATAATCTCCTGGGTTGACACATCATTACCTCCCGAAGGCCCACCTTGATTATTACCTTGTTGATAGTTCCTTGGGTAGCCTCTATTGAATCCCCCTTGATTTTGACCACCTTGGTAATTCCCTTGGTTGTAATTTTGGCCTTGAAATGGTTGAGATGGTGCCCCACCGTTTTGGTTATTTCCTTGAAAGTTCGGGTTGAGTTGGTTTGAAGAATTTCCATATCTAAAGTTTGGATGATTTCTCATCCCCGGATGATAAGTGTTGGAGTTCATGTCATATTGCTTCTTCTCTCCATACACTTGATTCACTTCTTCAATTTGATCTAAGTCTAATGGGCATTGCAAAGCCGAATGTCCCAACTCATCACACCTTTCACAAATCGGATAGTCTTGAGATACTTGATAACACCCCGATTTTCAGCCTTCCCCAACTTAGCAAACTTTTGCTCCAATGCTTCAAGTCTATCTTTTGTAGCTTGATCACTAGTTGATGAAGAGGCTATTGGGCGTCTTGCTCTCCTATTCGATTGAGCTTGCCTTTTTGAGTTCACACTCATCTTCTCCAAGAATTCCCAATCAACATCTTCGGGATTAGTCAAGAAAGTGCCATTGCTAATCGAATTCACATCCCTCTTTTCTTCCGATAACAAACCATCATAGAAAGCCGTGATCAATTCCCATTTGGCAATTCCATGATGAGGACATACTCTCAACAACTCATTAAACCTCTTAAAAGCTTCATAAAATGTTTCACCCGATTGTTGCTGAAAAGTTCTTATCGAATTCCTTGCATCACTAGTCTTTTGCATGGTGTAGTACTCATCCAAAAATTGTTGTTGCATTTCAGCCCATGAAAAGATACTACCCGATGGCAATGTCAAGAACCATTTCTTTGCTTTATCCTTCAAAGTAAACTGAAATAAGACTAGCTTAACCTCATCCGGTGAAAATCCTTGGCCTCCAATAGTACCACAAATCGCCTCAAACTCCGACAAGTGAAAATAAGGCTCTTCCGCCGCCATCCCATGAAAACTTGGCAAAATACTCAAACATTGAGGTCTAACCTCAAATGCTCTACCCCTCAACACCGGTGGTACTATAGGTGAAGCATTAACGGCTATGGCGGGTCGAAAATGACTATCAACTCCTTGTGGTGGAGGTTGATAGTTCATATGTGGCATGGCCCGGTTATGTGGTGGTAATTTGGTTGAGCTACACGATGGTTAAGGCGAGGTGGTGGACCTTGAGGACGAACCCTTGGTCCTTGGTTTAAGTATTGTGGTTGGTTATATTGAGGTTGGTTGTATTGAGGATATTGACGGTTTTGTGGTTGCTCATAATCTCCCCCATGGTTCCAATCATACCCATCCGAATTATTATCAAACCTCCCGTCATCCCAAAGATTCACCCTATCATGGAGCCTATCATAAAATGACCCATCCGCATCCCGTGATGCATCTCCAATATGAGTTGGTGTTCTAGGTCGGTTTGGAGTTGTGTGACCACTCCTCATTGATGGGGTTGGGTTTCGTGATGGAGTTTGATTTCGGTCATTTGGTTCAGGGTTGGTTTGTTCTTGAACTATGGTTTGGATGGTTGGTTGTGGATCTGGTTGATCACCCATGTTTACACGACGAAGTACCCGATTCCTTCTAGCTGTTTTCTCAATTTCTGGATCAAACAACAAAGGTGATGTATTCTTGGAATACCTCGTATGCATACACTACTTGAAATCTGCACAATCAACACACCTCGTGTAATACTGAACTACAAGAATGAAAAATGAAACAAACAAGAACTGAAACAAAACAAAACTAAACTAAATATTTTTGGATTTTTCTGAAAATTTTAAGTAAACTAATAAAACAAAACAAAACTAAACTAAATATTTTTGGATTTTTCTGAAAATTTTAAGTAAACTAATTGAAAACAAAATTTCAACACTTTGCACACCGATTCCCCGGCAGCGGCGCCAAAATTTGATCGTTGTCGTTGAGCCGATCAAAAATATAAACTAATTATCAATAACTAGTACGGATAAGTAGAGTATCGTATCCACAAGGAATCATGGGAAAGTGTTGAACAAGTTACAAAATGGTTTAAACTAGACATAAACTTAAAATCGAGTTTTGGATTGATTTGATTAAACTAGAAATGATCATAAACTTAACACAAGAATTTAATAATAAAAAGGTAAGACCATTCTTATGATCCCAATTATGCTTTCAAAAGTATAACCCAACTTATATCCGTTGGAAATCACATAGACATGATTCGTTATAATGTATGGAATGAATGAACTTCAAGAACCGATTGATTGGGTTGTGATGATTCACGATAATTAAACCGAGGAATTGACACAACTAAAATATCTATTCAAAAATCATATTACAATTAATAAGAGATTCTTCCAATAATTAATAATTAACAATAAATTGAAATCAAAAGATAGATGGAAATCATTCAAGGTTAAAAACATGTAATCATTCATTCAAACCAACAAACACTAGATGCAAAATACAATCAAGAATTAAACATCTAATCCAACATAAATATAAGAAAGGTTGAATACAATTGCCTTACATAATTGTTCACATAAGAATGATCTAAAGAGAGATTAGCCTTCCATGGTCATCAATGATTCTTCACTTTGGATTGTCATCTCCTTTGAAATATGAATTGATGATGATTTTGGGGCTTGGGAATGGTATGTTGCTGCTCTAGATCTCAGAAATTAGGGCTTGTGTGTGTGTTTTTTCGTGCATAATTAATTCCCTAACTAAAAGTTAAGAGATCCACAAAATCAGGATTCTGTTCAGCACTAGGCATAAGCTACGCCCCACTTGGGCATAAGGTACGCCCTTTGAATTCTTGCCCAGCGTAACCTACGCCTGAATTGGGCGTAAGGTACGCTCCTTGTAATCTCGATCTTCAACTGGCGTAAGCTACGCTTGATTACAGCGTAAGCTACGCCTACTTCAGTTTTGCCTGGCGTAAGGTACGCCTATCCTGGGCGTAAGTTACGCCCTTTGTAACTTCGAATTTCCAGATTTCCAGATTTTGGTTCTTGAATCACTTGACTTGTTTCTTGACTTTGCTTGACCCGTTTATGTTCCATTTAACGCCAAGTTATCACTAAACACCTGAAACACTTAAACAAACATAAAAACGCCCTACTCGTCTATTAACAAGCACAAAGTGGTCCAATTTTATCCATTAAGATCATGTCTTTTAGGCGTTTATCAAAACGAACCGCATGTTCGATGTCAGTGGTTTCGGTAGCAGTTATCAAATCCTGAATCTTTGGTGGAAGTCCAGAGATGTACTGCTCAATCTTCTTGTACTCGGGTGTAACCATTGTTGGGCAAAGAAGTGCCAATTCGTGAAAGCGATTGGTGTACTCAGATACCTCGTACCCCTTCGTCTTCAAATTATGGAATTCTGCCTCCAATTTCTGAATCTCACTCCTCGGGCAATACTTAGCTCTCATACGTTCTTTCAAATCTTCCCATGACATTGCATAGGCTGCATCAATTCCTACTGTATGGGCGTACTCATTCCACCAGGTAAGAGCTTCATCTTGTAGTGTGCAGGTAGCATATTTTACTCGACAATCTTCAGCGCAGTTACTAACACGGAATACGGACTCCAGCTTCTCATACCATCGGATGAGTCCAATTGCTCCTTCAGTACCATTGTATGTAAGGGGCTTACATT
Organism: Erigeron breviscapus; assembly: GCA_034093135.1. NCBI lineage: Eukaryota > Viridiplantae > Streptophyta > Magnoliopsida > Asterales > Asteraceae > Erigeron > Erigeron breviscapus. Next base: position 117,444,876 of record CM067171.1, read on the forward strand.
GTTGAAATTCTCTGTAAGTACAACCTCTAGGTGTACCATTATTGGCATGATTATTATTCCCGTTTGTGGCTTGGGTAGCAAAAGTTGCTGCTATGCTTTCAGCTACTATTCTGGCAATATCAGTTGCTTCCATTTCTGGTACTTCTTTTGACGGCCGGATCCTTAAATACAAATAAGGAAATTGATGAGATACTACCACATCACACCATAACCACAACACAATAGTTATAACTAAAAGAACTGTAAATTAAGATAAAGATAGTAGATTCATTGGATAACAAACTTTGAGATATAAACATCTCAGAAATCCATAATTTTATCAAAATTTACATTTCCCGGCACCTTCGCCGTAAATAGTAAGTAACTAAATGTACAGATAATATCTACTGTGACGGAGTAGATGGGGTTATAGTGGTGGCTCTCGATATAGCCTCAAACACAGCCTCAAATCGTGTTATCTTCTCCTGCAGTTCTAACACGGTATCTTCAAGACCATGAATCCTGAATTGGGCTCCCTCCATCTCACTCTCCAGTGTGACTATCATGTTACCCTGGTTTTCCACATGTGTCCGCAGTATGTTGGTTCTTTCTCTCAACTCTGTAATACACCTTTCTGCTCGTAGTATGCGTAAGACCAATGTAGGGACAGTGTCATGTAGGGGTTCCATAGTTAGTGCAGGAATATTGGTCGGACCGTCGGCTATTCTAAACTGGTTGGAGTTAAGGAGTCCTTCCTCGATTCTCCATTCCGCAAGGAATCTTGGTATTTCGTTTAGATTGCTAGATCGTCGCAGCCGCTGAGTGGGTGGTTCAGGATGGAAAGGTCGAAGACGTCGTGACTGAGGGCGGTTAAACACTGGGTATCTAGGCGTTCGGAACCTTCGTAGTAAAGATCGGGGTGGTCTTGAGGAAACTTGATGTGTGAAATCTAGTCTAAAATTTATAACAAGATCTACCGTTAGCTGACTACGACACACTTACGGGCAGTGTACCCGTTCGTATGTAATATAGGTAACTGGTAAGACCAGGATCGAACACAAGGACTGACTGTTGTACTAAAGGTTGCGAAAAATGTGAAACAAATAACGGTTGGTATGTGACCGAGTTTTCACTATGCGTTTCTTAAAGCGATTTAATCGACAAGTAAAATAAAAGTACTCAACCGGCGTCAATCGAGAGCACACTAAAATAGTTCGAGTGTAAACAAATAATTAAAAGGCCATCTATGTCGAACTCGCGCCGCGACTTTTCAACTCGCGCCGCGACTTTTCAACTCGCGCCGCGACTTTTCAACTCGCGCCGCGACTTTTCAACTCGCGCCGCGACTTTTCAACTCGCGCCGCGACTTTTCAACTCGCGCCGCGACTTTTCAACTCGCGCCGCGACTTTTCAACTCGCGCCGCGACTTTTCAACTCGCGCCGCGACTTTTCAACTCGCGCCGCGACTTTTCAACTCGCGCCGCGACTTTTCAACTCGCGCCGCGACTTTTCAACTCGCGCCGCGACTTTTCAACTCGCGCCGCGACTTTTCAACTCGCGCCGCGACTTTTCAACTCGCGCCGCGACTTTTCAACTCGCGCCGCGACTTTTCAACTCGCGCCGCGACTTTTCAACTCGCGCCGCGACTTTTCAACTCGCGCCGCGACTTTTCAACTCGCGCCGCGACTTTTCAACTCGCGCCGCGACTTTTCAACTCGCGCCGCGACTTTTCAACTCGCGCCGCGACTTTTCAACTCGCGCCGCGACTTTTCAACTCGCGCCGCGACTTTTCAACTCGCGCCGCGACTTTTCAACTCGCGCCGCGACTTTTCAACTCGCGCCGCGACTTTTCAACTCGCGCCGCGACTTTTCAACTCGCGCCGCGACTTTTCAACTCGCGCCGCGACTTTTCAACTCGCGCCGCGACTTTTCAACTCGCGCCGCGACTTTTCAACTCGCGCCGCGACTTTTCAACTCGCGCCGCGACTTTTCAACTCGCGCCGCGACTTTTCAACTCGCGCCGCGACTTTTCAACTCGCGCCGCGACTTTTCAACTCGCGCCGCGACTTTTCAACTCGCGCCGCGACTTTTCAACTCGCGCCGCGACTTTTCAACTCGCGCCGCGACTTTTCAACTCGCGCCGCGACTTTTCAACTCGCGCCGCGACTTTTCAACTCGCGCCGCGACTTTTCAACTCGCGCCGCGACTTTTCAACTCGCGCCGCGACTTTTCAACTCGCGCCGCGACTTTTCAACTCGCGCCGCGACTTTTCAACTCGCGCCGCGACTTTTCAACTCGCGCCGCGACTTTTCAACTCGCGCCGCGACTTTTCAACTCGCGCCGCGACTTTTCAACTCGCGCCGCGACTTTTCAACTCGCGCCGCGACTTTTCAACTCGCGCCGCGACTTTTCAACTCGCGCCGCGACTTTTCAACTCGCGCCGCGACTTTTCAACTCGCGCCGCGACTTTTCAACTCGCGCCGCGACTTTTCAACTCGCGCCGCGACTTTTCAACTCGCGCCGCGACTTTTCAACTCGCGCCGCGACTTTTCAACTCGCGCCGCGACTTTTCAACTCGCGCCGCGACTTTTCAACTCGCGCCGCGACTTTTCAACTCGCGCCGCGACTTTTCAACTCGCGCCGCGACTTTTCAACTCGCGCCGCGACTTTTCAACTCGCGCCGCGACTTTTCAACTCGCGCCGCGACTTTTCAACTCGCGCCGCGACTTTTCAACTCGCGCCGCGACTTTTCAACTCGCGCCGCGACTTTTCAACTCGCGCCGCGACTTTTCAACTCGCGCCGCGACTTTTCAACTCGCGCCGCGACTTTTCAACTCGCGCCGCGACTTTTCAACTCGCGCCGCGACTTTTCAACTCGCGCCGCGACTTTTCAACTCGCGCCGCGACTTTTCAACTCGCGCCGCGACTTTTCAACTCGCGCCGCGACTTTTCAACTCGCGCCGCGACTTTTCAACTCGCGCCGCGACTTTTCAACTCGCGCCGCGACTTTTCAACTCGCGCCGCGACTTTTCAACTCGCGCCGCGACTTTTCAACTCGCGCCGCGACTTTTCAACTCGCGCCGCGACTTTTCAACTCGCGCCGCGACTTTTCAACTCGCGCCGCGACTTTTCAACTCGCGCCGCGACTTTTCAACTCGCGCCGCGACTTTTCAACTCGCGCCGCGACTTTTCAACTCGCGCCGCGACTTTTCAACTCGCGCCGCGACTTTTCAACTCGCGCCGCGACTTTTCAACTCGCGCCGCGACTTTTCAACTCGCGCCGCGACTTTTCAACTCGCGCCGCGACTTTTCAACTCGCGCCGCGACTTTTCAACTCGCGCCGCGACTTTTCAACTCGCGCCGCGACTTTTCAACTCGCGCCGCGACTTTTCAACTCGCGCCGCGACTTTTCAACTCGCGCCGCGACTTTTCAACTCGCGCCGCGACTTTTCAACTCGCGCCGCGACTTTTCAACTCGCGCCGCGACTTTTCAACTCGCGCCGCGACTTTTCAACTCGCGCCGCGACTTTTCAACTCGCGCCGCGACTTTTCAACTCGCGCCGCGACTTTTCAACTCGCGCCGCGACTTTTCAACTCGCGCCGCGACTTTTCAACTCGCGCCGCGACTTTTCAACTCGCGCCGCGACTTTTCAACTCGCGCCGCGACTTTTCAACTCGCGCCGCGACTTTTCAACTCGCGCCGCGACTTTTCAACTCGCGCCGCGACTTTTCAACTCGCGCCGCGACTTTTCAACTCGCGCCGCGACTTTTCAACTCGCGCCGCGACTTTTCAACTCGCGCCGCGACTTTTCAACTCGCGCCGCGACTTTTCAACTCGCGCCGCGACTTTTCAACTCGCGCCGCGACTTTTCAACTCGCGCCGCGACTTTTCAACTCGCGCCGCGACTTTTCAACTCGCGCCGCGACTTTTCAACTCGCGCCGCGACTTTTCAACTCGCGCCGCGACTTTTCAACTCGCGCCGCGACTTTTCAACTCGCGCCGCGACTTTTCAACTCGCGCCGCGACTTTTCAACTCGCGCCGCGACTTTTCAACTCGCGCCGCGACTTTTCAACTCGCGCCGCGACTTTTCAACTCGCGCCGCGACTTTTCAACTCGCGCCGCGACTTTTCAACTCGCGCCGCGACTTTTCAACTCGCGCCGCGACTTTTCAACTCGCGCCGCGACTTTTCAACTCGCGCCGCGACTTTTCAACTCGCGCCGCGACTTTTCAACTCGCGCCGCGACTTTTCAACTCGCGCCGCGACTTTTCAACTCGCGCCGCGACTTTTCAACTCGCGCCGCGACTTTTCAACTCGCGCCGCGACTTTTCAACTCGCGCCGCGACTTTTCAACTCGCGCCGCGACTTTTCAACTCGCGCCGCGACTTTTCAACTCGCGCCGCGACTTTTCAACTCGCGCCGCGACTTTTCAACTCGCGCCGCGACTTTTCAACTCGCGCCGCGACTTTTCAACTCGCGCCGCGACTTTTCAACTCGCGCCGCGACTTTTCAACTCGCGCCGCGACTTTTCAACTCGCGCCGCGACTTTTCTTGATAGGTCGCGCCGCGAGAAATTCTGCTCGCGCCGCGAGGTTTGCTGGTGATCGGTGAGCGAGATCGCGACTAGGCTGGTGATCGGGATCGTGAACGGCTCGCGCCGCGAGGACCAAAGGTCGCGCCGCGAGTTTCTTCAGATTTCGTTCATTCTGCTTCGTTTTCGACCATGCTTCCATCGTTAGTGCATGTGGACCATTCCTAAGTCGTTTTCTACCATTTATGAGTGATGTACCTACTGTAGACCTGAAACCACTTAGCAAATACCATAAAGCCCCACAAAATATGTATAAACGGCTATAATTCGTATACAAAACGTCCAAATAAGATGTGAGAAACATGTATATATTGAGGTACATCAAAGGACCTTCCCCTGATGAGTTCGGAAAAGTAACAGTAAGCGTAGTGACAGTAAGAACATTGGTGGTGACAACAGTGGATGTGATGTTCGGTACAGGGACAAGTGCGTTATCAGATTCTTCTTCAGAGTGATCGGTCTCCTCCACAGGTAGCTCTTGCACGTGTCGAGGAGAGTCGGGGAATACAGGAACTGGCGGGGCAGTTTCTTCCTCACGGTCGAATACAACTTCTCCAGTGAATACAGACATTATTCTGTCGCCGTACATAATTATATACGTGTACGCATAATATATATTAAGTTATACATATATTCCTAATACAAGTAGTCAAGTAAAATTGTAACTAATAGGAATATGCATGCAGGTATCGTTCTATGTGAGGTTATAGTCCAGGTCCATCAATTTGCAACCCAGTTCACTATAACTTATGCTCTGATACCAATCTGTCACACCCCGCCCTAGACGGGGCATGACGTACATGGATTCACAACACAAGATATACTGAACGACACAAAACGTTGTCGTTTTCAAATACATTTATACATAACATTATTTGCAACATTATCTTACAATTTATGAAAGAGTTATTGTTCTTGAAAACATTAATAATTAAACAGTAGATAGAGAGAGACTTTAGCAAATTGACGAGTCATTCTAAAGTCTGAGGGTAGGCCATGGTCCAGTATGTTGTATGCAGCGGAAAGTGGTCCCATGTATAATAATAATAATAATAATAATAATAATAATAATAATAATAATAATAATAATAATAATAATAATAATAAAAAATAATAATAATAATAATAATAATAATAATAATAATAATAATAATAATAATAATAATAATAATAATAATAATAATAATAATAATAATAACTAATAATAATAATAATAATAATAATAATAATAATAATAATAATAATAATAATAATAATAATAATAATAATAATAATAATAATAATAATAATAATAATAATAATAATAATAATAATAATAATAATAATAATAATAATAATAATAATAATAATAATAATAATAATAATAATAATAATAATAATAATAATAATAATAATAATAATAATAATAATAATAATAATAATAATAATAATAATAATAATAATAATAATAATAATAATAATAATAATAATAATAATAATAATAATAATAATAATAATAATAATAATAATAATAATAATAATAATAATAATAATAATAATAATAATAATAATAATAATAATAATAATAATAATAATAATAATAATAATAATAATAATAATAATAATAATAATAATAATAATAATAATAATAATAATAATAATAATAATAATAATAATAATAATAATAATAATAATAATAATAATAATAATAATAATAATAATAATAATAATAATAATAATAATAATAATAATAATAATAATAATAATAATAATAATAATAATAATAATAATAATAATAATAATAATAATAATAATAATAATAATAATAATAATAATAATAATAATAATAATAATAATAATAATAATAATAATAATAATAATAATAATAATAATAATAATAATAATAATAATAATAATAATAATAATAATAATAATAATAATAATAATAATAATAATAATAATAATAATAATAATAATAATAATAATAATAATAATAATAATAATAATAATAATAATAATAATAATAATAATAATAATAATAATAATAATAATAATAATAATAATAATAATAATAATAATAATAATAATAATAATAATAATAATAATAATAATAATAATAATAATAATAATAATAATAATAATAATAATAATAATAATAATAATAATAATAATAATAATAATAATAATAATAATAATAATAATAATAATAATAATAATAATAATAATAATAATAATAATAATAATAATAATAATAATAATAATAATAATAATAATAATAATAATAATAATAATAATAATAATAATAATAATAATAATAATAATAATAATAATAATAATAATAATAATAATAATAATAATAATAATAATAATAATAATAATAATAATAATAATAATAATAATAATAATAATAATAATAATAATAATAATAATAATAATAATAATAATAATAATAATAATAATAATAATAATAATAATAATAATAATAATAATAATAATAATAATAATAATAATAATAATAATAATAATAATAATAATAATAATAATAATAATAATAATAATAATAATAATAATAATAATAATAATAATAATAATAATAATAATAATAATAATAATAATAATAATAATAATAATAATAATAATAATAATAATAATAATAATAATAATAATAATAATAATAATAATAATAATAATAATAATAATAATAATAATAATAATAATAATAATAATAATAATAATAATAATAATAATAATAATAATAATAATAATAATAATAATAATAATAATAATAATAATAATAATAATAATAATAATAATAATAATAATAATAATAATAATAATAATAATAATAATAATAATAATAATAATAATAATAATAATAATAATAATAATAATAATAATAATAATAATAATAATAATAATAATAATAATAATAATAATAATAATAATAATAATAATAATAATAATAATAATAATAATAATAATAATAATAATAATAATAATAATAATAATAATAATAATAATAATAATAATAATAATAATAATAATAATAATAATAATAATAATAATAATAATAATAATAATAATAATAATAATAATAATAATAATAATAATAATAATAATAATAATAATAATAATAATAATAATAATAACTAGTATAATTCCGGGAGTAATAATAATAATAATAATAATAATAATAATAATAATAATAATAATAATAATAATAATAATAATAATAATATAATAATAATAATAATAAAATAATAATAATAATAATAATAATAATAATAATAATATAATAATAACAAGTAGTTTTTAGCATGTATCTCAGTCCCCGAAATAAATCATATAAAAGAATTGAAAAGGGGAATATGAAACTCACCTTAGTGAAGTAGAAGAAGAATCACTTGGACGTACTTAGTCTTGTGTGATTATAAGAGAGAATTTTAGAAGTGAATATATATTGGTGTGAGTTTTAAGTTTAAATGAAGATGGCTATTTATAGGGAGATAATCCGTGGTAGGTAACGATTACACTCAATCATACTAAATAAAATAAAGAAAGGTTTTAAAACGTTTTAAAATTTATATTATTATTATATTATTCGTTGATTTACATATATTATTATTATATTAAATCGTTAATCATGAATCGTCGGTAGATAGCAAATAATTCATAGATAGAGCAATTATAGTATTCTTTTTGTCCATATATTTGATGATTTAAACCCGTGATTCCATAATTTACTAATTTAAAGTTATAATATAGATGAAAATATGTCTCCCACTACTTTTTGGACGTTTTCAATGATATATTTCATGCACTGTTTTAGCCTTAAATTATTCATACGGACTCCAATCGAGACGATTCAAGTTTCTATGGAATCAACGAATTAAAATCTACAACTTTTATTTTGATCACTTTTTATGAATTAGCCCTTATGATCAAGTTTTAGAAGTTTTAGTCGTAGAGATAAAGTATGAAAGTGATGTTTACTATTTGACCCCACGTACTATTCATCTTTTGAAAATCTGAATTCTAATTCGGAAGATTTTAATTGATGTGGGCCCCGCATGAATAGTAACATGAATAGTAAAATCTTTTTAAATTTTATAAAGTTTATTTTGATTCTAATTATAACCCAGTTCCTTTATTTGAATTTTACATATTCAAATATATGTATAATCTATTGATGCTTTTTATTTCCTTTTCATACTTTTCAAAGTTTTGTCACATATAGGATGATTTTTTTTTAACAAACTACAGTAATGCTTATTTTATCCGTGACTCATAATGGACAATGATTCATTAGTGGTGTGAACATATTATTAATTCCAAAAACACTGTGAGGTTGGAATCTATTGTTAATAATGCAGTTTGTAAATATTTATTTAATGTATGATTTATAAATCCATTATTAGTATTTAATCAAAGATGGTGAGGTGGACAGTGTATATAATCTAAATATGTATAATGTTTCATTTGAGCAATCTATAATAATTAATCATAGATAGAGCGTGCAAATACAGTTTGTCTATATCATGTTCATCAACCCGATGAATGTTTGCTCAGTTCGTTATCTCATAACGATGTTTGTTCATATTGTTCTATTTGCACAAGAATTTAAATAAATCACATAAATCACATATTTAAAATTATATCTTTTAAATAATACATGTAATAGTTTGTTTAGCCAACCTGAAATTTGTGGGGTGTCACATTCTCCCCGGGTTATTGGAAATTTCGTCCCGAAATTTAGCTTGTATCATCGGATGGGGAAACATTTTCAAATAAGTGAGGATAATTTTTCTTCATTTGATCCTCGCGTTCCCAAGTGAATTCAGGACCTCGTCTAGAATTCCATCTAACTTTGACAATAGGAATGCGACTTTGTTTCAACTGTTTGGCCTCTCTGTCCATGATCTCTATAGGTTCCTTACAGGCAACATTTATGATCCTTCTTAGGAAGACCCTTATAGTTAGGGAGGCCTTTCCAAAAACCTCCTCTCTCTCCAAAAGCCCTTACTTTCAAGAAGCACCTCAATATTAATTAGAACATAATTGTTCCACAGATATGGATGTTACTTAGAGCACAATTGTTCAATCGATATGGTGTTAGTCGGAAGCAAGAGGCCATCTAATATAATTATTTGCCACATGCATATATTATATGTGAAAGAGTGTAAAGAAGAGAGAGGTTGGCGAAGCAGACAAACTTCTTTTCCAGGCCAGTGAAATCGTCGAGGCTAGCGAAGTGGACAAAGAGCAGTTAATATCGCACTATCACATGAAAAGGTGATGCACGAGTATTACCAAACATTAGCAAATCACGTGAAGACAAAATCATATATATACATATATTGTGGCATGAGTAGTATAATTCATTCTTTGCCTAATACTAGTCACATGACACGTCCTCTTTGTTCCTCCCAAGAAAGTCACGTGAAGGGATAAGGTTCATGTGAACCATGAAGAAACATGAATACAAAGAAACGTGGACCACCACAAATAATGTCCTACCTACCTCTAGCAAATTTGTTGTAATGTTTACTCGAATCTTCTCTCCAATATTTTATATATATATATATATATATATATATATATATATATATATATATATATATATATATATATATATATATATATATATATATATATATATATATATATATATATATATATATATATATATATATATATATATATATATATATATATATATATATATATATATATATATATATATATATATATATATATATATATATATATATATATATATATATATATATATATATATATATATATATATATATATATATATATATATATATATATATATATATATATATATATATATATATATATATATATATATATATATATATATATATATATATATATATATATATATATATATATATATATATATATATATATATATATATATATATATATATATATATATATATATATATATATATATATATATATATATATATATATATATATATATATATATATATATATATATATATATATATATATATATATATATATATATATATATATATATATATATATATATATATATATATATATATATATATATATATATATATATATATATATATATATATATATATATATATATATATATATATATATATATATATATATATATATATATATATATATATATATATATATATATATATATATATATATATATATATATATATATATATATATATATATATATATATATATATATATATATATATATATATATATATATATATATATATATATATATATATATATATATATATATATATATATATATATATATATATATATATATATATATATATATATATATATATATATATATATATATATATATATATATATATATATATATATATATATATATATATATATATATATATATATATATATATATATATATATATATATATATATATATATATATATATATATATATATATATATATATATATATATATATATATATATATATATATATATATATATATATATATATATATATATATATATATATATATATATATATATATATATATATATATATATATATATATATATATATATATATATATATATATATATATATATATATATATATATATATATATATATATATATATATATATATATATATATATATATATATATATATATATATATATATATATATATATATATATATATATATATATATATATATATATATATATATATATATATATATATATATATATATATATATATATATATATATATATATATATATATATATATATATATATATATATATATATATATATATATATATATATATATATATATATATATATATATATATATATATATATATATATATATATATATATATATATATATATATATATATATATATATATATATATATATATATATATATATATATATATATATATATATATATATATATATATATATATATATATATATATATATATATATATATATATATATATATATATATATATATATATATATATATATATATATATATATATATATATATATATATATATATATATATATATATATATATATATATATATATATATATATATATATATATATATATATATATATATATATATATATATATATATATATATATATATATATATATATATATATATATATATATATATATATATATATATATATATATATATATATATATATATATATATATATATATATATATATATATATATATATATATATATATATATATATATATATATATATATATATATATATATATATATATATATATATATATATATATATATATATATATATATATATATATATATATATATATATATATATATATATATATATATATATATATATATATATATATATATATATATATATATATATATATATATATATATATATATATATATATATATATATATATATATATATATATATATATATATATATATATATATATATATATATATATATATATATATATATATATATATATATATATATATATATATATATATATATATATATATATATATATATATATATATATATATATATATATATATATATATATATATATATATATATATATATATATATATATATATATATATATATATATATATATATATATATATATATATATATATATATATATATATATATATATATATATATATATATATATATATATATATATATATATATATATATATATATATATATATATATATATATATATATATATATATATATATATATATATATATATATATATATATATATATATATATATATATATATATATATATATATATATATATATATATATATATATATATATAGTTATTAATTTACATTATTAAATAATATATTATATTTTATATTATATATATATATATATATATATATATATATATATATATATATAGAGAGAGAGAGAATGATTATTAAATAACAAGAGCTAGTTTCGAGAGCTCATCGGGAATACTCTTTAAAAGGAGTTAGTCGAGAGTCTATTCCTTGGCAAGAGCTATCCAGAGAGTCCAAGGCATATGTTAATGTAGCTATATCCATCCTCCATGATATACTTGTCACATATATTTATGATTGGACGTTAAAGGTGGTTCCCGAAGGTTTCTATTCCTTGTATACCTCGTATTGGGTCAGGTCCTAATAATAAAGGTCCATATCTGATAACGGCCCAAAGTATGATGTAACCTAATTGTTGCCTATAAATACCCAATCATTGGATATAACATAGAATACAACATTCAGAAAACACACAACATTCAATTCATCACATTTACAACACACACTCATTCAATCATCAAAAATATACAATATCCTTCTAGAGAGAGAGAAACCAAGAGCTTTCTCACTCTAGGTTATCCTTTTATCACCTTAGGTTCGTTAAGAACTTACTAGGTTTTCACTCTCAATTTGAGGAGATTAAAAGGATAACACGGTTAAAACCCCATTTTGATTGAGCTCAACATCTCATGCTCAAACACTCAACAAAAAAAAAGTTCGACTATCAACAAGAAAAAAAAGTTCGACTTACTCATCAAACAAAAAGGGTTTTTTTATATATATTTTGTTCATGTTTAATCATTATTATTTGACATTGAATTCTTATGTTATTATTATTATTCATCTCTTTTAATTTAGTTTGTTGTCCATTATAGGTTCATTATGGCTTTTTCTTCAACTACAAAAAATAAGACCACGTTAGTTCATCTTGAAGATCTTAAGCCAACACATGTTAACCATCATCTACGACTCTGAGTTGTACATGTATGGACTGTTTCGAATTGGAACAACCCGAAGAAAATCAAACATTCGAGATGGTCTTTGTTGATGAATTGGTATGTATTTTTATAATTTTTTAAAAGTTTCTACTCTATCTGCATATTTGTTTTTGGGCTTTTTTCTAAACATACTGCATATTTGTTTTTGGGTTTCTTTTTTTTTTGGACACACATATAAATATATAACCTAAGAAAAAAGGGTAGGAAATTGTATATAGTTACAACTTCAGGAGATCGAAAGATCCAACTGCTTTTCTTCACTACTTTCATCATCTGACATCTATCCTTCTTTCTTTTTCTTCAAACTGCAAATTTTTTATTTAACTAATTATTACAAACTAATAAACAAAAGTAACGAATTTGCCAATAAAAAAGAAGTTGAAAAAAAGGGTTAACTGGAATCGATATTGATATGGAGTTAATCTTCATATGTTTCGTTCTTTAATCTGTAAGTTTTCCGATATGTATGATAGGTCTTCCCCAAAGAATTAGTTTATTACATTACTAGTAACTCGCCTGAGAAGAAACCAAGAAGTAACTCGTAGTAGAAAATCTGAACAAGATGCGATTTGGCAAAATCCGAATAGTAGTACGGGGTGTGAAATGGACGAATAGTAACTCGCCTGAGAAGAAACCAAGAAGTAACTCGTAGTAGAAAATCTGAACAAGATGCGATTTGGCAAAATCCGAATAGTAGTACGGGGTGTGAAATGGACGAATAGTAACTCGCCTGAGAAGAAACCAAGAAGTAACTCGTAGTAGAAAATCTGAACAAGATGCGATTTGGCAAAATCCGAATAGTAGTACGGGGTGTGAAATGGACGAATAGTAACTCGCCTGAGAAGAAACCAAGAAGTAACTCGTAGTAGAAAATCTGAACAAGATGCGATTTGGCAAAATCCGAATAGTAGTACGGGGTGTGAAATGGACGAATAGTAACTCGCCACTGCATATTTGTTTTTGTTTTTTCTAAACTATATCTGCATATTTGTTTTTGGGCTTTTTTCTAAACATACTGCATATTTGTTTTTGGGCTTTTTTCTAAACATACTGCATATTTGTTTTTGGGCTTTTTTCTAAACATACTGCATATTTGTTTTTGGGTTTTTTCTAAACATACTGCATATTTGTTTTTGGGCTTTTTTCTAAACATACTGCATATTTGTTTTTGGGCTTTTTTCTAAACATACTGCATATTTGTTTTTGGGCTTTTTTCTAAACATACTGCATATTTGTTTTTGGGCTTTTTTCTAAACATACTGCATATTTGTTTTTGGGCTTTTTTCTAAACATACTGCATATTTGTTTTTGGGCTTTTTTCTAAACATACTGCATATTTGTTTTTGGGCTTTTTTCTAAACATACTGCATATTTGTTTTTGGGTTTTTTCTAAACATACTGCATATTTGTTTTTGGGCTTTTTTCTAAACATACTGCATATTTGTTTTTGGGCTTTTTTCTAAACATACTGCATATTTGTTTTTGGGCTTTTTTCTAAACATACTGCATATTTGTTTTTGGGCTTTTTTCTAAACATACTGCATATTTGTTTTTGGGCTTTTTTCTAAACATACTGCATATTTGTTTTTGGGCTTTTTTCTAAACATACTGCATATTTGTTTTTGGGCTTTTTTCTAAACATACTGCATATTTGTTTTTGGGTTTTTTCTAAACATACTGCATATTTGTTTTTGGGCTTTTTTCTAAACATACTGCATATTTGTTTTTGGGCTTTTTTCTAAACATACTGCATATTTGTTTTTGGGCTTTTTTCTAAACATACTGCATATTTGTTTTTGGGTTTTTTCTAAACATACTGCATATTTGTTTTTGGGCTTTTTTCTAAACATACTGCATATTTGTTTTTGGGCTTTTTTCTAAACATACTGCATATTTGTTTTTGGGCTTTTTTCTAAACATACTGCATATTTGTTTTTGGGTTTTTTCTAAACATACTGCATATTTGTTTTTGGGCTTTTTTCTAAACATACTGCATATTTGTTTTTGGGCTTTTTTCTAAACATACTGCATATTTGTTTTTGGGCTTTTTTCTAAACATACTGCATATTTGTTTTTGGGTTTTTTCTAAACATACTGCATATTTGTTTTTGGGCTTTTTTCTAAACATACTGCATATTTGTTTTTGGGCTTTTTTCTAAACATACTGCATATTTGTTTTTGGGCTTTTTTCTAAACATACTGCATATTTGTTTTTGGGTTTTTTCTAAACATACTGCATATTTGTTTTTGGGCTTTTTTCTAAACATACTGCATATTTGTTTTTGGGCTTTTTTCTAAACATACTGCATATTTGTTTTTGGGCTTTTTTCTAAACATACTGCATATTTGTTTTTGGGCTTTTTTCTAAACATACTGCATATTTGTTTTTGGGCTTTTTTCTAAACATACTGCATATTTGTTTTTGGGCTTTTTTCTAAACATACTGCATATTTGTTTTTGGGCTTTTTTCTAAACATACTGCATATTTGTTTTTGGGCTTTTTTCTAAACATACTGCATATTTGTTTTTGGGCTTTTTTCTAAACATACTGCATATTTGTTTTTGGGCTTTTTTCTAAACATACTGCATATTTGTTTTTGGGCTTTTTTCTAAACATACTGCATATTTGTTTTTGGGCTTTTTTCTAAACATACTGCATATTTGTTTTTGGGCTTTTTTCTAAACATACTGCATATTTGTTTTTGGGCTTTTTTCTAAACATACTGCATATTTGTTTTTGGGCTTTTTTCTAAACATACTGCATATTTGTTTTTGGGCTTTTTTCTAAACATACTGCATATTTGTTTTTGGGCTTTTTTCTAAACATACTGCATATTTGTTTTTGGGCTTTTTTCTAAACATACTGCATATTTGTTTTTGGGCTTTTTTCTAAACATACTGCATATTTGTTTTTGGGCTTTTTTCTAAACATACTGCATATTTGTTTTTGGGCTTTTTTCTAAACATACTGCATATTTGTTTTTGGGCTTTTTTCTAAACATACTGCATATTTGTTTTTGGGCTTTTTTCTAAACATACTGCATATTTGTTTTTGGGCTTTTTTCTAAACATATCTGCATATTTGTTTTTGGGCTTTTTTCTAAACATACTGCATATTTGTTTTTGGGTTTCTTTTTTTTTTTTTTTTTTTTTTTTTTTTTTCTTCGGCTGCATTATCCCCCACTGCGCCGCAGTGGGTTTGACATACTCCCACTGCGCCGCAGTGGGAAGTTACTGTCTTCGGCCCAGAATCCCCACTGCGCCGCAGTGGGTTTGACACTCCCACTGCGCCGCAGTGGGAAGTTACTGTCTTTGGCCCAGAATCCCCACTGCGCCGCAGTGGGCTTGATATACTCCCACTGCGCCGCAGTAAGAACATACGGGTCTTCTCATTAGCCTCCAACTTTTAGCCCCAAACCTTTTGATGCCTTCTTGGAGATTACATTTATAATGAGAAATGCAACTAATCTACTTATTACATACCAAATGAAATAAATAGATTACATAACCAAATGAATGAATAAAATCCTATTTAACTATTACAACCATTGAATAATTAAACAAACACATTCAAACATCACAAACATTCACAAGGTCTCTTGGCTAAGTTGTGACACTAAAATACACAAGAAAAAGGAACCTCCTTTTGTGTATTTATTTTGGCCATAACCAAATGACCAAAATATTGGATTTTGTCCAAACAAAATTTCAACTTTTGATGTATGTATCCATATAACCGGCTCTAGATGCCATTGTTGGGATTTTTGGGTTTTTATCAAAGTAATATTATCCTTATAATATTAAAAACGCAGCGGAAAATTGAACCATTTCAATGTGACATATGTAGTTAAAACCAATTTTAACTATTAAAATAAAACCCAAACAATAAGGATCCATCTATATGAATAACATACATACAAAACAACAACCATAGGGTGTTTAGAAGACTACCTTCTTCCAAGCTAATGAGAAGGATGAATGAAGGAGATGATGTCTTCAAATGGCAAGTCTTCAACCTAGAAGAACCTCAAGCTTGTATACCCCAAGCTTCCAACAAACACCCTAAATTATGCTAGGAATTAAACTTGAAACCCCTTTCTTCTTTTTCCCTTTGGCTGATTTTTCCAAGAACCAAATATGAGAAGAAAACTAGTTGAGAGAGCAAAATGAGAGAGATATTTTTCTTGCTTGTAAGAGTTGTGTAAAATTGATACACTCTATGTGTGTATAAGGCCTTATGTCATGTGTCTTGTGTAACATGCAAGACAACAAGTGTCATATTGCATGTAAGAGCACATGGGGAGGGGGGGCCGGCCCCTTAGTCCATCACATGGACGTTAACCCACTGCGCCGCAGTGGGTCTGATACACTCCCACTGCGCCGCAGTGGGAACTCTCTGGCCTTCGTGTGCAAAAACCCCCACTGCGCCGCAGTGGGTTTGACACGCTCCCACTGCGCCGCAGTGGGAACTCTCTGGCCTTAAAACATAGTCTCTCAAAATAAATCATCCATATAATTTATTTACATATCTCAAATGCAATTATTTAGAAAACCACTTTCTAAATGTTTCAAGTATTGATATTTATTTAAAGATCATATCTTATAAATAAAATCATTAGTGTTTGTCTAGCTTGTTATTGGGTATGACCCGACTTGGATCATCACGTACTAGCCACGTCAATTTAATATGTGTCTTGGGCAGACGAATTCCAACATATTGAAATCCGGTTAATAGACAAATCGCTGCTCGATGGGTATGTGTTACGAGTGTAAGAATCTTCGTGTGACGTTTTTACTTATTTTGACTGGACTGGTGTATGTATTGCCTCTTTGAGATATGCGTAGTATACGTTTTAGATCATTTTGTTGCCATAAACCTGGTTATTAGATTGTTATGTAAATCGTTTATATACGGTTATATTAGTTGAAATTGTAATTTTTTGAGAAAAAAAAAGTTAAAAACTTGATACCATGAAAAGTGCTTGTTACAACTTTAAGCTGCTGAAGCATATCCCAAGTCCAAACGGTATATCTAGGATACCAAAATGTTTTAAATGGTAATCTGATCAGGTGATCTGGGTGAGTACCCGTTTTAAATGTTGTCGGATTAATAATATGCATTGTTCTATATTTTTACAGGTTGATTCTCGTATAATAAGAGCTGTGGCTATTGAGCATTCTAAGGATGCCGATACAGCTGTAGAAGTTGTTCTTGTTGAGATTATCCCTTCTCTCCCTGAACAATCTTTTGCAGTTAGGTCTTCCAATACGTTTTAAATAGTGTTTCTGTTTTTTTGGGAACTTTGTTGTTTTGGGATATCTATATAACAGGTTGTTTTGTATTGTTGTTCTGATTGTGGTAGATGGTGGCAAAACTGGGCAAGTTGAGTCAAGTATGAATCATGTAGTAATTAAACCAAGTCCTACTGAGCAATTAACTGAAGTTCGTCTCTCGAGCATTTATGGAAGTTCATCTGGTGCGATGGAAGGTATCATTATCTTGTAGATTTTAGTTCTTTCTATTTGTTTAAAGGGTGTGTTGTTGCATTATTAACCTGTTTTCGTTATTTAGTTATTTGTGCTTTTGGATTAAATGGTTCTGAATTCTGATTATATGGCTTTTAGGGGTCAAATAGTCAGTTTTAATTTAGAAGTCTTTACGGGGGCTGTTCCTATAATAGTAAGCTAGGTTACAACTTTGTTCTTGTTTCAAATGTCAAATATTTTCACCAATTATTATTCTTATTTATAATAATTGTATTACGATTGAAGGAGCTGATAAGCTATGATTGCCAATTTTTTTGGAAAATCTGATCAATAACTACACATTCTTTTAGTATAAAATTGATATAAGTTTATTTGTTTTGCTAAATATTTAATTACGTCAATGAAGGTAAAGACTATATTTGGGTCATAACTCATAAGATATGTTTTTTTTTCCTCCTTAAATATCGGAATATATGCAAAACACTAGCAACTGATTATCTGAATGTTACAACTTTAAAATAGACGAATGACAACAAAACAGCACATCATGTTATACATATTGATATATCTGGTTATCCCGATTCAGTTATTCAGTATAACATAATCTGTTTCGAAACATATCCCATAGAATCTGCTTCAATTTCTTCATTTGGCTATCTGAGTTTGACTTGACTACTTGTATTTGTAGCAGGAAATGAGGGTTCATCTGGTCAACAAAATAGTCCCAAAGCTTTAGAGCCTGAAACTTGGGGACACCTTGAAAAATCTTCTTATCATGATGCAAGTGGCACTGAAGTTGATTCTGTTAATTCTGACGGTGTTTCAGTTTACAAGAGGCGTTCTTATGATAATCTTGATCAAGGATCTGTTAAATATGATGGTGACAATGTTGCATTGTTTGGTGAGTCTTCAGGAGACAAGGCTGGAGTTTCTGGATCAGTTCAAGAGGAAGAAAGCCTTCATTTGGGAACAACTGCACCTGATGCCAAATCTGATAAACACATAAATTTAGATGTTGCTACCTTAACATTAGTTACTCCTGGAAGCAACTGTGAGACGAATGTAGCTGTTCCTAAAGAATCAGATCCTAGCTGCTCATCAGGAACTGCCTCCAAAAAAGATGCTTTTGGAATCCATAATGTTAATTCAGAGGATGAGTCTGCTATGTCTTCCATGCTTGCTGGTTCAGAAGAGAAATGTACCTCTGAATTTCTCGAGGAAATCGTTGAAGATGCTAAGAACAACAAGGTGTACTTTTAATTCTTGAAAAAAATTCATTAAATTTCATGAGTTTGAAGCGTTTAATCCATAAAGTTAGAATGTTGCAGGACTTAACGTTATCACAAGATTATATTTTTTTATGTGATAAAACTTGCAAAAAGGGAGGGTTGGGTAATGGGTTAATCTAATAGGATATGTTGTCTACTTGCTTGTTTAGGTTACCCAATACCGTTTTGACACTGTAGATTTTTTTTTTTAAATTTTTGCAGTAAACCTGTTTGAGATAAAACACAATCTGTATAAACCCTTCTATAAGTACCTGGGCTGATTTGGCCATCTTAAATTACAACTTCATTAGACAGTTGCTTGTCTCTAGGAACTACAATCTTTTAGTATTAAAAGTTGCACATGACTAATAATAACCTGGCAAATATAGTATTTGATTCTGAGCATGACTGGTTCTTAAAATATACTGCCGGGTATCCTGAAATTGGTTGTTCGTGCAGAAAACCCTCAATATGGCTATGAACTCATTCGTTGACCTCATAAAAGAGGTAGAATCTAAAGAGAATGCCGTCGAACAAGCAAAAGAGGAAGCTAACAGGGGTTGCTCAGATATTATTGCAAAGGCGGATGAGGTTAAACAAGCACTTCTAAGAGCCAAAGAGGCAAATGATATGGTTAGTTGCTTCCCTTTTTATTTGTAATTTGGGCTGACAATATACTTATATTTATGCTTACCATCTGTTTTTTTTCCAGCATGCTGGAGAAGTACATGCAGAGAAGGCCATTCTAGCTACGGAATTGAAGGAGCTTCAGCTGCGTTTGCTCACATTATCAGATGATAGAAACAAGTATCTTGGAATTCTTGACGAAGTATGATATATTTATATGTGCATACCATAGGTTTTCTTTTTGGTTACTATCTTAAAAGCAGAAAAGTGGGCGGTCTACTGTTTGAGTAGCATGTTAATAAGTTGGCATTATATAGGTATGGTTCAAACGGGAAGGTTAAGTTGACCCGAATACACTTCAATCCAATCTATAAATGAAAAAATATTTATCTAACATTCATGCAAATTTTACTTTGGGATTTTGTTTTATTCTTAAACTTTTACCTGTTGGACTTATTAGAGATAAACATAAGTTAAATTGATCTGTACATAAGTATATGGTCAAAGTTGGCACACATCTTTGACAGTTGGACCTTCTTTACATGTATCTTTCTTCCCTGAATATTGTTTTTGGGTATTGTTAGATGATATTACTAGAGATACTGAGATAGATGCGCATGCCACATTTACAGCCTATAAGATAGAAGCGTTACTGTAAAAATTCTATATGTTGGTTGCATTTATGAGCTCTGTCGTAGATGCTATTGGTTTGAGTTTGAAATCATGCTCACATTACCTTTCTTTTCATTTGTGTAATTTAACTCATGTTCATGTATCTATTCTATGATGCTTAACTCAATTGTTGTTTTTTGTTCAGATGCGTAGAGCTTATGAGATTAGACTGGCCAAGGCATTAGAAGAACTTGCAGCAGCAGAGGAATACAAGCTGGAAAAAGAAAAGTCTGCTACAGAAGCACTTGCGCATCAAGAACTCCAAATGGAGAAAGTGGTTGAAGAATCCAAGAAACTGAAGCTAGAAGCTGAAGAGAATTCCAAGGTAAATGACATTTATCAATATAGCCTTTAAATATGCTAGAACGCTGTTGGCCATAGTAATTTGTCAGATTCTGACGTTTTTCATTTTGTGGTGTGTAGTTGCAAGAATTTCTTATGGATCGGGGCCGCACTATTGATATCTTACAGTAAGTTTGTTGTTTCTCTGTGAATGGTTCTAATTATAGTTGGCAAAATGGGTTGGGTTTGGGTAACAACTCAGGATGGGCTTTATAGTAGGTACCTGTCACATCACATCAAGCTGGGTTGACCTCAAACATTTTTCTCTCATGGCCCATTTTAAAATTTCGTATACATATTTTAGACCAATGAATTTTTTAAATAAAGCAATTTAGCTAGTTATATGCATCATTTAAAATAAATCACCCACTCGGGTGACTTTTGGCTTATTTTATATGACTTGCAACATATTATGGCGCAATATCAAAAAAATTAATCATTAATTATTGTATGCTCTCTAAATTTGCTACCCTGAAATCTACCAGTGTTTATAGTAATGATATGAAATTGCCAGCTTTACCTTTTCTAGTTTATGTGCTATGAGAATAAAACTAACATACTTGAACCATGTGCTCTACCTTTGTTCAGAGGAGAGTTCTCTGTAAAGTTCCAGGATATCTTGCTGCTTAAAGAGAAGTTTGACCAAGGAATCCCGCTATCCCGCTCACTATCTTCTAGCCAACATTCCTCAATCTTAGCATCTTCAAGTTCATCACTTAGAAGTACCGTCACACCCATTGAGACTGAGCCAGAGTCGGAGACATATAAAGCCCCAAAGAAGAGTGCAGAGCTTGGGGATTCTTATGGATTTTTCGAAAGGAGTTTAAACTCGGAGGTAGCTCCTCCATCCCCCAAGTCTCCAATAGAAAAAGTTGATGGTTTTCCATTAGGAGAAGTGAAAAAGGTTGTTAACGGCAAGGTGTCTGTCGACGACGGATGGGAGCTTTTTGAAAATGATGACTTTTTGCTTATGTAATAAGTGGGAGCTATCTGACAGGGGATTGCATATTCTAGTATATCAAACTTACTACCACTACTAATACATATTTTGATGATAAGAGGGAGATTTTTGCCGTTCATTTTTGCTTTTTAGGCTGGCTGTTTTACATTTAAACTGGTGGTAAGCCTTCTACTTTTGCTTATAAGTTACACTCCTATGAAACTATGAATGGCAAGATCTTTTGGATATTGTTTAGTTGTTTTGGCAAGAACGTTTTTGGCTAGGCTGATATCCCAACTATATCTTAATTGTTTTACAACACCCACAAACTTTGTGGTATAGGTGTTATATTATTGTTTTTAAAATTGAGTAAATTACAAATTTGGTCCCTGTCGTGGGTCAAAAATTACCGTTTTCGTCCCTACCTTTCATATATTACCGTTTTGGTCCAAAAAACTTTGGTCCGTCAACGCTTTTGGTCCAATTCTCTAAACGGACGTTAAACACCCATCACGTGATCTGCACGTGATGGGTATTTTAGTCTTTTCATTAACACAGGGACGAAAACGGTAATTTTTGACCCACGACAGGGACCAAAATTGTAATTTATCTCTAAAAGTTCCACCACCAAAACAAAAGTCTAGTTACATCTTTTCCAGATTTCAATTTCACTGACTAACAATATCATTTTATCTTTTGCTTCTCCCATTTTTTCAAAGATCTAAAGCACACACAAATGCGCACACACACACACACACACACACATATATATATAATCAGATCTGATTTCCCATTTATAAATCCCCTTTAAATCTATATATACAAACCACCGTAAAAAAAACTAACTCAGCAGCCATGGATTTGAATCATCATTGAAAGAGAGTATGTAAAATTCTCTTTTAAAGTCTCCTTTTACCACCTCTAGTCACAAGCTATGCAATGAAAGTTACACAAGTGAATAGGCATATTAAGCAAATAGATAGTCTTAGCTACATGGAGCTTACAAACTGTTGAGTTCCACACTGTTGGTGTAAGCCCCATAGCCACTTTTTACACAATCAGCATAAGGCAGGGACTGAGGAACCATGGATGCTTCTCCCTGAATTGTGTCGTAATTAGACAATCATCTTGGAAATCTGAGTGACGGAAACACTGTAAACAATGTTCAAATAGTTGAACTGTGCCCAAGTAGATATGCAAGTTGTTATATCTAAAAACATTATATTGAAGAGATATGTCAAATATATCGTGAGCAATAACACAAAAAAACAGGTAGGAACTGGTAGATAGTTACCGTGGTAGTCCTTGCAAACGCCTTGAACTAAAGATATATGCAATTGGGATAAATTAAATAGCCCAGTACAGAGGAACCATCACTTTGAGATACCAAACAAGAAAGTCTGCACAGATAATTTCAAGTACTATTCATGATTAATTATTTAACATCAACCAGCACAAGGAGCATATTAATATTTCATTTCCCTTAGAACTAAAGATATATGCAATTGGGATAAATTAAATAGCCACTGCCTGTTGGAAACACAATGGTTGATAGACCACAACACTGTTTGCAATTGGGATAAATTAAATAGCGAGTAATAAATCCAATTAATATTATACGGAAAATCACTAGCTTTTAGGCCTATTTCCCTACATGTTTTAGGTATACCAATCATTTTGTAATCCTAGATATTTTTTTGCTTTGCATAAAAGAGTTCAACAAAAGAGTTTGTCAGTTGAACCATAACCCGAAACCTAAAAATGACACCCGCAAAGAATGTTGCAGCGAACATAATTGCTTTAACTTACTCATCATGATCACAATCACTTTTATTTAGCAATCTTCTAACACATAACAATAACAACGATATAATAATAGTAATAATAATAAAACTAGTAATAATCATAATAATGATAGATCTAATTAAATTAAACACATTAGTAAAATCAAATAACACTTGATACTAAAATCACAATCACTTTTATTCAGCCAATCATAGATGACACCCTATTCATATAATGAAAAGATGAAATGATAAATCTAAAAGATAAGACATATATACAGACAAAACCAAAGATCGAAGAAAACTTACTACAATCTTTCATTGGGGTATGATTAGAATGGCAAATGGAAAAGGATCGGAGAAAACTTTACGGAATAAATCTCAATTTTGGGAAAAAGGATGAGGCATTTTAAGGGTTTGTAATCTGAATTTTCCCAAAATAAATTATGTTTTTCGGAATAAATCTCAAATGCGGGTACTTATTTTAATTTTATTTCATTTGAGCGGCGAGGATTTTCCCACCAGGCCACCACATCTATTTTCAATTGATTTGAAAACTTTGTCATTTTACAATTTTGGTCCCTGTCGTGGGTCAAAAATTACCGTTTTCGTCCCTGTGCTAATGAAAAGACTAAAATACCCATCACGTGCAGATCACGTGATGGGTGTTTAACGTCCGTTTAGAGAATTGGACCAAAAGCGTTGACGGACCAAAGTTTTTTGGACCAAAACGGTAATATATGAAAGGTAGGGACGAAAACGGTAATTTTTGACCCACGACAGGGACCAAATTTGTAATTTACTCTAAAAACTTTTAATTTTAAAGGGAACATATGTTTATTCAACGTGAGACGGATGAAATATCTTTACACAATACAAAATCAACATTTTCTACAATATAAAGCTAAACTATACTCTTGAATATGGTTGATGCGATAAACCCAAATTGGCCCTTCTATATACTGACACACACCCGTGAGTAGAATACTTAACTCAAAACAAAGACATAAAGTTCAAAAAAAGAGACCACACTGTGATTTTGTTGGGAGGTTTATATGTTGTTTTTCATATATTGTGTGCCTTGTGGGTATTTTCTTTGGTCAAAGATAAATCCGTATCGGCTGCCATGATACTCAAGAATGAAATCAATTTTATTTATTATTATTTTTTTTTAATAATCCACTCTTACAAATATAGGAAGCGAGATTCGAACGGTGGATTTCTCCAAAGTCAAAAACCTTACCAATGGACCACCAACCCATTGGCAAGAATGAATCAAGTTGCTTAACAATAGGAAGTGATGACAGAAAAACAGAATTGGTCCTTCAAAAACGATAGAAAAACTTGGACATCTCACAAGTAATAACTACAAACCACGCATGTCAAACCAATGTAAGATTAAGTACAGTAAGCATATCAACTCTCGGCCACAATGGTTCACCCCTTTGATGCCTATGATTTACACTCCTAAAAACCTGTTTTCATGGGTGAATCTTGAGTACCCATATGATGGCTGGGATCCTGGTTGCCTTCCGTTCAACAGAATCTGATGTTGAATACCTTACTATGCATCCAACGCCTTCTGAATAGCTCCCTTCAATTAACCAGTTCGGGTTGACTAGTAAGAGGTAACACCTCTCTCTATATATATATATCTCTATATAAATAAAGTGTTAAATACGACTATGGGCTAATTTTGACGCGTGCAACCTATACTTCTCTAGAAGTTCATGCATCGCCAATGGTGAGAAGTACTACAGATACTCAGTTACAGTGACTAACAAATCAAACAAGACAATATGGTCCTCTTCCTTTATGTGGTCTAACCAACATGGGTTGACTCATTACCAGCTGGAAAAAGAATTTAGTTTGTGTACATTCACACTAATGTTCCTCCCAAGGTCTCCGTTTCAAGCTACACATTAGCTTAAAAGGTCAAAGAAGACCAAAAGATGTATACAAGAAGCTTACAATGAAAGTCCATTTTTTTGTAATTTTTGTTCAAGGGCTTAGGAATAAGGTCTGAAGAATGGAAGACAAAAAGAGTGAAGAGAGGGGCTAAAAAAGAAGTCCTCGTTATCTCTTCTTCATTTGTGTGTAAATTTGACAGCATTTTCTTATCTTGCAATATGAATATAGATCTTGCAACATTTTATGTGACAATGTCTTGTTCTTGCTACAATATTTTCCTAGCATATATTTCTAAGACATAAACCAAGCTAAAGTTCTTCTGTCACGATATATAATCATATATACGGTTTCTGGATTCAGCTTGCCAACACGTTTCTGGATGCATGTTTGAACTTTGAACAAAAAGGTGCCATGCTGAAAAATCAACATTGTCATATATCAGATTATGTATTTATTGTTTATTATTGAATGTTGCTAGGTTGAAAATAATGTACAGGTTTTTTTGGTTTTGGTTTTCCATGGTGTACTATGAAGTACCAAAGCACCATCATCCAAAATATTAGCTGCAATAATCTTATGTTCAATAATAATATACGTATGAACAACAAAGCAATTCTCATAAACATTACAACTTCTAAAGAATAATACATAATTTTACCGTGAGAAAAATAACTGTTCCTGCAGGATCGTGAACAGGGATCACTTGGCGTCAGAACTTTATATGTAGTTACACCAATAAATGTCGGATAAAAAACTAGTAAACTAAGCTTATGTTGTTAACGTCATACATTATTGGCTATAACAAGTTTCTAATCTCAAAAACTCCCCCTTCTAACAGACAAAAATAGTACATGTTACATAAACAAAATGGCAGGAGGTACAATCATGAAGATGTGTTTTTGTAAACCATATCATGAAAGTTACCTCTAACATTATGTCCAGCTATGATATAAAATAATATGACAAGTATGCTATTTCTTTTATCCAGTAGGACATTATTTGGTAGATGCCCAGCATGATCAAAAGATTCAAATGCATAAACTTAAAAGTCGCCTTTCATACTGACCTCCTCTTGTTCTTCTTTCTTCCTTTGGCTTGTTTCTCTAAATTTTTGATCCTATGGCTAACAACAGCTGATGATGATATAATATTTTTAGGCTTCTCTTCTGAAGATGTTTTCCCATCGAGAAGTCGTGATGGATAAAAAAGTCTACTTATGAGTGATGGCTCTGAATTTCCTGATTTTTGTTGTTCCATTGCTTTTGCAGCAGCGTACTTTTTCATTGAATCCCAGAAGGAGACGGGTGGCCTGGACTCACCAATGGCTAGCAGAGGAGGTACTATTATGGGTATGTTCAAGAACTTCTTCACAGACTCTTGTTTTATTACTGAGTAAAAGATAGCAAGAACGTTAATTAGATAACTTAGCAAACTACACATAAGACACGAGATGGGTAGGCATATGAACTTGAAGTATGTTCAAACTGAGCAGAAAACTAGCTATAAACCATAAGAAGATGACATAAGTTAACAAATACCATAAGCAATTTCTAAGTGAAATCTAGTAACTTACCAAGTCCATATACAAGGGAGAACAAGTTGGAGGTGATCCAATAACAAAAGAGAGCCTGCCCAAATGTAAAAATTGATATTAATGAGAATGACATCCAAAAAGTTCAGACATGGTCCATATATTTTGGAAATCAATAAAGAAGATGATGCAATTTTCATGACACAGACATCTTGCAACGTCCCAAGAATTATATTATTATTTAAGAAGCATCACAAGGGCAGGTCAGGTTGGGTTAGATAACGGGTCAATATGGGATAAATCAATAAAACTAGTCCTAATGGATCTCCTATCCTACTCAAAACTACTTATAGTAACACTAATCTACAAAAGAATATTGATATAAACTCTAATACTTAATAGAGTTCGACAATAGCAAAAGAAGCAAGGTTGAGTTCCACGTGACTTAGAAAAAGAGAAATCATAATATAATATGTATACAAAATGTGGGTGACATGTATAGCATGGATCCATAGCTTGTGTAAGTAGTGGGTTTCCCACATGATGTATACTACGGATTTCCACCAATTGGTCGTACGGAAACCTATCTAATCGAAATTGGGGTCTAGTTTAAGCTGTCAAATACATTGTAAATGAGGATTCCTGTCAACCAGAAATAAGTTTTGAATATGAGTTTTGACCCGCTCAGAAAACAATAGCGGAGGCAGGAATCTACAAGAGGGGTGGCCAAAATTAATAACGATATACATTACGGGCCAAAGTTTATGTATATATTGAAGCAAACACATCAAATATTTTCTTAGGTTATAGTCATCTATTATGCTATGTTATTGAAAAAGAGTAATTTATAATTAGTTATAAATTGTTTAGTTAAGTTATACGATGCTTTAGTTAAATTAGTTGAAGCTTTCTATTGTTAGATTAAAAGATTTTTCAATATTATATTTAATTAGAATATTTTTTAGTTATAATTTAGGAAAATATTCTAGTAGTTATAATTGAAGAAATTAAATATGAAAATCCAAGATGTAATTACAAGAAGAAATAAAATATATAAACTCCAAAATTTCACATCTAAAATGTACACTAACAGCTAAGTAGTATTAGACGAAACTAACTTTCTTTTGATAATAAACCTACAGAAAAATATTTAATCATTATAGGTTTAAGGGGCTAAATTTATGGATAGGCTATATAGTAAGGGTTAAACTGTGTATGAAAATACTATAAAGAGATCAATATTGTAAAAATGGGTTTAATAACCTTCAAGCAAACAATATACAAAACTGAGCATAATATGGGGGTGTTGGGGGTGGGCCTAGGCCAACCCTACCCCCACACCTCCGCCTCTGTCAGAAAAGATATACTGGGGAGGGAAAAAAAATAGCCTATCAGAAATGACTGAAAGTTGTGGCATTATATCATAATTATTATTTTTTTTATAATTTTGTAGAAAGCTGAGGATTATAGATTGCAGGGGAGACTGCGGTTTTCACCAAGTGATATCGCTTGCATGTTTGTGATAAATCTATATCTATCTATAACTATATGATAACTAAAACAGTAGTTACCGAACCTACTGAAGACCACTCCAAACCTATTGCTGAACCTCACCAAACCTCTATTTCATTCCAAACCAACCTCGTTTATTTGAACTTGATTACATTGAACATAAAATTATATACCGAACCTATTTAAGACCATTCCTAACCTATTCCCGAACCTCACCAAAACTCTATTTCATTCCAAACCAACCTCATTTATTTGAATTTAGTATATTAAACATTAAATATAAAATTATGTACAATTCCCGTGTATGAAAGTAATTCCATCGAATCCAAATAAATTAGGCAAATATATTTCAAATCCAATAAATTATCATCAATTACTAATATTAAAAAAAAACTATATATTAGGACAAATGATTTAAAAATCCGGTAACTAAATCTATATTTATTTCCTACAAAGTTAAAATTCTGTGATTGATGAAGTTTAGATTTTAGAATATTTAGTTTCTTTATATCTCTAAATATTAATTAAATATCCAAATCATCCAAATCAAAGGATACGGAGTATGCATTGATTGGTTAACAAATCAAATGAATTCCATGATTTCTAAACTTTGTCGTAAGGTAGAATCAGATGTATCAGTTGGGACTTAGGACCAGCTAGTTAAAAAAGAGAAGCCTAAATTATCATGTGACTGTAGATAATTTCAAAGACCTGTCAAGTCGATCGTTATAGTATTGTGAACTTGTAATGAGATATCTAAAACTGGAAATTGTTTGCAGCTTTCATCGAACGGGGAGAGTGCCATCCATCACAACAAAAAACTGAATTGTCAAAATGTTATGAAATCTACCTTCGGGAAGGTAGCAGTCAAGGGAACTGTAAGAGCAGCAAAAGCTCTCGAGACATTTTTCATGGTGCCAGCAGCAGGATTGCCTTCCAATCCTTCCTGCATGTTACACTGAACACAGCAGATAAAATTATGTTAATATTATAAATCCATATAAACTATATATAAGGCTTGATATAAATTTGTATTTTGTGTATGGAGCGAGTAAACTGGAGGCTCAACAATGAGAATACTCAAACGTGGTGGAGCAATGACTACATTTTTTTTAGTCTTATGCGACATGAAGTTTAACATACACAAAATCAAGTGAAACAGCAGTGAATAAGTTTTGTAATTATAAAGATAATATGTATACCTCCACAGTTATCCAAAATGTAAATGCAGTCAAACAAGGAAGTAAGTAGAAAGGATCGGCAGTGGTAAGATCTGTGAACCAAGACACCCCACCAGTTTGGAAAGATGGAACCTTATCCACCATGTTCCGAATCTGCAAATGAAAGGTATAAAGAATTTGAACGCAAATATAAATATGCAAAACTTCCATTTACTTCTATAAGATTATTAATTTCAATTTTCTTTTTAAATATAACATTACATAAAGTTGTACACTAAGATTGAATGATTGAATGTTTTATTACAAACATAATATATTTACTTACCGCAAGAAAAAAACTGACAAAAACCGGGCCTTGAATGAGGAGCCCCTTAAGTGGAGTAAAGGTACTAACACCATGTCTGCAGAATTATGATGTTCCAATATTAACATTGACATTATTTAAGCAAGTATAATCATGTAATAAGGAACATGGATTAGTGCTTACTCTGAGAATACCCTCTTCATTTTTGCCTGACCTTCAGATACAGCTGACGGGCTCATGCCCTATAAAAAGTATTTTTTGTACCAACAGATATTAGAAAATCATTTTTTAGAATGTTAAACTTATCTACTTCACTTAGGAATCAATGGGACAACGATTCCACAAACAAACATTCCGACCACATGAATGAAGTAAAGCCCATGGTCTTCCTTAGCCTTTTATTTGAATGAATAACTAATCATTACCAAAAGTTGTATGGTGCCATCGCCCATAAAAAATAGAGATTCACAAGAATATAACTTAGTAGCTTGAAAAAAAAAAGTTTAAGCTTTGGACTTTTGGGTATGCAACACAAAAGAGCAGTTTGATGCACATACCTTATCTTGCATCTCTTGCTTAATCTGCTCCAATTCTGGTCTCAAAATCTGAGTAAAACACAAATACAAGACACACCTTTTAACAAAAAATGACAATCAAATCACTGGGGAAATACTTAGCTACCATACTAATATGAAAGATTACAGTTTAGAAAAGCTATAGGATAACAGAAATTACATCATGTCAATGCCAAATGCACAAACTCGTCAATATGTTATGTAAAATATCGATTAGAAAAAAAAAGGCGGACAACCACGGGGCTTTGGCCTTAGTGGTACCATCACCAAGTGTAAATGCATGGTGGAGCCAATGTGAAGGAATTTGGTCAAGATAGAGGTCACGAATTCGAATCTGTTTTCCACCCCACGAGGTGGTACTCCTAGACAGCTGATCATCGAATGTGCAGGATCCTTGGTAAAGGGTCCAGTTGGGTCCAATGGACCACGGGGTCGGTTCAGGATTCTCTGCCGCTAAGTAGTTAAGAACCGAAATTTTGGTGCTTCGGTCAAGAACCAAATTTTGAAATTTTCGAATTTGGTGGGATTTTGGTATTTTATTATTATGCAATATCGATATATATAATAATTAATACTTAATACTCAATCTAAATAACAAAAGTCAAGCTTAAAAGTGTCAATATTTGATTGATTAGTGTTAATAACTTAATACTTGCAAAAATTGGTGTTTCTTATGCTGTTTTTAAGTTTGGACAAAAAATGAATAATTTAAAATAAAAAAAAAACTGAAAAACTGGTATACCACCAAAATTTAGACCACAATTTGACCAATTTCGGTAAATTTCACCTAAATTATCAGGACCGAAATTATAGAAGAGGACCGAAAACCGAAATACCACTGGTATACCACCGAAATTGACTACATAGTGTTGTTCCAAACCTTTTGGTCAAGTAAATGAAAAGCGGACATAGTATATAACTTACAGTTAACTTTGTAGTTGCTTTAAGCTGATTGATCAAGATTGGAATTGACAAGGTTCTGATAATGAGAGTGGTAATTACTATGCTTGCCCACCTAACAAAAGACACGGAAGATCAGTACAAAAGATATAATACATAATTTAATTCTAGAAATGAAAGTGAGATTTCAACTAAGCATGGACATCCATTCGCATGTAAAATACATCACACACACTATATTGATTGTAGTTCATATCCTTATATCAAAGTTTCATTGCATAACAAAAATGTTTGAAATATAACTTCCTTGAAGGTTGATCTACAAATATTTTCTCGCTGTCGTTCTTATCTTTCACTGAGCCGATAAGCAAGAGTCACGGTCCGACAAATCCTATTTGTGACCCTATATAATAATTTCCCGTATTTCCGTATGTTACATTTATTTTCAAAGCATATGTGAAATTCACCATCTCATTCAATACAACATCAATGTAAATATGTAATAACTAACAAAACTAAAAAATGGGATTTAGTTATAATGACTTTCATGCTTTGCGCCTTAGAGCATCAATGTATTACACATCTACTATTTTCGCTTACTGTTGTGCATATACAGTGAGCTGAAAAAGTCTAATAGAGAACAACATATCATGACAAGTCAAAACTAATACCATGTCATATCTACAGACCTGTTAATAGCAGTTCATCATCAACAAGTTATTACAATCAGATGCATATACACCACATCTAAATAAGTAGTATAACTTCCAACAAGTCTTTGGTATAGATGAACGAGAGCAGCCTTTGAGTAAGTCAAGTGTTTGATATCACTTAGTGAAGCCTTTCATTGGCTAAGAGACAACATAATTTTTAGCTTTTTCCCAACACTTGAGAAGGTCTTCCATGGTTAGGGTATGTCTACATTTTCTTATTTATTTCTCATTCTAGTCAAACAATGAGATACGACATTCCTGTCAGTGATGTCAGGCTGCCAAATCGTCCATATTTCTTGTGAAATGCTACACACAAGGTGTAATTTCCAGCAACATAAACTACAAGTACTAACAGCCTATGATGAAATATCATCTCTACTTTAAGGACTGCCACAAGCAAATACTACATAAAAGGGAACTGCAAAAATGATAGTGACCGACAACTTCTATCCCAAAAGGCACCAACAGGATTTATATGATCTATAGGACTATAAAGCAAAGCCTTTTTTCTGTAACAGATTATACACCATTACTAACTTAATAGTTGTAAAAGCATATGAAGATGTACCAACATTCTGATAAGCTTATACGAACGTCTAATCACATACCAATGTTGTTTGGACTGTAAATTTCTTAAGCACTGGCCAGAAAATTATTTCACTATCCTACTAACTTTCAATAACCCACGGTCCAACAAAGCTTAATTGTAACCCCTATTTAATCATTTCCCTTATAATACACTTACTTTCAAAGTAAAAAGGGGTACAAGACGAAAGTTTTCCCTGTTCAAGTTACCCGGGGATGGTGAGTCATTTTGACGCTGATATATGCGGCCTAAAAGGGTTACCCGGACCATTTCCAACCATTTTCTTGGCCAACCCCAAGATATTTACCTAGGGCGGTTTCGAACCCAAGACCTCTTCTGAGGTAACAAGATATCATCAATGTAACAAGTTCATAACCAATACATCTGAAATTCAAACACGAATTCACCCACATGCTTTATGGTTCACATTTTTCCTCTAAACCAATAAACTATACTTTATACAAACATGCAAAAAATATCAGCAGTAAACCAAAATACTACTATTTTTGTTCATATTGCCTTACCAATTAAGTCCGGTAAAGGTATGAACCCCATCAATAAAATACTGCAAAAATGCAATAGGTGGCCAGGAATCCGCAGCAGCAATAACAACTTCACTAATAGCAGGGGCTGCTTCAGTCGTCTTCGTCACAACTTCCGTAGCTTTATCAGACAAAAATTCAGCCAACTCATCAATATACTCAAACTTATCTGCAACTCCTTCTTTAACTCCATCACCGATACTAGTTGACATATTTCTAGCCAACAAAAACCCACTCATCGTCCCCATTGGTACATCTCGACACCATCTTGAATCCCGAAAACCCACACCGCTACCCCCGAATCCTAACCCGTTACTATAAGATCTAAATCCAGTAAAAGCACTCAACTTTTTTTCAGTGGGTAAATGGGTATTACTTTCTTCATCATTACGATGATTAAAATGTGAAATTGAAGGTGTGATTGATCTTTGTTGACCAAAAAGTTTGGTTCTTGAAATGAGATTTCGTCTGTATGCCATTCGTATTGATTCACCTGGCCATGTGAATGGATTAATCAAGATTCACGAAATTTACAAGAAATATAGATATAGTTATACAGAAAAAACTTATACATACATACATACATACATACATACATACATACATACATACATACATACATACATACATACATACATACATACATACATACATACATACATACATACATACATACATACATACATACATACATACATACATACATACATACATACATACATACATACATACATACATACATACATACATACATACATACATACATACATACATACATACATACATACATACATACATACATACATACATACATACATACATACATACATACATACATACATACATACATACATACATACATACATACATACATACATACATACATACATACATACATACATACATACATACATACATACATACATACATACATACATACATACATACATACATACATACATACATACATACATACATACATACATACATACATACATACATACATACATACATACATACATACATACATACATACATACATACATACATACATACATACATACATACATACATACATACATACATACATACATACATACATACATACATACATACATACATACATACATACATACATACATACATACATACATACATACATACATACATACATACATACATACATACATACATACATACATACATACATACATACATACATACATACATACATACATACATACATACATACATACATACATACATACATACATACATACATACATACATACATACATACATACATACATACATACATACATACATACATACATACATACATACATACATACATACATACATACATACATACATACATACATACATACATACATACATACATACATACATACATACATACATACATACATACATACATACATACATACATACATACATACATACATACATACATACATACATACATACATACATACATACATACATACATACATACATACATACATACATACATACATACATACATACATACATACATACATACATACATACATACATACATACATACATACATACATACATACATACATACATACATACATACATACATACATACATACATACATACATACATACATACATACATACATACATACATACATACATACATACATACATACATACATACATACATACATACATACATACATACATACATACATACATACATACATACATACATACATACATACATACATACATACATACATACATACATACATACATACATACATACATACATACATACATACATACATACATACATACATACATACATACATACATACATACATACATACATACATACATACATACATACATACATACATACATACATACATACATACATACATACATACATACATACATACATACATACATACATACATACATACATACATACATACATACATACATACATACATACATACATACATACATACATACATACATACATACATACATACATACATACATACATACATACATATATATAAATCAGACTGTAAATCTAACCTTTTTCTTTAAGGAAATTTCACTTCTATCCAAACACAAAAATCACGGGCAAAGGAACTCCGGGCGGCTGTGACTTGTTAGTTTCACCGGAAAATGAAAATGAAGGGGGGGTGGTGGTGGATGATGGCTGGTGTGTTCTGAGAAAAAGAAGCGGGGAAGGAGAAGGGTGTGTGTGTGTGTGTGTGTGTGAGTGATTCTGTGTGGGTTATCCACGTAAGCAAAGAGGTAACTTTTTTTTAGTAAGCAAAAGTGGTATGGAGAAATGTACAGTAAACTTTAGCATAAAAATTCTATAAGGTGAAATGTGGATTTTATTATAAAAAATATTTAATTTTATCTATTGATTTGATCAGTTGTCAGCATTTTATGATAAAGAAGGATTTTTAAGTTATTTGGTTAATAGAATTAATCATTTTCTAAGTGATATATATTAATGGGACAGAAAAAACGAGTTTTTAACATGAAATATACACCACACAATATCAATACACGACATAAACATATAACATTCAACCATTCATGAACCTTAAACTCTCTTATAAATGAAGATACAGAAAGTAGAAAAAGTTCATTAGTTTCAAATAAGAATAGTTTGTGGAATCATTTTGGTGACATACCAAAACGATGTCTAAGTAAATCATAAAATTGAAGCAAAAATTCGATGTAAAAACTATGTTATGACCTTAATTTTTGTTTGTGTTGCAACTTTTATGATAATTTACCCGATTCAAAAGAATGGGTTGTACATTCCACAGTTACCATGTCTCACTCTTGAGTCTTGACATGATTGTGTGATTATTAGTTTTTTTCTTTGTTATACTGTCAAAATCTGAATATCTTGCAGTTGTCTCTCTTTAGTATTTCTGCATAGTTAGAATCCTCTAATTTGGTTCACTAGTAAGAGTCATGCATAATTTTACATGACAATGCTCAACGTTCGGCTATTTCTATCCCCGCTTACTAACCTTTGATAATATACCTTATTCCGACAACACCAACAAAACAACAAAACATGAGTCTTGTCGTGCAATAAAACCTAGTTTTATTATACAATATGAAGCTAACAAATAATGCATTAATACACCTGAATATAGGCTGATGATAAATCAAAGTTGGCTTTTTGTAGTAAACATTTCAAATACTACCTGCGACCAGACACACCCATTAGTTCACAAAAATTGAAAGTCGACAGTGTGATTTTGATAGAGGTTTATATGTTGTATTTCATATATCGTGTGCCTTGTGGTATTTTCTTTGGTCAACTTTCCGTATCGGCTGGTACAATGGTCAATAATGCTATCAAGTAATCACAAACATACATTCTTACTTCAGTTGCTTAACAAAAGAGAGTGATGACAGGAAACAAAACCGATTTTTCAAAAAAGATAGAAAAGACCTGGACATCTGACACCTATTAACTACAAACCACGCATGCCAAACCAACGTAATATAAATTACAGTAAACGTTTCAACTCTCGTTCACAATGGTTCACCCCTTTGACGCTTATGCTATACACTACTAAAGCCTTTTTTTCATGGATGAATCTTGAGTACCCCATATGATGGCAGGGATCTTGGTTACCTTCACTTCAACAGAATCTGATGTTGAATACCTTACTATGCGTCCAACGCCTTCTGAATAGCTCCCTGCAATGAAGTTAACAATGCTAAAACCGTTACTTGTTGGATTAATGAGTGATAATAGACTAATAGCAGCGGCAAAGGAAGGGGGAAGGGTCGGGTAGGGTCTAACAAAGGTAGGTTTTTGTATGGGACAAAACGGGCCGGGTTGACTGGTAAGAGGTAACACTTATAGATAAATGAAGTGTTAAATACGACTATGGGTAACTTTGACACATGCAACCTATATTTTTCCACTCGTTTGACATGCTAGAAATGGAACATAACCCAAACAACCCAACCATAAGTAAAATAGCTTGAAATCGACACCTATTTCTAAGAATACAAAGGAATATGGGAAGAGCTGGTATGCAACCGATTACCTCAATGGATAAGGGTGAAGTAGTAGGCCCATATCGGGCTATGACCTGGCCTTCTTTATCCACAAGAAACTTGGTGAAGTTCCATTTGATTCGAGACCCACAAAACCCGCTTTTCTTGGCTTTAAGAAACTTGTAGAGAGGTGCTGTTTTGGGCCCGTTGACACGAACCTTTAAAAATAGATGCAGATGTTTAGACTATTGGAAAAAAGTTGACCCTTTTAAAAAATCAAACACATCAAGCCTGTACAGGTATCATGTATACACCCAAGTAAATGAATATGAACCTACCTTTTGGAAGATAGAATATGCAGCGTTAAACCTTGAACATGCAAATTCTTCTACTTTCTCACTTGATTCTGGTTCTTGGTTCAAAAATTGATTGCAGGGAAATGCCAAGATCTCAAGACCTGATGATAATATAGATGAGACTTCACTTTTCGTTTCTAGCTCACAAGTATGTTATTATTTTTATGTAAAATGAATAGGTGGTGCAAACCCGTATTTGTTACAATAAGACCATCATTTACCCCTTCAAGACGAGAATTAAGTGAACTATTATTAATTTAATAAGAATAGAAGGTGGATTCAAAAGCAAACTCCGGGTTCAATATATATCAAGAAGAGAGACTAATGCCTCACTCTAGTTTAATATGCATAACATCCACTTATTTTTTTCTAGTCACACATTGCAAAACTTATTCTCAAGTTATGTGTTTGCATCCCATGAGCTCGTGTAGGTAAGTCTACGTAAGCTTAGTATATTAGCTAATATATTAGTCAGTGTGCCAAAGGTCAGAAGGAAGCTAACAAGTGTTCCACTATAAAGTTCAGAAGAAAGCTAGCTTAGATGGTAAAGATGGGATCACATTTCATATACATGATGAAAATAACAAGTTTATTCCTAGATATGCGTGCCAAGGTCTAATTTGACCAATCCTCGAACCAACTAGAGTAGACTCGTAGAGTCGATTATTTAGACATATGAGCTGATTTTTAGTTCGATGGTTAACTGTATAAGAGGGTGTTTTTCAAAAGCAGATAAGCATTTTAAGTGTTTGGATTAAGAGAAATGCTTATATGCTTATGAATATGAATTAATTATAAGCTGTCAACCATAAGTAGTTTGAGATAGCTTATAAAGTTTACCCTTCTCGTAAACTAAGTTGTTTTCAATAGCATAAGCTATGATCAGCTACTTTAAATGTTTGTGAGGGATCTTTTGGTGGGCTCGTTAGCTTTTTCACAAAGAAAGCCAATAAGCTTAAGCTACTTTTTTAGCTAATTGAAAATGTCATAAGCTACTAAGCTTAACACATATACTATGAAAATAAGCTTTACCCTAACACCCAGCTAAAATAGCAATCCCAAACACTCCCTACATGTAAAATCACATATGTTGACGGTTTCCATGATTTCAATGAACGGGTATCGCTTTGAATTGCATCTCACTTTTTCGATAACATCTTTGCCTTAACGAGCATACACTTTGTACCTCCAACCCATTTCCAAGTTAGATTGTACAAGACCCCTCGATTGCACTAAATAACTAATAAACTTATTTATCAATAACATTAATCAACGTATTATATTTTCCGAATATTGTTACTTCAAAAAATCTCACATCTAAACATTGTCATACATTTAAACATGTGAAGGTTTCATGGCAAAAAAAAAGGGAATATACCTTTAGCTCTATACTTTTCATAAAGCTGTGTCAACTGTGGATAGTTTGAGTTTGTAAATCCACTGTTTCAATCCCCACCAACAAAAAAACAATTACAACACAAAAAATATTTAAAAAAATTAAAAAAATAAAATAAACAACAATACCCAATAATAAAGAACAATAAATAAAATAAAGAAAGGAAAAGTAAGTAACCATTTGGAAGCCACATTAACAATAAGAACAACTTTGCCTTTGTAGATACTAAGATCCACATCCCTTCCTTTGCTATCCTGTATACATATTATATATGTATATATATAACAAGAATATTATTTTTAGAGCAGTAATTTCGATGTATAACATTTTACCGCGTGTTATTCATAGCAAACTGTATATAAAAATAGTAATAAAAATAACAAGAAGATAATAGTAAAAAGTGTAGTTAGTGAAAACCTTGACAGTAAATTCATGAATAGAATTTTCAGGAACAGAAGAAGCACCACCCATTTTTTTCCTTTGTTTTACTCTGACTTAAGAAATTTTATTTATATTTATTTCTGCAGAAGCTTGAATTGAATTATGGAGAAGAAGATTTAAATTTTTTTATTTGGAGAAGATATTTTTTTATGTATATAAAACAAGAAAGGATTGGATTAAATTAGGCAGAGAAGAATGAATGAAAGTTGTTGGAGTGACAGCCAATGTCATCTGTGTGTGTTTTCATTGATTGTTTCATTTGACTTTTTGTCAACCATTTTTAATTAATTTAATAAAATTACTTGTTTATTTATATTTTTTTAATTTTTAATGTTTATACTACCAATGATAGAGATATAGACTCTGTCAAGAAAAATCTACAACGTTTTACACAAATTATAATAATAGAATTTCTATTATTATATATATATATTAAAAACCAACTTCTCCTCACCTCACATACTTACTATTCCTTGAATAGTAACAAAATTTTTCATTTTTAATCCCAACCTTTCCATCTTCTTACTTTTAACCCCAAACTTTCTATCTTCTTATTTTTGCCCCCACCAAAGTTTAGACTTTTATTTTTTCCACCGAACTTTTTTTCCTCATGTTTCTACCACATAGCTTTCACATATTTACGGTTTCACCCCTTAAAAATTTTTATTTGGTTTGTTTGTTTTTCGTGTCACCCCGAAATTTATTTTTTTTAACATTTGTTTAAATGAGTATATGTATTGGAACATGTTTATTATAAGTTCGTACTTCAAATCCTTAAACGAATATGTGACTTTGCTGATCCGCCGCAAAGCTCGGGTTCAAAATATAGAGTTTTATGACCAAACTTTTATTTCTCATGTTTCTACCACATAGTTTACACATATTTATGGTTTCATCTCCTAAAAATTTGTATTTGGTTTTTTTGGTTTTCGTGTTACCGCGAAAAAAAATTTACATTTTTTTTTAAACGAGTATATGTATTGCACCATGTTTATTATAAGTTCGTATTTGGAATCCTTAAACGAAGATGTGACTTTGGTGATCCGCCGCGAAGCTCGGGTTCAAAATACTCGCGTCTCCTAAAAAGCAGTTTTTCCTGTAACCGCTAATAAATTAATATATTTATAAAAATTAACATACTAAAAAGCAATATGCATTGTACAAGTTCATTTGCTTAAAGTACAACACTTACTTACTTTTACTATTTTTTACTTTTACCCCTTAAAATTTTTGTGTTAGCTTTTAACCCCTAATAATTTTTTATTTTCGTTTTACCCTCTAAAGTTTCTAATTTTTTACTTTTGTCCTCATCTTTTGAGTATTTCTTTTTTCACCCTTTTAAAGTTTTTATCTTTTAACTTTTACACCCCATCAAAAATTTAACTTTCATTTTTTTTACACCAAAGTTTTCGGTTCTCAAGTTTCTATAAAACAACTTTTACACGTAAGCATTTATTAACTAATTTTTACGTAAAGTTTCACACATCATGCACAAAGGATATGAAACGATATAATATAAGAACAAAAATGATATTGTGACGCCCGTCGCAACGCACGGGTAATAATACTAGTTATATTTAAAAAGTAAGTTTTGGTTCACTGTAGCTAATAGTATCATTTGGTAAGCATATTTTACAGCTATATTGCTTGGTTGATTGCTCAAAGAAGCTTCCAGATTTGTCTTCCATTTTCAAAATGTATCTATACCATCAGTCCATCACACACATATTACACCACCATATATGCATATTCTTCTCTGCTGATTCAACCGTCGAGTATAACTCTGGGCACCAAATAACATATCATGCCAGAGAATAAAGCTTGAGCAGGGGATGGGGATGGGGATAGAAAGAAGTAGACATCATTTGATTGAATGATGAAAAATTATAATGTTTTAATTTTTCATGTGCCGGAATAAAATGAAAAATATAATGTTTTTATTTATTTTTTCTACCGCCGCGAAACGCGGAAATATTTGCTTGTTAAAATAAAAGAAGATTAAAGTATGATTTTTATGTTTTTAAATGAAATTTAAAAAGCTTTCTAAGTTCTATGTTTTATTCCAATCTTATTTTGATATTTTTAGTTTCTTTAACTTTAAAAATATTTATTGTATTTTATAGTGTTTATGTAATATATATCAATGAAAAAAATATTTAAAATTTATTCCATGCATATATTTTATAACAAGTATCGAGGGGAAATCCTGTGTTCGAGTCTTATCAAAGGCAAACTTGAGATAATCAATGGATTATTAAGTGGTTGAAATTCATCTGGACACTAGACTGGCTGGGGGATTAGTGGTTACCAAATGGTACATGGGATCAGGGGGTTCTCATCCAATTACCCTTTTTATATCTAACACAAACAAAAATATTTACGGTCAAGACAAAAATATTTACGGTCAGAGTTAACAGAAAAGACTCAAAAAATCAAACTTAAACATCTATAATGAGACGATGAGAGTATTTAATGATACGTAAATAATATCAATACAAATTTTGTATATATTAACTATAATGTCCAAAAAATAAGTCTCGACTACATCTCAAACACATATGTAACTATGATTAAAAATAGAATAATTGGTCGTTCAAAAAATACAATAATATAATTTTATCTTTTATTTTTGTAGACATGTTAGTAACTAAGTTTTTGGCCCGTGCGTTGCATGAGCTGGATTAAATTTCTAATAAATAACTTTAAAAGAAAACCTTAAGTAAAGAACATATATAATTTTTTGTGAAGTTTTTGTAACCTCAAACATATAACCTAACGATTCATCCATAATCTAATAATTCTGTGTATGGTTGTTATATCTATTAGTAGAAGCAGCCAGTTGCATCTACACACCATATGATTACAACAATATTCACATTTGCAAGTAAAACACACATTATCATGCGTATATCGGAACATGTATCATGTATATATGAATCTTTAATATTAATGAAGTATGTTTATGTATGATTATTATCATTTAACGTAATAAATATAAAAAAGGGTAAATAGGTGGGAATTGGTATAAATATTTAGTTTACATCGTTAATATCTTATGATATTTATATAAAAGATATTAATATGTATATGGTGCTTAGAATAATTAAAAAAATATACGATTTTAAAAATGACAACATTACCATTTTTCAACATCTATTATCTATGT
The DNA here is from genome assembly GCA_034093135.1 of Erigeron breviscapus. NCBI lineage: Eukaryota > Viridiplantae > Streptophyta > Magnoliopsida > Asterales > Asteraceae > Erigeron > Erigeron breviscapus. The sequence continues at coordinate 117,488,622 of CM067171.1, forward strand.
TTGTTAACTTACGATATTATACAAATTTAACATGTTATTAATTATCTCTAATATATAAAAACTTTCAACATGTAATATCTACATTTAACTTTATATCATATTTTACATTATCTTATAAAAGATATAATTAATATACATATCCTATTAATGTATTTTGATACAAAACATTATTAAAAATAATAATATCATCAAGTCTCAACGTTTTTTTATTTATAACTTTAAATTTAGTATTTAGTATAAGTTTTAACGAAAACTTAATATGTTTAACTCGTGTATTACGCGGACAATAATCTAGATATGAAATCTATTACTATCTTTATATATACAAATATTTTTTAATTTGTATAAATAATTTATTGATTGATTATTAGAAGGAATATATTAAATCCAAGGTTGCGGAAGTCGCTAATCGTTCCCAGGTCGGTCGACAAGCGAGTTGGGAGTACTCGGGTGTATGCGGTGAGTACTCGGGGGTCAAAGTGGCCAAGTCGGGGAGTACTCGGAGTAATCGGTCGACTCGACACCCTACCTTGTAGCGAGTACTCTCCAACACTAACCACCTCGAAGCACTACTAGTCAATCACTTGTTCCCTCTTCCGGAACCTATAAAAAGATGAACAACTAAAAGAATAAGCTTTACGCTTAGTGAGTACGTTTATATACAAATATGCACATGTTGAAACAACTCGTAAGGATAGGATAACCTACATTACCACAATAACACATCATTCAAAATATACCTTCACATCAACACAATATGTGACACCATGAAATCAATCAACCATATAAAATCACACTAGCCAACAATCAATTCACATAGCCATATCCCATATGGTCTTATCTCAACTTATCCATATACCTATCATAATTCCATGGGTCTTACTTCTTGCAACTCTTCACAATTACACAACATATGTACACTTCTATACATTCAAATAACCAAATAAACATCTCATACACATACAAATCACATTGCCATACCCCGTATGGTCTTTATCCCATCATTTAAATACGTCATATAGATTATACCATCATTATGTAATTGAACCAACATGTGAATAGTCATATATAAGAGTACTCACCTCAATGATGAACTACCGAATTGAAGATGACCACATGAACACCTATTATCACTTTCAACCTAGCAATAATCACAACATGCATATAAGGCCATCTAGTAACCCATCACCTACAAGACTATCTATCCATAACCACTAATTGCACTATCATTCTTTTTACCCATTTAAATTCCCATTATATTATTTAGTTGGTTCATTTAAAAATCTCATTTCACATAATTTCCAATTATATCAAATTCTAAGAACCAAATCTTGACTTTAATCAACATAACACATTTTATATAACAACCCCCAAATTTCATTAATCTCAAGAACCCTAGCTTAAATTAAAATCAATATGACCCATTTCACTAAAAACCCCAAATCAATTGTATTGCATGAACCCTAATTGAGATAAATCCCCAAAACCCATTTTGCTAGAAACCCCAATTCTATGAACCCTAAATTTCTCAAAGCACATAGTAATCAAAGCTCATACCTTAAAGAATAACAAAAAGGAAAGTTAACTAGTCTTCTTCCTCCTTCCTCCTCTTGATTTTCGGCCACATACACCAACAACACCAAAATCTCCCAAGTTTACTTTCTAGTAAATTGAATGTTATTATTATTGTTGTTTTCTTTTGAAGAATTCTTGAATGATAGAATATTATTGTTATTCTTGTTGATGATTAAGAGATTTTGATTTGTGAGAGGAGTTGAAATTGATTGGAAGAAATGAGAAGAAGAAGGTTCAAGAAGGAGTGTATGAAGGAATGGAAATATGACTCATAAACCTGGAAGGATGGCTGGCACTCCATAGTGATGCCACGCCCCTTATTCAATTTTGTGGGTATTTTACCCGCTATCCGTTAAAGTTCCAACTAAATTAACCCCATAACTCAAAATTAAATACTAGGAAATTATTTTAAAGGTAAAACTATAATAAAATTATTAAATTTATATTTTAAAATATTTGGGGTGTTACAACTCTCCCACACTTATTTGGTTCACGTCCTCGTGAACGTCACTTTGCATTTCAAAACTTTCCTGTTATTCACACTTAAACTATATCAATTCATTAATCTTCCCAATTCAATCTTAATACTCTATCCTCATCGCCCAATACCTTTAAGTTGTGGACTCTAAATTTAATTTAAAGTTTACAAATTAACTTGACAATCAATCAAAATCGTACATCTCTTTCTATTGAGATCAATCTTTTCACCTCATTTATCCTAAATCTTTTATTATTCATGCTTCATACTATCTTCTTAGCACTTTAAACAACCAAGCGACTCTTAAATCAATATGAAGTTTGTAGTCTTAACTCACTAATCACGTTCTATGTACATAACTTTGTTAATTTATTATCCCTCGAAAAAGTAAGCACTTAATACTTGTATACACCTCCAAAATTTTACTCACTTCCAAGCTATAACCTTCTAACGTTACTAATGATACATACACCGATTCGCTTATAATCTCCCACACTTAAGGGATTTACTAGATACATTCAATTTCTTGACATAATACCTGATGATTTCAAAATCCAAAATAATCAAGCTATAAGCAAACACGACTATTCTATAAATTCTCGAGCCAAATAAAACATTATCATCAAAATAAAAAAAAACAATTAATCATTACCGATTAACATACTTGGTTTATATAAACTGTAACGGGGAGAACACATAAACAACTAGAAAACACAGCTATCTCAATCATGCTATCATATTCATCAACTATTTTAGCCCCTCGCGTGGACTTTATTCACACCAAAGGCCTATGCTCGACTTATCTTGTTATTTCAACAAAATGGCTTTCACAATAATCCAATCGTTCTCTCAACATATTCCAATACCAACAACTATAATAACATGCATTTCACATATAATACAAATACTTCATATAAAACCAAGAAATCAGCTAAAACACGTCATTCACAATCAAATCATATTGCCATACCCCGTATGGTCTTTCAACTCTATGTCATACTCCGTATGGCCAAGAACCTCATACTTTAAAATTTCACACATTCACACAATACAACGTACTCCATACAATCAAACATTCAATTCAATAGGACATTAATAACCAAATCATATCGCCATACCCCGTATGGTCTTATCACTATATGCCACACTCCCCGTATGGTCTTATCACTATATGCCACACTCCCCGTATGGTCTAATCACTATATGCCACACTCCCCGTATGGTCTAATCACTATATGCCACACTCCCCGTATGGTCTTATCACTATATGCCACACTCCCCGTATGGTCTTATCACTATATGCCACACTCCCCGTATGGTCTTATCACTATATGCCATACTCCCCGTATGGTCTTATCACTATATGCTCTCAATCATGCTCACAATTATACTACCAAGTAATTTATGAAAATGTAAAACAATTTTACAAATAAACCAAGTCATTCCACGCCCAAACCACGTTGTCATGCCTCGTAAAGTTCATCATCAATACACCTACCAACATACCAAGACTTTACACTACAATATTACACAAATACAAAACATGTAACTCCACACCATCAAGTATTCACTTCAATTATGTTATCCAACAACCAATTTACGTTGAGAGCACTTGAAACAACTCGACTCAATTTATGAAATGAAACTAGAAAACTTTCTCTCTTTTTTTAACATTTTAACTTTGGTGTAAAAATCTCACAACGTATTACCTTACTCAACTTTACTTTTACAAGGCTCATTCATAACGCAAAACTATGATTTAATTGTAGAGTATAAGGAACTACACCTGATGTATCTCTAGGTTCATCGGCAAGTAGTTGAAACGATATTCCATTTTATCTTCCGTACTTGCCAGGGTTCCCTCTCTCGGCTTCCTTCCTTAACTCCGTCTCCCTTTCTTCTCTAGTTAAGTACGGGCAAACACTCTTAACGTGACCTTTTTGGCGGCATTTGAAACAAATTATTGCACTCGAAGATTCGACTTTGCAATCTCGGCTAATGTGTCCTGTTTGCCCACAGTTGAAGCAACATTTTGGCGGTGCTCGACATTCCCCTGGGTGAACTTTTTCACAATTACTACAGAATTGAGCATTCCTCTTTGTCGGGCTACTACTTGAGCTTCCATCTTGTCCTACCCGCTTACTTGGAGTGTAGCTCCCTTCCATCCCTCTCTTGGAAACACTATCATCAACTCTCATTTGTTCAATCTCATGATCTCGAGCTACATCCGCCAACATGGAGAAAGACTCCATTTGACGTAGGCTTATCTTCTCCCTTATATCCTTCCTCAACTTCAAGTAGAATTGTTCCTTGAGCAAATGATCGTTTTCAAGAAATTCCGGACAAAATTGTGCCTTATCCAAGAATTGAGCGCGAAATTCATTCAAGCTTAAACTCCCTTGACAATCATTGAGAAATTCACTTCTCAATTTAGTTACTTCGGCCTCCGACCTAAACTCCTTGAAAAACATGGTCTTGAATTCGGGCCACTCCACATGATCCAAAGCTTCTTTCTTTATCGCCAACAATCCATCCCACCACCTTTTCCCACTGTCTCGGAGCATGCCCACCGCAAATACAACCTTAAGATGTGAAGGGCATTGGCTAGTACGAAAGGCTCCTTCAATTTCCGATATCCACCTTGTACAAACGATGGGATCACGGTCACCGTGATACTCGGGTGGGTGACATACTTCAAAATCTCTAAAAGTGAACTTCTTCTTGTAAACCTTCTCCCCCGTCACTTCCACTTCCCTTTCATCATCGGTCTTTTTACCTTTATCTTTGCCATCCCGTTTCTCGAATTCTCGTTGCACATTTACCGCCACTTCTTCTCGAATCATTTGAGCTATATGGTCGTTCATAGCTCCTTCCATAGTAGCGTTCAACCTTTTGAGTAAAATGGGGGTATACTTCTCTAAAGCTCTCCCAATTTGATCCGAGATATCCATACTATCCTCGGCGAAGATAGTTTCCTCTTCTTCATTACGTTGCTCATCCATACTATACTAAGAAAATATAAACTGATTCAAACTCATAACCTACCTCTACTCTACGACCTACAAGCCAAACCTACAACTTTATACTAAACCGTCCCAAGGTTTGATGCGGTTAGTTTATAAAGTTGTTAGTACTTAAACCACAATAAGGCCGGCTTCTTATTGTGCTTTAATACTAGCAAGTTTATAAGTTAACATCATCAAACACTCTTTCGGTCCCATATAAAATTTCGAACACCTAAGGTCGAGTCTCGTCTAAGGTTTAAGTCTAGGCACTCTCTAAACGAGGGTATACCTAAATCCCTTAAACCTCGGCTCTGATACCAACTTGAAAGGACTAGACTCGATATATATAAGAAACGAGAATTTTTTTTTATTTTTTTTTTTTTATTTTTACAGAAGATACCCACTGCGCCGCAGTGGGTAGGTGCAACCCCCCCACTGCGCCGCAGTGGGAGCAACGTGCACCTCGGACCAGAAGATCTCCACTGCGCCGCAGTGGGAGGTCTGAAACCCCACTGCGCCGCAGTGGCACCCAGACCAGCAACCAAAACTCATTTTTGACACTTGATCAAACTTACAACCTTCCAATTTCAAAACCAAACTTCATAATCAATATTTCTAAGATTCAAGCAAGTATTTAACACACTTACAAACATAATTTTACTACCCATTGGAACCAACATTCATGTACAAAATCAAACGGGTCATTTACCCAAAGTTGACAAAATGGGCATTTTACACTAAATTGATTTATACTTCAAAACACCATATGACCCAACTATTTTCAGAAAATACATGATCATTATTGATAAATATACAACCATGGTTTCAAGAGCCATAACGAGGTTGGATCACTAAGTATCTATCAAATCTTCCGCACATGCCAGAATACCTTCAAGAACACTAATCACCTCAAAGCACTACTAGTCAATCACTTGTTCCCTCTTCCGGAACCTATAAAAAGATGAACAACTAAAAGAATAAGCTTTACGCTTAGTGAGTACGTTTATATACAAATATGCACATGTTGAAACAACTCGTAAGGATAGGATAACCTACATTACCACAATAACACATCATTCAAAATATACCTTCACATCAACACAATATGTGACACCCTGAAATCAATCAACCATATAAAATCACACTAGCCAACAATCAATTCACATAGCCATATCCCATATGGTCTTATCTCAACTTATCCATATACCTATCATAATTCCATGGGTCTTACTTCTTGCAACTCTTCACAATTACACAACATATGTACACTTTTATACATTCAAATAACCAAATAAACATCTCATACACATACAAATCACATTGCCATACCCCGTATGGTCTTTATCCCATCATTCAAATACGTCATATAGATTATACCATCATTATGTAATTGAACCAACATGTGAATAGTCATATATAAGAGTACTCACCTCAATGATGAACTACCGAATTGAGGATGACCACATGAACACCTATTATCACTTTCAACCTAGCAATAATCACAACATGCATATAAGGCCATCTAGTAACCCATCACCTACAAGACTATCTATCCATAACCACTAATTGCACTATCATTCTTTTTACCCATTTAAATTCCCATTATATTATTTAGTTGGTTCATTTAAAATCTCATTTCACATAATTTCCAATTATATCAAATTCTAAGAACCAAATCTTGACTTTAATCAACATAACACATTTTATATAACAACCCCCAAATTTCATTAATCTCAAGAACCCTAGCTTAAATTAAAATCAATATGACCCATTTCACTAAAAACCCCAAATCAATTGTATTGCATGAACCCTAATTGAGATAAATCCCCAAAACCCATTTTGCTAGAAACCCCAATTCTATGAACCCTAAATTTCTCAAAGCACATAGTAATCAAAGCTCATACCTTAAAGAATAACAAAAAGGAAAAGTTAACTAGTCTTCTTCCTCCTTCCTCCTCTTGATTTTCGGCCACATACACCAACAACACCAAAATCTCCCAAGTTTACTTTCTAGTAAATTGAATGTTATTATTATTGTTGTTTTCTTTTGAAGAATTCTTGAATGATAGAATATTATTGTTATTCTTGTTGATGATTAAGAGATTTTGATTTGTGAGAGGAGTTGAAATTGATTGGAAGAAATGAGAAGAAGAAGGTTCAAGAAGGAGTGTATGAAGGAATGGAAATATGACTCATAAACCTGGAAGGATGGCTGGCACTCCATAGTGATGCCACGCCCCTTATTCAATTTAGTGGGTATTTTAAAGTTCCAACTAAATTAACCCCATAACTCAAAATTAAATACTAGGAAATTATTTTAAAGGTAAAACTATAATAAGATTATTAAATTTATATTTTAAAATATTTGGGGTGTTACGATAGAATGACTGACATCGATGCATTCAAGGAATCTTGGAACATCTAGGTTAAAATTGTCTTACTTTGGAAGCAGACGTATAAGTACAACCCAAAAATTGTCCCATTCGAGTCCCTCTTTAATGAAGGAGGCGTTAGGGAAATCAATAACTTCGCTATGGTTTCAATGAAGGAGATTACATGCTTGTGGATCATAGGCATAAAATCAGCTTCTACAAAACCACTACTATTTGTGTATCCAATTATTTTGTGGATACCGTGAATCCTTATAACTTTTTATACTATACGTAGTTAGCTGGAAAAAAACGTATGTTGTAATCTTTAAAAATATAATCATTTGTGATACTACATAAAACTAAAAAACATTTGTCAGGTGGATGGGAAACCACTGTCAAACCTTAGTCTTTGAAATTATATTTATACCATGGTTGATTTATGAAAGTAACAACCGGTTTATTTTCATTATTCTTTTTTTATTTATTATTCTGTCATTTTTTTAATAGCTTTTAAGTATTTATTATACCATTGTGCTAGCTTTTTATACGTATAAATGTAATTTTTTATAGGTTTCTTCCGCGTTTCACGCGGGTTATAATCTAGTATCAAATTAAAAGATTGACGTAAAAGTATAAATGAACTTCTGGTTCATTGGTAATTCGATTATCTTTTAATCTCCTACTCAAGTGTTCGAAGTCCATTTGTGGCGTCTCTCTATATATATAATTCTCTATCTCAAAATGATGATGTGGCATATCTCTGGTATCGCCACATCATCTTTTTCCTATGTGTCGCTTTCATGTCGTTTTGTTCTAAAAGATCGACAACTCATCTGCCACGTGTTTAATGTATTGCCATCTCATCAGCCAAGTTAGCTTTCTTTGAATTAGGCTAATTCGGACCAGTTCAACTTAAAACAAATATTTATAAAAAAAGCTAAAAGAAGGATTCGAACCATGTACGTAAGCTTCAAAAGAGTGTATGCTTACCAACCAAGCTTTTAGGTGAATTGTTTTACTTTTCTATCAAAATAATACATATCTAAGGATTGCCTTAACTAAAATTATAAACCTATTGCTCGTTTACTTTAATATTTTTCACATTGGTCCTACACTTCCAAATTCACATATCAAATTTACCTTTTAAATAATTGATATTTATCATTCTCAGTATTATAATGTTTGAATTTGATTGAAAATATATGGTTTTCCCAATAGGTTATTAGTAAGGAGTTGTTTTTACAAGGGTATAAAATTAAGAAGATTCAAGTTCAAGTCTAAAAGGCAAGACTTTTTTCTAATATGTCATTGTGTTTTTGGACGGATTATCAGGGAGTTTTTCCTCCTACTAGGTATTGGGTGAGCGAGCTCTCTAGCGTGGACCCGGTTAGATTAACATAGTTTAGACCATCCGTTGTGATATAGTCGATCCACACCAGTCAAATACATTTGCTTTTCCTCTTACACTTTTATAATGATACATTATTGTAAAATTTCAAGTATACTATTATGACATGTTTATTATTTAAATTTCGATATACTTTTTTTCTTGGAAGTGAATTAGGTCATTGTTGTTGGTATATAATTAATGGTACAAATATACATGGAGATTTAACATAAGGGGTAATGATTTACATGTCATTTAAAATTTTTATATAATTATCTTTAAACAAGATATCTTTAAAATTAACTATTTATAAATATATCAATATGTCATGTTCAGGTATGGTCCGAGTGCATAAATGACAAGTTGGGGTATGACTCGTAATTTTTAAACTATAGGTAGAAAATTAGTAATATGGTACATAGTTTAGGTACCATTTGTGTAATCAACCCTTAAAACAATGATCTATGTATTATATGTACATATTATTTTTTAATCATATGTCACTTGTCCACACTTAATTTTAAAAGTGTAAAAAAAAAAACACTTTCAGGTGTGAAAATATATTAATTGATCACACTTAAAAATGTGGAAGTCAAGTTGTAACATCAAATTTTTTGATGCGAGTGGAGCGTAGTGATGATAGGTCATATAAGGTGATAGGTTATAAGGTTTTGATCTTTATTACAACTTTTTCTATGTAATTATGCTTAATGGATTCCTCTTTGTTAACATTATTACTTGAATCTTCATGAACATTTAATTTACGATATATAACTTCTACGGTTGTTTTTGCAATATATAATTAAGGAGGGGTTAATAATAATAATAAATAAAATATAAACGTGCAACGCACGAGACTAACCTAGTTTATATATAATTTTTGACTAATTATTTATGAGGTATATAGATTACGGATGAGGTGTCAAAAATCTAAAGCAAAGCGATATGAAGATGACACGTAGGACAAAAGCCGATGTGGCTTAAGGAGGGGTTAATAATAATAATAAATAAAATATAAACGTGCAACGCACGAGACTAACCTAGTTTATATATAATTTTTGACTAATTATTTATGAGGTATATAGATTACGGATGAGGTGTCAAAAATCTAAAGCAAAGCGATATGAAGATGACACGTAGGACAAAAGCTCGATGTGGCGAGCTCTGAGATATGTCACATCATCGCTTGGAGATAGAGAATTATATATAAGCAAAGCGATATGAAGATGACACGTAGGACAAAAGCCGATGTGGCGAGCTCTGAGATATGCTACATCATCGCTTGGAGATAGAGAATTATATATATATAGAGATATATTTATATAAATTATGTTTTACTATTATAATAATATCCTATAATTTAACATTGATTATAATATATTTCCTATATATAAATATAAGCTTCCATATGATAATGATATAATTATTGAAAATGATCATGGTTTTAAACGTCTATTCAATAACTATCATGAATTTGTATCATTAATCCACGAGTGACATTGATCTTCTTGGACTAACTAAGTTCGTAAAAATAAAATAAAAAATCGAAGTAGGACCTATGTGTTATTGGACTAACTAAGTTCGTAAAAATAATAAATTCATAACGTCATTTTAACTTGCTCACATAATTATATTTGTTTTTATTTTTAATTTTACGCTAGTTGTTTTTGTTCAGGAATAAAAACTAGCATTATGATCGTTGCATTTTTCTCTTTTTTTTTTTTTTTTTTGTTAACCTATGTGTTCCCATTTTGTGAGTATACTAATCTCAAGAGAGTATCTGTTTATATATTAAAGTAAAAGTTCAACTACCTCGTTGAAGCTTCATCAACTTTGTTCATGTGTGTTTTTCTGTAAAAGTTCTAAATGTTTTCAAGCATTGTGTGAGGTTTTGTTGGTCAATTTGCCAAGCCCTTTTATGTAAGCCCTGTTGGAACCACGTTAGTGTGACCGTCACTGATCATCTATCCTTCCTGATATGATAATTGACGATAACTGAAATCCCTATGTCTAGTAAATATTGGATGGACGTATTTACTCTTAAAGACGTATTTATAGGGTTTCCCATTAGATGATTGGAACTAAGAGGACTAATGAGGCACGAATTAAACACCAGAGGGACTAAATGTGAAAACTTCCTTTTCAACATGTCAGAGATGTATTTATTTTGACAGATAAAAATACCATTTGACATTTGTTTGACTTGAAGGCCAAGAAAAAAGTTTAATTCTCCCATCATACTCATTTCAAAATGTTTGACCATTAATGCAGAAAAGTTTTTGCAGTACTTAGGATTTGTGGACCCGAAAATTATGTCATCTACATAAATTTGGATTAAAAGAATGTCACTACCTTGACGTTTGATGAACAAAGTAGTGTCGATTGTACCTTTACTAAATCCAGATTGTAATAGATAGGCAGACAAAGCATCATACCACGCTCGAGGAGCCTGTTTGAGGCCATACAAAGCCTTGTCTAACCTGTAGACATGATTTGGTCGCTTAGAATCCACAAAGCCCTCGGGTTGACCAACATAGACTTCTTCTTTCAGTACTCCATTCAGAAAGGCAGACTTGACATCCATTTGATAAACCGTGAAGTTTTTGAATGCTGCATAAGCCAGGAAGATTCGAATGGCTTCAATGCGGGCAACAGGAGCAAACGTCTCATCATAGTCAACACCATCTTGTTGAGAAAAGCCTTTGGCAACCAATCTAGCCTTGTTTCTAACAACAACTCCATTCTCATCTTTCTTGTTTTTGAAAATCCACTTGGTCTTGATTGGTTCTTTATGAGTGTAAGGATTAGGAACAAGTTTCCATACTTCAAGGCGCTCAAACTGAGATAGCTCTTCTTGCATGGCTTTTACCCAATCCGGGTCATGAAGAGCCTCATTGACATTACTGGGTTCAACCATGCTTAAGAAGTTGACAAATAAACATTCATTTGCAGAGGCAGCACGTGTGGTTGGGCCAGCGTTTGGATCTCCAATGATTTGAGTGGGAGGATGAGGAAGCATGGAGCGAGACCATTTCCTTGAGTGAGGAAGTGGATCAGCAGGTGCATTATTTTCATCAGGATTGATAAAGCCTGGAGAATGTTGTTCAGCTACTTGTTCAAAGCTTGGTTCATCTGGGAGGACAAATTCTGCATCATCAGAGTCAGCATCAGTGGATTGATTGGATCCTGGATAGTACTGCTGAGCAGGCAATAGTGTAGTGTCCGGTGGTGCAGGAGACAGGTTGGAAGAGTCCGGAGAAGATACATTAGATGGGGTGGATGGGGATGAACTTTGTTGATCAGATGATGGGCTTTCAGGTTGAGAAGGATTGGTCAACGATTTTTCAGGTGAATCCAATGTTTGGGCCAGAGAAGGAGGACGATCATGATAAAATTCGTCAAATAAGATGTCTAACTCCTTAGCAGTTGGTTTGGAGAAAAACAGAGTATCAGCAGTTCTGTTCTGTGTAGCGGAAGTCTGTGGATATTGAAGATCGGGTCTTGAACCGTGTTGTTCAAGAACCATCCCAGAGAGTTCATCAAACTTAACATTCATACTCTCTACAATTTGTTTGGTTCGACGGTTATAGACACGATAGGCAATGGATTCTCTTGAATAACCAACAAAATAACCTTCGTCCCCTTTTGGCTCAAACTTTCCAAGGTTGTCTCTATCATTCAAGACATAACAGACGCACCCAAAAATATGAAAATAGTTCACATTTGGTCTTCTCTTGTTGATGACTTCATAAGGAGTAATGTCAAACCTCTTGTTGATAATCGATCTGTTCTGAGTAAAGCAGGCAGTTGCAATGGCTTCAGCCCATAGATTTGGTGGTAATCTAGAATGAGCAAGCATAGTGCGAGCAGCTTCAACAAGAGTTCGGTTTCTTCTCTCAACTACTCCATTTTGTTGAGGTGTTCGTGCAGCTGAAAATTGATGAGTGATACCGATGGAAGAGAAGAACGATCCAAGAGTAGCGTTCTTGAATTCGGTACCATTATCAGAACGAACAATCCTAACAGAGATTTGAAGATTTACTTGTGTCCTCTTGATGAAATCAGTGATTATGTGAGGTGCCTCACTCTTTTCACGAAGAAAATAGACCCAAGTGTAGCGAGAGTAATCATCAACAATGACAAGAATGTATCGTTTTGCATGAATGCTTTGGACACGCATAGGGCCACACAAATCCATGTGAAGGAGATGAAGAGGAGCATCAGTGCTTAGCTAATTGTTGATATAGATCATTCACTAACAAATTCAATATTGTTGGTGATAAAAAATAGAAAGAAAAATAAATCAATAGGTCGGAAAGAAAATTATATTGTCAACAAATGTTGAAATTGGAATAAAATTGGGCAAAAAGTTAGTTTGGCGTAAACTCATAAAACTCTTTATGAACTCGTTGAAACAACTATGGTCGGCAAAATTAATGGAGGTTACTGCATAAACGTTGCGTTGAGGTTGAAGAAAACGAAATAAAACTTATACCCATAATCATTCCAAAGTATTAACCAAACACCAAGTTTACATAGTTTTGGAATATCGATGATTTGTGTTTGCAAAACGGCATTTGATGAAAACCTCCACACTATTAGACTATCAATATAGGATTTGCTAGTATTATGCAGGGGGTTTTATTTGATGGTTAACCAAAAAATGATCAAGTAATTATAGGTTAACTGATAATATTAGTTGATAATTTTATGAACCTTGTCTGATATCAAAATAAAAAGTAATTATTTTGGGTCACGCCCAAAATACATGAGGCAAAATGCTAATATGAATAACCATAGGGACCATTTGTGACATTTCTTCTTTTTTTTTTTACGAATATTTACGAGAATTAGTTTTTTTTTATGAACATTCACGGGTATTATTTTCCTTTTATGAAAATTCAAATACATGAGTTGGTAGTCTCCATCACACATCTAAAAGACCATATGTTTAGATTTGAGCTTTGTGGGTAGTCTCTATCATACATCTAAAAGACCATAAGCTATTTAACCAATCTCTTTCCTAAAAATGTGTTTTCTCACACCACTATTGGCCTGAAAAGTCGGCTAACCATTATAAGCTGATCATTATATTCGGTTTAAATCTTCGTATAATCCGTAAATCAAGTCTTAAAATATAAATTGTGTTAATTATTTAAAATAACAACTTGTCTATTTTTAACCATTTTGGTTTCATATAACCATTCTACTTTCCAAATTTGTATCCTTTGTAACCGACCATGTTTGTATCTTACACCTGAGTGACTTGGATCGTTAATTAGTTGCTTATCACGATGTGTTGGGTAATCCTCACCGTCGACATATCTTGCCAGACTGAGCTAAGACTTTCTTCATCACTCTTGAGGCAGGTCTCTCACCACTCTCGAGTCAGGTTCCCTCACGAAACATGTCCCTTAACGTCGCACAGCTCCGCACGTGTCAAGTCTCATGATGAGGCACGATGCATCACGTCCTCTAACAAAACATGTTCCTTGAGGTAGGTAGGTAGCAAAGTCCCCTTGACACAGCTCGTTTCTTAACGTGTCATTTTTCCTTGGGGGGAGCGGTGCCTGATGGAATTTGTATCTTCTTAATCATTAAGCTTTTCACATCATCACTTTATAGCCATCAAACGTTTTTAAGAAAAATAGAATGTGATAAATCATAAATGTAAAAACTAGGTTGAAATTTCAGGTAATTAACCATTATAAATTTGAGTTCACTAGGTGGTAAATAGCTAAATATAACTTGTAAACTATTAAACCTTTATGATTTTGAACACCCCTGGTATTATGCAACTAAAATGCCCCCAAAATTGAACTATAGTTTTATCTATCACCTCTATACAAAGCTACCAACTCAATTTTATGGCAAGGTCCAAAAGAGCTTCAACTTGGCGAATCACCTTCTTCTTCTCTTGTTCTTTCAACCTATTTGCAACGGATTGAGGATCAAGAGCTTCAATCTTTGATCCCTCGGTTTCTGCTGGCCGAACTTCTTTTAGTAATGTGTCGACTTCTCTTATAAAATCGATTCTTAAAAGAAGATCATCTGCTTCCATTGCCGGTCTTGCTAGAGGGCCATGGTGCTGATGGACAAAAGAAATGTTGAACCACATGTTATGATTGATAGGTATAAATAAACGGCAATGATGTCTTACTTAAGTAAAAGGAGTCAATTTTAATTTAATGTTGACGGGTCAAACGGGAGATCATAAGTTCAGCTGAAACACAAAAAGGTCATATTGGTCAAATGTTTTACAGTCACCCAAAGCATGTTTAAGTTCACGTAACCTCCTAAGTTGTCATACAGTGATATAAACAATTAAAAGAAAGTGTTGGCGGATCAACCCAACCTTTTATTATTCGTCCCAACGTTATCCCCTTTTGACACGTTGTCCAAATCACCAGACCAGTAGTTTTAATGCCGCAAACCCAGAATTAGTAAAATGACCAAATAACCTCCAATTCAACTAAAAATCAAGACGAAAAGAGTAGCCCACGAGTTTTTTCAATAACTGTTTTAAAATTCGACCACAGTATGTTTAAGTGTCTACAATCTCCTAAATGTTTTCTTCAAAAATAGTAGATCATTATCTAATATCTACCTAAAAGGCTAAAACAGGATATTGGAGAAGCCACTGGAGCCACTAAAACTTTTTGGTTTCCCGCCTCTCTCTCCTATTTAATTGTATTTTTTTTTTATCATAGACAATATTAGATAATAGATAATATCTTATATCTTATACTCTATTATATTTTATATATCTTTATATCTTTGTAACATTAAAACAATAAGTTTGTACATGTTAATATATATTCGGTATTTATATTTTTAATCATTAAAAAAAATTGATAACCATAGTTTATGAAACGAAAACTATATAATATTTGTTTTGAAATTGTCCGTCCATCGGACGGGTCTTAAAACTAGTTTCACAATATCTAACATATCAACGAATTTTAATATATATATTTTATAGATGATAGAGAGAATACAAGTGGGTCATACTTACTTGGCAGAAACATGTATTGACCAGCCCAACATTTATCCAGTTTTAACCCCTAACATGTCTTGGCCCATTATTTAACTCGTTCCTTTTGCATGAATATGAATACATACAAGATATTAGGGGTACCTTATCAAGATCAAACCCTGAGGGGACCAAGAGACTGAATGGATCTTCTCGTGGGAAAGTTTCGACCATGCGTTTTTTACATGCCTTGAGCCAACCATCGTCATCAAATCCATCATGCATGATTAAAAGATCATTGAGAAGTCTCATGGCCGGACTAGCTTGCCTCTTCAAGATCTCAGTCTGAAATGCACAAACTTTTACTTGTAGATAGTTCAATAAAAAAGAAATGAAAAGTCAAAATCCTTCTTGACATCTAATATAAAAATTAGATTTAACAATGTAATGGAAAGACCAACCTCAACACGCCTGTATAACAGATCTAGACTTCTTACTGCATCTTTTTCTTCCTGGTAAATTAAGTGAGTCATGTATAAGTTAGAGCTCGCATTGGATCCAAAACATTGGTTAAACACATCCCCTAAAGGTTCATATTCTGACCCGATTACTTATAGATGAGCTGGGTGATGTTTTATCACCAACGGATCAAATGGGTAAATGAATCTAAATAAGCTAGAAATGAAACTGATCAAAGAGTCTCCCAAGTTACTAAAAATAAGTCTCCCAAGTTATTTTAAACTATAAAAATCTACTATCATTTTACTAAAAATAAGATATAGGCTATTGCACAATTTGTGAATCATAGTATCATCATTTAAATAAAAAGTAGGGGAACCCCAATCTACCATTAACAAGCTACTTTGACCCGTTACCCACCCCGTCCATGTTGCCACCTCACCCTAATTGTAACTTTCTGTATAAGCCGATGTATGGACGTTTTTTCAACGTTTTTGTTCAAATAAAACCGTCCCATGCTTTGAAAATCAACAATATCTCAGAAAAATAAAGTTTAACAGAAAAAATAAAATTTATTGATAAGGGTAGCATACATCACGGCGAGCAAGATCAAGACGAGTCCAGATGACCATAAGAACAAGTTCATTCAGTTCCCCTTTCTCCGCAGCTTCCTCAATTTTCTGAAGATTTGAAAACAATAGCTTTAAATAAAATCCACAATCCATTTTATGAAATTATATGTCAAGATTATGGAAGATGTATAGTAGTGCAGACAAGGTTTCACGAATATAAATGTGCTAGAGGTCACAAAATGGCAGGTCCGGTAACAAGTCAAGATGTCATAGCATACAAATTCTTTATTGACCACTTCTTTCAAAGACTTAATGCCTTAAAGATGATTATAGAACTACCCTAATATGATGATAACAATCTAAGTGTCATAACATAGCAATATATAGGATGTGTAGATAGACCCAAGTTACCCAACCTGTTTAACCCGTAGAGTATCATATGTATCTAACACATTTTTAATCGGCCTCTTTGGTTCATAACATAGATATAACCCTTTTTTCATAATACTAGGTCAAAGTTTCCATCTCCTGGTCTCCAGGACGACGAAACTTGGTTATAACTGTTCTGAACAAAGAAAAAACCGAATCATCAACTTGCGCCGATCAGATTGGTCTTTGATCTGAACACTGACTTAGTCCCTGATCAAACTGCTGATGCATAACAGCATACATACTTACCCAACATCCCTAACAAGCATACCCTCTTAATTTGAATATGATACTTGACGTAGCAATAATTATATTGAAATGCATTCAAGTAATTGTCTTAATTAAATAGAAGAGTTTAGAAGAATTCATAGCAAACACTTACCTCTTCGACTTCTTCAGCAGATTTTATAAAACTGGACACCAGTTTTTTCGCCTTAAAAACATCTTCTTGAGGATAATTCTTCAACAACATGCCAATCTCCCGATACTCTTCAACTATCCTTTCTTCTTCTTCGTCTTCTTCTTTACGTAACCGCTCCAGCTCTTTAGTCTTTTCACGTTGTCGGGCTTGCCATCCCTAAAAACAACTCAACATAAGATCTACAAATTTATTTTTTTTTCGATATAGGAACACTCAACTTCCTGCCTATAAACCTAAACCAACCTAAACTGTAACTCTTAAACCCCGAATCCGTAAACTAGTGGTGAAGTAAACGAGTACATTTTCTGAAATGAAGGTGTTTTCCAGTTTCAGTATAAACTAAAATTAATTCACTTTAGGTTTTCAAAACAGAATTATGCGTATACACACCGTTTTATAGACTTTCCAGCTTGACTACTCGATAAAACCTAAACCTAAGTGAAGGGGATGAGCTATGGTGACAAACTGACAACTTTATATACTACTTACTATTATTCAAGAAAATAAACTGAAAACACTCAAAATCTTTATCTTTATCTTTCTTACTTTCATATTTAGACTTTCAAAAAAGACATTAATTTTTTTGTTTATTTGGGCAATTGATGAGCTACAGAGCAGAACCCATTATATAGAAGCTACAAAGTTAAAGACTTTCAAGAAATTAACAAACATGTAATCATCTAGCTATATTCCCAGATAAACTTAAAAAAAAAAAAAACCATAAAATTCCCTTTATTATATGTATATAAAATTACTAAAAAATCCAAAAGATAACCTAGTAATTTCCAAGCATTTCTAGCAGATAACAGACATCAAACATTATATCAAAAAAGGAAGAAAATAAAACAAACCTTTAGAAAAAACAGTAAAAATAAAATAAAATCTTGAAGATTGTAATAATTTGAGTTACCTCATCATGAAATTCTTTGGGAAGACCAGCTAAGACTTCATCTTCTAGCTTCTTGCTTTTACACACAACTAAAAAAAACACAAAAAAAATCCTATAAGAAAGATTATAAGAAATATATACATACATATATATATGTATATATAAAGAAATGATGGACGGACTCACATGAGAATTTGTTCGGAAGACAAAGATTTAAAGAAGTTGGAAGTGTGGTAATGGAAATGGTGGGAGGGAGAAAAGAAACACCAGCAAAGACTTGTGCCTGCATTTTTATTTTTATTTTCTTAATGGGTACCAATTTGTTGGTTATGAATTTGTAGCTTTACATAAACTGGTAGATTAAAAAATGCACATTACACTTTTGAATGGTTTATGACTTTATGTCATTATGTGTGTAATGATATTTGAAGATACTTATTATAAATGCTAAATGTTGTATTTAACGTGCATAAAAAACTTGTACTTTCCATATTAAAAGTCACCCCTGAATTTTATGGTAAATGTACAAATAATTTATGCACCTTAAATTCAGCCCTTAGCAAACCCCATTATAAAATGCTAGTAGAGTGTTCATGCGACAGGAGTTAATAATTTTTACAGATAGTGCACGATAATCTTTTATGGTAGTTTTCGTTGGTGATTAAAATTTACATTTTCAACTTTTAAGACATATTTTGTGATTTCATGATAAGAACTAAAAAATACATAAAATAAATTAAATGAGCCAATTGTAGAAACATAAAGTTTGACTAAATATGTAAATTAAGTATAAAATAAATTATGTTCCTTACTTTCGTTTGTTTGTTGGATCGATTCGCGTGTGTCTTGTAATTGCTAGAATCGCGTGTGTCTTGTAATTGCTAGATTCGCGTGTGTCTTGTAATTGCTAGATTCGCGTGTGTCTTGTAATTGCTAGATTCGCGTGTGTCTTGTAATTGCTAGATTCGCGTGTGTCTTGTAATTGCTAGATTCGCGTGTGTCTTGTAATTGCTAGATTCGCGTGTGTCTTGTAATTGCTAGATTCGCGTGTGTCTTGTAATTGCTAGATTCGCGTGTGTCTTGTAATTGCTAGATTCGCGTGTGTCTTGTAATTGCTAGATTCGCGTGTGTCTTGTAATTGCTAGATTCGCGTGTGTCTTGTAATTGCTAGATTCGCGTGTGTCTTGTAATTGCTAGATTCGCGTGTGTCTTGTAATTGCTAGATTCGCGTGTGTCTTGTAATTGCTAGATTCGCGTGTGTCTTGTAATTGCTAGATTCGCGTGTGTCTTGTAATTGCTAGATTCGCGTGTGTCTTGTAATTGCTAGATTCGCGTGTGTCTTGTAATTGCTAGATTCGCGTGTGTCTTGTAATTGCTAGATTCGCGTGTGTCTTGTAATTGCTAGATTCGCGTGTGTCTTGTAATTGCTAGATTCGCGTGTGTCTTGTAATTGCTAGATTCGCGTGTGTCTTGTAATTGCTAGATTCGCGTGTGTCTTGTAATTGCTAGATTCGCGTGTGTCTTGTAATTGCTAGATTCGCGTGTGTCTTGTAATTGCTAGATTCGCGTGTGTCTTGTAATTGCTAGATTCGCGTGTGTCTTGTAATTGCTAGATTCGCGTGTGTCTTGTAATTGCTAGATTCGCGTGTGTCTTGTAATTGCTAGATTCGCGTGTGTCTTGTAATTGCTAGATTCGCGTGTGTCTTGTAATTGCTAGATTCGCGTGTGTCTTGTAATTGCTAGATTCGCGTGTGTCTTGTAATTGCTAGATTCGCGTGTGTCTTGTAATTGCTAGATTCGCGTGTGTCTTGTAATTGCTAGATTCGCGTGTGTCTTGTAATTGCTAGATTCGCGTGTGTCTTGTAATTGCTAGATTCGCGTGTGTCTTGTAATTGCTAGATTCGCGTGTGTCTTGTAATTGCTAGATTCGCGTGTGTCTTGTAATTGCTAGATTCGCGTGTGTCTTGTAATTGCTAGATTCGCGTGTGTCTTGTAATTGCTAGATTCGCGTGTGTCTTGTAATTGCTAGATTCGCGTGTGTCTTGTAATTGCTAGATTCGCGTGTGTCTTGTAATTGCTAGATTCGCGTGTGTCTTGTAATTGCTAGATTCGCGTGTGTCTTGTAATTGCTAGATTCGCGTGTGTCTTGTAATTGCTAGATTCGCGTGTGTCTTGTAATTGCTAGATTCGCGTGTGTCTTGTAATTGCTAGATTCGCGTGTGTCTTGTAATTGCTAGATTCGCGTGTGTCTTGTAATTGCTAGATTCGCGTGTGTCTTGTAATTGCTAGATTCGCGTGTGTCTTGTAATTGCTAGATTCGCGTGTGTCTTGTAATTGCTAGATTCGCGTGTGTCTTGTAATTGCTAGATTCGCGTGTGTCTTGTAATTGCTAGATTCGCGTGTGTCTTGTAATTGCTAGAATCTTACTAGCATTTTTTTATAAAACAAACTGTCTTCAAGACAAACATCTGCGCGCTTGCAGATATAGTCCCTCTTGCAGATGTATTAAGCAAAAACAAACACAACCTAAGTCATTTACAAAAACTTGAGTCACACAATACACCATTGTTTCGTCAATTTACTTAATCATGTAGTTTAAGAACAGAAGCAGTTTTTCGTTTTAATTTTTTTTTGTCAATTTGGCCTTTATTACGGTTATTTTAATATTTTATCATAACGTATAATGCCTTCGCCATTATGTTGTCGCCACCCGCTGTAATAGTTTAGCACCCGTAGTCATAAAATGTATCAATGTGGTGAATCTGTTGGAAGCCACTATAGCTATTTCCCCCAAAGAAAACTTCACCCTTTTAAAAAGGGCATTGTTTTACCACTTGGTCATGTTCCTAGATATATCTTAATACGTTTTAAGCATAAAGATGTACAAAACCAGCTTTGAACTAATCGTTTACACCGAAGATGCTACGATAAACTCTGCAGCCGTGCCCATTGCATCGATCCCACCAATCCCGAGCAGAGCCAATGCTAGTTCTTCCTCGCCCCCTTTCCTTAGCCCCCTGCTAAGGCTCTTCAAGACTTCCACATCAACCTCACAAGCCCACTTAGGTGTACATGAAACCATCAACCCCACAAAGCCAGACACGTAAGCCTGCCAAGTTGCTTTATTACAACCAAGTAAAATCTTACCATCGAGTACCTTTGCCATGAACTCGAGATGGGTCCCAAGGATAACTGGGCGCTTTTTAGATGCTAAAGAAGCCGCATCCACACCCCAAGCAAATGCACCAGAAAGAACAGTGAAGTATGCAAGAGCATACCCTTTAAGCATACCAATCATCCCACCTGAGTCAACTTTGTTTATATCTGACCTGTCCACTGATATGAACCATGAGGGCAAAATTTCTTTTATTAAATTTTGTATGATGTTTACCCCACCTGTTATCCAAAGTAGTGAAGCCCCAAGACAGGCAGCTAGCCTGATACGAGTCATTGCTACGGAAAGAGAAACCTCGCCGTATCTTATGATAGTTCCACTTTTGGGTCTTTTAAAACCGTCAATTGGTATACTGATAGATAAGATATCTTTAACAGAAAGCATTAGTAGGGAGATAATTTCTTCTGTCATGAACATGACATCTCTAACACTACGGTGGACACGCAAGTAAAGGATTCCAGGAGCTACTGGAGCGATCCCACCTGAACAGTCAGACACGAAGCCGTGACCTAGAAGGTTACCTGTCAAGGATATTAGCTAATCAGAATTTACAGTCAATCTCTCTGTAACGAATCATATTCTTATATAGCTTATTATTATTATATATAAGAAGGGATGTGGTTTCTACTTTCTACACCAGGTAATTACTTCCCACAAAACCATTTTTTTACATTTCATCTTCAGTCTACTTTTACTCATTCCTACCTCTTCCACAGGGGTTAAGTAAAAACGAAATGGCTGTTGGGTGCAAAGTAATTACTGTAGTTTTGCAATCACCTCCCGTTTAATAATGAGGTTACTTCTCAACCAGAAGACAAATCTTTCTCTAGGGGTGTGCAAAAGTCCAAACCAGACCCTACCGAAACCAAAATTTTGAAGATATGGGGACAAAAATCCTGATAGTATATTGCTACTCCAAAACCACTTCGATGTTGGTTTAAAAGCTTTGATGTCCCAAACCGGACTGTGGCCAATACAAAACTTCGGACTACTGATTCAAGGGTAATATCTTACCTAAACGGCATTGTTTTACTAATATAAAAGTACAAAACTCCATTTTGGATCGGACCAAGGGCCAAATACAAGCTTCAGATCTTTCTATAATTTTATATATTGGTTCCGATTTGGTTTTTATGGTTTTTCTGAGTAATGCACACAATTATCGTTATCCTAAAAACTGTAAGTTTATGATTACCAATTCCACAGCTGTTCGGGATAATGGGAGGTGAGTTTAGGCCAAGAGTTGATTGGAAACAGACTCTGAGAAGCTGGACTATGGCATCATTGTTGTGGCGGAATATGGTTTTGGATGCAGAGAAAACAAGAAAGTCTGTCCAACGTTTGGCTTTTTGGATCCATAGAGCGGCTATGATGGCCATACATGGCCATGGACAACCTGCACCAAGGGTGTTCAAGGCTGGGCCAGCCAAATTCAGCACAGATTCAGAGAATCCGTCAACAGGGTAAGTTATCGTGAGGCTCACTAAAGCAGCAAGAGGTAAAGGAAGAGTAGCCGAAGAAGCCCCCCCTGTAAGTAAAAGAGTGAATTTCTCTCATCAATTAACAAGTGAGACATAAATCAAGCACTTCAAAATTTTAGCATAAATGTATTTGGAACCAATTATAATTATCTAGTGTGAAGTATGATTAACAAAACTACATTATTTTGATTGACACTCTTACCTTTTGGATAGACAATTTTAACAGATTGATGAAAGTGTTAAAGTACACTTTGGGCAATCTATGACGAATTCGACTCTTTGACCCATGGCATTTAAGCTAACTGTTTTTATATTAATCAACACATTCATACATAAATGGGTGACAACAGCCACTCTTGTAAAAACTAGTAAATATTGACTACAAAGCATACAAACCAATTGGTGCAAAAGAGGCAATCTGTCATTTACTACATATTAAATATCATATTCCAACATCTAGGTGGTTTTGTACGACAGTTGTATATGGGGAAGACTTGTGTCAAAGTATTGTTTGCATATAATTCAACGGCGTTCTAGGTGACATGTGGAAGGGCCAAAGGGGACTTATTATATGGTCATTTCAATAACTTATCATGTCATATTCCTTGGAGACATTAAACATGGCATCACAAAAGGTACATATTTTGAGGTCTGTGTTTTAATTCTTACAAAGGCCTGCTTTCAAAATCCTTATGTATAAATTATAAGAGAATACTTTTTTTTCAATAGATCTGTCTATCTGGTACTATAACTAAAAATAAAATAATAAAGATCAAAGGAATTAGTTCAGAAAAGCACATCTACACATATGCTCGCCAATTTTTTCTTTTGCTTATGGCAGTGTTGGGGTCATTCTTAAGTTAGAATGCAAGTGAGCACAGCTTAAAGGATGTATAATTGTTAGGGTAAAAGTGTAAAACCCTTTATCCAAAAATAAAAATTAAAAGGTTTAATATACAGATATGCTAAAGTTGCAATAGTAACGGCATACGATATGTAATTAATTCCCATGAAGCCATACCTGAAGAAAGGCTTGGAACATCAACTCCAGTTGAAGCTAATATTTTGTTCAAATTCTGCTCCACCATAGACAAGTTTGTAGCAGGACTAGGCCAATCAGTTCCATTCATAGATGCAGGCTTCCAGAGACCCCTTGTTGTTTCAGCTGAAAGGTAACTTACTATAGTTGCCATAGAAGCAGGAAAAAAGTCCGCAAGAGCTCTCAGCCCTACCACAAATTGGATTCAATAAAATGTCAATAGTAGAATATTACAAATTGCAGTCAACACAAATAAATTTCATTCCTCAGTTCTCGATGCACATAAACACTCAGTAATTCAAAGATGTCCCCTTAAAGCTTTAACAGTATAACCTGAGCAGCATAGAGTAAATTCATACAAACTGCCTATTTTATATTCCACTTGTCTAACATTAGAAAACTACCATGAAAAGGAAGGAAAACTACTGTTGGGTATGTTTCCTATTTAGCTCCAATGTTAATCTGATCAACCATTTAAAAGAGGTACATGTACATAGCTTAAGCCTGGTGCAACATCTATTATAAAGCCAACAAGTGCGAAATTGATTACATTAGAAAACTTTGTTGCAGTTTCAGTCCTACCATTACACATGGGTAAAAAATTATAAATAACTATGATGTTAACAAAAAAACTATTTGACCAAAAGACATCTTAGGCAAATCTAAGGCTTGACTATCGGGAGACCGATCAAACAAACCAATATATAGGATTAGCAATTGTAGACTGTTCTTTATAAAGTTAACTATAAGGAATACTTAAAGATGGATGCTTCCTGCAGAAAACAGCCTAAAGCATCTTATTTTACTTTCTGTAATCATATTTGACACGTATAAACATGGAAAAAGTATTATATGTTAACACGACCTGCACATTTTAACTTTTTGACCTGTTACCTAACCCACCCAACCAACCCCATTTTCACCTCATGATATACGTGGAATAAAGCATTTAGATAAGCACAGGAAACTAACCCTTAGTGAGTTCACGTGGCGACATTCTTCCATGTTCACAGGCTCTCAATACAGCATCAAGTACAAATGGAACAGCGTCCAGAATATCCCAAGCAGGAAGTTTAAGACGAAGAATGCAGTCCTCGGCTACAGATCCAGGCGTTTTGCTACTTCCAGATGTTGAAGAAGTCAAAGTTTGACCACCACTCTTTATCATTTCTAACATCATGCTCATAAGTGCATCAAAGATCTGGTAAACAGAAGTCCCAGGTTTAGGATCAGATAGTGTCGAAGCAATACATGCTTGATGCTGCCGGTACCAAAGTTTTAATTTTGGAAAAGAATCTAAAAATATGGGGTCCATAGATGACATATCACACTCTTTGATAGGCCTCTTTCTTTTCTTTTGGTCTTTAGATGAATTTCCACATGATGATAATTGCGAGTTGCGAACCAGCAAAAGGTATTCTGGTGTTAGTTGAGATCCTACAGGAGTTGCATCCCCCATGGCATGCTCAAGAGGTGGTTGATCAAACCTCCATAGCTTCAATAAAAGAGTAAAGCCGTTCGAGAACACAATACGTGGGCATAAATGCTCCCCTGTTGGAAGAGACCAAGAAACCGTGGGTGAACATGATCCAAAGACCTCACATATTGGCATCAAGACACCAGCAAGCTGTGCAACCTGGAAACAAGATAACTTTAAACTTGTTGTCCTGTTATAAGCTGAATTTATAGCTCACCTTTCCTGTATTATTTTTACTTAGATTACATTTTATATATATGGTCAAGGTGGAACACCACAACATTCAGAGTGAAATTGGTACCAATACACAATAAAAAAAGAAATGTAATGGTGCGTGAACATCTGGTACAACTATTTGACATCAATCTACTGTATAGTATTCTTTGACTTCAATGTAGGGCCTGATGTACTTTCATAGCTGAGGAAGAAGCTTCATATTGATGTATAAATCAGCAATGAAATAAAGTGAATTTGGCAAAATGAAGGTGAGTAACGGGTCAAAATGGTTATTTTGTGCCAAACATAACAAAACATTTAAGATTGACCAAAAACACCTCTTGTCCAAAAGCTTTTATACATGATTATTGTGTCAAATATAATGCAAAAATTATATCATCTATAAATATGACTTGGGAGGTTTTATACATTACAGTTGCACCATGGCGACTTTCAAATTGTTAGCATGTTCCCTTTAGCTATGTTTATTTTACCCATTAAAGATTAAACAAAATCCAAAATGACTAATTCATCCTTCACCTCTAAATGATGGATGCAATTTTGATTCTTAATTCCTTACGAATTCCCCTGATTCTTATTTTTTGACATCAAATAGAGACTCCAGATACGCGCATTTTCTAGCAATCTTCGAATAGCTAGCAATACCAATTATAAGATAATAAAGGGGTAATTTAAACTAAAATGTCCATGTAGGTTCCGTTTAGTACCAAATGGGACAACATTCTATTTTTTTTTTTGTCCCAGAACTTTTATATTTGTCGCGTAAGAGCCATTATGTGGCCAGTTGGCTGAATACATGCTTACCTGGCCATATCGTAGCCACACGCCAATGTATATATGTTCACCCATTTGGGACAAAAACAAAAAGTTCATTGACTAATATTGGACAGCGTAAAGAAGTCCAGGAAATGTTTACCAGATCTGTCAACTGGTTAGTTTATGGCTCAAATGGGACAAGATTTAAGAGTACAATGGTGCAATAAGACAAAATTAGTAAGTTGTCACATTTGGGACAAATAAAAAACATTTGACTAAATAACCATAAGATAATTCAAATCATATCTTAGGATCACATTTCACATATGCCTTTAAAGTAAAGAACAAACAGGGATTTGCTCGCAACACATGCTTCTTACATATTTTCTTGTAAATCTGTTACCCTTTCTCCACATAAGTTACATTAAAAAAAAAGAGAGGACACAGATTGATGTTTACCTACCAAGCCATGTAACGAAAATATCAGAAGACAATCAATAGATGATATCCCCATGAGAAGAGCATTCAGTAGAGGAGCACAAGTTAACAAATGACTCCCACTTCCAGTATAATCTTGAGGAACCGGAGGCGTCAACAGTTTAATAATAAAAAGTCCAGCATGTTCCTGCGAACACAACCCACAATCTAGATATGATACTCCCACCTCAAAATCACTGTCCAGTAAACAAACACACATAGTTCAGAAGACCGCATGCAGCCTTCTTTTGTACAAAAACCTTGGTGGTGATTTATCTAACCTATTTTAGAAGTGAAAAACAGATTTGAAAAAACTCAAAATATTCATAATTACACTTTAACGTCACTAAATCGCTAATAAGATATGAGGTAGCATGATAATAAACAAAGTAAAATAATGATGATAATAATAATAACATTATAGGATTCAGATTTACAAAAGATGACTGGTTAGATAAGGAAACTCTCTATTAACAAGAAACACTTACCTGTATATTCCAACCGCGAGTTAATGACGCCCCACATAGAATAGTAGCTGCAGAAATCTTCTCTGCATCCGAACCATCAGTTGCAATCCCATATATTTTCTCAATTTCAGCTAAGCTTCCATCAAATCAAAGAGCTTAAATTCAGTTTCTACCATCTAATTGTTGGGTTTAATCTTGATTAATAGTTGGTTTCTATTCAGTAGTATTTATTTGGTTTTATTTCATAGTATTTTAGTCTGAATAAGTGAATATATAGACTTGGTAGTTGCTATTGACCGGGTAAAAAGGATGAAAAGAATGTGAACGTGGTCTTGCATAAATCAGGAGGCTACGAGGTGTGCATGTGCTAATGTGTTTGTTTAGTTTACTATTATAAATAGCATGTAGGTAGCAGTAGATTCTGTACCCCTTTTGAAAGAATACAGCAAGCTTTTCCACATTATCTCTTTTGCTATATATAGTTCTGCAAATTTTATTTTCATACGTGACTGGTGAGTGAGTAGAGTGGGCCTGTGAACCAACACTAATTTAAAAGCCTTTTAACAATATTACAGCATCTGGTTATCCTGATTGCAAGTACAGCAAGGTGCAACTCAAGCATAGTTATGAAATGAGAGCTTCAAGTTCAATACTATCACTTTCAAATCTTTAGCCGCATGCCCATAACCAAATAAAATTTATCTGTCTAACACATTTGGATGGTAGCAATGCATGCTATAAATGCATCACTTGAAGGAATTTGACATTTCCCATTTTCTAGCGATTCTAATCATTATTTGACATTTATGGAACTCAGTATTATGTAGTCACATGTGAATTGTGATAGCAAAGTTCAGATCCAGGAACAAAAATGAAAAACACTAATCCACCTCTGTCAGTTAAAGATATAGAGAGCAACAACTCACTTTCTAGAAAGAGATGAGATACTAATGCGGACAAAACATTATTTTTTTTATATATTCTGTCCCGGTACAAGCTAAATAACTGAATTGATTTTTTCAGTAATAAAATTTTTGGTTTCTGATATAGATAACTATTGGTTAGTTAAAACTGTGCATTAACTTTAAAGGTTAGTTGTCTTAAAGATTTTGGAAAGAATCCTTTTTTAACTACCATTATCGAACACATTTTTATTTTTCTAAACAAATAGCTATGCAACAATTTAATCAGCATGACTCGCACAAAATGAATCATCTTGTGTAATATTAGCAAATGGCAATTAATCAGCAACAATTTACTCAGTATAACACACATAAAATAAATCTGTGACACACTTTAAGAGCATTAGATTAAATTGCTAGAAAGCAGAAAACAATTAATCTATACAGCTATTAAAATAGAAACAAATCAAAACATATGTATTTTTTTTCACTGACAATCCTCCTGAACCAACGCTCCTTGAAACATTTGATTTAAGTTAAGCTTATCACCAACTAATTTAATGGGTCAAATAAACAGATTAGCTAAAAAAGAAACATGTCAAATAGTTGAAAGGTCGCCCTAAGTGTAGTTATATCTCTAAATTGCTTTATTTGAACATGTGAATTACGTGAACTTTTCATTTGATTTGACGCTTTGCTTGTTAACGAAAAAAGTGGGGAAAAAAAAACTGCCTGCAGGTCAATCCCAACTTACCTGGCTCATATTAACCTGCAATAAGTTTTTCCTCCTACTGACAAGTTACCTAACCAGCCCATTATTCCATCTCTAGTTGGGAGGGAAGTCTTTGTAGACAGCCCACACCTTGTATTTTGCAGAAAAATAATAACCAGTGCAATCATACCTTGAAGCTGGAGTTGAAACCAAGGCATGAACCATTGAAAGAGTTAAAGAGGACCCCTTCATCAATGATGACCAGCCAGGCATCTGGCCAGATATGGGGTAAGATACTTGCTTTGTATGTCCTTTAACATAGCCAGGCCACATATATGCTTTCGTGTCTAAAAGATGTCTTGCAATACAGGCCTCTACAATCAGATGTCTCAAATCACCAGCTGCAAACATCAAGTAACTGATCAGCAAAATGACTGTTCCAACAACCAGATATCCACAAGAAGAAAAAATGACACACATGCACCGTGAAACAGACCTGACAAAAAAAATATTAAGAAAAGCAGGAAAGTCCACCTGAAAAGGTGCCTAAGGATCACTATAAAAACAAGATGGGTTATACATAATTGGAGAATCCTATCAGAACTCACACAATGCTGATATGAATTACCAAGATATAAAAACATATTTGGAATAGGAGAGCACAATGGATAGAGCGAGTGCCATTTAATTTACATTAGAAGAAAAGGTAGTTGTTTATCTTACTTACGATCTTACACGGTACCTTCATCAACATGATAAGCAGGCTGGTTAAAGTGTAAAAAGAGATAAAGACTACAAGCCAAAGTTTAGGCCACCTTGATCCAACTTTGCTTGACGGTGGTACCTTTCTGAATTTGTGTTTCTCATTTTCATAACATTCCTATAGTGCTCTGCCTAAATTTAACTTGAGTATGCAAGTATATATGTGTGTTTATGTAACATATGTATATATATTACACATACATAACGTATGCATGCGTAGTGTGTCTATATGATAAAGTGACACACAAACTTTTTAGTTGTTCTGTTGGATCGGTCTTTCAAGATCTTTGATCTCTACCTTGGGATTTTAGGGGATAGGGGCAGTGGTAAGGAATATACATACATACATGTACACATATATGTATGTATGTAGTGGCAAACATGTAGGATGAAGACCTCAAAGCTATTTTGAAAAATGAGCAACAAAAAAACCTAACTACGAATGAAAGAGAATTACGCACAAGTGACTGGCATGTCAATTAAGCTTGCACTATCAACATAACCATTTCCAGTTCCTAGGCTGGAAATACACATAATAGCTTTAGCAGCTGCTTCATTTGCTAAAGAAATTACAGATGGTGGTGGGTTCAATAAGTCTTCAAAATTACCCAACTGTTGTAGGCAGGAAATTAGGCTCTTATGACATATTCCAAGAGCATTTGTTTCACTCTGTCCATGCATGTAACCACAATCATTTTCCTCTACAAGAGCACTCTCCTCTTCATCTACAATATTGCCAATGGCAAGGGTCGTTGTACATAATAGTAGGCATAGGGATGTATTAAGACGATGTATCGGTCCCTCAACAGCATCCGCTTCCTATAAAAATTGATATTTAAAGATCAAAAAAGGAGGATAGGCTATAAACGAACCCTAACTACATGTTTAGAATAGTATGGGTAACATGTTTCATGGGAATATGGGATAAAATGTTGACTCGTCCCTCTTCAGTCAAAAAAAGGTCACTTTTGTAACTACTTTAATATCAACCCGGAGAACCTAATACATGTTTAATTGTTTTTACCCTTTGAACAAGCCTTAAAGCTGCAATCCACAAACCAAGAAATGCCTCCTGCCAGGAAGCCTGGGTAATTGCTTGATGGGCTTTCAGTAAACCTATATTAACAATTGATATGTTTAGAGGACATTGTAGAAGATGTTCTTTATGTTAAACTTACAACTTTAGCACAGCCACAGTATCAAGATTAAGTATACCAGTAAGAGTTTCAGCTGCACTTGTGGTGACAAACACAGTGCGTTCAATAGTGTCTTCAAGGAACAGATCAATAGGTAGCCAAATAGCTGAGCGGCCAGCACCATGACTTGCACCTGCAGATGACACGAGAGAGCCAGCGGCCAATACTGTACGGAAATGTTGTAAAGATGTTTTGAATTCCCGTGACAGTAGTACGTCGTTATCAGATATTAACTGCAAAAGAGCCTCAGGAGTGATATCTTTGGAATTTCTTAAAGACAATGAGTTTGCTGCCAGCAGAGTCAGATTATGATTGAAATATCCCCAATGTATGGGCCTAAAAATTAGAAATTAGGACATGAGAATTAGAATGAAGATCAAAATTTAAATCAGAGATTATTAATACTTAACTAGAGGTGAGAAGATGGATGGGACTCACGGGTTGAGAAATGAGTCAAAACAGGTACTTTTTGGTACGAGTCAGATCAAGTTGGCCATAAACACTTTTTGTGCAAATTTTACAAATAGTGTGTGAAATATGACTACAAACTAAGGCTATAATATAGCTTTTAATACACTTAAAATAGATGGTTTTATGCATTAAATATATGATTTGACCCATTACACAAGAAACACAACCCGGATCCCATTCATAAGTAGATGGGTCAAAACTGCCACCTCTAACGTAGACCATATACAGAATAGGGAATAAATCTGATAAAAATGAACTGTGAATACACTGGATCTCTAAAGAAACAGCACAAGATACACACACCCTCAGCACTCACATATTTTGACGTGCCAAGTACAGCATCCTGGAAGTTACTCTATTTTTGTAAAGTTCCCCAATTATCTCAATGGCCAATGTGGTATTTGTTTTGTACAACCTTTCATTGCAGTCAACTTTCTTATCTCCGATATTGGGATCATCAATTTCCATCTGTTTTGGTTTAATTGGCCAAATAGACTTCTTTTCGGGGACAAGTTCCAACAAGCCTTCATCATCTAGTGATGCATCAAGCAACTGCCACACTATCGCGAAGACAAATTCAACTAAGAGAGCCCCAGGTTCACTAGATAAAATGCCAAATCTTTGGGATAGGTGAAGAGCATTGTTTATAGATTCCATGATTCTGCAAATGCAAAGACATGTCAAGCCATCTATGACCAATCAACGACTGATGCATATGTAACTCTCACCATATACAATATCGTAATGAAAAGAAATAGATAAAGATTACTGTGCCAAACATATAAACTCCCTTCTTGGCTAAATATACATGAAAACAAAGATGGGACAAAGCCGGTAGTATTATTACCTTTTAGCTCTAGTCAAACATATAATTCAATTTTACACGTGGACTTCACCCGAGCTACTTATATTTACTGATTTTATAGAAAGAGACGGGAAAACCTTCCATCATAAAATAGTTGCATTTGCAGAACAGCTGAATATGCAATCTCAACCATGTATGTATTTAGATGTTAGGTAACCTCGGGTATAACCAACACACAGCATTGTAGGAATATCCTTCACAACATTAATGATGACAAAAAAAATATAAAAAAGGTTTTGCATTAGCCTGGAGGCCAACTAATAACTGTTTACCTGTGCAATGTTTTAAAAGGTATATAGCACTGGGAGAAACAGTGTACACATATATGGATGAAACGGAAACTTTGTTAAACTATTGGAGTACAAAGACACCATATAGAATATGACGGTTAACGGTCCTGGACTCCTGGCAGACTCAAATTCCAAAGGAATGATAGTTTTTCATCGTGTACATGGATAATCCTGAGGGTTCAAGATGTAAGATTCCCTGGTCTCATCAGGATATGCACAGTGAGTATTCGGAGAAACGCCTACTCATCACCCTCATATATAGTGGTAATTACCTCTGTATATTGGTTTGCAATTCATAATATCAAGTAGTGCTAGTTTATTCTTCTCTCTGCCTTAGATACGACTTGGGGCTTGGGCATATGAATCCCAATCCCCAGATACTTTTCAAGATAAGCTATTTTCTTGTGCTATTTAGTAACCTAAGGATGCCGTGGTAAGAAGCAATTTCCCTCATATGACCTCTCTGCCTATGAAAATAAATACAAATTACTGGGCACGTTGATCTAAATCAAAGAACTATGCATAACCAAGTGAGACACCGAAGTAACTAAATCCAAGAAACAGAGTCTCCACACAAATAGGGCAAAAAAATCTTACTTGCGATACTTTGGACCATTGACTTCAGAAGCCAATGGAGAAATATGTCTTCTAAGAAGTTCCAGATAAAGTCTGTATGCCACCGGTTGGCTTCTCCGACTCGGAATTACGCTACAACAAATTAACAATTTACATTAGTTATCTGATAATCAACCAAAAAGATGAAAACTACATAGCAAAATCCTACTCAAAATTATCGGTACTAAACATGATAGCTTAGCAAGAAATGTTGCTTTACCAGTAGCACAGACAACAGGCCATTGTATTTCGAGCTAGATAGCAGCAGCATCAAAATACTATAGATAATAGCATAGGTATTCCTTTTTGCACATGTTATTCAAAACATCACTATATTTATCATACCTCATGTCAATGTTTGACCAAACATATTACTTATCCTTAAACTAGTATGCAGAACAAAAATTTTAGCAGCCAGAGACCATAACAACCCTTGAGTTTTCTAGCTCTGGTACATCCATTTCAGTTTACTACACGTATATTTTTAATGAAGCTTTATTTCAGGTCGAAGTTACATGTAGCTTACAATACATTATTGCAGAGTATTCAGTACCATCCTCATGCTTTGCTAGATACTATGTACATACATACATACATACATACATACATACATACATACATACATACATACATACATACATACATACATACATACATACATACATACATACATACATACATACATACATACATACATACATACATACATACATACATACATACATACATACATACATACATACATACATACATACATACATACATACATACATACATACATACATACATACATACATACATACATACATACATACATACATACATACATACATACATACATACATACATACATACATACATACATACATACATACATACATACATACATACATACATACATACATACATACATACATACATACATACATACATACATACATACATACATACATACATACATACATACATACATACATACATACATACATACATACATACATACATACATACATACATACATACATACATACATACATACATACATACATACATACATACATACATACATACATACATACATACATACATACATACATACATACATACATACATACATACATACATACATACATACATACATACATACATACATACATACATACATACATACATACATACATACATACATACATACATACATACATACATACATACATACATACATACATACATACATACATACATACATACATACATACATACATACATACATACATACATACATACATACATACATACATACATACATACATACATACATACATACATACATACATACATACATACATACATACATACATACATACATACATACATACATACATACATACATACATACATACATACATACATACGTACATACATACATACATACATACATACATACATACATACATACATACATACATACATACATACATACATACATACATACATACATACATACATACATACATACATACATACATACATACATACATACATACATACATACATACATACATACATACATACATACATACATACATACATACATACATACATACATACATACATACATACATACATACATACATACATACATACATACATACATACATACATACATACATACATACATACATACATACATACATACATACATACATACATACATACATACATACATACATACATACATACATACATACATACATACATACATACATACATACATACATACATACATACATACATACATACATACATACATACATACATACATACATACATACATACATACATACATACATACATACATACATACATACATACATACATACATACATACATACATACATACATACATACATACATACATACATACATACATACATACATACATACATACATACATACATACATACATACATACATACATACATACATACATACATACATACATACATACATACATACATACATACATACATACATACATACATACATACATACATACATACATACATACATACATACATACATACATACATACATACATACATACATACATACATACATACATACATACATACATACATACATACATACATACATACATACATACATACATACATACATACATACATACATACATACATACATACATACATACATACATACATACATACATACATACATACATACATACATACATACATACATACATACATACATACATACATACATACATACATACATACATACATACATACATACATACATACATACATACATACATACATACATACATACATACATACATACATACATACATACATACATACATACATACATACATACATACATACATACATACATACATACATACATACATACATACATACATACATACATACATACATACATACATACATACATACATACATACATACATACATACATACATACATACATACATACATACATACATACATACATACATACATACATACATACATACATACATACATACATACATACATACATACATACATACATACATACATACATACATACATACATACATACATACATACATACATACATACATACATACATACATACATACATACATACATACATACATACATACATACATACATACATACATACATACATGCATGCATGCATGCATGCATACATACATACATACATACATACATACATACATACATACATACATACATACATACATACATACATACATACATACATACATACATACATACATACATACATACATACATACATACATACATACATACATACATACATACATACATACATACATACATACATACATACATACATACATACATACATACATACATACATACATATATATATATATATATATATATATATATATATATATATATATATAACAACCTGTTAGAGAGAAGAGCAAGAACAAGCATTGGCGGAGCAATCCTGAAAACAATAGCTTTTTCCAAATACTTCCAAACAATGGGAACATTATTACTCCAACAAACAATATGTTCAACAAGCAATTCAGCAACTTCCGTTGACGGCGTTA
The DNA here is from genome assembly GCA_034093135.1 of Erigeron breviscapus. Lineage (NCBI taxonomy): Eukaryota > Viridiplantae > Streptophyta > Magnoliopsida > Asterales > Asteraceae > Erigeron > Erigeron breviscapus. The sequence continues at coordinate 117,525,243 of CM067171.1, forward strand.
CAATTCCGGCAGCCGAAAGCATTGAGGAAAGTTTAACGGCCCAAACGGAAGCATCCGTACCGTTACTTTGAGCAGATTTCGTTAACTCCATTACTTCATCCCATACACTTGAGTTAACGGACATTGTTAATTGTTAAAAGTTAACGTTTTATGTAACGGAGTTAGGGTTAGGGTTTTGTGATAATTTGCATGAGTGTTAATTTCTGTTAGAAATTGGGATGATGAAGAAAATGGAGTGTGAGAAAATGAGAGTGAGAATGGCAAACAAAAAAAAGGCAACGTATAGTTTTGATAGTCTGGGGGAGTTCTGCAAAATAAAAAGTTTATTGGATTTTTCTGTATTGTTTGAAATAAAGTGTATTTTATTCCTCCACAGGGCCCAATGCGGATGGGAAGTGATATTCTTACCACACCGATTGATATATTTACCACACATGTGCTTTATTATAAAAATTATCATTGTTTGTGGTACTAATACCACTTCCCAATGTAGATATGTGTGTAAGGGGTGAGTTATTTTGAGAACCACTAAAAAAAAGAACGCGAGAACCAATCTCAGCCCTTCATTCATCAAGATCAGGAAGGGCATGATTGTCATTATGAAAAACTTGTCAAGCTCTCTCTTTCTCTTTCTCTCTCCTCTTATTAAATTAAAAAATATCTAATTCATTAAAAAACTTTTATCTCACAAACCGTACATCGTTAGACGGGAAAAAAAAACATGGGTAGTCTTGAAATTTCGTCCTCTTTCATTAGAGATGCAATTCGGTATACTTTTGAAGACTTTTTAAATTTCGTTTTTTTTCCATCACGTTCATCCTACACATGTGTAGCACAAGTATAAACCACTAAAAGGTTCATCCTACACATGTGTAGGACAAGTAGAAACCACTAAAAGATTCATCCGACACATGTGTAGGACAAGTGAAAACCACAAAAAGGTTCATTTAGTATTTTGTCCTCTTTCATTAGAGTGGTCATCATAAATATTTTCGACGACTTTTTAATTCAGATGGCGGATGGATACGGTACGGGCGGTAGCCCTTAGTTGAACGGGAACGCTCGTTCAGGGGGGCTTCGCCCTTCTCGGTAGGCTACCTCGAGTCATTTATAAAGGGGTTGGAAGCCGGACGCATTTGGGAATGGTTTGGATTTGATGGGCGGCGATCCATGAGATGGTGGTGGTTGGATACGGTACGGGCGGTAACCCTTAGTCGAACGGGCGTTGCCCGTTCAGGGGGGCTTCGCCCTTCTCGGTAGGCTACCTCGAGTCATTTATAAAGGGGTTGGAAGCCGGACGCATTTGGGAATGGTTTGGATTTGATGGGCGGCGATCCATGAGATGGTGGTGGTTGGATACGGTACGGGTGAAGCCCTTAGCCGTACGGGCTCGCCCGTGTAGGACAAGTGGAAACCACTAAAAGGTTCATTCTACACATGTGTAGGACAAGTGGAAACCACTAAAAGGTTCATCCTACACATGTGTAGGACAAGTGGAAACCACTAAAACATTCATCTTACACATGTGTATGACATCAAAGAATAATAACTTACACATGTGTAAGTAGAACGTGATAAAAAAAAACGAAATTTAAAAATTCGTCAAAAGTATATCGAATCGCATCTCTAATGAAAGAGGACGAAATTATAAGACTACCCATGCTTTTCTTTTCGTCTAACGACTTACGGTTTGTGAGATAAAAGTTTTTTAGTGAATTAGATAGAATTTTATTAATTTAATAAAGTAAGAGAGAAAAAAAGAGGGAGCTGACGAAAATACCCCTCTAGTGTTGTGAGAGCTTTTTTATTTTTAATCTGATCCATCCAATTTTTTTGATCCAAGGGTGGAGAGGAGTTCTTGAGTTCTTTTTTTTTAGGGGTTCTCAAATAACCCCTCCTATATATATATATGAACTTAAGTAATCATGAGCACGATGTGATATATTTTGTGTGTTGGCGCACGACTTTATTTTTAGAGACCTAAAGACTTGGGTCACACCTCACCGAGTGCTAGTTTATATGAGAATAGTTAACTCCAAAGTTCTTATAATATCTAACGCTTTCATAGTCTCCAAAACACATTATTTCACATAGAAGAAACCCAATTCTTATTGGACCCAATATTTTCACGATCGATATGAAATTTGCTTAGGTTATTACATATATGTATTATAACGATTTATTATATACACTAGCATTTTACCCGCGCAATGCGGCGGTAGTGGTGGTGGCGTGACGGATGGTGGCAGTGTGGTTATTATTGTAAAAAAATTAATGTAAAAGGGGTAGTGTAGTTATTTTAGGTGTTGTTGGGTCTATGTTGTAAATTATTTTTATTGGAGTATTATAGGTATTTCAAGTGAAATGTTTAAATTAATGAATAAAAGAGAGAGAATTAATTAATTCATTAAGGGTAGAATGATAATTTCGCATGGGGACATTTTTATGAGAGAGAGTGTTGAAAAGTGTTAGGAGATAAGTTTTGATAATTAAATTATGTGTATATCATACTTGTACTATCTGCTATTTCAGTTGTACTAAATGATACATTAATAAAAATTCATGGTGCTAATATGGGTTCCCTATTTATAATGGTTATGACATCTTTATAAGATAATAATAAACTCAGTTGTTGAGCACCGGCTTTACATGCTGGAGGTCGCGAGTTCGAGACATGAGAATGACATTTAAAGGATATTCACAAATAAAGTCCTCCAGTGAAGCAGGTTTGAGTCCTGTAGAGGGGCAAGGTTTTATCCCAATTAAATGTCGTGCTTTCGGGCGGTTTAGTTGGGGGTTTCTCCTCCTACTAGGTATTGAGGGTGAGGGGGCTCTCTAGCGCGGACCCGGTTAAAACAACGTAAGCTAGATCCCCTATTGCGAGCAAATGATCCACACCTTTCAAAAAAAAAAAAATGCAAGATTCAGTAATTAATCAAAATAATCATATAACTTTTTGGAGTCAGAAGAAAAGGGCAATCGTTGTCTTATTGAACTTTTTGACGCATTTTAAATTAAAAAGTATTTACAAATTAGCCATGCATTGAAAACTATTAAGATATTAGCCATACATCAAAAGGTATTTCAAAAAAGACCATGAGGGAGTGGAATGCTGATTTTTTGAATATCATATTCCATAAGGCAATAAACAAATAGAAACATGGTTATGTTTTATCTTTACTTTTGGTTACTTGAATAATTATTGTTGTTAATATATGTTTTTTCCGTTATCACTCATCATAAAGATTGTTTGATTTTCAAAAGTTAATATAGAAAGTTACAATCTATCTGGATAAGGTTATAAATTAGTGACACAGTTTTGTCAGCATGATAATTATAAAATGCACCCATAATCATAATTACGATAACCATAATTATTATGTAGTATAAAATTACTCAAAATAATTGATTTTGAAAATATCAAATTTCTTAGAAAAGGTATGTGATTTCAGTCCATATAGTACACCCTGGAAACATAAAACAATCTATTAAAAGTGTGTCTATGCCAATCAAACATAACTGTTGTTGTATAAGTTGAGGGGTTTTGATTAGGATACAAAGTTTATATTGGCTTTTTTCATGAGATTTTCTTTGAGCAATAAATACATGGTTAAGATAGTAAAATAATATAATATAATATAAATGTTTTTAACAAAATGGTCTAACGGTTAAAGATCTATTATGAGAGCAATTTGAGTATCATAAGATTATAAAAATATCTATCTATGTATTTCATATTTAAATTTTGAGTTATCTAAATATTATGAAGTTTAATGCTAATCAATCAATGGTTTCATTAATAAAAGGAAGATGGTTAATACAATTCACGGTTTAATGATCAATGGGGTGTGGGAGGAGCGGCCTAATAAAGTCAAAAAACAGGTGTTCTCCTTTTTTCGTGACAGATTTAAAGAAGAATGGGAGGAGAGGCCCAAATTTGTGGACTGGGCAGCTCAAAGCTATCTGATGCGGATGCTGCAAGCCTTATTTTAAGGTTTTCACCGGCCGAAATCAAGAAGGCAGTGTTTGAATGTGGTGATGACAAGGCTCCTGGGCCTGATGGATTCAACTTTAAATTCATTAAAAGGTTCTGGAGCCTACTGGAAACTGATTTTAATGAGTTATTCAATGAGTTTTACAACTCGGGTACTATTAGCAAGGGATGTGGCAGCTCATTCATAACACTTATTCCTAAAGTTACTGATCCTGGTGACTTGAATGATTACCGTCCCATTAATATTATCGGGATTATCAATAAGGCTATCTCTAAGGTCTTAGCTAATTGGTTGAAAAAGGTTTTAGGGTCTGTGATTTCCACGGATCAAACCGCGTTTATTGGTGGAAGAAGTATTATTGATGGGCCTTTAATCCTTAATGAAGTTTTCTCTTGGGCAAAAAAGAAAAATAAAAGGCTACTTGCATTCAAGATTGATTTCGCCAAGGCATATGATAATGTGAATTGGAAATTTCTTATCTCGATTTTGGAATGGATGGGGTTTCCGGCTTTGTGGCGCAAATGGGTGTTTGGGATGTTGACATCTGTAACACCCGACGTTTAAAAATATGGGTTTTCAAAAATCTTTCACCTAACGGTGTTAAAATTGCGGAAGTAAAGACTGTGAAAGTCAAAACCGATAAAAACACTTCGGTTTCTGCATTTAGTTGGTGTTACACGCCATATCAAACAATAGTTCAAATGAAAACCCAACGGTTGCCCAACATTAAACAACCGTTCACATATTATTACATATATTCGACATCAAAATGAAATGTAATCAAAAGTCTCCATAATAAGCAACTAGGGGTAGCTAAGGAATCTGCATGCTTTCTACCCACGCTCTCACGTCCTGCACCTACAAGTTCTTCAAGCTAAACCTGAGGGAACAACCACATTAAAGAAACAAGTGTTAGCTATAAGAATAGCTAAGTAAGATCACACTTAATTTAAAAGCAATTGTCCAATTAAAACATTTCTTCGTTAATAGACAAACTCATTAGGCACAACACACAACACACATATCTGCATAACAACTTCATATCAATTAGGATAATCATCCTAAATGTGCCTATCCTGCATTAGTTCACACATTGTCACACATATCTTCGTTTACTGCATATAAGTGTGCCCTGCATCACACCCGACTGGATGATCAACCAAAGGCTAATCATCGTATGTCGTTAAGGAATGGCAAGCCAATCTAAGAGTAATCCGTACATGGAGGTTGGTCAAACCCCTCGTATTACTCGCCCTGCATTATAAAGACCATGTTGCAAGGAGCCACCCAAGCAACAACTACGTCAACGTACTCGTCCGGCTAAGACTTGTACGGGTTAAGCTTAACACTTTCCCTGCATTATATTTACGAGCTCGGTTTCACACATATGGTTTAGGTAACACACATTCCTAAACCGTCACACACATATAGTCTAGGTAGTACACATTCCTAGACATTCACACACTTTATCTTCATTACGTTTGGATCCTTAAACGTGCAAGTGACATGGCAACCTACCAAGTCTAGTGAGCTAGGTGTACAAGCCATGTAGTATGCATATGTCACACATTAACTCCATTTCTACATTTCACACATAATAAGATACTTCGTAATTCTACATAAACTAAATATCAATACACTACATTTAACAACACTTCATTTCACTACATTAGGGTCTGCATTTCAGGTCTCATGGTCAACTACATATCCCATAGTACCTCCCGTGTAACCCGAGATACCCACATATATCATATGTTACCGTTAAGGAAGTTATAAGTATGAAACCTTTGCTTGTTGAACCCTCAGCGTGACAAAAGTAGTGTATCTTACCTTGATACAGCTTAACAACAAGCTACAAGCACAATACAACGATGACTAGGTGTCTCCAATAACCTAGAACAAGTATAAGATCGAAATATAAGCTAAACGACACCTTTTGTGAAATCTGGGCATGTGGTGCGCCGCACCTTCCATGTGGTGCGTCGCACCAATCCTCCAGGGAATTCAGATCAAGACCAGGTGCGCCGCACCAGCCCTTGGTGCGTCGCATATCGGGGTCCATCATAAGAAACCCAAAAACCCAACTGGGCAGTGGTGCGCCGCACCTGGGGTGCCGACCAGCAAACTAATTTTTGTTCTTTGATCAAACGAATTCCATACGAACCCATGCCCCAAATCCAACCTGGGGACTTAAAATTAATCCTTTTAATTGCACTTTCATCACCTTTAATCATCCTATTTATCCCTTAATCCTTTACATCATAAATCAACCATTTAATCACCCGAATAACATGAAATTGGTGAACGTTTAATCAAATAACCCAACCCAAACCCTTATGGCCTGGATTAAGACTAATATAAGATTCACACAATCAGATCTCAGAAGAAGAATACCTATATTACCTGTATTAGGTGACAAAGATCCAAGATCTAAGCAATACACGATCGATTTGGCTCCAAAACGAATAGATCTAGCGAGAAACTTGAGAGGGAAGGGAGGGGATCAGCTAGGGCTTGTTTAAGAGGAAGAAAATCTGCATAATGGCTCTCTAATGACAACCCTAAGCCTCTAAACCCGTTTTTGACTTTGCACACATGTCAAAACTAGCCCCCAAGCTTCCTAATCCTTCATTATTGGTCACAAACTACTTTATTGACCATATACATCATTAATCCTTCATTAAATGTCACTACATAGACATTAATCTTCATATTACACACATTTATACTACATTAACATTTAGGCTTACAAGCTTCACACATAACACACATTAACTACATATAAGCATTAAATCTAAAATAGACTTAACGACACACACAATATTGACTTAACGACATTAGTCAACTAGTAAAGAAAAGTTTGGGATGTTACAATTACCTCCCCCTTAAGAGGATTCCGTCCCCGGAATCTCATCAGTAAGGAACAACTCGGGATACTTTTCCTTCATTACTGCTTCAGTTTCCCACGTTAAGCTTTCTCCATGATTATGCTTCCACTTTATCAACACTAGGTCAATCACTTTTCGGTGTAACTTCTTTTGCTTTCTTCCAAGTATCGCTACCGGTTCGTCTACTATTCTCTTCATTGGGTCAATACACACGTCTTTAATAGGAATCACACTTGACTCCTCAGCTAAACATTTCCTCAAGTAGGATACATGGAAGGTGTTGTGAATTCCATCCATTCTGGAGGTAATTCCAACTGATATGCCACGTCTTTAATGCGCTTCACAACTTTAAAAGGTCCAATGAAACGTGGACTCAACTTTCCCTTCTTTCCAAATCGAATAACTCCTTTCCAAGGTGATACTTTCAGCATCACTAAATCACCAACATTAAACTCAATCGGTCTCCTTTTTTTATCTGCATATGTTTTCTGCCTTTCTCTTGCCACACGCAAGGCTTCTTTAGCTACATTAACCTTTTTCAGCCGTAACTTCAACAATTTCAGGACCGGTTAACTGCTTTTCACCGAGTTCCATCAAACAACTTGGAGTCCTACACCTTCTACCATACAACATTTAACGGAACTCCCTACTTACTTTATCTATATACAAAGTAGCTAGCTTCACCGCGCACGCATACTCATGGGTGACGAGATAAGAAGCATTTTTATCACTAGTCTACACCGACTCGTATCACATCATTGCCCCCGAGGGGATATATACAACTTTGTCACACAATCCATAGTTGTCATATGAATACATTTCTGCTTCGAAATAACCGATTGTTGCATCTCTCCACATTGCGCTCGGTGCTCAGATTTGACTTGTGTACAAGTCACACATTTTTGTACACACACAATCTCCTTCGTTATTTAGCCATCACAAATTGGACTTCAAATCAGCACCCTTGTACTACTTGGATGAGTATACTATCAAGACCTATGGTCTCTTCAACTTAGCATGACCAACTCATTGAGCTTCTTACATAGTCTTTCCTTCTTTCACCTTACATTTCATTCGTTTCGGCATTTCTTTGATTCAATCTTTATATCACAACAGGTAATCACCTCATTTTACATTCAACGAAGTCTATTCATTTGAAGGATAAGACCTTACTGCCCATATCAACATAGACTTACCACTTAAACGTAGCTTCATATCATATCTTGGCATATCGCACATAAACTTGTCACACGCATTCACATTAGCACATGCAGAGTATATACTCCTATTTGTGCCTTTCAACGGTACATCATACTTATTCTCACGTCTTACATCTTTATCAACATATTCATACAACTTACATATTACGCACTAGCTTTACAACTAGCACGATTTCCCACGTCTTACGCACTAGCACTAAGGCTAGAACGATTTCCCACATTTCACACTTTACTGTAACATTAGGTATATACATTACCTAACTAGTCTCTCATCTACTTCAACGTTTAATCCCACTAACGTGCACAACTCATAACAATTCCTACATGTATCTAGTGAACTAGATACTCCACACCTAAGCCCCACACATTAAGTCATCACACAACAACCATTTCATGGCGGCATATTATAATCGACATACTACATATACATATAACCACTTTACTTTAAATGTCATCATATCATAGTAAGCCACTTCATCCTACATACAGTCCCACTTAACCTCCCGCATAACTCGGAAAACCCAATACACATAAGATAATCCAGTTAAGAGGTTAATTAAAGGAAACTACTTTTGTTGTGGCTCCAACGTGATAAAAGACAAATATCTTATTACACCTCGTACCATAATAGGTTGTATCACATTTCTGACGGCATTCAAATAAGCATGTCACCACGGTTCACAAGCCTCCTTAAGTACCACTTTTGGTCATTTCATTTTCGGATACTGAGATCTTACTTTTAATCGTATTGCTTCACGATGGATCGTCTCACCACCTCTGACTATGCTTCAATTACTACTACAATCTTGTCCCGAAGAACATTACCTCGAGCTGCTTTGCCGTAGTCAAGCACTCACCATAGCCTCACAACCACGGACTTAGCCAATAATAAAACTTTGCTCCTTTCAACATCAAATGGCAGCTGCTCCTTTAACTTTTACTCACTTTTGACGAATTTAAAACTAAGCCTCTTCGAGTTAAAATCTGTAATCACGCTCTCTAAACAAATATGATGTCCTACGTCATATTTAGAATAGGCAATATTGTCATCACTAACATGACGACTGAGCGATCTAGAGAATACTCCAAACTTGATTCCTTAACTTCATACACAAGGACTTTCGTTATCATAAAGGCATTTTCAGAAACTCAATAGGGTCGTCATAATGAGCGTATGCATAACTTCATCGGAACTTTCATTATCAACAACGGGTAGCAACATTGTAAATCCATCTTATAAGATAAATATATCCCACAATCGGAAACAATAACTTCTTCCTATAACGGAGAACCAAAATGGAAGATGCGTTTGCACGAAAGTAACACCAGACATACATCACTTGAAGGCTCTACCTCACGATCGCAACGAAACCGAGAACCTTAGAGAACGTCTCAAAACTACGAGTAGGCTCGACTTTAGAAGTATAATCTTTGCCTTGCATTAGTGGATCACTTCGAAATCAAATACTCTTGAAAGCTTTTACTTCATATGCTTTAGGAAGCTATAAATGTTCCCATCATTATACTTTTTACTCCTTTCTTAAGGGAAAACTCTTCATCTTAAGAAAGAGTCATACATAAGATTCCGTACAAATACAGGATATCAACATCACTTATACTTTCATGTAATAAGGAAGAATCTCCCCCGTAGGTACTCGTCTCAATTGTCACACATCGTCCCGTAACGAAATCGAAACTAAACGAGTCATAATTCCAAAATAATCCAAAGTATGCGCCACATCTTTCATCAAATTTCATCCTCTAATTGAATTCCATACGAACTCAAACCTTCAATCTTAATCCCAAGCACTACTTTCACATTTAGCAGCTCGAATAAAACCTCACATCATATCATAGTGCTCTTGGAATGGATGAGTTTCATGTTTAATGGTTGAATTCACCGTAGAATTGACTTCTTTACTTGCCTCAACTTCGCCCTCCTTTACTGCATTCGTACGTGTCTACTCTTCACATGGCTAAATGGGATACCATTCAATGGTTCCACCATTGTCATCTTCACTTCATTTGGATCATCACAGACACAGTCTCACAAACACACACATGTCGTGATACATTTACAATTACGTTCGCGACCGGAATTGTAACGGTATCTTTCCATACGTGTACCCGGTAACCCTTCTGTGCATCATCCACTTATCACCCTTCAAGTATTCAGCATAAACTCTACTTGTCAAGTTCAAGTCCAAGTCCTTTGAACTAGTAGACTCAACAACATTGTCTACCAATCACTTCAGTCTTTTCCTACCTTTAAACTTCATTTAACTTCATGTACTTCATAGTCATCATACACATTTAACCGGCTATAACTTTTCACCGATTTTCATACATTTCCACGCTCTCGAGGCATTAACGTCATTAAAGTTTGCTACATGGTGTTTACTTCGACAATTAGGGATACACTACATAGAAACCTCTCCAACTTCATTACTTTGCACACCGGTCAACACAAGCATGGCCATACAAACACGTTCGTGTCGTGATACGCTTGCAATTATGTTCGTTACCGCATTTGTGTATCGCCTTCTCATCACCAACTACATTCACGCAACCATCTTCACATATATACATCTCACTTCTTTTATGATCCATGTCACGAACCCCATGGGTTGGACATTAATGGAATACCATTTCATCTATTCTTCCAACCTTCCTTCTTTTCAACCAATTCACACATAAACTACATCGCACACTTATCAAATTTAGTTGGAGAAATGGCACATCACCTCGTGGACCTTCTATCGTAGCAATAGGATAACTAGCGACGGAGGAGCGAGTAACGGAAGAATAAAGGCTAAAACACATATCCACATATCAATAAACACACATCAAATAGCCTTAATCCTACACTCTCACTTAATCCCAACCCGTCCTAGAGTACTTCATCTCAAAGCTAGGCATCCTACTTAAGCCTAACATGGTCTTCGTCGGTCTAAGTCCAAAATCCTACGGTCATGGTCGAATTTTGGTTCACTTAAACCATTGCTTTGATACCAACTTGTAACACCCGACGTTTAAAAATATGGGTTTTCAAAAATCTTTCACCTAACGGTGTTAAAATTGCGGAAGTAAAGACTGTAAAAGTCAAAACCGATAAAAACTTCGGTTTCTGCATTTAGTTGGTGTTACACGCCATATCAAACAATAGTTCAAATGAAAACCCAACGGTTGCCCAACATTAAACAACCGTTCACATATTATTACATATATTCGACATCAAAATGAAATGTAATCAAAAGTCTCCATAATAAGCAACTAGGGGTAGCTAAGGAATCTGCATGCTTTCTACCCACGCTCTCACGTCCTGCACCTACAAGTCCTTCAAGTTAAACCTGAGGGAACAACCACATTAAAGAAACAAGTGTTAGCTATAAGAATAGCTAAGTAAGATCACACTTAATTTAAAAGCAATTGTCCAATTAAAACATTTCTTCGTTAATAGACAAACTCATTAGGCACAACACACAACACACATATCTGCATAACAACTTCATATCAATTAGGATAATCATCCTGAATGTGCCTATCCTGCATTAGTTCACACATTGTCAACATTCAGGGTGGACCTAAATGTGCCTATCCTGCATTAGTTCATACATTGTCACACATATCTTCGTTTACTGCATATAAGTGTGCCCTGCATCACACCCGACTGGATGATCAACCAAAGGCTAATCATCGTATGTCGTTAAGGAATGGCAAGCCAATCCAAGAGTAATCCGTACATGGAGGTTGGTCAAACCCCTCGTATTACTCGCCCTGCATTATAAAGACCATGTTGCAAGGAGCCACCCAAGCAACAACTACGTCAACGTACTCGTCCGGCTAAGACTTGTACGGGTTAAGCTTAACACTTTCCCTGCATTATATTTACGAGCTCGGTTTCACACATATGGTTTAGGTAACACACATTCCTAAACCGTCACACACATATAGTCTAGGTAGTACACATTCCTAGACATTCACACACTTTATCTTCATTACGTTTGGATCCTTAAACGTGCAAGTGACATGGCAACCTACCAAGTCTAGTGAGCTAGGTGTACAAGCCATGTAGTATGCATATGTCACACATTAACTCCATTTCTACATTTCACACATAATAAGATACTTCGTAATTCTACATAAACTAAATATCAATACACTACATTTAACAACACTTCATTTCACTACATTAGGGTCTGCATTTCAGGTCTCATGGTCAACTACATATCCCATAGTACCTCCCGTGTAACCCGAGATACCCACATATATCATATGTTACCGTTAAGGAAGTTATAAGTATGAAACCTTTGCTTGTTGAACCCTCAGCGTGACAAAAGTAGTGTATCTTACCTTGATACAGCTTAACAACAAGCTACAAGCACAATACAACGATGACTAGGTGTCTCCAATAACCTAGAACAAGTATAAGATCGAAATATAAGCTAAACGACACCTTTTGTGAAATCTGGGCATGTGGTGCGCCGCACCTTCCATGTGGTGCGTCGCACCAGCCCTTGGTGCGTCGCATATCGGGGTCCATCATAAGAAACCCAAAAACCCAACTGGGCAGTGGTGCGCCGCACCACTACTTTGGTGCGCCGCACCTGGGGTGCCGACCAGCAAACTAATTTTTGTTCTTTGATCAAACGAATTCCATACGAACCCATGCCCCAAATCCAACCTGGGGACTTAAAATTAATCCTTTTAATTGCACTTTCATCACCTTTAATCATCCTATTTATCCCTTAATCCTTTACATCATAAATCAACCATTTAATCACCCGAATAACATGAAATTGGTGAACGTTTAATCAAATAACCCAACCCAAACCCTTATGGCCTGGATTAAGACTAATATAAGATTCACACAATCGGATCTCAGAAGAAGAATACCTATATTACCTGTATTAGGTGACAAAGATCCAAGATCTAAGCAATACACGATCGATTTGGCTCCAAAACGAATAGATCTAGCGAGAAACTTGAGAGGGAAGGGAGGGGATCAGCTAGGGCTTGTTTAAGAGGAAGAAAATCTGCATAATGGCTCTCTAATGACAACCCTAAGCCTCTAAACCCGTTTTTGACTTTGCACACATGTCAAAACTAGCCCCCAAGCTTCCTAATCCTTCATTATTGGTCACAAACTACTTTATTGACCATATACATCATTAATCCTTCATTAAATGTCACTACATAGACATTAATCTTCATATTACACACATTTATACTACATTAACATTTAGGCTTACAAGCCTCACACATAACACACATTAACTACATATAAGCATTAAATCTAAAATAGACTTAACGACACACACAATATTGACTTAACGACATTAGTCAACTAGTAAAGAAAAGTTTGGGATGTTACAACTTCGGCTAGGTCATCGATTCTTGTGAATGGATCCCCATCTTTCGAATTCCAATATCAAAAGGGAATGAGACAGGGGGACCCATTGGCTCCGTTCTTATTTACTATTGTTATGGAGGCTTTGTCGGTGATGATTAGGAGTGCGATATTAGCTGGGAATTTTAAAGGAATCGATTTGGGTGGAAACTGCTCAGTCATCTCTCATATGTTTTATGCGGATGATTGTGTGATATTGGGGGAGTGGTCGGAGGAGAATCACTACTAAGGTATGTGACCAAGGTGCTAAGGGTTTTTAATATATGTTCTGGGCTCAAAATCCATTTGGGCAAGTCCACGCTGTTTGGGGTTGGGGTCACAGGTTCTGAAGTAAAAGATATGGCTAAAAAGATCAATTGTATGGACGGCACTCTCCCATTCTTACATCTGGGGATCTGGATAGGTGCAAATATGAACAGGATAGTGAATTGGAATTTCCTGTTTGACATATTCGAGTCGCGATTATCAAGATGGAAGGCTGCCAATCTTTCCATGGCGGGAAGAATCACTCTCATAAAATCGGTAATGGAAAGCTTACCTAATTATTATTTCTCTATATTTAAAGCTCCTGAAACTGTTATCGAAGGGTTGGAATCTCGAATAAGGAAATTTCTTTGGGGTGGGGTTGAATCGGGAAAGAAGATCCATTGGGTGTCATGGGAAAGAGTAGCATCCCCAATCAGTATGGGGGGTCTCGGTTTAAACAGGTTACGTGATATAAATGTGGCGCTTATATCCAAGTGGTTGTGGAGGTACAAGACGGAGCCGGAAAATATGTGGAGAAAAGTTATCAGTGCGTTGCACGACACAAAAAGAGGATGGAACTCTATCCCCTGTAATAAATATTTGTCGGGAGTTTGGGGAAACATTGTTAGATGCATCGAATCGGTTAAAGTGGCTGGTGTTGGGGTTAAGGAGATGCTAAGAGGGGAACTTGGTAATGGAAGTGAGATTAGGTTTTGGCTTGATAGTTGGTTATGCAGCATACCGTTGAAAGAAAGATTTCCTCTTCTCTTTAAACTTGGAATGATTGGTGTAATTTCAATTTTGTGTAAATATTTGTATATATTGGCCGCCGGCGACTTGCCGGGGTTTTTGTGAATGAAGTTTACTTTTCAAAAATAAAAAAATAAAAAAAATCAATCATATTTTTCTATTTTCATCCGTCGACAATATTGTAAATATCCTATGTTATATCTTGATGATGGTCTAAGAAATGGTTCCGATTTCCGAAATAAAATTACACTGATTAGGCTTGAAGTCAAGGAAACTTGTTAATCTCTAAACAACTACTAACGCAGATTACATATGTTAATAGTATGCAAGGCTAATTGACAATAGCTTTTGTGATAGATGGAAGTGGGCGAAAGTAACTATGTCGACTCAGGAAGCTGGGGAATGGGAAGATCTGACCAACTTGCTTACAGGGGTGGGAGTGGGTAATAGGCTGGACAAATGGAGATGGCAAGGAGGTAAAGACAATGTCTTCTCGGTGAAGGATGTGAAGAAATTTTTAAGCAAAAAGATTGATTATAGCAGCAGATACATCATGGATTGGTGCAGTTGGGCACCAAAAAAGTGTAATGTTTTCATATGGAGAGCCGTGATGAACCGAATTCCTACGAAAGAAGCATTGAAGACTCGAATGTGCTGGAATGGGGACACCTACTGTGCGCTGTGCGGGGAGGGACAGGAGACCACGCAACACCTGTTTTGTGAGTGTGAGGTTTCGGCTCGGGTTTGGCATTTCATCAGTAAATGGAGTAATTCTGCTCCTTTCTTTGTGTTTAATATGATCGACATTCTGGAATTTCACAAACAACAAGGAAGAGGTAAAACGGAAACGTCTGCAATCAAAGGTATTATTATGATAAGCTGTTGGATTATTTGGAAAACAAGGAACGAGAAGATTTTTGACAATGTTGAAGTGAACATCACCGGAATTATTCAAAGTATAAAGACCCTCGGTTATTTATGGTTTAAGAGTAGAACGAAATATAGGAGTTTAACTTGGAATGATTGGTGTAATTTCAATTTTGTGTAAATATTTGTATATATTGGCCGCCGGCGACTTGCCGGGGTTTTTGTGAATGAAGTTTACTTTTCAAAAATAAAAAAATAAAAAAAATCAATCATATTTTTCTATTTTCATCCGTCGACAATATTGTAAATATCCTATGTTATATCTTGATGATGGTCTAAGAAATGGTTCCGATTTCCGAAATAAAATTACACTGATTAGGCTTGAAGTCAAGGAAACTTGTTAATCTCTAAACAACTACTAACGCAGATTACATATGTTAATAGTATGCAAGGCTAATTGACAATAGCTTTTGGAAAGTAAATCTAGTATGGTACTCCACATATAAGTAAATTTGCACAACTACATATATTTAGCATAGCTAAAGTTAATTTTTTAATCTTCCATTCAAGGAATTTCCACCATCAAAAACATACACGTAAATCTTCTTAATTAGAACATCTCTAATAACAAAAGCTAGTCATTGATGGCCACATCAATCGTATTTTTAAACCCGAACTTCCTTTAAATCTATACCATAGTTAAAAGGGTCTATCATGAACTCTATAACCCTTCTGTTCAAAAATAAAAAATAAACTCTGTAAACCCATAGGCAACTCCCCCTCTACAATTCTCCAATTATAGATGCTCTTTTTTTTTTCAAAAACAAAAACTTTTGGAGTAAATTATACGTATGATTATATAGTTTGTTGTATCACCATGTCTCGTTCCTATTGGAATTTTATTACAATCGTTCCATTGGTGATCGTATTTTACTATAATTATTAATAATTCTCAATTACTACAATACATATGGGACGGATAATCATAGGAAGGATCCTTGTAATCTACTCAAGTACCAAAACGCCTAGTTTACGAGATATATCTGAGCAAGAATATTATAAAGAAAACATTATATTCATCGCCAACTCTTGTCCACATTATTTCAAAATAATCTCTAAATGTGATCTTATTAGATCTTATTATTGTTGCTTGTAATAATGATAAGAAACAAAAGTTGTAAAGAAATGAAAACATTGACTGGTCTTCCTTGAGGAGATTAATAGAGTTGTATTCAAAAAATTGTCTAGGAAGTTGGTCTTATGGTCGTCGCCATAAAGTACTTCAACAAGTAATAACGCTTCAAAAGAAAAGATTTTGCATGACTAGTTTAAAAAAACAATTACGGCCAATGATCGTCGACCCAGCTGGTTAGAGACACTCCTGATTCTACCTAAGGTCTTGAGTTGGATTCCCACCTTGGGGTTTTTACCTCCGAATACTCGTAACGGCCCATGGTGGTCATCTCGTTGTCTAGGATATGTGTAAGGCTTCACCATTATACGGTAAGGTTTCCCTGATATCATATCCCGACTAAATGTTCAGAAAAAAAAATAATAATAATTATTACGGAGTACTATACTACTTTTGCCTATATGCTCTTTAATATATTTTGGGGCTTGGGGAACTCAAAAGGTAGCAAAATGATTTGACCCATTTCATTGCCAGGCAGTCAGCAGATCTTTAGCAATATATAAGTTCTACTCCTTGGCAGTAGCACATATATGGTGCCGCCTCATATGAGAAAACAATGATATATCATATCAAACGGATAATCATTAAAAAACAGGAGAATTCAAGCATCAAAGTACAACGTTGTGCAACAAATATCTAGTTAAAATTGCCATAAAATACAGCTGCATATTTCTAACCACCCCGGGCTTCTCTTCTGGTGGCATCGTGGAGCAGCTCAATGTCCACCCCCTCTGGGGGCAATTGCACATACCTGACTACTGATCCTCTGATAAAGCAGTTCCTCACTGACATCTGCCAAACAACCAACAAGAAGCTATTAATCTTTATCCGTGAACAATTTAAACAAAAAAAGAACCACAATTATTATCCACATAATGACCAACGATTTTATGCAAAATTTATATAAAACTAACTTAAGCGTCAGCTACCACTAACAATTTCAGCATTGTCAGACTAATAGGTAAACATGAGTTCAAATAAACAAAAAAAGTCAATGAAGATGCCAACTAGCTTTTAGCAGCACTGATTTGTGATACACTTTTGCTAAAACTGGAGCCAAAAGATTTCTGATCAGTCAATGTTGGAGGACATCCATAGTCCATACATGTATAAGAAGAAACTTATGATCCTTCACAATTCTAATCACAAGTTTCCAAAACTGAGACTGTCCTCACACTTTTCATTCACCCTGAGAATGGCTAAAACCTAAAGTTGTTTGACTCAAGTCCACCTAGTGATTGTCCAAAGTAATAAAATACCTGATCTCTAGAACAACTAAATATCAAACCTTTCTTATAGCTTGACCACAAAACAAAAAGTGAGAAAAGTATTAACAAAAGTAAAGTTTTAGCATGAGAACATGAAGAAAAAAAAATGGAACATTTAGACATCAATCACCAACCCCTTGGACAAGCATCAACAAGTAAATTGAACTTCCGCTAATATACAGCCCATACTTTTTAAGACCTGACGTATGTGCCAAGTATGCTGGCAGCATTTCAAACAACAAAACAGAGGGAACATAATTCGAGTAATCAAGAATCTTTGAAAGATGCGTCTCCCACGTTATTGCACTGCTTAGCATGCCAATTAGCGTTTGAATAAGATTAGTAACACTCATTAACTAGTAAAGAACCCCAAAGGCTCAACTTCTCCTAAAGATTACGAAGGATAAGAGTCCAAGCCCCAAACCCTTTATGCCAGAATAAAAAGAAAAAAACAAGTAACTACTAGGCATATAAACCCCCTCCAATTTTCAAAGTTAATGAAGATGCCTAAGGTCATTTAGCTATAGAAAAATAGAGCATTTTTTTGAAATTATTTCAAAAAGAATTAGAATAATAGAGAAAACGTTCAGAAATGGTACACTTCTCATACTCAAACTTGAAAATGAAACAATTAAATGCAATTTCAATACTTTCAGTGGTTTTCTAAGAATATAAACTACCTTTCACTTTCTTGATACACGATAATAAAAAATTAGAGAAATTTTCCTGCAGCTAAAAGCATCTTTGAGCATTTTAATAAAAAAAACATACAATGTATGAATTTTGTATAATCTCGCCAATTCATGTTTTCCATTAACACGTCAACATAAAACCTACAACACAGTTATAGATAACTAGATAAAATAATAGATCCACCTTTATTCTTTCAGACTTACATTTATGTGCAAGTGATAAAAGAAACACAATAGAAATTTAGTCAGTACGCTGGACTAACATGTGATATGCTCAAAAGCACCACCTTCACTGGAAGTGTTTTGAAAGAGAGAAAAGAAAAGATCTCAAGGATTTTCATTGTAAGTTGCATGTCAGATACTTAGGTGTCTCACTCTTGGCTTAGAGATTAAGGATTATTGATTGCAAGGAATCAGTTGATAAGGTGGGAAGCAGAGTTCAGAACAGGAAAAAGAAGTCACTCTCATATGCTGGACAATTGCAACTTGTTGCATCTGTTTTGGCTGGTATAGAATTGAGAATTCTATTGGGCTTCTGTAGTTCTAATTCTAGCAACTGTGTTAAAAGATACTGAAAAATCATTTTAAGGACTTCTATGATGTCAGAGGGAACCAACTAAAGGGAAAGCAAAGGTATCATGCAAGGCGATTTGCGGTCCTAAAGATCATGGGGTTTTGGGTTAAAATAACTTTGTTTGTGGAATGAGGCTCTTCTGGTGAAGTATCTACAGAGTATCTACAGAACATTGCTGCTAATTGCTAAATACTAGAATCTTTGGGTCTACTAGACACATAGTTTAATATTGTGAGACTCAAACGATGAAGCGTTTGGGAGATCAGATATCCATCATGAAGTATAAACAGAACACAAAAAATTTTATTCGAGCTCAGAGATAAGTTTAGGACCAAACTTTATAATGAGCATGATGGCAAACTGGTAATGTGCAGAAAGTCTCTAGAGGCATGACAACCAGTGTGATATATGAGCCCCCTAAACAACTGCATAAATAAAAAGATCTATATAATACCAGAATCAAAGATAACTGTACTATTCCTGATATAATAGACCGAGAATGGTGAAAATGGCCAATAGATTGGAGACGAACGTTTGTTAAAGTTGAGAATATTCCTGTCCCAAATCTGATCGCAGAACAAAAAGATAAGGTGGGATAGATTAGTACATAAGGTGATGTCGTACAGTTCTTTGGTTAAAGAAGTGGTCTTGTATTTGTATCCACTTAGAGACGACAAACCTATAGTTTCATGGTACAAATTGGTGAGGTTTTCACAGTGCATACCTAGTCATATAGTTATATTATTGGTCGCACTAAAAGGAGGGATACAAAAAGACAACACAAGCTACTCAAACGGTGCTCCAATATAGACACTGCTTGCCCATTTCTACCCCTACCAGAGACTCGAAACACTTATTTTTTAAATGCGGTTATCCATTGGAAGTCTGCGAAAAACTACATTACGTTCCGGACTCACGGGATGACACTGTCCTGTACATGACTCTTAGGCAGTTTATCTAGTACTCAATATACTTGGTGATTTTGTTTTGCGAAATACGGGATATGTCCATAGCCTAACTAGTAATCTTTGTTTTCTATAGAAAAAACCCAACTTAACTACCAAAAAAAGAAAAGAAAAGAAGGCAACTTAAGTTTAATAAACGAACACGTCGGTTCCAAATAGAAAACATTAAAACAGATTTCGCCGAACTTACACCTATTTTAAGTAGTCAGTACAAATCTCACCAACAAAGATAACATCTTAATCAAATATCCTAAACTCGCTATCAATTTCGCACCTCGAAAACCAATAACAAAGCCCTAGAAGAATCTAAGCTAGGTGATTCAATAGCAAATTTACATAAAAAACAAATAAAATTTACATAGCGCTAAAACCCTAAAAATAAATAAATAAAAGAAGGGCGTGCGTACCATGTGAGGGAACTTATCTTGATCAACAACACGAGTGTTTTCAAGTTTGATATTGAGATATTGATCCACAGAATGAAGGGTTCCTCTTATTGCTAAATCATTTTTCAGCTCTACTGTCACTTCTCTTCCCACCAGATCCTTAAAGTAGGAAAAAAACAACTGCCCATCCCCAACAACAAAAAAATAATATTGTAAGTATATATATATAATAAAATTGAATGTAAGTAGACTTTTGTACAAGAGTGAATAGAGAAAGACGATTACCATGTTGTTTGTGTCTTTAGCGTTTGTGGGAGTCTGAAGTAGAAGAAGAATAGTAAAGCCTGCCCGCCTCCCCCCTATGTATCTTGCTTATAAGCTACGAGTATTTTTTATTTTTGAATTCTTTTACGTACTCCTTTTTGTTTATCTTTGCTTCGTTAAGTTATTGTTGATATATACGGAGTATATAGTTATGTCGGTGCATTAGTTATATAAACGTACTAGTGCTTAGACCCTAAATAATTATTTTTAGCTTATTTTAAAAGTTGTACTAATGGATATAATTGAGTTGGACATAATAAATGTATTCATATGGATTGATCATTATATGTATTAAGATGATCTAAATAAAAAAGATATATATGTATTCAACAACAAATATATATTCGTAGCCCATGCCCAAAGTGAAATCTAAGTTTGCTACAAAAGTTAAAGCTATACAAATACATGTACATGATTTCAGTAATGACTACAAAATCCATGACAGAGATATTACACAACAGACAAAGAAAAATCATGTTGAGACCATTTGATTTCATAAGGAAGAATCTTCCATTGAAGAGTACTATTTTGAGACCATTGACTTGTGAGTTGTGACCAACAGCATCAGCAACACATTTTATGCTTAACATGGACTAACATACCGACAATAGTGAGTCCAACTCTCTTACTTGATAGCAAAAATTTAAGGTATAAAAAAACTAAGAGGGTGCCCAATGCCCTCGTTCGAGGGCTCGTTCGAGGGCCTCGGACGAGTCCACACCGTTGGGTGGGACTCGTCCCTGGCTCGTTCGGGGCTCTCGTCCGGCTGGCTCGTTCCTGCAGGGACGAGTCTTGACATTTTTTTTTTTTTTTTTTTTTTTTTTTTTTTTTTTTTTTTTTTTTTTTTTTTTTTTTTTTTTTTTTTTTTTTTTTTTTTTTTTTTTTTTTTTTTTTTTTTTTTTTTTTTTTTTTTTTTTTTTTTTTTTTTTTTTTTTTTTTTTTTTTTTTTTTTTTTTTTTTTTTTTTTTTTTTTTTTTTTTTTTTTTTTTTTTTTTTTTTTTTTTTTTTTTTTTTTTTTTTTTTTTTTTTTTTTTTTTTTTTTTTTTTTTTTTTTTTTTTTTTTTTTTTTTTTTTTTTTTTTTTTTTTTTTTTTTTTTTTTTTTTTTTTTTTTTTTTTTTTTTTTTTTTTTTTTTTTTTTTTTTTTTTTTTTTTTTTTTTTTTTTTTTTTTTTTTTTTTTTTTTTTTTTTTTTTTTTTTTTTTTTTTTTTTTTTTTTTTTTTTTTTTTTTTTTTTTTTTTTTTTTTTTTTTTTTTTTTTTTTTTTTTTTTTTTTTTTTTTTTTTTTTTTTTTTTTTTTTTTTTTTTTTTTTTTTTTTTTTTTTTTTTTTTTTTTTTTTTTTTTTTTTTTTTTTTTTTTTTTTTTTTTTTTTTTTTTTTTTTTTTTTTTTTTTTTTTTTTTTTTTTTTTTTTTTTTTTTTTTTTTTTTTTTTTTTTTTTTTTTTTTTTTTTTTTTTTTTTTTTTTTTTTTTTTTTTTTTTTTTTTTTTTTTTTTTTTTTTTTTTTTTTTTTTTTTTTTTTTTTTTTTTTTTTTTTTTTTTTTTTTTTTTTTTTTTTTTTTTTTTTTTTTTTTTTTTTTTTTTTTTTTTTTTTTTTTTTTTTTTTTTTTTTTTTTTTTTTTTTTTTTTTTTTTTTTTTTTTTTTTTTTTTTTTTTTTTTTTTTTTTTTTTTTTTTTTTTTTTTTTTTTTTTTTTTTTTTTTTTTTTTTTTTTTTTTTTTTTTTTTTTTTTTTTTTTTTTTTTTTTTTTTTTTTTTTTTTTTTTTTTTTTTTTTTTTTTTTTTTTTTTTTTTTTTTTTTTTTTTTTTTTTTTTTTTTTTTTTTTTTTTTTTTTTTTTTTTTTTTTTTTTTTTTTTTTTTTTTTTTTTTTTTTTTTTTTTTTTTTTTTTTTTTTTTTTTTTTTTTTTTTTTTTTTTTTTTTTTTTTTTTTGTTTTTTTTTTTTTTTTTTTTTTTTTTTTTTTTTTTTTTTTTTTTTTTTTTTTTTTTTTGAATTGAACGTATGCGCCATACGTCAGTTGGCGTATGGCTACAATCCCGACTCGCTTGACGAGTATCTACAGATGGGTGAAGAAACAGCAAGATGTTATCTAGACTATTACTGTAAGTGTGTGTTTGAACTTTACAGGGATGAATACTTGCGCAGACCAACACCGGAGGACATACAACGCTTGTATGCTCGACATGAGGAGCTTCATGGTTTCCCAGGCATGCTTGGTAGCATTGATTGCATGCACTGGCCTTGGAAAAATTGTCCCAAGGCATGGCAAGGTCAATTTACGCGTGGTGATCACGGTCATCCAACCATCCAGCTTGAAGCGGTAGCTTCGTACGATAGGTGGATTTGGCATGCCTTTTTCGGCACAGCTGGTTCGAACAACGATATAAATGTTCTCAACCAGTCGCCTTTATTTAGGGAAATCATAGAAGATCGTGCGCCTGATAGCTCGTTCACTGTTAATGGCACCCACTACAAAAAAGGTTACTATCTCGCCGACGGCATTTATCCCGAATGGTCGACTTTTGTAAAGTCGTATTCATGCCCTCAAGATGAGAAGCGGAAGAAATTTAAAAAGTATCAAGAAAGTGCTCGGAAAGATGTCGAGCGTGCCTTTGGAGGACTTCAAAATTCATGGCACATTCTAAGCCAACCAGCAAGATCAAAAAGCGTGAATCGAATAACTCGAACAATGTACGCGTGTGTTATATTGCATAACATGAAGGTTGAAGACGCGGGGTACGCCATAAGCTCACTCGAGGATGGAGACGATAATGATCCAATCGTCTTACCTGAGCGTACGTTCCAGGAAAGGATGGCAGTTCACCAACGAACCGGCAAGGAGCTTCGAGATCGCACTGTGCATCATGCTCTTCGTCATGATCTTACGGAGCATATATGGCGCCTCCCGGCTTAATGTGTGTTTTCTTTATTTGAAGTATTGTAATGTTTTTTTTTGTGTGTTTTTTTAAATAATTGTGTAATGTTTTTATTTTTAATGAAGTGTTTTTTATTTGTGTATGTTTTAGTTTGTTATTAATTTTGAAGGGTTAAAAGTGTAAAGTTTGGATAAAAGGGTATAATTAAATAATTGGTGGGTCCAAGACTAGTCCTTGAGGGATGAGTGCATTGGGTGTATTTTGGGGGGATTAGTCCTTGGAGTGTTTTTTGCTGATGTGGCGCTGACAGGGACTAGTCTTTGGTGGATGAGTCCTGGGCATTGGGTACTCTAATATTTCCAGGCTTATAGAAACTAATTTCTATTTAACTAAAGAAGTCACAAAGTATCTATCCATTTTTCAACTAAATTCTCACGAAGCATTATCCATGAACAAACACACTTATGATGATTGTATTATTAACAAATATAAAATATGAGCAAGAAGACCAGAATTCAAAAAAACTACTATCAAACATAAAACTATTGACGAGTACAACAACTATAGCCAGAAGACCACATCAAGTTGATGTACTACTGGTCTATATTATGAGCACGACACCCAAAAACAAAAGACAATGATTTGAGCCCTATATCGCATTGCTTTCATGTATAGTTGTATTCTTTCCACGTCTCCTATAACAACAAAACTTATATTAGCATCATGCGTGACGATAAACCCCTTTTAAGAACGGTAGGCATCTGATGAAAACAGCCGGTATCACAAGCCTGATCCGAAAATGACCGACGTTACCCCAACCCACACTTATGTGTCAGGTTTGTGGGCGGTGTCGGAAACTGCCACATTGATTCTTTAAGCTATATTCCATTATTTTTAGTACATTTAAGCTCGCGCACCAAGAGGATCTTCCTTGAGATCAGAGGTTGTAAGGTTTGCAGCCAATTTAAGACCGATCCTCTAAACTCATTTTTTCTTATCCAACTCCAAGCTTTTATCCTCTTTCGACTTCAAATCATTATCCAGAATTTGCTCATTAGCATACTCTGAGTCCTGAAGGTGATGTGTGCCATCTTTATCACTTCCTTCATAATCGGAAAAACTATTAGCGGTACCTGAGGTAGTTCGCTTGGTTATTAAACCAATTGCCTCATCTGATTTTAGAGACATTTTTATTAGTGAATTCAGCAGAAGCTTCAGATGAAGAACCCGGGTCAACAACTTTGCGCTTTAAACCGCCTGAAACTCCTTAGAATTGATGCACAATATAATCAACAGTTTTAATGATACTCACTTTAAAGGGTGGATGGAAAGATTAAGAGAGAGAGAGAGAGAGAGATCACCCAAGCTTCTTCCTATAAAGTCTGTATGAATGATTATATTTCTCATGATAAACCCGTTAAATGGAAATACAATAAGGAAATATTTACTGCCCTCCCTATGTAATTAACATTGTTCGACTATTTGTTGGATGTCTAAAATATCCTTAAATAGAATGGAATAAAGAAAACTCGATCCATTTCATCACCAAATATCAGTTTGTAAGGATGACTATGCTTAAGATTGGAAATCTTAACTTAAAACATTTCTAAAAAATTAATATTATGCTATTAATGGGTCAATGTGTCAGCCCAAAAAGTTCATGCTATGGAGGACACTTAAGATATATATCCAACAGAAAAGAAAACACTTACTGATATTAATAAAGTCAAATTTTGACTCCACATTTGTAACATCCCAAACGTTTTATGTTTGACTATTTGACTTTCCGTTAGTTAACGTTAGGTCCGTTATGTTTATGTGCCCTATATGGGATTATGTGAATAAATGCATATGTGTGATATGTGAAATGATTAATATGATGATTAATGAAAGTAATTAAAGTAAAGTTATGTAGTTAAGTGCTTGTTAGAATGTTAAGACTCCCGGTAGAGAATTAAGCTAAGAAAGTTAAGTTATGAAGTTGAGGGGTCCTAAGTGTAACATTAGGAGTTGATGGCCAGGGTTTTAGGTGCAATTAGGTATCCCTAATTGTCACAAAATCAGATCTTGTGTGTGAAACCCTCCAGCCGATCCCTTCCCTCTCCAAAGCAAAGTCTCTTTCAAGATTCAATCGTTTTGTATCGTTTTGATCAAGTTTTGCCAAGATCTTGAATCCTCTAAGTCATCTACAGGTAATATAGGTGATTCTACTCTATATTCTGATCATATGTGTCATAGGAAAGATCTCAGTCCAGGCCATGGGGGTTGGGTTGGGTTATTGATTGATTAATTACCGAATTTATGAGTTTCTTATGATTTAACGATTGATTTATGTTAGCAAAGATTAAAGGATTAATAGGATGATTAAAGTTGATGAAAGTGCAATTAAAAGGGTTAATTTTAAGTCCCCAGGTTGGATTTGGGGTATGGGTTCGTATGGAAATCGATTGAAGGATCAAAAGTTAGGTTTTTGGTCGAACTGCCTTTTGTGCGGCGCACAAGACATCTGTGCGGCGCACGGATGCAAGTTTTGAATAGTGGTTCTCTAATAAAGGCCCGATATGTGGCGCACAAAGTATTTGTGCGGCGCATGGGTGATTTCCTCGAAAAATTGAAAAGTTTCTGTGACGAATTTGGTTGATTTGTGCGGTGCACAACCATTTCATGCGGCGCACAAATGGCCAATTTGTGCCTTGTGCGGCGCACAGGATTTCTGTGCGGTGCACAGATAGGTCCAGTTTGGTACTTAAGTTTTGTTTAGCTTATAGAACGATCTTATACTCATTATAGGTAGTCGGGAGCACTTAGCAAGCACTATAATCAGTTCATAACAGGTTCATAAGTTGTACCAAGGTAAGATAACATCTTTTGTCACCTGGTGGTACAACAAAACACGTTTTCATAAGTAAAACCTTCCAAACGTTTATGTATGATTAAAAGTAAAGTAAAGGGGATTATGGGAGGTTGATATGGGATATGATGCTTACCTTTCTATGATGAATGACATGTATATGCAGGTTGCAAAGGCATAAGGTAAGATCCCATATTATAGAATGATGATATGCTTATGAAGTGTGAATATGATATGATGCCATGTTTATGTTATGTGATCATGATACGATGTTATGTTTAAGCTAATTGATCATGATATGATGTTATGCTTCTGATATGTGAACACGAAATGGTGACATGTTTATGATATGATTACATGTGTGGCTTGATCACTTAGTCACTAGTCCTTTGATTAGGAATTGCCATGTTCACGTGCACGTTAAGGGCCCTAAACTAAAGAAATGACGTTATGTGATTAACTTAGGTAAAAGTGTAGCCTAAGTTGAAATAAAGTAAAGATGAAACATGTGCTTAGCTTAGGTGAAAGTGTAGCCTAATCTAAGATAAAGTAAAGAAAGATAAAAGTGGTTAGTATAGGTGAAAGTGTAGCCTAAACTAACATAATAATGAAGTCTCGAGCATTATGTAAAGTCTTGTGTTAAGCTTAACCCATGCTAGTTATTCGGAGCTAGTGTGTACGTGGTCACGTGGTGTGGGAATCTAGATACCTCCCCGTGGCATAGTTATGTTTGAGTGTATCCGGTGGAGTAACTAACCACTACACGCGCAAAGTTCAAACGGTATACTCAGTTGGATCGACTTTGTCTTTCCTTAACGACGCCGATGGACCCCTTATTGGTTACCCATCATGTCGGGTGTGAGGACTTCCTTTATGGTCTTTGACCGCCTACACACAACCCCACATCCCTATGTATGTGGCATAAGTCACTTAGCCTACGTCTAGGCAAAGAAACAAAGAAAAGATGCAAAGTAAATAAAGCTACGTAAGAAAAGTTAGGCACACTTAGGATTATGATGTTCCTAATGTGTTATGCTATATGATGCTTATGATGTTCATGATGTTTCTTATGTTATGATGTTTATGATGCTCATGTGATATTAACATATAACGATGATTTGATTTTGTTAATATATCTAATCGGCAAATGTTTTCAAATATGTTATTCTTACTTAGCTGCTAACACTTGCTCTTTGAAAATGTTGTGCCATCAGATTAGGTGCATATGGAGCTAGAGAAAGGATAGCTTTGTAAGGATGGGTAGAGACATTAAAGATGATAGCATTTATGTCCTTAATGCTTAGACTACCCTTAGCCTTATGTTTGGCTACTTTATTTACAATATTATGATGTAAGATTATGTAATATTGCTTGGCATTTATGTTGGTGCCAAGACTTGGATTTTCTTTTATTATTTCGATGATGCATTTAGTAACACCAAATGTTTTCAAATGTTTCATCCGGTTACGGATGGGCAGATTTATATGAGATCCTTTTTCCGCTATTTTAAACGCCGTTTGGCAAAGTTTTTGAAAATCCAGGATTTTAAACTATGGGTGTTACAACATTAGACTTTTGGGATTCATATATAAGGAATTATGTGTCATAACTTCTTTCTTTAAAACTACAATAAACCATTTAACATGTTCCTGTTGACCCTTTTTTGAGATACAAAGCAGCCCAAGTCACGCCATTCGTAAGTAAGTTAATCATACGACCATGTACAACTAATAATCACAGTGTTGTTAAAGGTACTATATATTAACAGAATATTCACCTGAAAGTCAACATCATAAGTGAAGATAACTTCCATCTTAGTTTCAACCTTTTGAGGAGGATCAGGTCATGGGACCATTCTCTTTAAATGGATTCATTACTTCCCTCGTATTTCACACTGCATCCAACCATATACAATTGCACACAATTCAAGCCATTTAGAGAGACTGCCATTCAACCCCTGTTATTATTGTAATTGGTCTTTAGGGACTATATGTAATGGGTCAAACGGGTAAAAGAAAAAAAATATAGCTTATAGAATGTACTAAAAAATGGAATATAGCTTAAGGAAAATTCCAAAAATCAATGGGCGATAAAACTATTAATCTGTATATTCGTGGAAATGTATAAATTACAATTATATTTGTCAGATAAAATTAAACAAATTGTCTAAAAAGGCAATTCACTCACCTGTAGGTTACCTGATATTGGTGAAGCGCGCAAGTGGCTATGAATCCTAATTTTCAAGTGGCTATAAATACCTCAGCTTTTAGCTTTTTCCCGCTGCTTTCTCTTTTGGTCATCCAATCATGAAAAACAGAAGACAACAATCAGCAAGATTAAAAAAAATAGGATTCTCAGTATGAAAAGCACGGTTTTCTCTAGTGAGTTTAGAAATGTACGCTTTTTTTCAATCTTCTTTCCTCTTTCTCCTTAGGTTGTTCAGGTTTCTTCGCTTTTCTACATCCGCTTTAGTATCCATGGAAATCTGAAAATCGAACGCAGTCATCAAAAACCGACAAATAGTTAATATAAATATATATCAAACATGCTGTATCTGAAAAGAATAATATAAAAAAGGCAACTTAGGATTCAAAGTTACCTCTTGGCCAAAACTCTTGAGTGCTGTGAGAGGTTCAACACAATGCTAGCCAATAACAACCACTTTCCTCTTATGACCTCCTTGGTTTGCAGATTCACCACGCTCTTGCCTTGCTAGTTCTTCAAATTGTTGTTGGAAGAGCGGCGAAATACCAGCCTGAAACAAAAAACTCTAATGTTAAAATGGTAGGAGGGACATATGATAAATTCTTCTTGGGAACATAAGAAACAATCTAAAAGAGCTTTCAAAAATTAAATAAAATAAGGCAATTGGAGAAACAAAAGGAATAAATGTATGAGTGGCTAACCCTGCCAAATATCAACTTGAGAATAATTTGGGTTGCAGAGAGTGAGAAACCGGTGAATTAAGCTCCTGCATTTTCACCACACAAAATAGTCAAATTCAGCAAGTAGAATCTATCGCATATAATAGGTTTTATTTTGGGCAGAACTTGATTTCCTTTTCCTAATACTATTTACTCGTTCCTCCTCACTATCATTTTCCATTACAATCAGGTTACGTGCTTTAATCTGGTTTCTGTTCTAGGTAACCAACATTTCTAGTCCAAAATAAAACATATATGTTTCAAAAATCTTGAATTAAGATAATCAACAATTTGTCCGTTGTTTATGACCAACTTTCAAAACTTCCGGCTTTCAAAAATATCAATTCAATGTACGAACTTTTGACCATGTTGACTTTTTCTTCACTGGAGTTTCACTAAAAAAGTTACCCAAAACATAACATAAGCTGGTTACCCAAACAGGAAATCCGCTGAAATTAGTTATCTTTTTACACAATTAACCCCACTCAACATATCAAGAGCCTTGTCCTAAAAATATTACAAACAACGTCCACCACACATGCCAAACATAGATACATAATATGCTAGATAAAAAAGAATTAAGTGAAGAAGAAATGACGAAAGCATACCACATCAATTGGAACAAAGACACCTTGAGAAAAAAGAGAGGCTGTCATGCCAGCAAGTCCATTAGCTATAGCAGCCTTTGTAGGATCTGAAAGTTTAAATGGTTCAACCATCTTGAAAGCAGCCACCTTTGTGGTCTCTAATGCGGTAAGAAATATAATTCTTGCGGGGACTGCACCGGTGATGACTGTCCCAAAACCTCTGTATAAACCGGGAACGCCTTCTGCTTTCAACAATTCGCGGACAACCACATATTCACTTTTTCCAGTAGAGTGTTTTGTAGCAACATGCAACCTGGTCTTTAAAGCAATCTTGTAATAAGAAAAACATCATAAAACTATTTTAAATATTAAAATAACATAATGATTAAAAACAGGGCCAACTCTTCATGGATGTTCTCCGAAGAGATCATGCAATACCTCATTCGGGTGTTCTAGCTCTGCAATATTCTAAAATCCTTCTCCAATAAAAACAAATAATTGTTTTAATCCAATTAAAGGAGCTATTTTCTGTTTCTTTTCTTTGCCTTCACCATTGACCTTAGCCTCACGACGCTCCCTTCTTAGTTCCATTGGCTTAAAATCTATAGGTACATTTCCAACCTGCAATAAACAATTACCGTTCACCCATTAGCAACCATGTAATATATATTTTCTTGCACGGTAACTATTAATAAGAGAATAAAGTGACAACGGGTTAAGTACCAACTGGTTTCACCAGTGGGTCAGGATAAAACCGTCCCGCGTAAAAGTATAGATGCGCTTTGCTTGCCCATGACAATGAAAATGTACAAAAAAAACTTAAAACAGAGTCTTTGCATATTAATATACATATGCAGCACTCTCATCTCCATACTTCGATCTATTAGCTTTCTTGAACCAAAGAAACTTAGTTGTGAATGCTATTCATCTCAAAACATATCATAAAAAAAAAAGTGCAGTCATAAGCCCCTTCTCGACATCAATTAATTTGCTTGATCTGACATTTCGCATAGCAAGACCTGGCTCACCACCAACTTGAACCGGAACACCTCTTTGTTTTACCTTCTTCTTCCCTGCAAACATTGCAGAAAGAACCAATGGTACAGCAATGGCAACAATAAGTGCAACTGCTGTACTATAAGATTTGTCTTCCAGGATATTGGACAAAAATACCTGATCTCTATAATAACAATATCAAACCTTTCTTATAGCTTGACCACAAAACAAAAAGTGAGAAAAGTATTAACAAAAGTAAAGTTTTAGCATGAGAACATGAAGAAAAAAAAATGGAACATTTAGACATCAATCACCAACCCCTTGGACAAGCATCAACAAGTAAATTGAACTTCCGCTAATATACAGCCCATACTTTTTAAGACCTGACGTATGTGCCAAGTATGCTGGCAGCATTTCAAACAACAAAACAGAGGGAACATAATTCGAGTAATCAAGAATCTTTGAAAGATGCGTCTCCCACGTTATTGCACTGCTTAGCATGCCAATTAGCGTTTGAATAAGATTAGTAACACTCATTAACTAGTAAAGAACCCCAAAGGCTCAACTTCTCCTAAAGATTACGAAGGATAAGAGTCCAAGCCCCAAACCCTTTATGCCAGAATAAAAAGAAAAAAACAAGTAACTACTAGGCATATAAACCCCCTCCAATTTTCAAAGTTAATGAAGATGCCTAAGGTCATTTAGCTATAGAAAAATAGAGCATTTTTTTGAAATTATTTCAAAAAGAATTAGAATAATAGAGAAAACGTTCAGAAATGGTACACTTCTCATACTCAAACTTGAAAATGAAACAATTAAATGCAATTTCAATACTTTCAGTGGTTTTCTAAGAATATAAACTACCTTTCACTTTCTTGATACACGATAATAAAAAATTAGAGAAATTTTCCTGCAGCTAAAAGCATCTTTGAGCATTTTAATAAAAAAAACATACAATGTATGAATTTTGTATAATCTCGCCAATTCATGTTTTCCATTAACACGTCAACATAAAACCTACAACACAGTTATAGATAACTAGATAAAATAATAGATCCACCTTTATTCTTTCAGACTTACATTTATGTGCAAGTGATAAAAGAAACACAATAGAAATTTAGTCAGTACGCTGGACTAACATGTGATATGCTCAAAAGCACCACCTTCACTGGAAGTGTTTTGAAAGAGAGAAAAGAAAAGATCTCAAGGATTTTCATTGTAAGTTGCATGTCAGATACTTAGGTGTCTCACTCTTGGCTTAGAGATTAAGGATTATTGATTGCAAGGAATCAGTTGATAAGGTGGGAAGCAGAGTTCAGAACAGGAAAAAGAAGTCACTCTCATATGCTGGACAATTGCAACTTGTTGCATCTGTTTTGGCTGGTATAGAATTGAGAATTCTATTGGGCTTCTGTAGTTCTAATTCTAGCAACTGTGTTAAAAGATACTGAAAAATCATTTTAAGGACTTCTATGATGTCAGAGGGAACCAACTAAAGGGAAAGCAAAGGTATCATGCAAGGCGATTTGCGGTCCTAAAGATCATGGGGTTTTGGGTTAAAATAACTTTGTTTGTGGAATGAGGCTCTTCTGGTGAAGTATCTACAGAGTATCTACAGAACATTGCTGCTAATTGCTAAATACTAGAATCTTTGGGTCTACTAGACACATAGATGTCAAAGGCGAGCGCCTCTTGCGCCTAGGCGCAAAAGGCAAGCAACACCCAACCTTAACGCCTGAAACCCTAGGCCCAAGGGTCACTAACTGTATGAAGCGCCTGTCTACACTTTTCCATGCATATAAACCCTTTGTTCCACATAAAAAATCACGTATATTATTGAGATATTACAACAGAATCATTGTTCCAAAAATCATTTGGTATATATGATATATCATTATCATCAATATCTTCATTCATCATACTATTCTTCATCAACTAAAAGATAAGTTTTCTTCTATTTTTATATTCTTAAGACTCTTCTGCTATTTTATATACCCTCTTGGCTTGAAATTTTATATATTCTTCTATGCTTTTTTTTCGGGCCCGCGCTTTTTTTTCCGCCTCTCGCCTAGGCCCCATGGGGTCATTGCGCTTTGAGTTCGCTTTCGCCTTTGACAACTATGACTAGACCATAGTTTAATATTGTGAGACTCAAACGATGAAGCGTTTGGGAGATCAGATATCCATCATGAAGTATAAACAGAACACAAAAAATTTTATTCGAGCTCAGAGATAAGTTTAGGACCAAACTTTATAATGAGCATGATGGCAAACTGGTAATGTGCAGAAAGTCTCTAGAGGCATGACAACCAGTGTGATATATGAGCCCCCTAAACAACTGCATAAATAAAAAGATCTATATAATACCAGAATCAAAGATAACTGTACTATTCCTGATATAATAGACCGAGAATGGTGAAAATGGCCAATAGATTGGAGACGAACGTTTGTTAAAGTTGAGAATATTCCTGTCCCAAATCTGATCGCAGAACAAAAAGATAAGGTGGGATAGATTAGTACATAAGGTGATGTCGTACAGTTCTTTGGTTAAAGAAGTGGTCTTGTATTTGTATCCACTTAGAGACGACAAACCTATAGTTTCATGGTACAAATTGGTGAGGTTTTCACAGTGCATACCTAGTCATATAGTTATATTATTGGTCGCACTAAAAGGAGGGATACAAAAAGACAACACAAGCTACTCAAACGGTGCTCCAATATAGACACTGCTTGCCCATTTCTACCCCTACCAGAGACTCGAAACACTTATTTTTTAAATGCGGTTATCCATTGGAAGTCTGCGAAAAACTACATTACGTTCCGGACTCACGGGATGACACTGTCCTGTACATGACTCTTAGGCAGTTTATCTAGTACTCAATATACTTGGTGATTTTGTTTTGCGAAATACGGGATATGTCCATAGCCTAACTAGTAATCTTTGTTTTCTATAGAAAAAACCCAACTTAACTACCAAAAAAAGAAAAGAAAAGAAGGCAACTTAAGTTTAATAAACGAACACGTCGGTTCCAAATAGAAAACATTAAAACAGATTTCGCCGAACTTACACCTATTTTAAGTAGTCAGTACAAATCTCACCAACAAAGATAACATCTTAATCAAATATCCTAAACTCGCTATCAATTTCGCACCTCGAAAACCAATAACAAAGCCCTAGAAGAATCTAAGCTAGGTGATTCAATAGCAAATTTACATAAAAAACAAATAAAATTTACATAGCGCTAAAACCCTAAAAATAAATAAATAAATAAAAGAAGGGCGTGCGTACCATGTGAGGGAACTTATCTTGATCAACAACACGAGTGTTTTCAAGTTTGATATTGAGATATTGATCCACAGAATGAAGGGTTCCTCTTATTGCTAAATCATTTTTCAGCTCTACTGTCACTTCTCTTCCCACCAGATCCTTAAAGTAGGAAAAAAACAACTGCCCATCCCCAACAACAAAAAAATAATATTGTAAGTATATATATATATATATATATATATAAATCATATATTCGATTTTTTACCATCAGTAATTAATGACTATATATTCTATCTAGTCTATATATATATATATATATATATATATATATATATATATATATATATATATATATATATATATATATATATATATATATATATATATATATATATATATATATATATATATATATATATATATATATATATATATATATATATATATATATATATATATATATATATATATATATATATATATATATATATATATATATATATATATATATATATATATATATATATATATATATATATATATATATATATATATATATATATATATATATATATATATATATATATATATATATATATATATATATATATATATATATATATATATATATATATATATATATATATATATATATATATATATATATATATATATATATATATATATATATATATATATATATATATATATATATATATATATATATATATATATATATATATATATATATATATATATATATATATATATATATATATATATATATATATATATATATATATATATATATATATATATATATATATATATATATATATATATATATATATATATATATATATATATATATATATATATATATATATATATATATATATATATATATATATATATATATATATATATATATATATATATATATATATATATATATATATATATATATATATATATATATATATATATATATATATATATATATATATATATATATATATATATATATATATATATATATATATATATATATATATATATATATATATATATATATATATATATATATATATATATATATATATATATATATATATATATATATATATATATATATATATATATATATATATATATATATATATATATATATATATATATATATATATATATATATATATATATATATATATATATATATATATATATATATATATATATATATATATATATATATATATATATATATATATATATATATATATATATATATATATATATATATATATATATATATATATATATATATATATATATATATATATATATATATATATATATATATATATATATATATATATATATATATATATATATATATATATATATATATATATATATATATATATATATATATATATATATATATATATATATATATATATATATATATATATATATATATATATATATATATATATATATATATATATATATATATATATATATATATATATATATATATATATATATATATATATATATATATATATATATATATATATATATATATATATATATATATATATATATATATATATATATATATATATATATATATATATATATATATATATATATATATATATATATATATATATATATATATATATATATATATATATATATATATATATATATATATATATATATATATATATATATATATATATATATATATATATATATATATATATATATATATATATATATATATATATATATATATATATATATATATATATATATATATATATATATATATATATATATATATATATATATATATATATATATATATATATATATATATATATATATATATATATATATATATATATATATATATATATATATATATATATATATATATATATATATATATATATATATATATATATATATATATATATATATATATATATATATATATATATATATATATATATATATATATATATATATATATGTACTCATTTCTTGAGAAACTGTCAATAAATTTTATAATTTTATATGCACACATATACACCAATTTAACACAACGAACACAACAGTTCAGAATACAAAGAAAACAATATCAAACAAAATAGCGGAGAATGAAAGAAAAGAAGACAGAATATTCGATGAATTAGTTCCTGCATATATGCAGGTTCCAGAGGTCAAGTTACAATATATGTATAAAACTCGGTAACCACAGAATATGAAACACAAACTAGAAGATTTTTAAAATCTTTTCTCACAACAAGCCAATACATCAGTGAAAAGAAAGCACTAGTTGATAGAAACACTTCCTACGGCTAGACAAGCTCTACAATTACAATAATCTGGGTTTGACCCTTCTACCATGCACATCACTTCCATCAATCATTATTGCATTTGAGTGAGGGGATATGGCAAGAGAATGCTCGCTGATTCTAGCCACGTGCTCCAAGAGCTCAGTCAAAACATGTGGACAACTTTCTTTCAAGTAGTCGAACCCTTCTGTTTGCATCACGGCTAATAAAAAGAAAAAAACAAGAGACAAGATTCGATCCCATTTGATTAGAACGCGGCCAAGATGATAAAAATATGAAACAAAATGAAACTAGTAAAGAATCTAACGTGTACTCCCATTCAGAATTTATATTATACTGCTACAGGGTCGTAAATGTAGAATAAAATACTTCAATAACAATACAAGGGGTCAAAGAATAACTAAGATAGACCGAAGTAGACTTTACACATTCCTACATTGCTTTATTAAAAAAAGGATGAATCATTATTCCAAATTCTACCAACAGTTACTGTAATTAATATATACAGTATAACACTAGCGATAATTTATGAAATCTTGGTAGTCGTATGAAGACCCAACCTGTTTTCACCCAGCTTAAAATTTTCATGTTATCTAAACCACTCATTTTAAGAAGAGTGCAGCATTTGTTAAACACACCATTTAGCCTTGTAACAAAACTTCATCCATCAATCCATCATTGTTGCACATAAAACACAAATGTAGGCATTCACTAGATAACAATTTCAATCCATATACTAATATAAATGTCAAACAGGTACATAATTGCCCAAAGTGTAGTTTTAATGTGTACATCCTATTGAAATGACATTTTTTTTTTCTTTACAACTAGGTTTTTGATATATCTTGTAAGAATGTAGGTTTATTTACAACTAGAAAATAATAGAAATGGACAGAAAGTATTCCAGGTCAAATTGACCCAACCCAATTCATCTGTACATATAAAAGTCACTTTTGCCATAACCAACCACCCATGCTGCCAAGTTTGCCACTTATAAGATAACCATCTAAGAAATGAAGCCAAAATATTACTTCAATATGTTCTATAATATCATAATCTAGATACAGACAAGAAAGTATTTGTTGCAGTGGTCAATGTTATACCAGCGGCAGTCATGAAGATGTAGTAATAGACAAAAGTAAAAATCAAAGCGATAACATTAAAAAAAAGGATCATTTACCTGTCAGATTTTCAGGCATAGCAACAAATTTCAGACACACAGATTTCAACTGGAGACAATGGTGCTGTTCAGCCAACGCTAATGTTGTGGCAACAGTGTTGATGGCAACATCCTCACAGAGATTAGACTCACATAGCATCAAAAGCCTCTCCAAACCATATCGATCAGCCGCTGCAAGTAGATGTTGATACATCAACGTTGATGCCCATTTTGT
This sequence comes from Erigeron breviscapus, assembly GCA_034093135.1. Classification (NCBI taxonomy): domain Eukaryota; kingdom Viridiplantae; phylum Streptophyta; class Magnoliopsida; order Asterales; family Asteraceae; genus Erigeron; species Erigeron breviscapus. The sequence continues at coordinate 117,563,282 of CM067171.1, forward strand.
ATTCAAACCCGTAAGCTCTTGCATGTCAGGCAGACTGTCCCAGTATATAAAATGAAGCAATGCCTGAAAGTACCAACATATGTAAAATAGTACAAGAAAGACAACAACGCACATGGCAAAGTCAATGATATAATAAGTTAAAGCATATAGCACAAATCAGAATCATTGACAATTAACAAGGTTAGCCACTTCCCAGAAAGTGCAGTTCAGCCAAGTTATACTCTACTAAAGAGGGCAGTTGTAACCAGCTTGTGAAAAACAGATGGCTCTGTTTTGGGTAGATGTAGCAAGATGGTCATGTCATGTGGGTTGGGGTAAACAGGTTTGGATTAACCCAGGTGGCTCACTTTTGGTACGGTCAGGTTAGGTGGACAAACAAACTCGAAGGGCTGAGTGACTGTAATACTGTATACATTATCCCCAAGTGTTGCAACATAAACAACGTTACTACAAAATAATCAAAATCCTAGCAAGAAATCATTCAAGAGCTTGTATGCATCAACCATTAAATTTGGCCAAAAACATGAACATATTTAACATACTAAGCAAAGAAAAAGTTGAGGGGTCAACACAAACTGGTCCACCATATAACTCAAGTCTATAACTGCTAAGACCCAATCCTTTTACCAACCCTCCGATCCGCCCATTTTGCCACATACAATTTAGTACACGGATATAATTGAGGCAAAATACAAATCCTAGCAAGAAATCATTCAAGAGCTTGTATGCATCAACCATTAAATTTGGCCAAAAACATGAACATATTTAACATACTAAGCAAAGAAAAAGTTGAGGGGTCAACACAAACTGGTCCACCATATAACTCAAGTCTATAACTGCTAAGACCCAATCCTTTTACCAACCCTCCGATCCGCCCATTTTGCCACATACAATTTAGTACACGGATATAATTGAGGCAAAATACAAATAGATAGTTGCGCAAACTGTTCTGATGTCAAAACAAACCTTGAAGACAGGGGCTTGTATGTCCTCAACATTAATACTCCGGACATTTTGATCTTTCATTGGACCAAAAAGTTGAGCCCTAAAAACTGGTGAGCGGGCTGCAAGAACCAATTTGTGGGCACCAAATGTTTCTCCGTCCACATCAAAAGAAACATCGGTTCCCTTTCCACATTCCAGAAGCTGCCCAAAATGCTGACCTATATCCGAAGGTGGTACATGAATAGAGTACGACTTAGGAGCCTTCGTATGGGACCTAACAACGCCAACACAGCAATGAACCTGAAGACAATCGTCTTTTAAGTAGTCTGATGATTCCAAAGCAGTTCTTTTGAAAAATCGTTTATAGCCCCTGCAGCATTAACAAGATCATATATCCATAGTCAGAAAACTGCGATTCAGATAAAACCCTCAAAAGTAACCAAAAGTTCACTGCAAAAGAACCAATGTTTTGAGTAAAGCAGTTTATTTGAACCATCCATAAGAACACGAGTCAACTTGAGTTTTATTAGATTGGTAACGATCCAAACAAATATATACTGAGAGCTTAGTTTAAGAAAATGAGTCAGAACAGTTTATAGCTCTGTAAATGGCTCAAGTAAATACAGCCTTCTAAATTGTATTATAACGTCTGAAATTTTTTTAATAGTTAGCAGTCGTATATTTTCTGTAACTATAATGTAGAATTAGAAAGGCAAAAAACAGATGTTGGCAGGTCAACCCAAACATTTTTTCCTGTTGCCCAACCAGCCCATTTTACTACCTGTTTCAGGTTAAGCACTATTGAAGCAATTTTAGATATATATGTAGAGAAGTATGATACAAAGTAATCCAGCTCATTCTTGCCAACAGCAGCCGAATCATGAGAGCTAAATAGACTTGCTAACTACTACATGAATACAAATCAAATTGGACCGTATATACATTCCCAATTCCTAATTGTAGAACTGAGTACAAAGGAAAAGATGACAAGTAAAAGCTTAATTTGGTCGAAGTGTTTAGAAGTTGCCCAAGGGTATAATTAAATGTACAACCTTCGTTATTATAACAAGATTATTTGTAACCATAACTAGTTATTAATTATAAATTGTAAAAGAGTGCTGCACTCTGCCATGGCAACACAATCCAACCCAGTTACCCAGAACAACAGGATAGGTGACATAATTTAGCTCTTTCTGATCTAAAACTATAAACATCACTAAAAGCTTTAAAGTGCAACATCCAGCTCTCTCTGGTTTTTGAAATAATTTTTCTCTTACTTTGTACGTACGGAACTTTGCTTACATTCAGATACTGGTTTTTTAAGGCATTCATTTTATTGGAGTAATGGGACTATTCTAGTTTGAGCTTCTGACAAGAACATAAAACAAACAGAGACTATCACTCAAGATAAAACTGTTGAGAACAAAACAGATGCATTAATAACAAGCTTTAAAAATATTATTGGCATACTCAGGGGCACAAGAGTTGAGAAAAAAAAAGTGGAATCTCAAGAAACTAGTTATCAAGATCCCAAGTATTCCATAATACACAATGTCAATAAACCATGAAATCTCATTAATGGAATCTCATGTATGCAACTAAAAACCATTCATACCACCGAAACCAAGAGAACCAATGAAACACACAAACCTATCGTAAAAATAAAAGCTTCAAGTGTTTAGAGATGCAACTAAGAAGTAGGTTTCACGCATTCCAAAGGCTACTTCTAATCATTATTGAACTATTTAGAGGTTAAATAACTATAACAATACTAGCAGCAGTAAACTAATTATCAAGATCATAGTTTAGTTAAATTGATAACAAAACCCAAACTGTCAAAAACTCCCTTTAATAATTAAATTTGTCAAACAATCAAAGCCATCAGAACCAATTATCAAACAAGTCAAAACACTGTCTCATATACCACATTCTACTATACATCTTTTAAGAAACATATACAAGTCCAACAACTTACTAAAACAATCATAACCATCAATTATAAAACAAATCATGAAACACTTACATTGTTTAATAAAAAGAATAATTAAAACCAACCCAAAGGCCCAGAAACGCTATCTCATGCATCACATTCTATAACTATACATCTTCACATTAAAAACATATTCAAACCTAAATATTTAAAAAGCTAAAAGTTTCACATAAACCATCATACTCTAATCCACCTAACCATTCATAAAGCAATTAACCATTAACCAAATAAATGCATACCGTTTATCATACCACATACAAGTACAATTAATCAAAACAATCATAACCATCAGAACTTAATCTTAGAATTAACAAACAAATGTGTTCACATAATTACGTCTATCTAATCCCGACTAACCAATTCACAAATAAATGCATACCGTTTATCATACCACATACAAGTACAATTAATCAAAACAATCATAACCATCAGAACTTAATCTTAGAATTAACAAACAAATGTGTTCACATAATTACGTCTATCTAATCCCGACTAACCAATTCACAAATAAATGCATACCGTTTATCATACCACATACAAGTACAATTAATCAAAACAATCATAACCATCAGAACTTAATCTTAAAATTAACAAACAAATGTGTTCACATAATCACATCTATCTAATAAAACGTATTCCGACTAACCAATTAACAAATAAATGCATACCGTTTATCATACCACATACACGTACAATTTATCAAAACAATCATAACCATCATTACTTAATCTTAGAATTAACAAACAAATTCGTTCACATAATTACGTCTATCTAATCCCGACTAACCAATTCACAAATAAATGCATACCGTTTATCATACCACATACAAGTACAATTAATCAAAACAATCATAACCATCAGAACTTAATCTTAGAATTAACAAACAAATGTGTTCACATAATTACGTCTATCTAATCCCGACTAACCAATTCACAAATAAATGCATACCGTTTATCATACCACATACAAGTACAATTAATCAAAACAATCATAACCATCAGAACTTAATCTTAGAATTAACAAACAAATGTGTTCACATAATTACGTCTATCTAATCCCGACTAACCAATTCACAGATAAATGCATACCGTTTATCATACCACATACAAGTACAATCTATAGAAACAATCATATCCATCAAAACATTTTCAAAACTAATGCACACATTCATTCACATAAAAACCATAATTATATCTATCTAAACCATACATAACACAAATATATATAAAACTAGTAATAAAAACCTATATAAACAATCAAAATTATATATCTATATATATATATATCAAAAAACTCATTTACTTACCACATACTACCCCTATACTTAAGAGTATAAGGACCACTTTCCAAAGCTCTACCAAAATGACTATGAACCTTATGTCTCTCCTTCCCACTCTGGTCAATCAAAGTCAACTCGAAAAGCGCCCGAACGTCGGTTCCTTCACTCGCTAAAGCGATAAACAATGAAACATAACCTGCATTATCCTCAACACTCTTTCCATCTGGATAAAAATATATTGCCCATGAATACCCACCAACCATAAATGTCTCTGACGCCACATATTTCCCAATTCCTATTCCTTTCGATAACGAATAACCCGAAATCTTGAAATCGTGTTCCCCGTTGACCGTTTCGTTGATTGACTTTGATGTCGTTGATAACGATGTGGGTGATGATGAAGATGGTGACTTTAATGATGCTGATGATTCTATACAGCCCCTACCCATTTGATTTTATAAATATATATATATATATATATATATATATATATATATATATATATATATATATATATATATATATATATATATATATATATATATATATATATATATATATATATATATATATATATATATATATATATATATATATATATATATATATATATATATATATATATATATATATATATATATATATATATATATATATATATATATATATATATATATATATATATATATATATATATATATATATATATATATATATATATATATATATATATATATATATATATATATATATATATATATATATATATATATATATATATATATATATATATATATATATATATATATATATATATATATATATATATATATATATATATATATATATATATATATATATATATATATATATATATATATATATATATATATATATATATATATATATATATATATATATATATATATATATATATATATATATATATATATATATATATATATATATATATATATATATATATATATATATATATATATATATATATATATATATATATATATATATATATATATATATATATATATATATATATATATATATATATATATATATATATATATATATATATATATATATATATATATATATATATATATATATATATATATAAATTAATGCATTTAAACATATATCTATATATACACACAATATATACATATATATATATATATATATATATCTATCTAAACCATACATAACACAAATATATATAAAACTAGTAATAAAAACCTATATAAACAATCAAAATTATATATCTATATATATATATATCAAAAAACTCATTTACTTACCACATACTACCCCTATACTTAAGAGTATAAGGACCACTTTCCAAAGCTCTACCAAAATGACTATGAACCTTATGTCTCTCCTTCCCACTCTGGTCAATCAAAGTCAACTCGAAAAGCGCCCGAACGTCGGTTCCTTCACTCGCTAAAGCGATAAACAATGAAACATAACCTGCATTATCCTCAACACTCTTTCCATCTGGATAAAAATATATTGCCCATGAATACCCACCAACCATAAATGTCTCTGACGCCACATATTTCCCAATTCCTATTCCTTTCGATAACGAATAACCCGAAATCTTGAAATCGTGTTCCCCGTTGACCGTTTCGTTGATTGACTTTGATGTCGTTGATAACGATGTGGGTGATGATGAAGATGGTGACTTTAATGATGCTGATGATTCTATACAGCCCCTACCCATTTGATTTTGATGAATTGCTGCAAAATTGAAAGTTTTTTTAGGGGAATTGATTGTTTGATGATGAAATTTGGGGATTTTGTGATTGATTTTTAGGGTTTTGATTTTTTGGGGATTTTTTGGAAAATTAGGGTTTCGGGGGTTGTTGAATTTGGGGGAAATGTTGTTGAAGAAGAAAAAGGAAAAAAGAAAAAATAGTGTGTGTGTAAAATGTGAAATGGTGAGATGGAAAGATGAATGATGATGGGGTGTGTAGGTCTATATATACGCGCGTGTGAATGATGATATAATTGTTTGTTTTTTCACTTTTTGTTTTTTGTAAATATAGGTTCAATGAATGTAAATGGTATAATAACGCATGTCATTAAATTTGGGATTAGTGTAAACAAGGAAACTCCTAAACGAAAGCCTATATAAATCTTCTTAACCAAATAGCTTAATAATCATCTAATACATTAAGAAGATGACATGTGGTATCCACTAATTCTCTTTCTTTATTTTGCCCCCTGATTTTTCCACATGTCATCATCTCATAGTTAGGAGGATTATTAGGTTTTTTGGTTAAAAGGATTAATCATTTCGTTTTGCGGCGAAGGAAATCAAAGCCTTAAGCTACCTCTGGTTTACAAGCCGATCCTCAAACAACAACATTGACTCATTGACTGACTCAAATGGTGCTCGTTCAGCTTCTAAATTTCTCTTTGTATTATTTATTCTCCGTTTTTATTATATACTCTTTGTTTTTTATTTTGTACCTCCGGCTTCTCCCTAGTTTCTTATTAATAAAATTTGAATGTTAAAAAAAAGTATAAAAAGGGACTTTTTGATCTAGCAAAATACTCTTAGGTCGCGTTTGGTTCACAGATTCTGATGGAATCTGATGGAATTGGAATGAGATTCCATTCCTTAGTGTGTTTGGTTGCTCAAAGACGAAGGAATATCATTCCATTGGAATGTAAACATTCCCTCATTCGATGGAATCTCCATTCCTTGAGGGTGGGGGAAGGAATCTCATTCCATTCGTTACTTGAATCTTCAGAAAATCAAAAACATTCCGTCAAATTCCATTCCTTCAAATTCCAATTCCACTGAAAGATTCCATTCCTCCTAAAAACATTCTGTGAACCAAACGCGCCCTTAGAGCTTTGTACTTACATGGTATAAAAATCCTCCAAACAAACTATCTGGTATGTATCAACCATTCGAATATTATAAAGATCTCACAATCGACTCTCAAAAATGTAAAAGTATCCATTTAGTTATTCTCGTTCAATATTGAACTGGGGTCTGACTAAGATTTTTTTATAAAATGCCACAAATTAAGTTGTAGTACTAATCATCCAAAATAAAACCAAATTCTAGCTCAAAAAATCATAATTTTAACACTAAGACTCACATCAAGGACCCAATATTAAAACCAATTTCTTTCTTTCATTATCTATCCTCTTAGGAAAACTCAAATTTTCACTCGCATTCTCAAAACTCATCATAACCCATTTATTTAGTATATTTATATAATATATAATTATTTTTACCATATTAAAAATAAGAGAAAATAGCATGGTTACCCATATATTTAGAAAAAGTATTGAATCAGCTAAGCTTTTTTCAATTTTCACAAAATATTCAACAAAATCGCAATAAAAAAGTAAAGATCGAACAAGAAAGTAATATTGCTAAATCGCAACAATAAAGCATAAAATGCAACCAGATATTGCAAAATCGCGAAAAGAAACATAAATTCTAGCAAGATATTGCTAAATCGCAATAAAAACCAAAAAGAGAAATGAAGAATCACAACTTTGACTTTTTATTACCAGTTTGACTTTTTCAATGTGATTTTGATTTTTCATTGCGATTTTATACATTTTCATGGCAATTTGTCCTTTATCATTGTGATTTCCAGTTTTCCGTTACGATTTTATGCTTTCTCATTACGACTTTTGTCATTTATTTTTTTTGTTGCAGTTTTGCAAGATCTTGTTGCGGTATTGAAATATCTTATTGTGATTTATGTTTTTTTTGTTGCGATTTGGTAATATCTTGTTATAATTTTTAGTTTCCCGTTGCGATTATATGTTTTCTCATCGCGATTTTGTACTTTTTATTGCGATTTATGTTTTTTTGTTGCAATTTTGCAATATCTTGTTGCGGTATTGAAATATCTAAATGTGATTTATGTTTTCTTGTTGCGAATGAGCTACTCTACTCACCTTTTTTCCAGGCTACTCAAGGCAACATCAATATCACATGGCGCGAATAGTCTCATAAGTGACAATATCACTCCACTTAGCCTAAGATAAAAAAATTTAGCTAGAACAAGTCAATTGGGTGGAATGTGTTAATATTCACTCGATCAAAGTGTATTTTGAATACTAGAAACCTTATAAATCGTTCTATTTGTAATCTTAGAGTATTTATTTTGTGCACTCCTTTTTCGTACAGATCTAACCCTTTTAGTCTCCATAATGCCTAAAGTTAGTTTGAGTAGACTGTGTTTCCATAATTCCATGTAGGCTACTGCTAATTTAAATATGGCAAACGCAGAGCAATTTTGGTAAAACGGATCATTTCTATTGCCCGTCAATACGAGCCTAACCATGTTGGGTTGGATATAAATTAGTTGTCCAGTTCAAAAGTAATATCTATATCTATACCTCCTTGTAAAGAGTATTGACATTAAGACTTTAAGCATAATTTTCCTTCCCAAACTACCCTTGACACTTATCCCTTACTTCCGAAATTACCCTGACAAAAAATAAACCCACAATTTATAAAACAAAACCCACGGCACCCCAACCACCAAAAAGAAAAACGATCCCTTACAATTCTCTCTCCTATGTCATAATATCTATATCTATACCTCCTTATAAATAGTATTGACATTAAGACTTTAAGCATAATTTTCCTTCCCAAACTACCCTTGACACTTATCCCTTACTTCCGAAATTACCCTGACAAAAAATAAACCCACAATTTATAAAAAAAACCCACGGCACCCCAACCACCAAAAAGAAAAACGATCCCTTACACATTCTCTCTAACCGCCTGAATCACCAACCACCGCCCCGGAATCTCACAAATCGATGATGGATCTCACAAATCTGATCTCATATCCATGATGGATTTCCCAACCACCGCGGCCGAGATCTCACAAATGGTTTACGGTATTTATTTTTTTTAATACTCAGATCAAAATCAGAGGAAAATCGGATTGAGTTTTTTATATATAAAAATTTGAAATTTGAAATTAATAAGTAAAAAATTAAATTATTAACCTAAACAAAATAAAACATAACAACTTTATTATATTAATATGCTAAGTTTTATAATTTTATATAGTTTGTTAATAATAAAAAAAAAATATTACATAAAATATAAGATAAAATATAATTAAATTTGTTATTCATTTGATAAAATTAACAAGTTTAAAACTTTAAGGGTCAAATATGTAATATGTGATAATGGTACAACACAAATTGGGAGTCTTTTTTTTTCAAACATTCAGTCGGTATGCGACATCAGAGAAACCTCACCGTATAATGGTGAAGCCTTGCACGTACCCTAGATAACGAAATGTTGACCATGGGCCGTTACAAGTATTCGGAGGAAAAAACCCCAAGACTTGTCATCCCTAAGGATCGAACTCAAGACCTTGGGTAAAACCTGGGATGCCTCTGACCAGTTGGACTAGTCATCATTGGCAAATTGGGAGTTAAAAACTGAAAACATATAGCAAGTTGTCATCTCCTCGATGTCATCTATCTATATCTAATTGTAACATCCGTAAATTTTGACCCGTTGACTTTATGTGTAATTTGACTAACAAATTGAGTTAATGAATTAATTGGGTCGTTTTGTGAGTTAAATGGCAACGTGGTATATTCGGGTCGATAATATGTGTGGGTCGGTATTTAAATGTGTAGCTATTGTGTTGTGACTTGTGAAGGGAGCGGGTCGGCCCGTGGGTAGTCCAAGACCCACCAGCCACCCAATGACCCATTTCCCCCCCCCCTTATCCCTTTCTCCCCCTCTCATTCTCATTTCTATCTATCTATCTCTTTCTCTCTTTCTCTCAAAAACAAAGCAAGATTATTCTCCTCTTCTCCCTACCATCTACTTAGTGTTTAGAAAGGGTATAACACTAGATTAATCGTCATCTATACCACATTATCGCCTTATCGAAGAATCAAAGTCAAGTTCTACCATTTTTACCCATTTAGGTCAATTTTGGGTTTGAGCTCAAAGAGAAGTTTTGGTAAGTCTATTTCATCCCATTTATACCTACTTATGTTTGTTTATGCATTTCTAGTCGTCTTGAACTTTTACAAGTCCTAAATCGGCTTAAATCTCGTTTTAGGTCAAATTAGGGTTTAATTTAGGGTTTGAAGGTTTTGGGTATGATTTTGATGTTTGGGTTGAATTTGTGGATTGGGTTAGAAATATAAATTAGTGCTTAGTTGTATTTGAAAATATTGTATTTTGTGTAAATATTGTTAGGTTGAGGGGGAGCTTTTGTAATATACTTAGAGTATAAATACCCCTCAAACCTTTAATCTTTGTAACCTTTTCCCATTTCTGATGATCAATCAAATCAGACTTTCCACACACATTACTTTCTCTCTCAAGAACACACACTAAAACACACACTATTCCACCATTGTTGAAAGCTTAACTTCCGCACCCTAACACGAATTTTAAGACGATCTTAAACCAAGACCGTCTTACCTTTTCTCAACCAATTTTAAGACGATCTTAAACCAAGACCGTCTTACCTTTTCTCAACCAATTTTAAGACGATCTTAAACCAAGACCGTCTTACCTTTCTTTTTTAAGACGATCTTAAACCAAGACCGTCTTACCTTTTCTCAACCAATTTTAAGACGATCTTAAACCAAGACCGTCTTACCTTTTCTCAACCAATTTTAAGACGATCTTAAACCAAGACCGTCTTACCTTTTCTCAACCAATTTTAAGACGATCTTAAACCAAGACCGTCTTACCTTTTCTCAACCAATTTTAAGACGATCTTAAACCAAGACCGTCTTACCTTTTCTCAACCAATTTTAAGACGATCTTAAACCAAGACCGTCTTACCTTTTCTCAACCAATTTTAAGACGATCTTAAACCAAGACCGTCTTACCTTTTCTCAACCAATTTTAAGACGATCTTAAACCAAGACCGTCTTACCTTTTCTCAACCAATTTTAAGACGATCTTAAACCAAGACCGTCTTACCTTTTCTCAACCAATTTTAAGACGATCTTAAACCAAGACCGTCTTACCTTTTCTCAACCAATTTTAAGACGATCTTCATCCAAGACCGTCTTACTTTACTTTTTAAGACGATCTTAAACCAAGACCGTCTTACCTTTTCTCAACCAATTTTAAGACGATCTTAAACCAAGACCGTCTTACCTTTTCTCAACCAATTTTAAGACGATCTTAAACCAAGACCGTCTTACCTTTTCTCAACCAATTTTAAGACGATCTTAAACCAAGACCGTCTTACCTTTTCTCAACCAATTTTAAGACGATCTTAAACCAAGACCGTCTTACCTTTTCTCAACCAATTTTAAGACGATCTTAAACCAAGACCGTCTTACCTTTTCTCAACCAATTTTAAGACGATCTTAAACCAAGACCGTCTTACCTTTTCTCAACCAATTTTAAGACGATCTTAAACCAAGACCGTCTTACCTTTTCTCAACCAATTTTAAGACGATCTTAAACCAAGACCGTCTTACCTTTTCTCAACCAATTTTAAGACGATCTTAAACCAAGACCGTCTTACCTTTTCTCAACCAATTTTAAGACGATCTTAAACCAAGACCGTCTTACCTTTTCTCAACCAATTTTAAGACGATCTTAAACCAAGACCGTCTTACCTTTTCTCAACCAATTTTAAGACGATCTTAAACCAAGACCGTCTTACCTTTTCTCAACCAATTTTAAGACGATCTTAAACCAAGACCGTCTTACCTTTTCTCAACCAATTTTAAGACGATCTTAAACCAAGACCGTCTTACCTTTTCTCAACCAATTTTAAGACGATCTTAAACCAAGACCGTCTTACCTTTTCTCAACCAATTTTAAGACGATCTTAAACCAAGACCGTCTTACCTTTTCTCAACCAATTTTAAGACGATCTTAAACCAAGACCGTCTTACCTTTTCTCAACCAATTTTAAGACGATCTTAAACCAAGACCGTCTTACCTTTTCTCAACCAATTTTAAGACGATCTTAAACCAAGACCGTCTTACCTTTTCTCAACCAATTTTAAGACGATCTTAAACCAAGACCGTCTTACCTTTTCTCAACCAATTTTAAGACGATCTTAAACCAAGACCGTCTTACCTTTTCTCAACCAATTTTAAGACGATCTTCATCCAAGACCGTCTTACCTTTTCTCAACCATTTTTAAGACGATCTTAAACCAAGACCGTCTTACCTTTTCTCAACCAATTTTAAGACGATCTTAAACCAAGACCGTCTTACCTTTTCTCAACCAATTTTAAGACGATCTTAAACCAAGACCGTCTTACCTTTTCTCAACCAATTTTAAGACGATCTTAAACCAAGACCGTCTTACCTTTTCTCAACCAATTTTAAGACGATCTTAAACCAAGACCGTCTTACCTTTTCTCAACCAATTTTAAGACGATCTTCATCCAAGACCGTCTTACCTTTCTTTTATTAAGACGATCTTAAACCAAGACCGTCTTACCTTTTCTCAACCAATTTTAAGACGATCTTCAACAAGACCGTCTTACCTTTTCTCAACCATTTTTAAGACGATCTTAAACCAAGACCGTCTTACCTTTTCTCAACCAATTTTAAGACGATCTTAAACCAAGACCGTCTTACCTTTTCTCAACCAATTTTAAGACGATCTTAAACCAAGACCGTCTTACCTTTTCTCAACCAATTTTAAGACGATCTTAAACCAAGACCGTCTTACCTTTTCTCAACCAATTTTAAGACGATCTTAAACCAAGACCGTCTTACCTTTTCTCAACCAATTTTAAGACGATCTTAAACCAAGACCGTCTTACCTTTTCTCAACCAATTTTAAGACGATCTTAAACCAAGACCGTCTTACCTTTTCTCAACAATTTTAAGACGATCTTAAACCAAGACCGTCTTACCTTTTCTCAACCAATTTTAAGACGATCTTAAACCAAGACCGTCTTACCTTTTCTCAACCAATTTTAAGACGATCTTAAACCAAGACCGTCTTACCTTTTCTCAACCAATTTTAAGACGATCTTAAACCAAGACCGTCTTACCTTTTCTCAACCAATTTTAAGACGATCTTAAACCAAGACCGTCTTACCTTTTCTCAACCAATTTTAAGACGATCTTAAACCAAGACCGTCTTACCTTTTCTCAACCAATTTTAAGACGATCTTAAACCAAGACCGTCTTACTTTTCTACATAATTTTTTAAGACGACCTTATATCAAGATCGTCCTAACCAAATCCTAAGACGATCTTCTTCAAGATCGTTTTAATTCCAAAAATTTTTTAATCAAAAATAATTACAAATCTTTGTTTATTCATTTCAGGGACAACAATGAAGAATTCAGAGCTTGAGATCAGAAAGAAGTTCTTAGCCAAACAACAAAAAATGAAACCATGGCTATTCGGAGATATTGATGCTGATTCTGAAGATCTCACATGCTTAATGACATCTGTCACTTCACAAACTACTTCACAAACAACAACAAGTGAGGTACAATCCATTTCCAAAGATGATTACTTGTATGTTCAAAAAACTGCTGATACTTTGACAAAGCAAAATCTCACTTTGAAAAACAATTTGAAAATGGCTAAACAAGAGTTTGATAAAATCAATGAAAATTTTTCAGAACTCTCAATAGCTCATGAAGCTCTCAAAGTGAATTATGATTCTTTAAAAGAAATGCATTTGTCAAGTAACAGTTCTCAAGTTGTTTCACCCAATGCTAAATTAACCAACAAATGTCAAGACCTTGAAAAGACTGTCCATTCACTCAAGCAAACCATTGAGACTTTAAAGCTTGAGAAAACCAATGAATGGTTAAGAGCAAATGCAAGACAAGCTGATGTTGAGTTTCTCACAAATAAAATGAAAGATTTTAGACCCAACTGTGAAAAACATGAAAGACAGATTTCTGATCTAAACAGTACTTGTTTTCTCAAAGGAGTTGAAATTGAAACTCTTCAAAAACAAGTTGAGGATTTGAAAACAAACATTTTGTTCTATCAAGAAAAAATCTATAAAATTGAACAAAATCCTCTTCTGAATTTCACTGCTTATTACAATAAGTCAAAGATTGATAGATCAGAACTTCTCCTTGGGTTGGGTTATGAGAATCCAACACATTTAGAAAAAATCCAAAAAGAAGACCTTGGTCCACTTTACAATGAAAAATGTCTCAGACTTGGCATAATTCAAGAGTTTATTAGACCATCTGAGGATGACTTTGAGTCAGATGATGTTAAAAGACAAAAACCAAACAGATTTCAGATTGATTATGTTGCTATTAATGACACATACAGGAAAAACTCATAAAAGATCCATCTATGAGTTAGAAGAAATAGACAATATTTCAATTCCTGAAAATGAGTCTCAAAATGATTGTTCAAAACAAATTTCTGAAAGATTTTACATTCCAACCACCATATTGGAAAAAGAAATTGAAGGTTTAAAACAAAAGATTGAGTCTCAACAACAAGTCATTGAACATCTGAAAACTCAAAATCATACTCCAAAGGTAAGTGAGACCACCAAGATTCAAATGATGCATGATCTAACTTCTGTTGATTGCTCCACTCCAGTCAAAGGGAGTGAGAATTTTAAAGATATGCAGGTTGATAGCATCTCTCCTGAAGAGATTCATGATATGTCCACTTCCATGCTATCATCATTCTTCCAAATTGAAGAGAAAGTTCAAGCTTTGAAAGCTAAACATCGTGCTTCTGTCAAGAAAATACTTTCTTTTGATACTCCTGTGATCACCCCTGTTGACCAAAATAAAGTGAACATAGAGCAAAAGATTGAGATCCCTACTGATCTTAAGGCTAAAGCAAAAGCATTAATTGAAAAATTGACAAACAAAAATGTTTTCAAATCAGAAGTTCAAACCAAAGGATCACAATTTACTTATCCAGATTTTTCTGTTGAAGAATTTGATAAGTTTTTGAAATCTGATCATGTTTTTGCACCAGAAGTTGAAAAAGAGCTTGAAAAACTCTCACCCAAAAAGCCTAAACCAAAGAAGGAATCTAAATCTAAGTTTGCTCCAACTTCATTTTATTTACCCAAAGGTCAGTATGCAACAACTGTCAAAGGTAAGAAAACTATTTCTGCAAAATCAAAGCTCAAAGTTGATACTTCATCTGTTTCTAAAACCTATGCTTCTAAGGTTATCTCTCAATCTAGTTATTTACCTAAGATATCTAAAACTAGCCAAGATTTGCTAATAAAAGATACATCCAATGGTATAACTAGTTATAGAGATCAGTATGGTTGGTTCACTGTTACAAATCAAAAGAAACAGCATAACAAATCTTCCAACAAGAAAACACAAAATCAGAATATGTTTTTATCTCCTCGAACTAATTCCAAGAATTTATCTGATACAGGAGAGAAGACATCAGCTAGTACCCATAAGTGGATTTCTAAATCATCAGTTAGAAGAAATTGGATGGCTAATGATTACAAGAAGGAAGTTCCTGATAGGAAAATTAATTCAAATTTGAGTAATCTAGCTAAACCATGGTCAGTAAGAAATTCTAAACCTTCTACTGTGATTTCTAAACCTTTGATTATTGATTCTAATGGGATTGTGGTGAATCTAAAGAATAAACCTCTTGTTCGAAAACCTCATTTATATACTTTGAATGATTCCACTAACCCCAAAGGACCCATTCAACGGTGGGTACCTAGAAAAACCTAATTTTGTTTTGCAGGTAATAAAGGTCTGTGTTTAGTATTTCAATCTCGGATACTGTTTAACACATGATCCTGGAATGAGTTTCTTTTCAAGAAAAAATCTCAAATAAGTGCTCGTTACCAATGCGCTTACTTGCCTCTGCATGTTCTGTACAAATCCTTCATCTCTTTCTCTTTCATTCATTATCTGTCAAACATTGATGCTATGCTTATGTGCAATGTGCTTAAATATCATGCAATGTTTGAGGGGGAGAAAAAGGATAATTCATGAATCTAAGGGGAGTTTGTGTATTTGCACTATTTGAAGAGAAACTCATTGTTTATTTTAGAAAAACCAAAAAGGATTTTTTTTCATTTAGAAAAACCAAAAATAAATTTTTTTTCTTTCAATTGTTTTTATTTTTGATCAGATTAAATAAAAAATTTTTTTGTTTTGTTTTGTTGTTGGTATGATTAAACAAAACCTAAGCCCATTTTTTTGTTAAAAGGCCCAATTTCAAAAAGCCCATAAATTTCAAAACGGGTCAAAACCCACCCGACCCTACTAATCGGGTTTCCTCTTCCTTAAGGAAGAGGGAAAACGATTATTTTCCTTTCTTTTCATTTCTTTATTCTATTCCAGTTTCCCATAAACTCTCTCAAATCACTTCAAATTTAATTGTTGGCTGATCATTGAAAAAGGATAAGGGTTTTGTTGGTAATCTCATTCTAAGCATTTTATTCCATAATCACATTGTCTTCAGATCACTTATTCAAGTAAGAAACTGATCTTAAATGATGAACTTATTTTTTTTCATTTCTTGAATTTTGATCGACTGGTAATGCATATGTGATGTTGGAATGATTTAGATGCATGTTTAGGTTATATGTGTATGTTTATTACATGTTTTTATGCTTAGTATTGTGATTTCGAAAATTCAAAAACCTGATATTTTTTGTGAAGAAGATGACCTAAGACGATCTAGGTTATGTTGTTTGATTTAAGTGATGTGAGTTGTTCAGTATTGCTTTCTATGATTCATATAAATGTTTTTACCATGTTTTGTTGTGAAAAAAACTCATTTTGTACTAAGAGATTAACTGAAATAGATAAGACGATTCTGGCAAAATTCTCTTAGTTTCAAGTGTGTTTTGTTTCTAAGACGATCTTGCCCAAGATCGTCTTGGTTCCAAAAACTACATGGAAATAAGACGATCTTGCCAAGACCGTCTTAGTTCCACTTCCTTGTATAAATTTGCCATGTAACCCTTGAGACCAAGACCAGGACGATCTTGTCAGGATCGTTCTAGGGTCTGTTCGCTGTGTGGATGATGAATTTTTTTTGAAAAACAAATGGATGGGTAACTGAACTCGCAAGAGATCGGTTTGCTCAAAACTAATACTTATAAATATAAAGGGAAATCATTGAGTTGATTTCAATTTATATTTCTAAGTGTTAGAAATGTTTCAAAAGGAAAATTGTTTTTCATTGATTTCCAAGACGATCTTGATCAAGATCGTATCATTTTTCTTTCCATCTATTTTCCAAGACGATCTTGAACAAGATCGTCCCATGTTCATTTTTCCATACTTAACATTTTTTCCAATAATTAATGCTAAAACGATCTTGAACAAGATCGTTTCAGTTTTTATCCTTAACCATTTTCAATAACAAAGTTAAAACGATCTTTCTTATGATCGTTTTGTTTCTTCCAAAACCTGAGTTCAACCTCAGGACGATCTTGTCAAGATCGTTCTAGTTTCCATACTTAGAAAAATTTTCAAATTTTTTATTTTTTAAAATTTTGTGTGGTATGACAAAGTGCTTTGTATTATCATATAATCACAATATATTTGAAATACGAGGAATTGAACGCCTTTGTGTACTTCCTTGCTATTTTTAAATATATTGTACTTATATGATTATACTTTAATTTCTGAGTTTATCTTCTCATTTCAAAAAACTTATAAAGAATACACTGAGTTGATCGCCTTTGTGAACCTCTTTGTATTTTATATAAATCATTTGAGTGAAACTTGTTATTTGCTTTTCAAACATTATTTTATGTGTGCGTTAAATTTTCTTTTTTGTCTTAAAACAGAAAAAAAAAAAAAAAAATGGATCATCAAGAAGTTATTGAATATGATGAAGAGATTGCTCTAAATGAATCAATTGAAGAAATTCTCATTGCCGGAAACACAAGAAATATGAGAAATAACAGAGCATTATATGATCCATTCATTGCTCCCGGTTTTCAAATAGTTCCGAGAATTCTTCATAATCATCCTCTCACATATGTACTTACTGTTGAACAAGACTTAGCTGAAGTCTATCTTTTTGAAATGTGGAGATCCATTACTTTTGTTCAACCTTATGATCCAACAAATCCAAGAGCCAAAGCCAAATCAAAATCTCCTGAACTTCGTCGTCAAGGCTACTTTCAGTATCAGTTGACTTCAGGAGAAACAACATATGAGTTTGAGTTTAATATTGATGACTTCAGAAGGATTTTAAGACTACCTGAAGCAGACTTCAATGGACATGTTGATTATGATGAATTTGAGTCCAATGAAGAAATGTTTGCTGCCTTGATTTCAATTGGCTATGAAGGTCCTTTATCCAGGACAAGAGATTTCAAGTTGAAAAATCTACCAAAGATTTGGTATTATGTGTATTCCATCCTAAGCAACTGCTTAACCCCTTACACAAGAGGGATGGACAATCTGACACAGCCGATGCTGCACATTTTATGGTGTTGTTTTCAACAGACATTATGACATTGCTCAACTTCTGTGGGATCAATTGATCGTATTAGTAAATGGCAAAATCTCTGCTCCCAAGAAGTATATTCCATTCATTAGATTTCTAACAGCAATTGTCTACAGTGCCGTCAGACAGGAAAGTGTAACACCCCGCTAAAGCGGAATATACGGGATGTACAGACAAGCACAAAAGCACACAGTACAAGTTCCAACACAGCCAATAACATAAAAGAAAAGAAGTACAAAAGTTATTACAGCATTTGGGATATACCCAGAATAGTTAATAATCAAAAGACAGAACAATTGTCTTGAAGCATTGGAGTCTGAACTGAATAAGCAAAGGGAGATCTTCACGGCTTCCGGTCTTGAACGTACGAGCAGTCGCCACAAGAGATGAGCTTTAAAGAGGAAGACTCCTATGCTAAGAGATCTACTAGTCTAGCCTGAAAAGCATGTAAGTTCAAAGGTCAACTACAAAGTAGTTGGTGAGATTCACATAAAGTACTAGTACGTATACATATAATAATATGTAGAGTAGGAACAAGTCATAAGATCTGTACGTTTAACAAAAGTGCTTTGTGATAGTAAGAACAGTACAAGAACATATAATGAACTTTAACTGAGTTGTCACTGCTAACCCGATTGGCCAGAACTGCACTGTAATGAACTTATGCACATAATAATCAAGTACTTTCACGAAGATCTAAACCAGAACAAGAACAGATAATATGCATCCTCCAGAACTGCGGAGAATGAGGGTGGGCCTACCCTAAACAGCGCTGTCCATAATTATCTATGGTTCAATCCCTGAACTGTGGGATATGAATTGATAGCAGTGAATAAGAACTGAACAAGTACAAGTACGAACTAGAACATGTTAAAGATCAATATAGTAGTGTGGAGGTATTTAAGATCCTGCCCATTCAAGACTTAAATACTCCCTTAAACAGTATAAATGTATTCAAGGTCCTGCCCATTCAAGACTTAAATACACTTTTAAATAATTAGGAATCCTATCATAAGTACCTCGTAAGATCATAAAATGATGCGTGGAATAGTTCAAGATTATAATATAGTACGTAAAGTAGTTCGAGAACATATGTACAAGTACAAAGTAGTTTTCATGCTTTTCAGTCCCCGATAAAAGAACTTGAACAAAATGTACGAAAGGGGGATTAGTGAACTCACAGTGATCTGGTACAAGTACAGTTTATAGCACAGAGAACAAACACCGAGATAGATAAGTTATATCTATCGAAATCCAAGTACGTCTTGCTGGATGCCTAAGTACAAGTTATTGTTCATAGATATGTACACATATTAGTTCAAATGACTATTTAATTACTGAAATGTACTTGATGAACTGATGATTTGGTCCTTAATGATCTTTGAACGTTTTGACTCAAAATGAGTTTAAATGAACTTTAAGTACATGAACTGGACTCGAACTGAACGTCTTGGAACTCACACACAAGTAAATATAATGTTAATGTGCCTTTAATAATGATTCCTAGCCTTAGAACTTAGTTTAGTTGTTCATAGAACTCGTACCTTAATGATTAAGTTGCATCATGATATTAATGTACTAGTCAGAATTGTTTTAGAGTTTTGTACTAGATCAGGATCGTTTTAGGAGACACAAGGATCAGAATCGTCCCAGGGTTTAGCACAAGATCTTCCTAGGTTTGGCACAAGATCGTCCTAGGTTTTCTGTTCAAGATCGTTTTAAGTATTAAAGCTCAAGACCGTTTTAGGTGCATTAAGTTAAGATCGTTTCAAGTTCCAAGCATAAGATCGTTTCATGTTTCTGCTCAAGATCGTTTCATACTTCTGCTAGCTCAAGATCGTTTCATGTTTTAGTATTTAGATCGTCCCGTAGTTTAACATTTAGATCGTCTTAGGTTCAGAGTCAAGATCGTCTTAGAACTTCAAGTTCGAGATCGTCTTAATCATTTCAAGTACAAGATCGTTTTAAGTACATTGAACAAGATCGTCCTGAAGGACATTAGGCAAGATCGTTTTAATGATTCAAGGTCAAGAACAAGGCACATGATCATTGCAAGAACAAGTGTTGAGCAAAACCGATCCAAAGGATCAGTTACCCAATAAACGTGCCAATCAATATCTTAACACCACACAAAACTGAACGAACAAGAATTTTAGGGCATTGAGCAGCCTAGGACGATCTTGGGGACCAAGATCGTCCCACC
Organism: Erigeron breviscapus; assembly: GCA_034093135.1. Lineage (NCBI taxonomy): Eukaryota > Viridiplantae > Streptophyta > Magnoliopsida > Asterales > Asteraceae > Erigeron > Erigeron breviscapus. The sequence goes on from CM067171.1 coordinate 117,584,125, forward strand.
TCAAGACCGTCCCACTGCCTAAACGGTTGGAACAAAGAACAGAACATAGCTCGAAGATTTAGATAATTCCGGGGCTTGTTAGAACATAGAACTAGTGCATATATGCATAATAACATCATTTAATAACACTTTTACTGGTTTCCAAGATCAAATATCACATGAACAAGTTGTGCCTTCAAGAACAAGTTGTACCTTCTCCTTCAAAAACGGGTTTGTAAATTAAAGCATGTTATGACCCAAATTTGTTCATACAAATGTTGTTAAACACATTTAGACACAAACCCATTGATTATTAACACGATTTTCAATCAAAATTGGACCAAATCATCAAGAACATGAACTTAAGAAAGTACACTTTTAATTTGATCAAAAACTCATAAATTGTTGTTGTTACCTGAGATTTGATTCCAGAATTAAGTTTTGATTATCACAATGATGCTAGAAGTACAAACGATTTTGATTTAACAATCCAAAATCAAAAGATGAATTTTTGTGTGTTTTATGGCTGCCAGAGTTTTTAGTGAGAGAAGTGAAAAAAAAGAAGAAGATGAACAGTGGTTGTTTCTCTCACTAGGGTTTTCCAACCTTCCTATTTATACCCTTCCCATATTAAATGAACTCATTAAGTGCAAGGACTATTTGCGAACTTTTTGAACTAGAACTTTTATGAGCACGAACGTTTATGAACCGAACTTTAATATTCCAACGTATTTAATCATAAATTTGTCATATAAATCATGAATTAAGATCAAATCGACCTCCATATAAGCACATAATTTTAGGTCTAAGGTATGTCAAGAACTTAAATATATATTGAATTGTCTAGCCGTTCAAATGGCGAAAGTACTTTCTAAAGAACTTATTTAGAACATTTCTAAGACGGTTGTTACAGTAACGGTATGCCCAAGTATAATCAACATGGAGGATACCGTCAAGGGTGTATATTTAAAGACTTTAAAAGTTGTGGGGCACCGGAGTTCGATGGGAAAGGTGGTCCCACGGAATGTATAAGGTGGTTTGAGGCGATAGAGGCGGTGATTGAAAGGAGTCATTGCACCTATGATGACCGGATTTCCTATGCATCCGGCATGTTTAGACATGACGCCTTGAGTTGGTGGAACCAAGAAATAACGTTGGGGCGGACTTATAATTTGGAGTGGATTGACTTCAAGAACAAAGTGAAAGCAAAGTTTTGTCCTCCGTATGAACTACAAAATTTAACCATTGAGTTTGCAAATCTCAACATGGAGGGAGCCGATTACAAGGGCTATGTTAGACGATTTCAAGAGTTGTCTACCCTCATTCCTCACTTGGTGGGTACCGAGCCTCAGGCCATCCATAAGTTCGTATTGGGCTTGAATCCTCAAGTCCGATCTTATGTAAACTCCAACATGCCTACTTTTTTGGCTAATGCGGTTAACCAAGCCGGGAGTGTGACTGAAGATTTATTGAGAAGTGGTGTTTTGAGCAAATCCTCATCAAACAAGAGGAAAGAAGTGGGAGAGTCGAGCGGGGTAAAGAAAGTGGGGAGGTTTGACCCCAAGAATGCAAATAGGGGTAGGGTGATGGCGGCGGTGGAACCGGCCAGGAAAGCTTATACTGGACCCCATCCTTTCTGTGGGAGATGCAACCAACATCACCCCGCCAATGCCCAATGCAGAGCATGATTTAATTGTAACCAAGCGGGGCACTTAGCCAGGGATTGTAGGGTTCCAAGAGCGGGCCCAGTGAATGTGGCTCCTATTCGGGCCGTTCCTCCTCAAGGCAACCAACGAAGAGGAGAATGTTTTGAATGTGGTAGCCGTGACCACTACCGTAATAATTGTCCTCGATGGGTGGGACAACAAGTTCAAGTAGCCGTCCACCCCAATTAACTCCAAATGCTCGGGCCTAACCAAAACCGGGGACAACAAGGCCACCAAGTGCAACCACGCGGCCGAGCCTTTGCGGCCAATGCAAATGAAGCCCCCAATGATCCTAACGTAGTAGCAGGTACTTTTCTCCTTAATGGTCACTATGCAACCGTCCTATTTGATTCCGGGGCCGATTATAGCCTCGTGTCCTCTAACTTTGTTCCTTTGATTGATGTGAATCCTTGTGCTTTAAACTATGTGCTTGACATTGAAATGGTAAACGGGTCACTAACTAAAATTAGTCAAATACTTCACGATTGTGTCTTGACTTTGGAAGGTGTCGATTTCTTCATAGACCTTATGCCTTTGGATATTGGGAGTTTTGATGTTATTGTGGGTATGGATTGGTTGATGGCGGTAAATGCAACCATTGATTGTGGCGAGAGAGTTGTTAAGATACCTTTGACTAACGGTAGAATTCTTAGGGTTCAAGGTGAAATCTCCGATTCCTCTAATTCTAAAGTCTTTAGTGCTACCGTCACAAAGGTAGAATTGAAGACCGTTCCTATTGTTTGTGAATTTCCCGATGTTTTTCCGGATGACTTGCCGGGATTACCTCCAACTCGTGAACTAGACTTTCGTATTAATCTTATCCCCGAAGCCGCGCCCGTAGCAAAAGCTCCGTATAGACTAGCCTTAACCAAAATGCAAGAATTACAAACTCAACTCAAGGAGCTCCAAGAGAAGGGTTTCATTCGCCCTAGTCAATCTCCTTGGAGTGAACCTGTTCTCTTCGTCAAAAAGAAAGATGGGTCCTTCAGAATGTGTATTGATTACCGGGAATTAAACAAGCTTACTGTAAAGAACCGGTATCCTCTCCCTAGAATCGATGACTTATTTGATCAACTTCAAGGTGCTAAGCACTTCTCAAAAATCGATCTTCGCTCGGGTTATCATCAACTCCGAGTACATGAAGATGACATCCCCAAGATGGCTTTTCGTACAAGATATGGTCACTTTGAATTCACCGTAATGCCCTTTGGATTGACTAATGCACCGGCGGTGTTCATGGACTTGATGAACCGGGTGTGTCAACCATACTTGGACAAGTCTGTCATTGTGTTCATTGATGACATACTTGTATACTCGAAGACGAAGGAGGAGCATGCTGAGCACTTACGAGAGGTGCTTGAATTACTAAGGAAGGATAAATTGTATGCAAAATTCTCCAAGTGTGAGTTTTGGTTGGAAGAAGTCCACTTTCTTGGTCACGTGGTGAGCGAGGATGGTATTCACGTGGACCCAAGCAAAATTGAAGCGGTCAAGAATTGGAGAAGACCCGAAACGCCATCCGAGATCCGTCAATTCCTTGGATTGGCGGGTTATTATAGAAGATTTATTGAAAATTTCTCCCGTATTGCACAACCACTCACTCTCTTGACTCAAAAGGAGAGAAATTTTGAATGGAGCGAAAGACAAGAAAACGCCTTCCAAACTCTTAAAGATATGCTATGTGATGCTCCTATTTTGACGCTACCGGATGGAATTGAAGATTTTGTTGTTTATTGTGATGCCTCGGGATAAGGGTTGGGTTGTGTTCTTATGCAAAGGGGTAAAGTCATTGCTTATGCCTCTCGTCAATTGAAGGTGCATGAGAAGAACTACCCGACACATGATTTGGAATTGGGAGCGGTTGTGTTTGCTTGGAAGTGTTGGAGGCATTATCTCTATGGCACCAAATGTGTGATTTATACCGATCACAAAAGTCTCCAACACATCTTCAACCAAAGTGAATTGAATATGAGGCAAAGGCGTTGGTTAGAACTATTTAGTGATTATGATTGTGACATCCGTTATCACCCGGGCAAGGCAAATGTAGTAGCCGATGCCTTGAGCCGAAAGGAGAGAGTGAAACCAAGACGGGCTAGAGCTATGAGCCTCACGGTAGGGCCAAATATTCGTGATCGGATCATTGAAGCCCAAATTCAAGCCACCCTACCGGAAAACTTTGGAAACGAGAACCTAGATGGCATGGAACAGCAATTTGACCGAAAGAATGATAATGGGCTATACTTGGTTGAAAGACTTTGGGTTCCTATTTTCGGTAACTTAAGAACGCTTATTATGAATGAAGCTCATCAATCACCTTATTCGGTCCATCCCGGGTCGGATAAGATGTACTTTGATTTGAAAAACTTGTATTGGTGGCCGGGCATGAAGCGTGATGTGGCTAGGTATGTGAGCGAGTGTCTTACTTGCTTACAAGTCAAAGCCGAACACAAGAAGCCACCCGGATTGTTGGTACAACCGGTAATGCCCGAATGGAAGTGGGAGCATATTTCAATGGACTTCATTACTAAGCTACCGAAGACGAGAAGCGGCCGTGATACGATTTGGATGATAGTAGATCGGTTAACGAAGTCGGCTCACTTTCTAGCCATTCGTGAGACCGATAAATTTGACACATTGGCTCGTTTGTACATCAAGGAAGTAATATCTAAGCATGGAGTGCCGATTTCTATCATTTCTGATAGAGATGCCCGTTTCAAATCAAAATTTTGGAAAGCTTTCCAAAAAGCAATGGGTACTCGACTAGACATAAGCACGGCGTTTCACCCACAAACGGATGGACAAACCGAGAGAACCATTCAAACACTTGAATACATGTTGAGGGCATGTGCGATTGATTTTGGTGGAAGTTGGGAAGACCATTTGCCGCTAGTTGAGTTTCATACAACAATAGTTATCATGCTACCATTGAAATGGCGCCCTTTAGAGCATTGTATGGTAGGATATGTCGCTCTCCTCTAGCTTGGGCGGAAATTGGGGAGAGTCAACTTATCGGGCCAGAAATTGTGGTTGAAACGACTAAGGTAATATCTCAAATTAAGGAGAAGTTACAATTGGCCCGTGAACGTCAAAAGAAGTATGCCGATGTGAGGCGGAGACCGTTGGAGTTTGAAATTGGTGATTTTGTACTTTTGAAAGTGTCACCTTGGAAAGGCGTCGTACGTTTTGTGAAGCGGGGAAAACTTGCACCAAGGTATATTGGTCCTTTCAAGATTCTTGAACGGGTTGGGAAAGTTGCTTATCGGCTAGAATTGCCTCAAGAGCTTAACAGTGTGCATGATGTGTTTCATATTTGTAACTTGCGCAAGTGTTTGGCGGATCCTACACATCATGTGCCTATGGACGAAATTAGGGTTGATCCGAATTTGAACTTTGTTGAAGAGCCGGTAGAGATCTTGGACCGTCAAGAAAAGAGACTCAAGAAGAAGCGCTACACCATTGTGAAGGTAAGATGGAACGCTAGACGTGGAACCGAGTTCACTTGGGAGAGAGAAGACCATATGAAGTCTAAGTACCCGCATTTATTTAATAATTAGTGTTTTGTCGAATTTCGGGACGAAATTCTTTCAACGGGGGGATAATGTAACATCCGTGAATTTTGACCCGTTGACTTTTTGTGTAATTTGACTAACAAACTTGTTGAATGAAATAATTGGGCCCATTTGTGATTATATGACTATGTGGTATGTTAGTCGGGTCGTTAATATGTTTGTTTGGCGTTTAATTGTGTAATCGATTGTATTTTGGCTTGTGAAGAGAATCGGGTCGGCCCGTGGGTAGTCCACGACCCACCAGCCACCCATGACCATTTCTCCCCTCCCTTATCTTTTACTTCACCCTTTCATTCATTATCTATCTATCTATACTTCTATTCTCTCAAGTAAAAGGAGCCATCTCTTGTTCTTCACCCTCATTGCATCAAATTAGTGTTTTGGAGCTACCATAGTACAAGAATCATCATCATTGTTGCCTCATAATCTTCATTAAATCATACTTGAAGTTTCTAGTTCAAGCTTTACCCATTTTGACCTAAATTTGGGTTCTAGCTCAAGGAGAAGTTTGTGTAAGTCTAATTCAACTCTTTTACTTCCATTTATGCTTGTTTATATGTTTCTAGTCGTTTTGATGTGATTCCAAGTCTTTAAAATGGTAAAATGGAAATTAGGGTTTAATTTAGGGTTTGAATGATTTGTGAGCGATTATGATGTTTTGGTCGAATTTTTGGGTTGGGTTATGTGTATTTATGGTTAATGATGTTTGGTTATACTTCAAAATGGGTTACGAGTCTTTACAAATCGTTTTGGTATGGTTTGGGTCGAAATTGGGGGTTTTGGGTTCTTAATTTTCTGCATATTTGCTGCTGGTCGTGTTGCTGCCCAGTAAGGGGCGTAACCTACGCCCCTTAGGGCCGTAGGTTACGCCAGGTCTAAATTGCCTGGGCGTAGGTTACGCCATGTTTGGCCGTAGCTTACGCCTATCCCTATTTTCAAAATGATCTTACGCCCCGACCTCCTGTTTACGCCAACTTTTACGCCCACCTTACGCCAAAAATGAACTTTCTAGAGGGCCGTAGCTTACGCCTATCCCTATTTTCAAAATGATCTTACGCCCCGACCTCCTGTTTACGCCAACTTTTACGCCCACCTTACGCCAAAAATGAACTTTCTAGAGGGCCGTAGCTTACGCCTCTTTGGGCCGTAAGTTACGGCTGTTGTTTTCTGAGATGTTCCTTGTTTGACCTAGTTTGACTTTCTAGACCTTTTTACGCGCCGAGTCTTAATCTAATTCACTTCTTATCTTGCATAACATTGATTAAGAGTCTTAGAAGCCATTTAACGCCGAGAAACACTTTGGAAACCTATTTAGGGTTTTGCCGTTTACGTGATAACTTTGTATGTGTACTTATGAATGTTGATGTGAATGTATGATCGATATTTAGGTGTTGGACGCACGGAGAACATTGTACTTCCATAACTCGACTTTATACCGACTTAACTTTTCATAAGTCATCGAGGTGAGTTCGTATCTCCCTACTCGCTTGAGATTCGGGCTGAAAAGTGTAAACCTTGCGTGTTTACTTGCATTTATTGATTGATTGGTTGATTTTCTTGATAGTTGGATTGATGTGATGGTTCATTTCGTTTGATTGGCTTGGTTTACGTTTTGTTAAGTATTTCATTAATATTAGGATAGACGTACATACGTGGAAGTCGGTTATCCCTTCATTAGGTCTTAGATGTGGTGGGAAGGCTGCGGATGACCCTATATATAAGCATCTGAGATACGAAGAATGGATAACCCTCTTAAGTGTATGTACGTATAGTTGGTTTAAGTTGTAATTATTGGTTTATGATTGATGATTATTGATTTTTGGCTCATGTTTGTCGAATGTTAATTATTGGCTTATAACTTACGATTATTGATTGTTGGTTCATGATTGATGCATTTACAATTGATTGTAAGCATTGCATACATTGTTGATGACCCTCGGCAGGGGATTGCTGACATCCTGGTGTATAGATGTATACACCCATCTGATGGATGTAGATCTTGATCCCGAGTATATAGACATATATATCTCGATGTTTTTGAGATGCCGCCTTGTTCATTGTGATGACAGGCGAGTATCGTTGCATAGGTGACCTGAGTTCACGCATAGGATAGGCATGTTGGCTTATTCATGCATTTGGCACATACCTTGGTATTTTCATCATTTGTGAAATCTTATTACACGCTTACTTACTTATGAAATCTTGTTGTTGGACGATATTGTATTGCTTAGAGGCTCACTGTAAGTCATGTCTAGCCTCTACTGGTATTTTGTGCTTATTGATGATGGTTCCTTATGGATCATTTCTACGAACTCACCAACCTTGTGTTGACTATGCTTAGTACACTTTCCAGGTAATCAAGTTATCCCTGGACGTGGAGTTTGATTGTTGCATGCTGTTAAACCCAGGCTTTGGACTTTATGGATCAAGGATTCATTGGCCTTCTTTTGCATTATACTTAGGATTAATTGCCATCTTCTGAATGCTCCTTCGTAAACTTTGATGGTTATTGCTCCTTTTGTATTTTGGTACTTGTTTCGTTTTTGTAATGGATTCATTGAATCTTTAAATGCATTTAGTTCTTGTTCTATTGTAATTCCACCTTGTGCTATATGATTTTCGTAATATTTCGAGCCTCGGCTTGGGGTGTTACAAATAACGCCAGATTCATCGACGACTATATCAATATATTCATCTGAATAAAGGTCCGCCGTGGTTAATTGAAACAAGATCTAATTGCAGTGGTAAAAATAACCCTAAATCTTCAATATCAACAAAACCCCTAAAGCAATAACCAACAAAAACCCAAAATCTTTAGAACCCAACGATTAAAAAAATAAAACATATCTATTACCAAACCTTGACAGAATTTGCAGTAGCTTGAAACCTAGAGGAAGGGATACAGAAGAGTTTTCTTTAGATTGGCTGTTGAATTTCGAATTGAAAGTTGGAGAGTGAATCATCCGGATTGAAAGTCCCAAGGGGAGCGTGCGTTAAAACTTAAAACGCTTTTAATACATTTTGCATTAAGATCAACTACCTGTTTTAAGTTGACAAAATACCAGGACTGCCCCTCACTTATGCTTATTAATAGATAGTAGAGAAGGATAATATAGTATTTTCCCAACTAACTATTTTCTAACATTTAGCAAAAGTGGAAGGGGAAGAATTATTATAAAGTAGTAATAGATAAAAATGAAAGACTTGAACTTTTAAATACAATCACGAAAACATAGTATTAATTGCATTACATAACATAGTAAGGTTATTGGGGGGAAAGAACGGGGAGTGACAAATAGGTTGGGTGAGATTTTTGTTGTGAAACTAAATATGGTGTATACAGCTCAGTTAAAGATCCATGTCAGCAACTTCTAATGACGTGGCATGTCCACATGGCATTTAACGAAGGGTTAGCGTTAAAATCTAACGTTGTTACCTTTATTGAGAATATTTTGCGAAATGAGATCCTTTTAATAAACGATAACTAAATAGATTCCCCTTATTAGGAATTTTGTGTAAAAAGATAACCTTCTTATGGATTTTTCACAACAATAAATCTTGATATATCGTATCAAAAGACATGTGAACAAGTGTTATTGTTGTGATCTATCAATGTATATATTGGGGGTTCCAAGTCTTATTTGATATATATTTGAGATAAATATTGAGTTGTTGTAATTGTAGAAGAAGTAAGATATTATAATTTGTCTAGCTAACTATAAAAATATTGTATTTTCATATTGACTATATCAAACTTTGACACGGATAATAATGTTAGAAAAAGTATTCTACAATTTGCATTATATTCAATAATAATAATTAACCTCGTTTAACATTTTCAATATAACAAATGACTATTTGATCTTTGTTCACACACTAGCTAGAAAATAAATAACGACTCTGCCTTTGGCCCTTTTGGATGTTTGAACTCTTTGTTAAAAGAAAATAATGTTTGTTCTTTTTGTTAAAAGAAAATAATGTTTGTTCTTTTTGTTATAATTGATTAAAGAAAGGAAAAGAGTTTGTACTTCGTAGCTATATATATCTACATTAATTTACGTTGAAACTAAGAAATTTTTTTTTACCTATTTCAGTCTTACGATAATAAGTTTAACGCAACATAAAAACGATGATATATATTTAAACACTACATCAAAATTTACAAATAACCATGAATTTCGATACAAAACTTACTTAAATGTGAACTAAACTTGCATTCTTTTCTTTTTCAACTCATAATATAATGTTACATGATCAATTTCTATTTATTTATTCACTTTTATATAAAATTTGCATATCTAATTAAATTGTCACATATTATCTAAACGCCGACCACCGCCATCAGTGACCTTCAAACGACCGCAAATAATCATGAGCTACCATCATAGAGACATAGACAACCAAAAATCGCTGAAAACTATCGATAGCATCACATTACATATATTTTTTTTTGTAAAGGTATTCAAATTAGAATCATAACTTCTTCATTACTAACCTGTCACGATTAGTATTTTTTAATCTTTTTTTTTCTTTAATATACTTGATTGATAATTGATACAACTGATCAAGTTGAATTATCATTAAATTACAGAGTTAATAATTTATTATTCATACATTAATTTTTAAAAAACAAGTACACAAATCTTGGTGGGTGTTTCACGAGTCAAACCCACATGACCACCCATGTGAACCATTGCGAGCTTCGTTTTCGCTTCATGTTCCTTTTCCATTAACCAATTCTTAAAAAATAATTTCACATGATTAAGATACCAAATTGATATTTATTACCGTTATCCGTTAAAAAAAAATTTTTAATTGTATATATTTAATCTTGGAATGTCCTCAAAATGTACAACACTTATTGACCGGAGATATATCAATCAATTACGTAGAGATGTGTCTGATGAGAAAGAATGAACAAATAACAAAATCAATGTAAAACATATACTCGTATAAATTATTGAAAGGAGTATACTTATAATTAGACATAATTTACCCTTATTTATCATGAATATAAATCAAATGAGAAGGTTGATTAAGGAAAAAAGTTGTTTTTATTTTTATTTTTTATCTTGCTTTTTTTCAATTTTAATTTTTTTCAATTATTTATTTTAGTTAAAAACTCATTTTAAAAAAATAAAAATAAGAAAATAAAAATTAAAAAATATCTTACATATGTGTAAGTTGTACACTTACACAGTGTAAATACTTTATACATGTATAAGTTATATAACTTAAAATTTAAAATGTCACATGTCAAATTCTAATTGGGTGAAAAACCTTCATTCTCTTCTTTCCTAGCTAAACTACCTCTCCCAATATTACTACTCTTATTTATCATAATTCATTAATTAATATTGTTTATTTAGGATTATATCAACTTTTTAAAAAATATTTTTGCTACTTTTAATTAAAAACTTTATCAAGAGTAAAAACAAATGCAAATGACAATCATTTTTATGGTACAAACGTACCAAAGAACATAATGTTAGAAACCTTGTTATTAGTACAATAAGCAAACCAGATTTACCTAATGGTTTTCTGAATTGCTTAGCTCGATCGTAAAAAGATGAGACATTTTATAATTCGTTGACAGTAAAGTGCATCATATGCATATGTTAGACACTTAGCTTAAATATGTAATATTGAATATATTTTTTTAAAGGTGTGAATTACCCTCGGTCGTTGGATTATTAGCCCAATGGTAAGAGAAGTCCTTCCAATGAAAACTAGGATTCAGGGAGACCTGAGTTCTATTGTTGAAGGAGCAAGGTTTACCCTATAAATTGTCGTGACTTCAAACGAATTATTAAGAGGTTTTCCTCTCACTAGTTATTGGGTGAGTGAGCTTTTTAGCATGGATCTGGTTAAGACAACGTAGTCTAAATCCTCCTTATGATATTCGATCCGCACATGTCAAAAAAAAAAAACTCATGAATATCGGGGAGTGTAGCATAATTTGTCTTAACCCTATCCTAATTTAAAACCCCTCAATGAGAAACCGGCCATATCATCCATAGATTTAAAAATAAAATGATATATCCTTTTAATAAATCAACCTAACTATCTGATCGCATGACAAGTGTGATATATCATTAGATATTTTAAACGAATATTGGCCGGTTATAGGAGATCCGCCATTCTTTGTAGTAGTTATTACTTATGTTAGTTTTTGGGGTCGGGTCATGAGTTTCCTTAATGTACTTAGTAGTATTGGTGCAAAGTTAAAGTTGCATTGATCGAATAAATTTATTTTAACGTCTTTATATATGCTAGTGGCGGAGTAAAATTAAAATCTATTAGGTTGGATGAATCTTTATAATTTGTATTTGGTTTATAAGTTTCGATGGAATTGAAATCAAATTTCATTACGTAACATGCTTGGTTGTAAAAAAAAAAATTAATTTCTCAATGTAAACATTTTTTAATTTGAAAGAATCTACATTTTTTAAGGGGTTGGGTGAATTTTAATTCATCCCTTCTTTTAGTCCCCTAAACACAATAGACATTACTTTCATTAGTTCATTTTTTTTTAATAAATCTTATTTCTTGCAAAAATATCCGGTAAACTAAACACGCTTGTAGAATTCTTGAAAGTCCTAACATCTTTCAATTTTTATTTGTAGTTATTAATACAAGAACTTTAGATAATAGGAAGAACTTTAATCCTGACACAATATTAATCGACTTTCTGTCATTTATAAATTAATAAAATAAAAAAATGATAATCTTTTTCAAGTAGTTAATAGATTATGTATACCATTATTACAGTACAAAACATGTTTATGTACTAACATACCATCATGGAATCATTACTCAATGATATGATGCCACCATGTTTCATTACATGACCCTTTCCTAGCTCTATTATTTTTTCCCGGTTAATAAACAATGTAGTATAGTAATTATAAAAAGATTCCTAACTTTACCTTTACGGAAAGATACCCTAATCACTTAGATTAAAATAAAATCAACTACCGTATACTATGTATTTTTTGTTTTAAGCTAGACGGTGAATGGACCGATTTAAGAAAATCCAAGTTTGAGGTCAATATATGATGTTATTATTATGTTAAATAGTCTTAATACCCATACAATATACGAATTTAATATACGTATATACTTGGTCACTTGTTCTTTATGATGCTTTTGTTTTGTGATTTTTGAATATATGATTGAAAATCTTTAGTTGTATGTTGTTCTAGAGATTAATTAATATGCATATCTATAATCCCTTATAAAATAAATCCAACCCCCCTCCTTACTTAATTAAGATTTTGAAATACCCAAATTACCCTCACAAATTCAACCTATTTCTCAGTCATCCATTAATTGTACCCAAAATACCCCTAACAATTTCAATCCACATAAATCTACCGTCAAACCTAATCTAATTATCTATTTATACTTATATATTATAAAACAAATCTAATTTTGTTGAATTTTAAGTTTCAACATTCAACAATTCATCAAAACGACATTACATTAATAACCTACACTACTCGCCGCCGCCGCCATCACCACTAATCGCCACCGCCACCACCACCAATTGCCGCCGCCAACACCGTTGCCCCTACCGCCGCCCGCCACCACCCATTACCGACCGCCGCTATTACATCGCCACCGCTGCATCGCGCGGATACCCTTCTAGTTAATTCAATTCATACATAAATATGTGTACATCAATATGTTTTTATTTTTAAATAAGTAATATCAAATAATTCTATTAATTATAATAATTGGAAACATAGTTGGATTAGGATTCTTAATCTAAATAAAAATTATTATTTCAAATATTATATTATAGTTATCTATATCTACATATAAAAAGAATAGCCTCCTTTATTTATGGAAATGTTGAAATTACTCTATGCAATATGACAATAATACCCTCAACTCTTCTTCTAAATCATCATCTTCTTTATTTACTACAGTAATTTAACTATCTCCACTACTATACCTGATAGCGCACCAGCTACGCCGCTCATGATAAGGGGAACGGACCCTGAACCGTGACCGCAGGACACCCGGAGTGGTCAGAGCGGGGCATGTACGTCTAGGCTTGCGGGAGAGCTGGTAGAAGGAGACAAGGACTGACCAGACCGTACGAGTACTGCCCCAAGTACTTTACTTTACAGACTATGTCCCCCTTTATTACACTACGAGACAACACCACATCCCAAATCCTTATTGGATCGTACGAGGGGTCGAGGGCCCAACCTAGATCCATAACCCCTATAAATACCCATCCCAAATCCACATTTGGGACATGGCACTATTCACATACCCAAAATACTCCTAACAATTTCAATCCATTCAAATTTACCGTCAAACCTTAATCTAATTATCTATTTATACTTATATATTATAAAACAAATCTAATTTTGTTGAATTTTAAGTTTCAACATTCAACAATTCATCAAAACGACATTACATTAATAACCTACACTACTCGCCGCCGCCGCCATCACCACTAATCGCCACCGCCACCACCACCAATTGCCGCCGCCAACACCGTTGCCCCTACCGCCGCCCGCCACCACCCATTACCGACCGCCGCTATTACATCGCCACCGCCACATCGCGCGGGTACCCTTCTAGTTTAAATTAATTCATACATAAATATGTGTACATCAATATGTTTTTATTTTTAAATAAGTAATATCAAATAATTCTATTAATTATAATAATTGGAAACATAGTTGGATTAGGATTACTTAATCTAAATAAAAATTATTTTTCAAATATTATATTATAGTTATCTATATCTACATATAAAAAGAATAGCCTCATTTATTTATGGAAATGTTGAAATTACTCTATGCAATATGACAATAATACCCTACTCTTCTTCTAAATCATCATCTTCTTTATTTACTACAGTAATTTAACTATCTCCACTACTATACCTGATAGCGCACCAGCTACGCCGCTCATGATAAGGGGAACGGACCCTGAACCGTGACCGCAGGACACCCGGAGTGGTCAGAGCGGGGCATGTACGTCTAGGCTTGCGGGAGAGCTGGTAGAAGGAGACAATGGTTGGCAAGCGGGGAAGCATTAGCGGAAATGTTTTAACAAATGAAAATTGGCAGAGAAGGTACAACAATCAAAGCAAGAAAGAAAGCGAAAGACAATCAATCATTGAAGCAAAATTAAGAAACACTCCGACTAAAGGCAAGAAAGAACGCCAGCTCGTAATGGTGACACACGAAAAGCATGAGTCGGAGCAGACGAAGGGAAGAGCATCAAAATATCATGGAGTAATAAGTTTCCCTATCATACCAGAAACCGAGACGCACGACGGACCGATATTGATCAGGGCAGTCATCGGAAACCACCCAGTGGGAAGAGTACATTTGGACACAGGAAGTGGATGTGAGATTATGTACGGACAGTGTTTCCTAAAACTAAGACCAGCACTAAAGGCTCAGAGGAAGGACTCAATAGGCCCGTTGGTAGGGTTCTCAGGAGAACGGTCGTGGCCTCTAGGCGAAATAAAACTTAAGATAATGATTGGTAGCGAACCAAAAACCAGGACCGAGGAGTTAACCTTTATAATAATAAGAGCCTCCTCACCATACAACGTGATTCTAGGAAGGACGACGATGAGAAAGATGGGCATAATCCCATCACCACTACATGGAATGGCGTTATTCTCAACGGAGGAAGGTGTGGGGTGTGTGATGTCCGAGCGCAAGAAAGAACAATATTGTGCACAAGTTGATGCAACGCCGAAACAACTACCAGAGAAACAAATAACTACCACAGACAAGGTCGAACGGATATTCATCAATCTTGCCCATCCGGAACAGTTTGTATCCATTGGAAGCCAATTACCACTAGCGACAAAGAAGGGATTGACGGACCTGTTAAAAAAGAACGTTGATATTTTCGCCTGGACACCAACAGATATGACAGGAGTCCTTAGGAAACTAAAGTTTGGGGATGAAGTGTTCGACACATAACACAGGCTGAACGCGAGACCACATATCGAACCGGTGAAGCAGAAGAAGCGAAGCCTAGCATCTGACCGAAGTAAGGCCGCACAGGAACAGGTGATGGACCTAGTAAACGCATGGCTACTACGAGAAGTGAAGTACCAAAGCTGGGTAGCTAACCCAGTTATGGTAAAAAAGCATGATGGAGGATGGAGAATGTGCGTAGATTTCACGGACATAAACAAGGCATGTCCAAAAGATTGCTATCCATTAATAGAAATAGATTGGAAAGTGGAATCTGTGACATGATTTCGTCTAAAATGCTTCCTCGATGCATACAAGGGTTATCACCAAATCCAGATGCACCCGGATGATGAAGATAAAACCGCATTCTATACGGGTGAAGGAATCTATTGCTTCAGGAAAATGCCATTTGGACTGAAAAACGCAGGAGCAACATACCAGCGCCTAGTAGATAAGGCATTTGGAGGACAGATCGGACAAAACCTAGAGGCGTACGTGGACGACATGGTGATAAAAAGCATAACAGAAGAAGACATGCTATGGGATATACAAGAAACCTTTGAAACCCTACGATCCATCGGCATGAAGTTAAACCCAAAAAAGTGCGAATGGAGGAAGGACAGTTCTTAGGACACATGGTGTCAAGGCAAGGCATAAGACCGTTAGAAGAAAAAGTGCGAGAAATAAAACAAATGAAGTCACCAAAGACCATGAAAGAGGTGCAATGCTTGAATGGAAGGTTAGCAGCCCTACACCGCTTTCTCTCGAAATCGGCAGACAAATCAATGTCGTTCTTCAAAACATTAAAAGGGTGCTTAGAAAAGCAAAACTTCAAGTGGACCCCTGAAGCTGAAAGGGCATTTGCAGAGCTGAAAAGTTACCTAGAATACATACCAACCGTAACGGCCCACGAAAAGGGAGAAGTTCTGCAGATGTACTTGGCGGCGTCAGAGGAAACAATAAGCGCAGTCCTGGTAGCGAACAGGAAAGAGGGTCAAAAGCCTGTCTACTTTGTAAGTAGGGTGCTGCAGGGGCCAGAAACGCGATACACGGAGATAGAAAAGTTAGCTCTGGCGCTAGTACATGCAACAATGAGGCTCGGGAGGCACTTCCAGGCTCACACAATCGAAGTACTAACGAACAGACCCATCAAACAAGTACTCACGCGACTGGAGGTGTCAGGAAGGCTGGCGAAATGGGCAATTGAATTAGGAGAGCACGGAATCAAATTCCGACCAAGGACATCAATTAAAGGGCAAACATTGACAGACTTCTTGGCAGAAACGCCTCCAGAAAGAAAGAATGGCAAGCGGAAAGCACCGGAGGCACACGACGTAGAGACATCAATAACCGGAGAAACACCAGTGGATATAAGAGCATAATCATGGAAACTGTATACAGACGGAGCCTCCAGTGCGGAAGGATCAGGAGCAGGACTTATACTCACAAATCCGGAAGGCAAAGAGTTCACGTATGCCCTGCGCTTCAATTTTAAAGCATCGAATAACGTATCCGAATATGAAGCGCTACTAGTATGTCTCAGAATCGCACGGAAGATGGGAGTGAATCACATAAACGCATATGTAGATTCGCAAATAGTGGCTTTCCATGTAACAGGAAAGTATGAAGCAAAGGAACCAATAATGAAGAAATACCTCGAGAAAGTAGAAGAAATCAAGCAGCATATCAAGTCTTTCAAAATACAGAATATTAGCAGAAACAAAAATAAAATCACGGAAGCTCTGAGCAAACTAGCTTCCACAACGTTCTCACACCTAACAAAGAAAGTATCGGTAGAGACATTAGAGAGAAGTTCCATCGAAGAAGAGCTCGTAGTGAACGCCGTTGAAGAGGATGGACCAACATGGATGACACCGATGGTTGAATTTTTAACCAGCGGCATCCTCCCAGAGGACCAGGATCAGGCAAGAAAGATAAGGGTGAACGCGCCGCAATACATACTTCAGGATGAGGGACCGTATAAGAAGTCATACATGGGGCCATTGCTGAAGTGTGTCGGACCAAAGCAGGCGAGCACTGTGATACAGGAAGTACATAAGGGCTCATGCGGCCTGCATGCAGGACCAAGAACAGTAGTATCTAAGATAATGACGCTAGGATATTACTGACCGTCCATGCACAGGAGCGTAATGGAAGAACTACGAACTTGCGAAGCATGTCAGATACATGCCACGGTCTCAAAACACCCAAAAAACGAAATGATACCGGTAACATCGGCATGGCCATTCTTTAAAAGGGGAATAGATATAGTGGGACCATTCCCATAAGCCCCGGGAAGGTTGAAGTTTGTAGTAGTAGCAGTAGACTATTTCACCAAGTGGGTGGAGGCGAAACCGTCGGCAACGATATCCGGAAGACACATGGAAAAATTCGTATGGGAACACATTATTACACGATTTGGGATCCCTAAAACCATCGTAAGTGACAATGGCAAGCAATTCTGCGATGGAGCATTCAAGCTATTTTGTGATAACCTGGGAATCCGACAGTCTTTCACCTCAGTTGCACACCCACAAGCAAACGGCCAAGTTGAAGTAACAAACAAGGCGATCGTAAGGGATATCAAAGCAAGACTAGGACGAAGCCAGTCAGGATGGCTAGATGAGCTGCACCAAGTCCTATAGGCACATAGAACAACGCCAAAGGCTAGTCACGGGGTCACACCTTTCAGCCTGGTATACGACACGGAGGCGATGATACCACCAGAGGTAACTATGCCAACAAGTCGAAGGTTCGTGAATAAAGAAGATAACAATGAAGAGCTAAGAACAAACCTAGACTTATTAGAGGAAAGAAGAGAAATGGCCACAATAAGAGAGGCACAACACAAAAAACAGATGCAGAAGTACTACAACCAGAGGGTACGGAAAGTCACCTTCGTACCCGGAGACTATGTACTCCGGAACAACGAAGCAAGTAAGGCTGAACATGGAGGAAAGCTCGGACCGCAGTGGGAAGGACCATATATTGTAAAAGAATCATGTGAAAATGGGTCATACAAGCTTGTTACGCTAGGAGGCAGGGAATTACCAAGGACTTGGAACGGGGCACAACTGAAAAGGTGCTATGTTTAAGAGGCAATTAATGGAATGAAACCTATTTCCGAACCTCATGATCCTAACGAATACGAGCGCAGCACACAAAATCTTTCCTACGGACTACATATCTATAGCCCAGGCTATGGAATGGACCTAGGAAAATCAGCTAAGCAAAGCTACAGAACATAGACGAACACCCCGTCCAGCCCAGGCTGCGGGATCATACCTATGAAATTATAAAGACGCGTCATATAGATTTTCTGTCCAGCCCAGGCTGCAGAAACTCTACCTGTCCAGCTCAGGCTACAGGAAAGCACAAAGTGCAGAAACTCTACCTGTCCAGCTCAGGTTACAGGAAAGCACAAAAGTGCAGAAACTCTACATGTCCAGCTCAGGCTACAGGAAATCACAAAGTGCAGAAACTCTACATGTCCAGCTCAGGCTACAGGAAAGCACAAAGTGCATGAACATTTATTACCCGTCCAACTCGGGATGCGGGAAAGCACAAATTACATTTCACAAAGCCGACCTAGGTCGACAGCAGCATCAAGGGAAACAAATGGATACAACAAAGTTGGGAGTACAAGCTCCCATTATTCATAACAAAAAGTAAATTGTCATAATTCATTGATGTGACCAATTTATATAGATCGCCCACATCATTATTGGCCTTTTTCGTATGTGTTTTGAGTCAATTTTGTATGCATTTGGCGCGTTTATGGTGTTTGTTAGTGCTTTCAGGTTCTTAGCAGGTTGTGCGTCCATTTGGTGCATTTTCTGACGATTCTAGGCCAAGATGTTGATCCGAGTGTTCGAGAGCTGTTAATAAAGAAGAACCAAAGATTTCAGCAAGTTTCAGCTGCGCCGCAGTGGGAGGGATGTTGCCCCACTGCGCCGCAGTCACTGGTGAGAAGAACCAAAGAATTCCAGAAGAATTACACTGCGCCGCAGTGGGAGGTATGTTGCCCCACTGCGCCGCAGTCATTGGGTGCCGAAGACAAATGCTTTCCAGAGGATTATCATTGCGCCGCAGTGGGAGTGCACCAGCCCCACTGCACCGCAGTCAAGGTCGAGAAAAATACCTCAATTTCCAGAGATATGCCACTGCGCCGCAGTGAAGGGTGCACAAGGCTCACTGCGCCGCAGTGAGTGCACGAGGAACTCAGGGTTTCAGCCTTTTTGCATCAGATTTTGGGGGATATAAATAGAAAAATAACCCTATTTCCCAAATCATCAAGTTTTCTTTCTAGGAGCTGTTCTACCACGAATTCTTTCAAGGATCATCTCAGATTTCATCATTGGATTCATTGAAGATTCAAGAACACCCATCTAGATCGTATCTAATTTTCTGTCTTGCAATTTAAATTCAACAATCATTGGTACAATATGTTCTCTTTCAATTTCTTTTATGAATTTCAATTTAGCATGAGTGGTTAGATTTCTAAGTATCCACTTTGATGAAACTTGACGAATCATATGATTGCTATATTTTAATTCAAGAGTTGATTCAATTATCGTTGTGTCATGATCTTTATCAATTAATTCCTTGTGATTTATTCTTTTGATGTTGATGGTTTATGTGTTCATCGTTAGTGGTACTAGGTAAATGTGTTTATCGTTTCAATTTGATTGTCTATGGTCGGTTGTCACCGGTTCATGGTATGACGGTGAATGTCAAATCTATAATAGGAATTAATCGGTAAACGTGTTTAGAAACGGTTGGTGGTACCACGTTTTCATTCACATAGGCATAATTGGTAATTAGATAATCAAGCAAACTAATTGTTGGGGAGATTTTCTAGGCATTGGTGGTACCGGCTTGGGTAATTAAACTAGCAACTTAGGTGTTGGGTGATTTTTGAGCGGTTGGTGGTACCACGCGAGCATTTTTATCCTTTCACGATTATCTTGTCAACTCTAAATAATTTGATCTTTAACGTGTGCAATCATAGCTGAAGTCAAGTGGATTCGAAGTGGATGATCTTTATTTATATTGTCTGAACTTTCTTTACTTTTAATTGTCTTGTCATTTCAATTTCTTTAATTTCAAATTGTCAAAGTTAGGTAGCAATTCGGCTATGGTTCCATCCTTTTTCTAAAACCCCTTTAGCAAACAATTATTTCAAAACCAATCCCTGCGAATGATCTCGGACTTACTACTTACTATACTATATGCGATCAGGTCCACTGCCTGAAAGTGTGTAGTAGTCGGTTTTTAGTGGGTACTTGTTTATAAATTTTACAAACTCGATTTCACACATCAAGTTTTTGGCGCCGCTGCCGGGGATTGTGTGCCGATTTAGTTGTTAATTTAGAGGTTTGATCCTTTCTCACGCGTGAGGAAGTTACTTGTTTTATTAGTTTAGTTTTCTTTTCTTATCACCGGTGCATTTGACGTGTTTGTGTTAGTTGTGTTTGCAGGCATATTGTTTTAGTTGATGAACTTGCGTTCTTCGGGTCTCCCTTTGAATAGTCCTTTGTCTACTCCGAGAAGACCAAGAGGGCGTCGGTTTAACTTCACTGAACCCACAACACCAATACCAACACCATTTTCACCTATAGCTAAGCCCACTCCTGATTCAGACGAGGAAGGGTTTTATTTAGACGAATTCTTTAATTTAGAAGTTAAGCAAGAAGAGATGGGTGACGAACAACCAAGGGATCCAAAGACACTCGCTATGGCGAGAGGGTTCGAACTATTCCAACCAGTCGTGGCTCCGTCATTAGACCTCCGACCATTGATCACACTTTCAATTTGAAAGGAAATCATCTCAAGAGCATAGAAGAGCAATAATTTGATGGAAAAAGGAAATGGGATCCTTACCAACACTTGGATAGGTTTGAAAAGTTGGCCCGGCTTTATCAATATGGTCAAAATCAAATGAATGCCGTCAAACTTGAGACATTTCCCATCTCAATCACCGGAGAAGCACTTGATTGGTTCAATGATCTTCCAGAGAATTCAATCACTACTTGGGACCAACTTAAGGAGGCTTTCATTGGTGAGTTTTATTCACTCAGAACTCAAAGAAGGTTGGAGAATATGATTAGGTCTTTTGAACAAGATGATGGAGAAGATGTTGTAGATGCTTGGGTTCGTTTCAAGGAAATGTTGAGAAATTGTCCAGGTCACAATTTGACTAGGGAACAATATGTGGAGCTTTTCTTTGATGGGTTAGATAAGAAGTCTAAACGAGAATTGGGATATGCTTTTGGGGGTAGTTTCAATTACATTACACCCAATGAAGGTTATCAGATCTTGGAAGACATGGCAAAGGATAACTCAACTATGGATGATGAAAGGTTCTTGAAGAATGAAAGGAAGATGAAGAAGGGCACTAACCAAGGGAGAGTTGCTAAGGCTGAAGCTAGTAATGATTCGGCGGTTATTGGAGATATTAAGGCGCTATCTGAGCGCATGGATAGGAGCTTTACTGCTCAAGAGACTAAGTTTGGAGCACTTGAGAGGGATGTTAAGGTCTTAGCCGATGGGTGTGATCATTGTGGTGATATGCACTATTCTGATGGGTGTCCAAATCAGGCACCCGAAGATGTGAACTATGTTCAGAATCAACCCCAAGGGAATTTCTACCGCAACACCGGTTTCCAGAACTGGCATTCAGGTAATCCTTCTTATAACTCTTCTTTTCAGGCTAATGCTCCTCGTTTTTCAGGTAACAGGTGGCAAAGAGATAATTATCAGAATCAGCCACAACAACAGACTCAGCAAGGACAAGGATCAGGTTCTTCTTCTTCTAATGCCGATCCTAATGCCGAGTTGAGGGAGATGATGAAGCAGTTGGCTAGTAATCAAGTTGAAACAAACACTAGCATTCAAATGATCAGGGATGATACTAAGGCTTTGAGTGAGAGGTTGGATCAGATAAACGGGAAGGTGGAGATCAACATGAAAAATCAGGGTGCTAACTTCAAGGATCTCGAAAGTAGGATGGCAGCTCTTGCTAGGCCCACGGGGACTCTTCCTAGCAACACACAGCAAAATCCTAGGCCTTAGTTTAATTCGGGACAGAAATACACTCCACCTCCAGTCCGTAATGAGCAAGCCAAAGCCATCACCACTCGTACTGGTAGGTCTTATGACCCACCTCCTATGCCTAATGTTGTTGTTTCAGATATGCAGGATAACGGGAGTGATGATGCTGATGTTGATGAAGAGATAGAGATGGAGGAAGATCCGACCGTGAAGACTCCGGTCACTCCACCAAAACCGGCTGTGGTTCCAGAGGTTAAACCATACAAGCCAAAGATACCATTTCCACAGAGGTTCAGGAAAGCAAAGCTGAAGGAGCAATATAACAAGTTTGTGGACATGATTAAAAATGTTCATATTAATTTTCCTTTAGTTGATCTTATTCAGGGGATGCCCAATTATGCCAAGTTCATTAAGGAGCTTGTGACAGACAAAGGGAAGTTTGAAGAGGCAAAGGCTACTTTTCTTAATGCCGAGTGTTCTGCTATCTTGCAGAACCGCATTCCACCAAAGCTTGAAGACCCAGGGAGTTTTCTTATCACTTGTTCCATTAGAACTATTATTTGTAAAGCCTTAGCTGATTTAGGGGCTAGCATCAATTTGATGCCTTACTCGGTTTATGCCAAGTTGTCCTTGGAAGTCCTTCGCCCTACTCGCATGAGTATAAGACTTGCTGAACATTCATTTCAGTATCCCATCGGGATTACTGAGAACATTAGCGTCAGAGTTGGCCATATTGTTTTTCTAGTTGAATTCGTTATCCTCGAGATGGAGGAAGATACGAAGGTCCCTCTTATTCTTGGACGCCCATTCCTTAATACCGCGGATGCTATCATCCGTGTGAAAGACGAGGAAATCTCTTTAGGCGTAGGAACTGATAGGATTGTGTTTAATGTTGAAAAGTCTATCAAGCATTCATATTCTAATGATGAGACTTGTTTTAGGATTGATGTCATTGATGATGCATTAGATCAAGAATTTCAGGAATTCATGGAGACAGATATTGGAGAGGAAGAGATCGCTAATTTAGGATCTGGAGAAATTACTGATGAAGCTTTGTTTGCAGAGGTCATGGCATTGAGCTTGGATGAATCACCTCCCGAGGACGAGACTTTTGAGGAGGTAGTTGCTGACGGGAGTTCAAGGGTACCTAACTCTATTGATGTACCACCTACTGACTTGGAGCTTAAGCCGCTTCCAGGCCATCTAGAGTATGCATATCTGTCAGGTGAGTCTTCTCTTCCAGTGGTTATCTCGTCCTCACTCTCGAGTGACGAGAAAGACCGTCTCTTGTCTGTGCTTAAAGCTCATAAGCGGGCTTTTGCTTGGAAGACCACAGATATCCCAGGTATTAGTCCTAATTTTTGCCAGCATAAAATTGATTTTCTTGATGATGTTAAGCCCGTTGTCCAGAGACAAAGGCGGCTGAATCCTAATATGGAGGAGGTAGTTAAGAAAGAGGTAATTAAGCTTCTTGATGCAGAAATCATTTTTCCTATTGTTGATAGTTCATGGGTAAGTCCTGTCCACTGTGTGCCCAAAAAGGGGGGCATGACAGTCATTGAAAATGATAATAAGGAGCTTTTGGCCACTAGGACTATTACGGGTTGGCGGGTTTGTATAGACTACCGTAAGCTTAATGATGCCACCCGTAAGGATCACTTTCCCCTTTCTTTTATTGATCAAATATTGGAACGTCTTGCAGGGAATGCATATTTTTGTTTCTTGGATGGGTTTTCCGGGTACTTTCAAATACCCATTGATCCCAAGGACCAAGAAAAAACCACTTTCACTTGTCCCTTTGGCACTTTTGCTTATCGGCGAATGCCGTTTGGTTTGTGTAATGCCCCTGGCACCTTTCAAAGGTGCATGATTGCTATTTTCCAGGACATGCTTGAAACTTCCATGGAAGTTTTCATGGATGATTTTTCAGTTTTTGGGGATTCTTTTCATTCTTGCTTGAGTAATTTGGATAGGATGTTGGAACGGTGTGAGAGGGCACACCTTGTTTTGAATTGGGTAAAGTGTCATTTTATGGTGACTGAGGGTATTGTGCTAGGGCACAAAGTGTTCAAGGCCGGGATTGAGGTTGATCGGGCTAAGATAGATGTAATTGCCAAATTACCCCGGCCTTCCAATGTGAAAGGGGTAAGGAGCTTTCTTGGACATGCAGGTTTTTATCGTCGATTTATTAAGGATTTCTCTAAGATTACTCGTCCTATGACCCACTTGTTGGAGAAGGACGTTCCTTTTGTTTTTGATGATGCTTGTTTGAGTGCTTTTCAGGTATTGAAGGAGAAGTTGACTGATTCTCCTATCATGGTAGCTCCAGATTGGGAATTGCCTTTCGAGTTGATGTGTGATGCCAGTGACTATGCTGTGGGAGCTGTGTTAGGGCAAAGGGTTGAGAAACATTTCAAACCCATTTACTTTGCTAGTAAAACTTTGAACCCCGCCCAGCAAAATTACACCACTACAGAAAAGGAGTTGCTTGCAGTGGTCTTTGCATTTGATAAGTTTAGATCATATCTTGTTTTGAGTAAGACCATAGTTTTCACTGACCATTCAGCCCTTAAGTACCTGTTCTCGAAACAGGATGCTAAACCTAGGCTATCCGTTGGATTCTTTTGTTGCAAGAATTTGACATTGAGATAAAGGATAAGAAAGGGGCTGAAATTTGGCTGCCGACCATTTGAGTCGTTTGGAAGATCCTCACCGGGAGGAACTTCGTGATGGGGAGATCAATGATCACTTCCCCGATGAGTCTTTAATGTTTATTTCTAACTCTGATGATGCTCCTTGGTTCGCATATATAGCTAATTATTTGGTTGCAGGTGAGATACCTAATGATTTCACGTCCCAGCAGATGAAGAAGCTCATATCGGATGTTAAGCGTTATTTTTGGGACAATCCATACTTGTTTCGTGTTTATGCAGATGGTATGGTTAGGAGATGTGTTGCTGGAGCTGAGACTAGAGAAATTTTGGATGCATGTCACTACGGGCCAACTAGGGGTCACTATGGTCCTTCAGTGACGGGTAAGAAAGTTTTTGATGCAGGTTTCTATTGGCCAATAATTTTCAAGGAGGCCCAGACTTTGGTTGAGACTTGTGACATCTGTCAGCGACAGGGGAACATCACTAAATGGGATGAGATGCCTCAACAGAGCATTCAGGTATGTGAAGTATTTGATGTCTGGGGTATAGACTTTATGGGACCTTTCCCACCGTCTAATAAGTTTCAGTACATTCTTGTCGCCATTGACTACGTGTCTAAATGGGCCGAAGCCAAGGCTTTGCCCAAGAACGATGCGCGTGTAGTCATTGATTTCTGAAACAGTTGTTCTGTCGTTTTGGTTGCCCTAGAGCTTTGATTAGTGACCGTGGAACCCATTTTGCAAACCATCAGTTAGCCAAAGTGATGAAGAGGTACGGTGTTGTCCACTATTTTTCTACCTCGTACCATCCACAGACCAGTGGTCAAGTGGAAAACACAAATAGGGCCTTGAAGAGGATTTTGGAGAAAACTGTTGGAGATAACCCCAAGGTGTGGTCAAAGAATTTAGATGACGCCTTGTGGGCGTTTAGGACGGCTTATAAGACGCCGATTGGCACCACACCATATCGGTTGCTCTATGGCAAAACTTGCCATCTTCCTATTGAGATAGAGCATAAGGCATATTGGGCTTTAAGGAATTTGAATTTGGATTTGATGGAAGCGCGTGAACTTAGAATGTTGCAACTCCATGAGCTTAGGTTAGGTGCTTATGAGAATTCGAGGCTATATAAGGAGAGGACCAAGATTTGGCATGATAAGAGGATTCTTAGGAAGGAGTTTAAGGTTGGGGCTAAAGTGTTGTTGTTCTTGTCTAAATTTAAGATTAAGCAACCTAAACTAACTTCTAGATGGATTGGACCGTTTGAGATTAAGCACGTATACCCATCGGGTTACGTAGAGTTGTTTAAGCGAAATGGTGAAGGATCGTTCATTATCAATGGTCATCGACTTAAGCTATATTTGGAAGAAGAGCAGGTTGAGGGGGTATTTGAGGAGATCCCCGTCTTTGAGTTGAATACTTGTAAGTTAGTCGAGTCAAGCTAAAGACTCGTTAATAACTTAAGCGCTTCCCGGGAGGCAACCCGTGTTTATTTTATCGCATTTTACTTTCCTTTGAATTAGTTAGTTCTAATCTTGTTTTAGTTAGTAAGTGCAGACGTGGTTCCGATTTGATGTAGTTCCGGGTAAGTTTGTTTCATGTTTGACATATTCAAAAAGTGTGAAGAAAATTTCCAGAGATTTCTCACTGCGCCGCAGTGAGGGGTGGAAAGTCTCACTGCGCCGCAGTGAGAATCCTCTGCGCCGCAGTGGGGTGAAAACCTCCCACTGCGCTGCAGTGGGAGTGAAACATCTCCACTGCGCCGCAGTGGGAGGCTGGGTAAGTCAAGATGAGGCCAGGTAAGTGTGGGTTTCTTTTACTTTTCGACTTTCACTCTTTCTTCTTTCTTTCTCTCATCTAAGAAAAGAAAAACCCACCCATTATTTCCCATCACGATCCTCCATTCCCTTCCATCTTTAATCCTTTCTCCAGATTTTTATCTTCATACATTGCATTATGGGAAGAAGTGTAAGTTTCTTTCTTTAGTTTCATTGTTATTTTTCTTTTATTTTGAATTTTCAATTTCTAGGGTTTATATGTTCGAATTAATTTAGGGGTTTTGATGTTTGTGGGCAATAGAAGCTAATTGGGTGTTAAATCTTTCATCTTGTTCATCCATTATTGATTTTAATTTTGAAATTAGGGTTTTGGAAAAATTGGGGATTTGTTATGAACAAGTGTGGGGGATGTATATGTCGATTTATGTGGAGATTATTGTTTCATTATTCCCTGAATTTGCTTGTTTGATTACCCCCTTTTTTGTGCCAAGTCGTGATGAACCCTAATAATGTGCCCAGATTTTGTGCCTCACTGCGCCGCAGTGAGGAGGTTAGTTGCTCACTGCGCCGCAGTGAGATTCATCTATTTTATGTGCTTTTTACCCCACTGCGCCGCAGTGAGGGTTAAGTATGCTCACTGCGCCGCAGTGGGGGCCTTTCCCTGCCAACATTTTCAACTTGTTTAATATGGTTCCCAACTTTGCATTCTCATTACTCACGATTGGTCGTTTTCATGTTTGTGAATGCAGGGAGCAACTGATAAGGCCGCGGGAAAACGAAAATGGTTGAAGGGCAATCTAGTGAGGCCGTTGATGTCCCGAGTCAAACTTCCAAGAAACAGGTGGAGGTGCCGCTTACATTCATTGAAGGTGAACTGAACGAGAGGCATGCTTGGCTCTCATTCGGAGGTGTTAAGCAGCCACACAAGAACGTCTACAAGAACAAGTTGTATAAGCTTGCTAAGCATGCCGTCTGTCCCGCGAGATATTTACATCCTATTCAAGCTCAGGTATATGGAGTACAGGAGGACATACGAAGATGGTTTTCTATGAGTTTGAGAGTTGGAGGGGAGTCAAGAGGGCATGACGTGAATTGTGATATTTGGCGGCGGGTTTTTGCTAACCGTGAGCCCGCCTACCGTGAGTTATGCTTGGAGTTTTATTCGACTTTGAAGCTTAAGAAGGAGTTGGGAAAGTCAAGGATATTTTTGAAGAAAGGATTGTCTGGTTTTATTGTGGGGGACAACAGAGGAAGCTGTCGATTGCTGAGTTTAACTATTATTGTGGGATGTATACGAGAGAGGAGTTATAGAGTGCGGAACTTAAGGCTATTTTAAAGAAGGGCTATTGGACAGGAGCCGATTTGGGTGATGGAGAGTCTATTTTGGAGTATTTCACAAGGATTTCGGGAGGAGAAACTTGGACATACACTAGTGGTGTGTCAAAGATAAAGAACGTACGTTTGAGGTTACTCCACCGCATGATTGTGACATTCTTGGTGCAGCGATCTACTCATTGGGAAAAAGCTTACCAGAATGATTTATGGTTACTTATGCTCTTTTCTGAAGGTGCTCCATCAAGGTTTGCTTTGCCTCCTCTTGTACTTCTTGACCGAATGTGTAACCATTCTGATTCGAATTTGGTTTTGGGACATTTCATCACGGTTATTTATAAGAGGATGGGAGTCTTTGCTTCAGATGATTGCCAGACTTATCTTTCATTACCAGTGCATCAGGAGGGTTTTACGTATAATGAGCTTTGGAGGGGAAAGATTTTAAAGAAGAAGAAAGCAAATGAGCAAGAGCAGTTGTTGGCTGATGAAGGTGAAGTTGAAGGACCACCTCCCGTACAGGAGGTTGATGTTGATGTTGAGATGGCGGAGGGTCAACCGGAACCAACGAGGAGGGGTGGTCGTAACATTCCCATCCCTCGCTCGTTTGACTTAACACTTTTGGGGAACACTGTTCAGAGTATTTATGAGTCTCAGCAGAAGAGTCGGCAAGAATTTGATGCATATCAGAGGAGGATGGATCAGGACTTTAACTGGGTTGGATCACAGCAGGCCCACACTAACTATTGCCTAGATTATTATCAGCCGATGTGGGATGCTCAGTATCATGGCCAGGAGTTTGTTCGACCTGACCTGATTCCTCAGTTCTCTCCACCGCCTATTTATGTCCCCGATTATCGTCAGGGGGGTCAGTCCTTTTTCTCTCATACGACTGCCCCGGGGAACATGTCACCACCCCCACGATTTAGGAGGTTCTCCTCGAGGTCCAGTGCAGTTTGGGGTCTTTCAGGGTGGACATGTTGGCGGTGTTCTTCCTCTTTTGCAGATTTTGATGCAGGTGCTCATTCAGGATTTGATGCTGGTCAGTCGGGAGGAGATGCAGGTGGTTCGGGTGCAGCTCAGGAAGAGGAGTCTGATTGGGTGACGAGTATTTTTGGAACACCCGGATTACCCTATGGCTACCATGGTCAGCAGCAGTAGTGGAGATGATTCCCATCCAGTACCGTGGGATGGAATCATGTGATGATTGGTTATGTTGGTATTTTCATGCCGTTACTTTAGTTATCATTGTCTGGTATCCATCCTACGGGGTGATGAAACATTTGTACTTTCCTTTGTTTCTTTTATTTTCTGCGTGATACTCTTTTTAGTTTGCACTTTGTATGGATATTTGGGATGTGTTCTTGTGATGTGTGATTGAGCAGGTTTGATCCGAATGGATGGCCATACCTATTGTACAACCCAAGTGTGGGGGCGGGGGTCTCATTGGATTCTCATTCTCACCTACATTCATTGGCATCGAATTGTTTGATTGTGTGATCATGTTAGTAGCTCACTATGATGTCACGTGAATATGCTGGCAGTAAGTTCAGCGTAACATTTTTAATTGGCATCTTTACTGACATTGTTTCGCACATTCCGTTTTGGACTAGTCTGTTTCTCCCGTCAAGCAAATTGGACTTCCTTTTTAGGAAGAGCAATTTGTGGTGCGGGGTCGACTTACTGTTTTGAAACGGAATGTGTCCTTAATCCGGTATGTGTTCTCATTCTCTCTATCTATTTTGCTTACCCCTATTTACCCTTGTTTTACCGAGTGTTGGACATTGAGGGCATTGTCCATCTTAAGTGTGGGGGGGTGGCAAATAGGTTTAAGCAACCAGATATATCTCTTTTGTTGTTTTGCCATTGAGAATTCTACCGGTCTTGTAGATGTGTCCCTCTCATAGACTTTTGGATTTATCGAAGAGTAAGGGTTCTATCTTGAACTCTGAACTATGATGTGCATGTTTGAGATTGGTGGTTCCGATTTGGTAGGATGACGGAAGATGATATGATTTGAAACTTGTGTTGAGCTTGTCCTTGTGGTAAATTGCTTTTGTCACTTAATTCATAATAACTTAATGAGCAATTTTACTACAAATTTTTTTTCCTTGGTACAAATTTAATCGGCGACATGTGTTCTGAACGGTTATTGGGTTAATCCTTGTGGATTGATAACATTACTTGCATACTCAAATATCCCAAACACCCAAAAGTTGTGAGATTCATCATTCATTTATAGATGTGCTTGGTGTTGACGGTTTTGGTGTGATTGCCTTATAAATTTGTCCCTCTCTTAGGCTCTTGGATTTATTCGGGAGTAAGGGTTCCATTTCGAACTCTGCACTAAGATGTGCAAATTTGAGGTTAATTTATTCCATTTCCGGGTTACTTTCTTTGATATGAGTGTGCCGGTGATGTGTTGAGCTAGAACTTGGCCTGGTGATCGTTACGAGACCGCAGTGAGATCACTTTTGTGATATAAGTACATTGGATGACGAATTGGCATACTAGGTTTGACCCGTATTTTTCTTTCTATTCACCCCTTGCTTATGTATATATTTACCTTTAGTATACATACTTTTATACATGTACATACATGTTTTGTGTAGCTGGCTACTCTGGTCAGTGATTTTCTTTTCTTTGTAAACCTTTGTTGCACTCATCTTTGGTGCAAGATACATTTAGACACCCCTTTTGAACTTAGCCTTTTCCTTTGTATAAATCCACTTAAATATGTAAACTTTACCTCGCCATACCGATAGTCTAATTTTGGGGGGCCATTGATTGTCATTGGTTTGTTTGGGCGGTTTGGGAGAGCTTCAGTGGGTTGTCAGTTGGAATATTCTTGGTCTATGGGAATACGTCGTTTGGTCAAGTTATTGGGGAATATCTTGGATTGTTCAATTAAAGTATATTGTTATAGACATTGTTCATCATTGTAAGAGGGTGCCTACTAGTAGAGTAAAAATGGTTCAGAATAAAGAAAAAAGTGAAAAACAGAAAAATTAAAAAAAAAAGAAGAGAAAAAGTGAAATAATAAAAAAAGAAAGTAAAGAACTTGGGATACTAGTAGGTATTTCTCATTTTTATATGTCAAAAGAATTGTTGTATCATTTGGTTCGTGAATAGAATGGAAGATTTGGTTGTTCCTAAGTTGTTTGAAGTTGATACACCACAATGGTGTCGGGTTTTGCTTGTTACTTTTGAGGTGTGTTCGTGGGATAACATCTTATGGGTTGGTGGCAATCAATGGTAAGGGTTTGATTAGACTATTTTGTACATAACTTATACTTTTGTTATTTCCTGTTAACACTAGGCCTAAATTTCCCAAATCCCATTGTAAATACCCTTAGCCTAACATTACAACCGATTATATGCCAAATTTTGATGATGTACTTGGTGCTCACGCCATGTCGGTGAAGCTATGATCCTAGTTCAAGCTTATGGTAAGATATGCATCACGACCGAGCAATGAGTGATTATTCATATATATTCAACCCCAATAGTAAGTTCGTTGGAGTAGGATGATTTTGATAGGCTCATTTGTTTCACTTTTGCTTAGTCTTGTTATTGAGGCTTGTGGATTGTTCAGATATTGTCAAAAATTTCGGGTTTTCATTTAAGATTAAAACTGCTTCACCAAAGTCCTTGTCATCGACATACTTGGTTTGGCTTCTTTTTGATAATCGTAATGTGTTTATATAGCTTCGTGCCAAGGAATGCTTTTGCTTAATTTCCATATTTGCTTGAGGACAAGCAACGCTCAAGTGTGGGAGGGATTTGATGCGCCGCAGTGGGAGTGCACCAGCCCCACTGTGCCGCAATCAAGATCGAGAAAAATACCTCAGTTTCCAGAGATATGCCACTGCGCCGCAATGAAGGGATGTTGCCCCACTGCGCCGCAGTGGTGAGGGATGTTCCATGCGCCGCAGTGGGAGTGCACCAGCCCCACTGTGCCGCAATCAAGATCGAGAAAAATACCTCAGTTTCCAGAGGATTATCATTGCGCCGCAGTGGGAGTGCACCAGCCCCACTGTGCCGCAATCAAGATCGAGAAAAATACCTCAGTTTCCAGAGATATGCCACTGCGCCGCAATGAAGGGATGTTGCCCCACTGCGCCGCAGTGGGAGGGATGTTGCCCCACTGCGCCGCAGTGGGAGGGATGTTGCCCCACTGCGCCGCAGTGGGAGGGATGTTGCCCCACTGCGCCGCAGTGGGAGGGATGTTCCCCACTGCGCCGCAGTGGGAGGGATTTCCATGCGCCGCAGTGGGAGTGCACCAGCCCCACTGTGCCGCAATCAAGATCGAGAAAAATACCTCAGTTTCCAGAGATATGCCACTGCGCCGCAATGAAGGGTGCTCCCACTGCGCCGCAGTGGGAGTGCACCAGCCCCACTGTGCCGCAATCAAGATCGAGAAAAATACCTCAGTTTCCAGAGATATGCCACTGCGCCGCAATGAGAGGGATGTTGCCCCACTGCGCCGCAGTGGGAGGGATGTTCCCCACTGCGCCGCAGTGGGAGGGATGTTCCATGCGCCGCAGTGGGAGTGCACCAGCCCCACTGTGCCGCAATCAAGATCGAGAAAAATACCTCAGTTTCCAGAGATATGCCACTGCGCCGCAATGAGAGGGTGTGCCCCACTGCGCCGCAGTGGGAGGGATGTTCCATGCGCCGCAGTGGGAGTGCACCAGCCCCACTGTGCCGCAATCAAGATCGAGAAAAATACCTCAGTTTCCAGAGATATGCCACTGCGCCGCAATGAGAGGGATGTTGCCCCACTGCGCCGCAGTGGGAGGGATGTTCCCCACTGCGCCGCAGTGGGAGGGATGTTCCATGCGCCGCAGTGGGAGTGCACCAGCCCCACTGTGCCGCAATCAAGATCGAGAAAAATACCTCAGTTTCCAGAGATATGCCACTGCGCCGCAATGAGGGATGTTGCCCCACTGCGCCGCAGTGGGAGGGATGTTGCCCCACTGCGCCGCAGTGGGAGGGATGTTGCCCCACTGCGCCGCAGTGGGAGGGATGTTGCCCCACTGCGCCGCAGTGGGAGGGATGTTGCCCCACTGCGCCGCAGTGGGAGGATGTTCCCCACTGCGCCGCAGTGGGAGGGATGTTGCCCCACTGCGCCGCAGTGGGAGGGATGTTCCCCACTGCGCCGCAGTGGGAGGGATGTTGCCCCACTGCGCCGCAGTGGGAGGGATGTTGCCCCACTGCGCCGCAGTGGGAGGGATGTTGCCCCACTGCGCCGCAGTGGGAGGGATGTTCCATGCGCCGCAGTGGGAGTGCACCAGCCCCACTGTGCCGCAATCAAGATCGAGAAAAATACCTCAGTTTCCAGAGATATGCCACTGCGCCGCAGTGGGAGGGATGTTGCCCCACTGCGCCGCAGTCACTGGTGAGAAGAACCAAAGAATTCCAGAAGAATTACACTGCGCCGCAGTGGGAGGGATGTTGCCCCACTGCGCCGCAGTCATTGGGTGCCAAAGACAAATGCTTTCCAGAGGATTATCATTGCGCCGCAGTGGGAGTGCACCAGCCCCACTGTGCCGCAATCAAGATCGAGAAAAATACCTCAGTTTCCAGAGATATGCCACTGCGCCGCAATGAAGGGTGCACAAGGCTTACTGCGTCGCAGTGAGTGCACGGGGAACTCAGAGTTTCAGCCTTTTTGCATCAGATTTTGGGGGATATAAATAGAAAAATAAACCCTATTTCCCAAATTATCAAGTTTTCTTTCTAGGAGCTGTTCTACCACGAATTCTTTCAAGGATCATCTCAGATTTCATCATTGGATTCATTGAAGATTCAAGAACACCCATCTAGATCGTATCTAATTTTCTGTCTTGCAATTTAAATTCACCTAGTACCACTAACGATGAACACATAAACCATCAACATCAAAAGAATAAATCACAAGGAATTTTATCGTTTCAATTTGATTGTCTATGGTTGGTTGTCACCGATTCATGGTATGACGGTGAATGTCAAATCTATAATAGGAATTAATCGGTAAACGTGTTTAGAAACGGTTGGTGGTACCACGTTTTCATTCACATAGGCATAATTGGTAATTGGATAATCAAGCAAACTAATTGTTGGGGAGATTTTCTAGGCATTGGTGGTACCGGCTTGGGTAATTAAACTAGCAACTTAGGTGTTGGGTGATTTTCGAGCGGTTGGTGGTACCACGCGAGCATTTTTATCCTTTCACGATTATCTTGTCAACTCTAAAGAATTTGATCTTTAACGTGTGCAATCATAGCTGAAGTCAAATGGATTCGAAGCGGATGATCTTTAATTTATATTGTCTGAACTTTCTTTACTTTTAATTGTCTTGTCATTTCAATTTGTTTAATTTCAAATTGTCAAAGTTAGGTAGCAATTCGGCTATGGTTCCATCCTTTTTCTAAAACCCCTTTAGCAAACAATTATTTCAAAACCAATCCCTGCGAACGATCTCGGACTTACTACTTACTATACTATATGCGATCAGGTCCACTGCCTGAAAGTGTGTAGTAGTCGGTTTTTAGTGGGTACTTGTTTATAAATTTTACAAACTCGATTTCACACATCATTCATACAGACCCATGAAAGTGCGAATAAGAAGTAAATCAGGGGCATTGTCCTGGAGAACATCAGGAGTGAGCAGAAGAACTAAATTAACAAACATGGCATGACCAGCAGCGAGACGCTCAAGAAAGGGGAACTCCTTATCAGCAACCCGGTCACTTGTGGCCATGAACCGATCGAAGGCCTGTGAGTTGTAATCAGCAGACCCCTCGATATCGACTTCAATCCCGGATTTCGCACGAAGCCGGGTTAAAGCCTGGTGACCACCAGCATCCATAGCCAGCTGCTACAAAACACTAAGCTCTTTGTTAAACTCGTCACTCCTAAGGAATTTCTGGACCAGAGCAGGCAAACCCTTGAAAAGCTTCTCTTTCTGACAAGCTGCTTCATCAAGAGTCGCCTTAAGAACGTCATGCCAAGACTGGAGGTGGCCCAGAGAAACGTCCAAACCCTTGACCTTATCCCGCTCAAGAGAGAGATCCGCAGTGAAAGCTTCCATCCTCGCAACAGTGTCCTCACATTTCCCCCTCCAAGCATCGCGATCCTTAACATGAGCATCCATCTCTTCCACACGACTCCTATTCACCTCATCCAAACGATGTTTAGCAGCAACTATCTCTTCCTCTTTAGCTTTCAAAATCAATCGAAGCTCCTCGAACTGATCGCCCTGGCGAGCAATCTCCAAGTCTTTCCCCGTAACCTCAAGCTTGTCATCCAACCGACGTTTTTCCACATAAAGATAATTACGGTACTCTTGCATAGCAGCAAAGCGACGACCGAATTCAACCTACAGATGATAACAAAAATAACAGTGTCGGTAATGAAGCAAAACAAAGAAACCGAGGAAAAATTAAAATACACACCTGAGCAGTCATGACATCAATGAGAGAATGATTGGCGAAGTCAAGGAAATCACCCTCGGAAAGGCTACCCATAGCAGTCATACGACCAGGAACCATAACATGCTTCACATAATCGGCACGGTCCAGCGGATCCTTCAGCATGCTATTCGGACGGACCCGCTCAAAAGGCGGAACAAACAAACTCGCAGGATCAGCAGAGACCTGCGGAAGAGCAACAGCAGAGTCCTGCGGAGGAAGATCAGACGAAACGCCAACAGAAGGGGCGGCAGGAAGCTTCACAGTACTAAGCCCAGTAGAAGCAACCGCGTCAGAACCCCCAGTAAGAGCTTTTGATAAAGAACCACAGACAGAAAGCTGATCAGAAGATCCTACCGTGACCTTCTTAGGAGCAGACTCCAATGGGATACCAACAATACTCTTACGTTTCCCATCCAAAGGACGAGTGCCATCAATAACTGATCCTCCTTTAACCAACGGACTAGAAGCAGGAGTTCCTTCTTGCAGACCTACGGAGGGTCTGAGCGGAACAGAAAACTCCTTAAAGCCCACTTCCGAGGCATGAGTAGGGGATGGAACAAAGGAAGCGTCATCAAAACCACCTTTAAGAAACTTGGAAAGACCCATTTCTGCAAAACAATAACGCACAAATTAGAAACAGCCGCTAAAGTCTAAAGCACAATCAATACAAATCAAAAAGATACCATCTCCGTCCACAAAAATCCATGGAATGGCAGGATGATAGGCCCAAGAAGCAGACAACCCTTACAAATACAGAACAGGCTCTGGAAAAATACGGTAGCGGAGGGGACGATCAACCAGTTTACTCCAAATGGAAACATCGTAATCCCCGTGGGGAAGAGGGTCCGCAAGAGCCCCCTTAGACCGAGTCCGAAACACTCTCACAGAAGGATAAGAAGACAGAATGATGGAATCGGACACAAATAAAAACTTACTTTTCCCGCCCTTAAGAGAATTAGGAACTTTTAGCAAACACTCACCCATCTGAAGGCCAGGGCGCCGCTCAAAAGTATACCATGATCCAGCATTTGCCAATTTATAAAAACAACGGAACAGGGCAACGGTAGGATGACCCCCGTGAGCCACGCAAGCAATTTCAAAAAGAGTAAGTCGACAGAGAGCAAAAGGGTTTAACTGAGAAACATGAACCTTGAAATACCGGATGACATCAAGAAGAAAATGAGAAAAGGGCAAACGAAGGTTGCCCATTTCAAAAGGAGCAAAATAGAGAGGAACCATACCGCAGGGAGAACAGAGGGCCGTATCGGTTGCGGAAGGACACACGTAGGCAAAGCTGTCTGGAAACCTATACCTCGATAGCAACCAACTAACATCATCCGGACCAACACTACAACACTGCCTAGTAATATCACTCTTTGCAGACATAGGAAGAGAAGAGGAGAGAGAGCAAACCTGCAGACATGACGGAAAGATAGACGGAACCGGAAACCAAAAACGAGAGCAAAAGAAGTTGGTAAAAGAACCACAAAAACGAGACTGACAACCCTTTATATAGGTAAGAAACGACAAGACAAGTCACAACTGACAGCCAAAGGACAGTCCACGTGTAAAAAAAAAAGGAGGGGGAGGAGAAAGGAATCTCCCCCGAATTTTCGCAAAAAGCCTCGCAAACAACAGCTTAACGTCTCGCACAAGCACGCAATGCTAAGCTGGGGGGCTTGATAGCGCACCAGCTACGCCGCTCACGATAAGGGGAACGGACCCTGAACCGTGACCGCAGGACACCCGGAGTGGTCAGAGCGGGGCATGTACGTCTAGGCTTGCGGGAGAGCTGGTAGAAGGAGACAAGGACTGACCAGACCGTACGAGTACTGCCCCAAGTACTTTACTTTACAGACTATGTCCCCCTTTATTACACTACGAGACAACACCACGATCCCAAATCCTTATTGGATCGTACGAGGGGTCGAGGGCCCGACCTCGATCCATAACCCCTATAAATACCCATCCCAAATCCACATTTGGGACATGGCACTATTCACATATACATATATATATATATATATATATATATATATATATATATATATATATATATATATATATATATATATATATATATATATATATATATATATATATATATATATATATATATATATATATATATATATATATATATATATATATATATATATATATATATATATATATATATATATATATATATATATATATATATATATATATATATATATATATATATATATATATATATATATATATATATATATATATATATATATATATATATATATATATATATATATATATATATATATATATATATATATATATATATATATATATATATATATATATATATATATATATATATATATATATATATATATATATATATATATATATATATATATATATATATATATATATATATATATATATATATATATATATATATATATATATATATATATATATATATATATATATATATATATATATATATATATATATATATATATATATATATATATATATATATATATATATATATATATATATATATATATATATATATATATATATATATATATATATATATATATATATATATATATATATATATATATATATATATATATATATATATATATATATATATATATATATATATATATATATATATATATATATATATATATATATATATATATATATATATATATATATATATATATATATATATATATATATATATATATATATATATATATATATATATATATATATATATATATATATATATATATATATATATATATATATATATATATATATATATATATATATATATATATATATATATATATATATATATATATATATATATATATATATATATATATATATATATATATATATATATATATATATATATATATATATATATATATATATATATATATATATATATATATATATATATATATATATATATATATATATATATATATATATATATATATATATATATATATATATATATATATATATATATATATATATATATATATATATATATATATATATATATATATATATATATATATATATATATATATATATATATATATATATATATATATATATATATATATATATATATATATATATATATATATATATATATATATATATATATATATATATATATATATATATATATATATATATATATATATGTTATTAATTTTTTTTATTTAATCTCTATATATATATATATATATATATATATATATATATATATATATATATATAAGGAAAGGAGAAAATTACAAATATATGATAGGAATTGTTTAACTTTTTAGTGTTGTAGTAAATAAATTAAATTTTAAGAGCGTTTGTCATTTTATAATGGACGAAGTCGTAAATATGTGGCATACCGTGTATTTGCAAAAAATGAAAATGTGTATGTGATACGATTTTAATTGTGCAAGAGAGTGTGTTTAAAATATATAAATGAAAAAGATGCTTCAAATGTAGTGTTTGTTATTATATAGTAGTTGTTTTAAACTAGTGAATCCAACATCATAATAAATCTTATAGATTACTCTACTAGGCCCCAAAACGTACATGCTCTTAATTGCCGCTTGCATAGTCTTGTATTCATAAGCTAGGATCATCAAGAGCTGTTGTGCATTAGGACTTGGATCGTTCAAGGGAGAAGTTGTATTAACACGAAGGTCTGTAATTGATGCGGTCTAGCTAGTTAACCACATGTAACCACATCCGAGGGGCCGAACGGTATGAGCTGGGGTGGGTTGGATCTCAGTTGTCACCCATTGCCGTTGTCCTTCAATTGGATTTCTGAAACGCAACATACAGAATAAGTATGAACCCAATCCCATCACGAAAATTTTAGTTTTCAAATGATTACAACCCATATCTCACCAAATTCATCTATAAGCGAAATTTGTTGATATCACTCTCATGCGCATATACCATTTTGAATCATATATAAATGGGGTTTAAAGAATGTGCGACGACCTACGTACTATGATTTATTTTCCAGCATATTATAGCTAGCACCATGACTAATTGATTCCCAACAAAACAGTATCAGTGATTAATTACCGGCCACCTTTACAAGAGAAGATCGCTGGCATAACATCTGATCCCTAATTAAACACTAGTTTAGATGATTCAGTACTGAAATTAAGCAAGTAAAACCATGGTTGTTTCTAGTCACATTGGATGGGCGACATTGATCTGATATATATGGTCTTGTACTATATATACGTACTCTAGCGAATGATCCTTTGATAAATATATAACTATATATTAATTGTTACAACGAGTAAATAAATTTGATTGTTATTGATTTTGTTAACAAGCTAAACTGATTATTAATTATCAATTAAGATGTATGATTTTCGTGAATAATATATAGCGTGCCTTCTTTCTCCAAAAAGAAATTGCAATGTTGGTTATCGACAAACAGTCCCGCGCGCCCATATTTGTACACTCTCTTGCCTAAGAGGAGATATGATATGGCATCCACCATGCTGTTATGCAACAAATCCAAAATTCCTTTTGGTCCCCCGGCCTTATCTTGAACAACTTATTTATTACTAATTTTAACTAGTATCATGAAAGAAACGAATGGCCGGTCAAAAAGATCCATGGGGATAATGTCTCCATCTTCTTACATTCCATTTATATATATATAGTGGACCGAAGAATAAACATAACAAAACAAACCAACAACAAAGTAACAAAAAACACAAACAAAGTTGTTTGATATTATTTTCATTATATAGCTCGATCAAAAGACCAGAGAGGACGATAAATATGTGGACATTTTTGACCAAAGCCGTCTTGCTCAAATCTGTAAGACGAGATTTGCGGTCTTTTTTTAATTTCTGAAACTATTATTTAATTTTTTGGCTTTTCTCTGTTAGTTTTTGTTCAAGCTATATACACACATATATTATAACCAAATATTAGGAGAGTGAGACAAGCAAGTTAATAAATTGGTGCAATGTTAACTCATACAAAGTTAAATGGACATCATTAGAAAGGGCTTAATTGCATACTACCAAAAGAAGAGGACATCCATATACTACTACATTTACACGAGATTATGTCAAAAATAGCATAAAGAAAGAAAAATGACCAACCAAATATTAACTAGGTGTCTAAGCTCTTCATTTAATTTCCTACTTCATCAATTCTCTAATTTGTATCCAGGAATCATGTCCAAAGAATGTAGACATATGGAGGGAATAGGGATCCATCAGTCCCCTGTTGTGAACCCTGCACATTTCGGCTTGTTAATATTTTCGGTTCACGGCTCTTAGCTATTACAACCTTCTGTCCAAAGATCGATAGTTGTTATACCAATAAACATAAATAAGATAATTGTTTAAAAGACCATAAAAAAAAGATATTCAAAAATCATGATTTATATATAACGAGAGTAAGTATCCGCGCGTTGCGGCGGTGAGATGGTGGGGGTGATTGGTCATAAAGTGTGATAGGTCATAGAGTGTGATAGCCAACTTATGCCGTCAATCGGTTCATCATCTACCCAATAAACATCCGCCTAAACTCACAAACCATCGAGAAGTCACCATGGCCAAAGCCGGCGACCAAAGCTCGGGTTCCGAGTTGGAACTTCAATCATCTCTTAACAAAATCAAAACCCAAGTCACCATGGAATATTATTCCGGCGACTGGAGTAAACAACCACAACACCGAAACCGATCAAACAAAATAACCGAACTTACCAACGGAACTCCTTGCCGGTATAACAGAGAAAAAACCACCAACTCGTTTCAATCGAGTAATCAAATAGCCCCGATTTTAAACCGCCATCTGCC
This sequence comes from Erigeron breviscapus, assembly GCA_034093135.1. Classification (NCBI taxonomy): domain Eukaryota; kingdom Viridiplantae; phylum Streptophyta; class Magnoliopsida; order Asterales; family Asteraceae; genus Erigeron; species Erigeron breviscapus. Next base: position 117,625,481 of record CM067171.1, read on the forward strand.
ATCTCTTAACCACCACCAACCGCCTACCACCGTTCGCAAGGAATCCGCTCGCCAAATTATTTTGGGAGCAGCTACCAATGAAACCCAAGGCATCGTCGCCAGGTTGACTGCCGGAGATATCAACGGCGGCGGATTTGCCTTGAAAAGCTATCACCGATATGACAACAAGAAAAAGATTCAAGATGATAAATCTCATCTAACATGTGATGAGTGTGGCATGGAAAGACACATCAAGGAGCAGTGTTTCCGCCTCATCGGTTATCCGGATTGGTGGACCGATGGCACCAAGAAAGGCACCAAATCGGTCAAATCCGAAAACGGGAAATCAAATACTTCGTTCACTGACCAAAATAAAGCAAGTAGCAGTGGTGGCCGGCGATTAGAGGGTTACGGTGGCATGGCGGTGGTTGGTAAAGAGGAGAAGGGGGAAGAGTTGTTTTCGGTGGCAGAAGGAAAAAGGGAGAAAAGGGTTTTCCCTAATAAAAATGGTAGATATATAAATCCTAGTAAGTTCAATCAGGGACTTAGCCCAAAACTGATTGGAACAGCCCACTTGGCCCAAAAGAGGAGTGCAACGGCTCACATAGGCCCAACAGTGAGTAAAGTGACCCAACACCGAAATGGAGCAGCCCTCATGGCCCAGAACAATTATGGCAAGTCTAATGGGGAGTGGATATTTGATTGTGGAGCTACTGACACAATGACATATGATATTTCAGATTTTACCGATATATCAACTCCCAGGAAAGCTTACATCAAAGCAGCAAATAAGGGAAGAATGGATGTAAAATCTGGAGGAACAGTTAAAATTTCACCGGACATTAAATTATCTAATTGTCTTTATGTTCCTTCTTTGTCACACAAAATTTTATCAATAAGTCATGTGACAAAAGAACTTAATTGCTCAGTTCTCATGCATCCAACCTTCTGTTTGTTGCAGGATATCAGGACGGGAAGGATTATTGGGCGTGGCACTGAGAAAGGAGGACTGTATTATGTTGATGAGGTTACTGAAAGTGGGAATGTCATGCTTGCTCATGGAACTAGTGAAAGAGAAGCATGGTTATGGCATAGAAGATTGGGACATCCATCAGTTAGTTATTTGCATGCTTTATTTCCAAAACTTTTTCCGTTGAATAAAAAGATTGATTGTGAAACTTGCATCTTGGCAAAAAGTCATAGGCAATCTTTTAAACCTCGTAATACTAGAGTTGAATTTCTTTCATGGTTCATTCAGATGTGTGGGGCCTGCACCGGTTAGTGGAGGTCATAATTTCAAGTACTTTGTGATCTTTGTTGATGATTGCACCCGAATGACATGGATTTATTTTTTGAAAAATAAAGATGAAGTTTATGATAGATTTACTGTGTTCTATAACATGGTCCAAACTCAATTTCAAAAATCTATCAAAGTCATGAGAACAGATAATGGTGGGGAGTATGTGAATTCACAAATGAACCTGTTTTTTCAATCCAAAGGATAATCCATCAAACCACTTGTCCTCACACCCCCGAACAAAATGGTGTGGCTGAAAGGAAAAATAGAATTCTTAGAGATGACTAGGGCACTTATTATTGAGTCCTTAGTTCCTAAAAGTTTTTGGCCCGAAGCTTTAGCTACTGCTACCTACTTGATCAACCGTCTCCCTACAAAGATTCTCGATATGAAAACCCCTTTGAAAGTCCTCTCTGAGTTTCATAAACTCCCATCAATTCTTACTTTGCCCACTAGAGTATTTGGATGTACGGTTTTTGTTCATATTCCAAAGTCATATCGTAATAAACTCGAACCGTGTGCTGAAAAATGTGTATTTGTGGGATATGGGGTTAATCAAAAGGGGTATAGATGTTATAATCCTAAAACTCATCGTATGTTTACTACGATGAGTTGTGATTTTTTGGAGACCAAGTACTTTTACTCTCAGGAACTCAGTGGTCAGGGGGAGGAACAAAGTGACACACTGAGTTGGCTTCAATATTCATCAGAAGTTCAGTCCACTACCTCATCCGAAGATCAGACTCCAGATAAAGATTTACAGTCCTCCTCTCAAAGTGACAACCCAAATCCAGACCTGATATCCGAGGTATGTAGTTCTGAGCCAAGCCATACTTTGAATAATATGGGTATTCCAGTTAATGAAGTACAGGAGAATGTTAATGGAGATTCAGAAAATATAGAAGAAGTAACCCCTCCTGAAAGTGCTCCAGAAAGTGCTCCAGAAAGATATGTTCTTCCACCAAGGTCTACCAGAGGAATTCCTGCAAAGCGATATTCTCCAGAAAAGAGTTCTCGGTCTACTAAGTATCCGGTAGACAAATTTGCTAATATCGCAGAAGGTTTGTTCTCCAAAGAAGCAAAAGCATTTGCAGCGAAACTATATTCAGAAGAACTCCCGTCAGATGTAGAGCATGCCTTAAAGTTAAAAAATTGGAAGGATGCTATGGATAGTGAAATGGAGGCTCTTATAAAGAATGATACATGGGAGAAGTGTATTCTTCCAAAAGGAAAGGATCCAGTAGGGTGCAGGTGGATATATACCATCAAATATAAACCAAATGGGGATGTAGAAAGATACAAAGCAAGACTTGTTGCCAAAGGGTACACTCAGACTGATGGCATTGACTATTCAGAAACTTTTTCTCCAGTTGCAAAACTAGATACAGTAAGGGTTCTTTTCTCAATAGCAGCAAACTAGGGGTGGTCTCTTCATACGATGTGAAGAATGCTTTTTTGCACGGAGAATTAAAAGAAGAAGTGTATATGGATCCTCCTCCAGGTTTTTCCCGTAATTTTAAACATGGGGAAGTTTGTAGGTTGAAGAAGTCCCTGTATGGGCTTAAACAGTCACCTAGAGCTTGGTTTGGAAGATTTACTCTTGCTATGAAGAAGTATGGATATCAACAGAGCAATTCTGATCACACATTGTTCCTTCGTCATAGAGGGAATCTAGTAACATGTCTAATAATTTATGTTGATGACATGATTATCACAGGAAATGATGAAAAGGAGATGGATCAACTAAAAACAGCTTTGTTTGCAGAATTTGAAATGAAAGATTTGGGAGATCTAAAGTATTTTCTTGGAATAGAAGTTTCAAGATCTGAACGTGGAATTTTTATTTGTCAGAAGAAGTATATATTGGATCTTTTAGCTGAAACATGAATGATTGATTGCAAGCCTGCAGACACACCTATGGTCATCAATCAGAAGTTGTTTATAAAGACAGATGCTAGAGCCACTGATAAAAATAGATATCAAAGGTTGGTAGGGAAACTTATTTATTTGGCTCATACTCGTCCAGACATAGCATATGCTGTTGGAGTTGTCAGTCAATTTATGCATCAACCTCAGGAAGATCATATGGATGCAGTTCTGCGAATTATTAGGTATCTTAAAGGGACTTCAGGTCATGGGGTGTTGTTTAAAGCTAATGGTCACCTTAAGATTCAGATATATACAGATGCAGATTGGGCAGGAGATAAAGGCAATCGAAGGTCAACTTCTGGTTATTTTTCAATGATAGGTGGTAATTTGGTTACATGGAAAAGTAAAAAACAAAAAGTTGTTTCCTTGTCTAGTGCTGAAGCCGAGTTTAGGGGTATAGCTAGAGGACTAGCAGAAGCCTTGTGGTTGAAGAAGCTGGTGTCTGAAATAGGTTTTACTCCTAAAGAAAGCATTCGAATCATGAGTGATAATGAAGCTGCTATCCAGATATCAGAGAATCCAGTTCAACATGATAGAACCAAACATGTGGAAGTGGATCGTCATTTTATAAAAGAAAAGTTGGAGAGTGGGATCATCAAGTTACCTTTTGTTAAGTCTGAAGAAAAGCTTGCTGATATTCTAACCAAGGCCGTGGGAACATCTATGTTTCATAAGTGTCTAAGCAAATATGCGGGATCAGAATTATTTTCATCATCTCCCAAGTGTACGAGCCCTTAGAAGCATACGGGTCCAAGGTGGGTCCAAGATGGGCCCAAGCCCAGTAATTTAGTGTCGGTCGTTGTTTACCCTAATTAGGGTAATTCTTCTATAAATATAGGCCGAATGTATTGTTCTAAATATCAATGAATAAAACAGATTTTATTTTCATCAATTAAGCAAGTAAAACCATGGTTGTTTCTAGTCACATTGGATGGGCGACATTGATCTGATATATATGGTCTTGTACTATATATACGTACTCTAGCGAATGATCCTTTGATAAATATATAACTATATATTAATTGTTACAACGAGTAAATAAATTTGATTGTTATTGATTTTGTTAACAAGCTAAACTGATTATTAATTATCAATTAAGATGTATGATTTTCGTGAATAATATATAGCGTGCCTTCTTTCTCCAAAAAGAAATTGCAATGTTGGTTATCGACAAACAGTCCCGCGCGCCCATATTTGTACACTCTCTTGCCTAAGAGGAGATATGATATGGCATCCACCATGCTGTTATGCAACAAATCCAAAATTCCTTTTGGTCCCCCGGCCTTATCTTGAACAACTTATTTATTACTAATTTTAACTAGTATCATGAAAGAAACGAATGGCCGGTCAAAAAGATCCATGGGGATAATGTCTCCATCTTCTTACATTCCATTTATATATATATAGTGGACCGAAGAATAAACATAACAAAACAAACCAACAACAAAGTAACAAAAAACACAAACAAAGTTGTTTGATATTATTTTCATTATATAGCTCGATCAAAAGACCAGAGAGGACGATAAATATGTGGACATTTTTGACCAAAGCCGTCTTGCTCAAATCTGTAAGACGAGATTTGCGGTCTTTTTTTAATTTCTGAAACTATTATTTAATTTTTTGGCTTTTCTCTGTTAGTTTTTGTTCAAGCTATATACACACATATATTATAACCAAATATTAGGAGAGTGAGACAAGCAAGTTAATAAATTGGTGCAATGTTAACTCATACAAAGTTAAATGGACATCATTAGAAAGGGCTTAATTGCATACTACCAAAAGAAGAGGACATCCATATACTACTACATTTACACGAGATTATGTCAAAAATAGCATAAAGAAAGAAAAATGACCAACCAAATATTAACTAGGTGTCTAAGCTCTTCATTTAATTTCCTACTTCATCAATTCTCTAATTTGTATCCAGGAATCATGTCCAAAGAATGTAGACATATGGAGGGAATAGGGATCCATCAGTCCCCTGTTGTGAACCCTGCACATTTCGGCTTGTTAATATTTTCGGTTCACGGCTCTTAGCTATTACAACCTTCTGTCCAAAGATCGATAGTTGTTATACCAATAAACATAAATAAGATAATTGTTTAAAAGACCATAAAAAAAAGATATTCAAAAATCATGATTTATATATAACGAGAGTAAGTATCCGCGCGTTGCGGCGGTGAGATGGTGGGGGTGATAGGTCATAAAGTGTGATAGGTCATAGAGTGTGATAGCCAAATGCCTTAGCCATACGGGCTCCGCCCTCGGATTTAAAAATTCGTCGAAAGTATATCAAATGACATCTCTAATGAAAGAACATGAAATTTTAAGAACACCCATATAATTTTTATAATTTATCGATGTACGGTTTTTGAGATAAAAGATTTTGAATGAATTAGAGGAATAAAATGATTTATGGAGGAGAGGAAAAAATGAGTGGTTGAGATTTGAGAAGAGAGATGAAATGAAAGTTGAAAGTTGTGGGGCATTGATGTATGGTACATTATGCATTATCATGTGTACATTGTTGAAATTGAAAGTTGAAACCTTATTTACTTTATAATATAGTATAGATATAGATATTAAAATTCCGACCCCTGAAAATCGAACCTTTGGTGGCCGCTCATTTCACCTTATGCCTAAGCCCAGTACACCATTATCATATTTCTTGTTAAATACTTGAAAAGGAAACAAAGAAGTAAAAACAATGGAAAGAAATATTTTGAAAGGGTTCATATACATAAAAAAAAAACATGTATATAAAGGGTCAGTAACTTCGCCAATAATATAATGGACTCAATACTTTGAAGTTTGAACCGTATATGTGCCATTTGTACGTATATTTTCTAGCTAAAAGTCAGTTGAGGCCCGACTCTAAGGAACATCGGACCATAAAATGAATCAGTTCAACATAATAGTTTGGTCTGCTAAGGGGGGAGGGAGTACCCCTCGGGTTCAGATCGGTTTTGAGTTATCCGATCGGCTACACCATTTCAAGCAATCGGGTGGGGCTCGGGTATAATGGAAATCGGGTATCAAATTGATTAATGAAACCGAGTCCCAGGTAACAATTTCGAACGTTGCCTTGTGGTGGACCCCCCCCCCCAAACGGCTATTCACTTAATTTAAAAAAAAAAACCTTTTCTCCTTCTATATATACACTTCACTTTTTATTTTTAAACACACAACATACATACAAATTATTCACATACCACCACTACCAAATAATCAACACTTTTCTACACTACAACTTAACAATGTCTTCAAGTTCTTCGGAATCTCGGTGTGTCGTTGTCGGATCGGAATCGTCATCCGAGACCGATGGTGGGTTCTTGCAAAACGCGATTCAATGGATGCAAGACACGGCATCCTCCAACAACGTTCAAAACCGCCGAACCGTAAATCGGCAACGGGAAATTGGTCATCAAATTTTACTAAATGATTGGTTTGTTGACGAACCAAAATACGATGAAGCTTACTTTCGAAAGAAATTTCGAATGGATAAAAGCATGTTTTTGAAAATCGTCGACGACATCGAGACGAATTTTTCATATTTTCAAGAGGGGATCGATGCACGTGGGAGAAGAAGTTTCAAGGCACTCCAAAAAGTCGCCTCGGTGGTACGCCAACTCGCAACGGGCAATACGCCCGACGAGTACGATGAGTACTTACATATGGCCGCTCGAACCTCGCGCGAGTGCCTTACTCATTTTTGTGAAGCCATCATTAAGTTTATGGTCGTGAGTACTTACGTAGGCCTACTCAACACGACGTGGCTCGTATTTTCCAAGCCCACGAAGAGCGCCATCACATGTCGGGGATGCTTGGTAGCATCGATTGTACACATGTCGAGTGGTTAAATTTTCCTAGACACTTGAAAAGACAATATACGAGAGGCGACCATAGCGTTCCCACTATTATGCTTGAGATAACCGCTTCTCAAGATACGTGGATTTGGCATGCTTATTTTGGTGCTCCTGGTTCAAACAATGACATCAACGTGTTGAACCAATCCGACTTGTATCTTACGAGCGAAATGGCACGGCACCGAACACTTCATTCTACGTTAACAACCGCTATTACAAACGCGGTTATTATTTAACCGATGGTATCTACAACAAGTACTCGACGTTTGTAAAAGCATACCCGTATCCTACTGACCCGAAGGAGAAAAGATTCAAGAAGTTACAAGAGGGGGCGAGGAAAGATGTGGAGCGTGCTTTTGGGGTTCTAAAAGGAAAATGGAAGATTCTTAGACGTCCTCTCCGACCCATGATCAAAGCCAAGATTGGACAGTATGTTTACGCGGCTTGTATTTTGCACAACATAGTGATAAAAGGCGATTGCAGAGCCATCTCACCGGTTCACATCATGGACCCGCCGGTCCAACCGGTGTTCGACGATAGCGTGTTAGGGGAGTTACTAAACGAAGACATCCATCATCGTCTTCTCTATGACCTCACTGAACACGTGTGGGCTCAAGACTTGGCATATCTCGACGATTAGTTTTTTTTAAGTAACTCTAGTGTTTTTATTTTAATGTATTTTTTTTATTAAGTGTTATGTAATGTTTATTTAAGTTTTTAATAAAATGTTTAGTTAAATTATTGGTATAATAAAAAAAATGAAAAAGAAAATGAAATTGGGTAAGTTTAATGAATTGGTATGTATTGCCTATGATTTGGGTAAGGATTGGATAGATTTGGGTAGTTGTGAGTTGAAAGGTTTTGATTGACGGAGAGATTGGATAAGTTTAACAAGTTGGGTACCATTCCCTCCCCCCTAAAGGTTCAAGAACTATTACTAATTATTAGAGAGAAAGAAAACTAAAAACACATCTATCTTCATTTACACCACTTGTACAGTTGTGTACGTATTGATCTATTAAGATGTTATTTTCTTGAAAAGGTTCCAAGTTTAAAACTTAATTGTTGAAAGAAGTTTCTTCCATTTTCTCTTCGAGGATCGTTTTCACACCCTTACATATATATCAACTTCTTTAATTATTCACGTGACTTTAATTATTCACGTGAAAAAGTATCCGCGCGTTGCGGGAGTGAAATAAGTCATAGAGTATGATAGGTATAGGAGGTGATAAGTTATAGAGTGTGATAGCCAAATGCTTAGCCGTACGGGCTCCGCCCTCGGATTTAAAAATTCATCGAAAGTATATCAAATGACATCTCTAATGAAAGAGCATGAAATTTTAAGAACACCCATATAATTTTTATAATTTATCGATGTACGGTTTTTGAGATAAAAGATTTTGAATGAATTAGAGGAATAAAATGATTTATGGAGGAGAGGGAAAAAATGAGTGGTTGAGATTTGAGAAGAGAGATGAAATGAAAGTTGAAAGTTGTGGGGCATTGATGTATGGTACATTATGCATTATCATGTGTACATTGTTGAAATTGAAAGTTGAAACCTTATTTACTTTATAATATAGTATAGATATAGATATTAAAATTCCGACCCCTGAAAATCGAACCTTTGGTGGCCGCTCATTTCACCTTATGCCTAAGCCCAGTACACCATTATCATATTTCTTGTTAAATACTTGAAAAGGAAACAAAGAAGTAAAAACAATGGAAAGAAATATTTTGAAAGGGTTCATATACATAAAAAAAAAACATGTATATAAAGGGTCAGTAACTTCGCCAATAATATAATGGACTCAATACTTTGAAGTTTGAACCGTATATGTGCCATTTGTACGTATATTTTCTAGCTAAAAGTCAGTTGAGGCCCGACTCTAAGGAACATCGGACCATAAAATGAATCAGTTCAACATAATAGTTTGGTCTGCTAAGGGGGGAGGGAGTACCCCTCGGGTTCAGATCGGTTTTGAGTTATCCGATCGGCTACACCATTTCAAGCAATCGGGTGGGGCTCGGGTACCTAAAATCGGGTATCAAATTGATTAATGAAACCGAGTCCCGGGTAACAAATTTTCGAACATTGGTTTGTGGACCCCCCCCCCCCCCCAAAAAAAAACGGCTAGTTCACTTAATTTAAAAAAAAAACCTTTTCTCCTTCTATATATACACTTCACTTTTTATTTTTAAACACACAACATACATACAAATTATTCACATACCACCACTACCAAATAATCAACACTTTTCTACACTACAACTTAACAATGTCTTCAAGTTCTTCGGAATCTCGGTGTGTCGTTGTCGGATCGGAATCGTCATCCGAGACCGATGGTGGGTTCTTGCAAAACGCGATTCAATGGATGCAAGACACGGCATCCTCCAACAACGTTCAACACCGCCGAACCGTAAATCGGCAACGGGAAATTGGTCATCAAATTTTACTAAATGATTGGTTTGTTGACGAACCAAAATACGATGAAGCTTACTTTCGAAAGAAATTTCGAATGGATAAAAGCATGTTTTTGAAAATCGTCGACGACATCGAGACGAATTTTTCATATTTTCAAGAGGGGATCGATGCACGTGGGAGAAGAAGTTTCAAGGCACTCCAAAAAGTCGCCTCGGTGGTACGCCAACTCGCAACGGGCAATACGCCCGACGAGTACGATGAGTACTTACATATGGCCGCTCGAACCGCGCGCGAGTCCCTTGATCATTTTTGTGACGCCATCATTAAGTTGTATGGTCGTGAGTACTTACGTAGGCCTACTCAACACGACGTGGCTCGTATTTTCCAAGCCCACGAAGAGCGCCATCACATGTCGGGGATGCTTGGTAGCATCGATTGTACACATGTCGAGTGGTTAAATTTTCCTAGACACTTGAAAAGACAATATACGAGAGGCGACCATAGCGTTCCCACTATTATGCTTGAGATAACCGCTTCTCAAGATACGTGGATTTGGCATGCTTATTTTGGTGCTCCTGGTTCAAACAATGACATCAACGTGTTGAACCAATCCGACTTGTATCTTACTGAGCGAAATGGCACGGCACCGGACACATCATTTTATGTTAACAACCGCTATTACAAACGCGGTTATTATCTAACCGACGGTATCTACAACAAGTACTCGACGTTTGTAAAAGCATACTCGTATCCTACTGACCCGAAGGAGAAAAGATTCAAGAAGTTACAAGAGGGGGCGAGGAAAGATGTGGAGCGTGCTTTTGGGGTTCTAAAAGGAAAATGGAAGATTCTTAGACGTCCTCTCCGACCCATGATCAAAGCCAAGATTGGACAGTATGTTTACGCGGCTTGTATTTTGCACAACATAGTGATAAAAGGCGATTGCAGAGCCATCTCACCGGTTCACATCATGGACCCGCCGGTCCAACCGGTGTTCGACGATAGCGTGTTAGGGGAGTTACTAAACGAAGACATCCATCATCGTCTTCGCTATGACCTCACTGAACACGTGTGGGCTCAAGACTTGGCATATCTCGACGATTAGTTTTTTTTAAGTAACTCTAGTGTTTTTATTTTAATGTATTTTTTTTATTAAGTGTTATGTAATGTTTATTTAAGTTTTTAATAAAATGTTTAGTTAAATTATTGGTGTAATAAAAAAAATGAAAAAGAAAATGAAATTGGGTAAGTTTAATGAATTGGGTATGTATTGCCTATGATTTGGGTAAGAATTTGGTAGAATTGGGTAGTTGTGAGTTGGAAGGTTTTGATTGACGGAGAGATTGGATAAGTTTAACAAGTTGGGTACCATTCCCTCCCCCCTAAAGGTTCAAGAACTATTACTAATTATTAGAGAGAAAGAAAACTAAAAACACATCTATCTTCATTTACACCACTTGTACAGTTGTGTACGTATTGATCTATTAAGATGTTATTTTCTTGAAAAGGTTCCAAGTTTAAAACTTAATTGTTGAAAGAAGTTTCTTCCATTTTCTCTTCGAGGATCGTTTTCACACCCTTACATATATATCAACTTCTTTAATTATTCACGTGACTTTAATTATTCACGTGAAAAAGTATCTCTTCCATTTTCTCTTCGAGGATCGTTTTCACACCCTTACATATTATCTTTAATTATTCACGTGCTTTAATTATTCACGAAAAAGTATCCGCGCGTTGCGGCGGTGAAATGATGGGGGTGATAGGTCATAGAGTGTGATAGCCAAATGCCTTAGCCGTACGGGCTCTGCCCTCGGATTTAAAAATTCGTCGAAAGTATATTGAATGACCTCTCTAATGAAAGAGCATGAAATTTTAAGAACACCCATATAATTTTTATAATTTATCGATGTACGGTTTTTGAGATAAAAGATTTTGAATGAATTAGAGAAATAAAATGATTTATGATAAGAGGAAAAAAAAAAATTAAAAAGAAAATGAAATTGGGTAAGTTTAATGAATTGGGTATGTATTGCCTATGATTTGGGTAAGAATTTGGTAGAATTGGGTAGTTGTGAGTTGGAAGGTTTTGATTGACGGAGAGATTGGATAAGTTTAACAAGTTGGGTACCATTCCCTCCCCCCTAAAGGTTCAAGAACTATTACTAATTATTAGAGAGAAAGAAAACTAAAAACACATCTATCTTCATTTACACCACTTGTACAGTTGTGTACGTATTGATCTATTAAGATGTTATTTTCTTGAAAAGGTTCCAAGTTTAAAACTTAATTGTTGAAAGAAGTTTCTTCCATTTTCTCTTCGAGGATCGTTTTCACACCCTTACATATTTATCAACTTCTTTAATTATTCACGTGACTTTAATTATTCACGGAGAAAAGTATCCGCGCGTTGCGGGGGTGAAAATGGTGGGGGTGATAGGTCATAGGAGGTGATAGGTCATAGAGTGTGATAGCCAAATGCCTTACCCGTACGGGCTCCGCCCTCGGATTTAAAAATTCGTCGAAAGTATATTGAATGACCTCTCTAATGAAAGAGCATGAAATTTTAAGAACACCCATATAATTTTTATAATTTATCGATGTACGGTTTTTGAGATAAAAGATTTTGAATGAATTAGAGAAATAAAATGATTTACGGATAAGAGGAAAAAAAATGAGTGGTTGAGATTTTGAGGAGAAAGATGAAAATGAGTGGCTGAGATTTCTTCTAAAGGTATTATAGTTATTTTAGGTAAATATATTTAAATTAGTAAACAAATAATAGGGGCATTATAGGGTTTTCAAAAACTTAGTTGAATGTTGAAAAAGAAAAAGGAGAACAAATGCTTTATAAATGTTGTATAGATGTATAAATATAGATATACATCACCATACTATTTAAGAACAACTACTATTATCATTACATGTTATTTACTAATCAAGTTACTAGAAAGAGTAATACAAATTTATTAAATATGATATTTTCAAAACAACTTTTTCAATATGTTGTCAATATTGAATAAAACCCTTTTCATAGTGGGAACTTTTAGAACATAAATACTCATAGTTAATAGAAGAAAAGGAAAATATATATATATATATATATATATATATATATTTTGACAACTTTTTTAGTCCGTTAATGACAAAACCGTACAAGTGTTTGGTTCTAATAGGTTGTTCCTTTTTAGTATATGTTATTATTTTTTAAAGAGTAAATTACATTTTTGGTCCTTTAAATTGGCATGATTTGCAGTTATTGCCCTTAAGTAAAAAAATTACAAATTTGCCCCTGAAGTGGGTCAATTTTTTCAATTGACACTCCGTGACCTGACGCCGTCTATTTGATCCGTTAAGTAAGGGGCAAGTTCGTCATTTTACCATGCTTCTTCTTCTTCCACACTCAAACACATTTCACTCATCTTCTTCTTTGAACAAAAACCCAAAAGCCGGTAAGATAAATTTTCCGGAAAAAAAAATAAATTATACTCGTAATACATTCAATACATAATATATGCTCAGATTTAAATACACCAACAAATATCAATCTAACCATATGCAAGTTTCAGTATGTAAACATCTAGTTCTTTAAATAAAAAACACTTTGATTAATTATAAAAGCAAAATAAAGAAAGCATAAACTTACCTGGAGTCATTTTTTCACTTCACCCTTACCCCCACCGGGTAACCACGGCGTATCACCTCCTTTCACTAACCACTCCACTTCCCTAGCACCATCATCGTCGTGTCACATCCACTGTTGTGTCACATCCGCTAGTTTCCGTAGCATCGGAGATAAAGATTAATAAATCGAAAATACAGATTGGCATGACCCAACCACCGGCAATAGAAGATCACGAAGTCCTTCATATATATACAGATCTATATTTATATATATATATATATGATACATCTATATATCTACAGATCTATATTTACATATATATATTATATCTATATATCTACAGATCTCTATTTACATATATATATATGGAGATATTAATTTGTGGGTCGGAATTCTTTAATCGATTTCATGAAGTGGAAGCAAGAATCAAGAACCACCATGGGATCTGGTTCTTGATTTCCAGTGAGATGGATTAAATGGATGGATGTGTGTGTGTTTTTGTGAGTGTATATTTATTTGTGTTGATTTACAAAAATTGCCAAGAAATACGATGTAGATTCAGGAAAAGAAAAGAGCTTTGAGTGGGAAATATTTTTTTGTTTTTTTAAGTGGTCTTTATCGCAGAAGAAGATCAAATGACGAACTTACCCCTTACTTAACGGACCAAATAGACGGTGTTAGGTCACGGAGTGTCAATTGAAAAAATTGACCCACTTCAGGGGCAAATTTGTAATTTTTTTACTTAAAGGTAATAATTGCAAATCGTGCCAACTTAAGGGACCAAAAATGTAATTTACTCTTTTTTATAATATAACAACGAATGTCTTGAAAAAACATTGAGTGGTTTTTAACGTTTATATATTAACACGTTCTTTAAACCCGTTTCAAGAAAGTAAACTTTCATTACAGTAATTTTCTGTGGAAACATTAGTGGATCATGACGTCATACCAATATGGCTATACGAGTAGTCGAGTATTATGTAAGAGAGTAAGATGGAAGAAAATGATTTAGGAGTTGTTTGGTGTTGTTACTGTGGGAACGGCGATCGGGGTTTTGGTAATGACAGAACATGTTTGTTATCCATATATTGATTTTAGTTTAAGGTATTAAACCCGCGAAAGGGTCATATTATAAAACCTTTCCGCGAAAGTGTCTTTTTTTTTAAGATTCGATCTCTTTTTTTTTTTCATGCATTATTACGTTTATTATATCAAATCACCATACTTATAAAATAAATAAGTACGGATTATGTATATAAACTATCATACTACATATCCAAAAGTTATGTCCGTTCTAATCTTGACCAACCAAACACACCTTAAGTTGATGACAATGGTCATAATCTCTTTTTAAGATAGATTTATCATACCTTGTACTGTATAAAGATATGATGACTAATATCGTTAGGTCTATCACTTAAAACTTTTATGTGTATTTTGATTTGTGTTTTTGAACCGTTTAAGTTATTTTGTCTTTCTCAAGTTCGATAGGTCTCATTAGGCCATTTTATGTCGTCGTTTTCTTTTACCACAATATAATATAAAGGTAATGGTTATATGATTTTTAAAGTTTCAATAACGAAAAGGTTTGAAAATTACGATAGGTTGTCGGAAATGTCAAGAGAAAGTTTGAGGCTATAAAATGAACAAATAGAAAAATAGAAAATATTTTGGACAATCAAATTTGTATGATTAATTGTATTAAGAGCCTTATACAATTGCGAGGGATCAAAATGATACTAGAAATGAATAGTTGAGAAAAATATAGTGTGATCACGGTAGACTTGGTAGTGAATATTATAAGGAAAAGAATTCCAACTCATACATAGGAGTATATAATATAATAACTCATAAATTCTTTGTATCTTGGTAGATCCTACTTTTCTAGCACTATATGGTATAACATGTCATGTTAGTAGCAAATTAATAAATTATTACAAATTTACAATTCATCAAACACTACATAGAAAGAAAGGGTATACATTTAAATATAATTTAATCTGATACTTGGCCTAATTTCATAGATTGATGAAAAGGTATCGGGAAAACTTTAACCCATTTTAAAGGGCCAAAGGGCAAGTTGGGTTTGCCGGTAAAACACGGCCGCTAGGAACAGCTGACTTTGTTCGGTCCCATCCTTAATAATGACCTTTCTATATGGAGCTTGTATAGTTGTTACCTAGTACAATAATAGTGGTGATGGTCGGTTTATAGACGTACACCATCACATATATAGCATGTTGGGTGAAGTACGATTAAATATGATGGTGTATGTATCATTATTTTTTTCTTTTCCTATATCCAAAAAGAGTATTAGGATTTTGATTTAAAATGAGTTACAGGTAATTAACACTTAATAATGATCATATCCACATATTTTCTAATTTATAATGTTAATCATTTTAATCTATTCAAACATAAATAAATCAAAATAGTCTTTTTAACCCATAACTTTAACTTGTGAATGGTATCTTTTTCGTTGATGGTTTCCACAATTTGAAAACTCATATATATTGTAAAAAAAAAAAAAGAAGTGAAAAACCATCCGTTAAAAAATACGACTTACAAGTCAGAGTCGTAAAGCAAATGATTATTGACTGGAAAAAAGTAGGCTCATTAATATTAATATATATATTAAAAACAAATGTACGAAACTGCGTGCAAAGAATAGTAACGGGCTACTTTTATTTCTTTGGACCCGTTTTCATTTTCTTAACGGACCAACTTCATTTTCTTTTGGGCCCGTTTCATTTTTATAGATTTGGGCTTGACATATTATGTTTTGATCTTTTAAATTGCTTCCAATTTGTTTACAAAGATCACTTATTTTAATTGCATATTATTATTTTTTAAGTTTGTTAAGATTATCTCTTATTACACGTAAACTATTACATAATATATACACACATAGCAGTAGTGTGTACGTTTTGAGTATATACACCTAACCATCTCCGAAAATTAGTTTGCAATACTTATTAGTTTTCAATTTTATTTCGGTTGATGTTTTATTATTATGGATTATTTTCGTTTCACTTTCTATTTTCAATGATTTTGGAAATTAGCTTTAATTATGTTTGTAATATTATTTTGTGTTTTTATTTTAAATATTCTACTTTCATACCTATTATCTTTTAGAATTTATATAATTTATCAATCTATTATAAAATTATACTGTCAAAATTCTTTAATTTATAATTGCTTACTTATTAAAAAATAAATATCAACTCAGTTTTTGAACTATATAATGTTTCTGAAAGCATGTTATAAATTTTACATAGTACGAAACACAATAAATATAATGTTTCCCGGGGCAACGCCCGGGTGACGTATCTCGTTTTATATAATAAAAAAAATTGAAGCTAGCTTGTGATCTTCTCTATTTTTTTATAATTTATTTTTTTGAAAGGTGAATTTCGCTGAAAACTTTGTGTCGCGATTCGACAGCGGGAGGTCTAGCATACGTTGTCTTAACCGGGTCCGCGCTAGAGAGCTCACTCGAAGTAGAAATGTCTATTTCAAATACCCGATGAGGGGAAAACCCCTACTAATCCGCCCGAAGGCACGACGATTAATAGGGGTAAACTCTGCCCCCTCAGACTTGAATATGAGAATACTCAAGCCAAACCATCATAAAGAGACTTAATTCCTATGTCTTTCCCAAGGCTTGAACATAAAACCTCATGCAAGGGGATGATCATTCAACTACAGTATTGAGCTAAAGCTCAAGGACCGATCTTCTCTATTAAAAATGGACTATAGCCATTAGTATTAATACACTCGTCAACCATATCTAGTCTCAAGTTGCCTTGGCGGATAATTATTTACCACTCTTTGTTGGTTGGGGAATCTTCATTTGGATTATGTAGTTACTTAAGACTAAAGAATCAGAATGCTTTAATGTCGGATAGGTATAATGCATACTATATTTCAGTAAAGGAATACTAAGTTATTGGTCAAGCAATGGTTCATAAGACGTCTAATTTTACCTTTATTGGCTTTTACCATAGAAACGAAAGTCAAATCTTGACATGGTATAATTTACTATCCAAATGTAATTTGCTATTAATAGTAAAAACAAGAGCATACACGGAGCTTTTAGTTTACATATGTAATGATTAATCATCAACAAACTTTATTTACATGAATTTCATTTTTAAGAGATCTCTAAAGTTACATAGAAATATTGTCATCACTAATAATAAATTGGAAAAACTAAATATAATTAAGGTTGTCTGATACTAAAACTTAGGTGTAAAACTTTTCACATACTAAATTTTTAATATTTTTTATATGATAAATAAATGATTGAGTCTTTATGCTTTTAATGATTTAAAAAAACTGGTATACGAGTGTTTCACACCTAAATTAAGTGCTAAACAACCTTTTATTCTCATTCCTAAATAAAATATATATTCAAAACCTCCAATTTCTTAACACGGAGAAAAATCTTAGAAAAGAGTGGAGAACATGAGTTTATTGGACAATGTCAAAGCTGCTAACCATGGGGGAATTTATTTATTTTTTCTTTTAGGGTCAACTTTATGCCCACATATAAAAAGTCAAAGTTGTAATTGGAAATAGAAAAAGAAAAGAAAGAGATGTCTCTAAAAATCTTGATTTGCAAGCTTGAATATTATTAGTCCTCCAAGTTTTCAAACCTTAGAATCGGGAGAAACGATACCTAAAACAAGTATTAGATTTGGCTATAAAAAGAGTTATAAGACTGTAACATCCGTAATTTTGACCCGTTTGATTTTGTATGTAATTTGACTAACGATCTTAATTAATGACATAAATAAATTCATTTCGTTACTAAATGGCTAGTAATATGCTTGACGGGTCGGTGGATCGAATTATTATGTGTTACGACACTAAACGATATGTGATTTAACTAGACATTGAAACGGGTCAACCCATGGTCATGATCCATGACCCATGACCCACAAGACTTACCCAGCCCTATCCCCACCCAATCATATCCATTCCTTATCCATTCTATTCATTCACTCTTCCACTTCTCTCTCTAAATTAAATGCAAGAACATATCTCTCTCTCTCTCTCTAAATTCATTCATCATTTATTGTTGTTTGATTAGTGCAAGATTAAGCATCATTATCATCATCTTTTTATCATATCCAAAATTTGAAGTTCCTAGTGCAAGAAATCTCATCTTCAAGCCCATTTTCGGATTTCATCACTTGTGAAAGATTTGGTAAGTGAAACTTCACTCAAATTCATCATTTAATGTCTATAATCATGTTTCCAAGTCAAACTCTTGAGATTTTGGTCAAAACCGGGTCAAAGGTCAAATTAGGGTTAAGATTAGGGTTTTGGATTTTTGGTGGTGATTCTTGACCAAATTGTCGATTGGAAGGTGTTATGGGTCGGGTTTTGGAATGGGTTAGGGTTGTTCAAGGTTAACTATGTCCTAAAACAAGTCACAAAGCTTTCTTGCACGAATTAGGGTTCTAAAAACAAGGGTTTTTGTGTGTTTGGGTCGAAAATGACCCAGCTGCTGCTGCTGCTGCTCGATTCATACAAGAACCGGTGCCTGGCACGCCATATTTGGCGTCTTGTACTCTGGGCTTGGAGTGGATGGTCGTCCCTTACGTTGAGTAGTGGCGTATGAGACGCTATGGGCGTCTGGTACGGTTGTTTCACCATAATATACGGTGCTCCCTAAACCCTAGTTTGGACTTTACGCTCAAAAGCTCCTGCCTTACGTTAATTTTCATGCATGAGACGCTGAAACCTGTTAATCCAAGCCACCGTCTAAGACGGTGGCACCCACCGTACAAGACGCTGGGCAAATTTCCTAGACCGCCTCTTACGCCATGTCTAGTCGTTTATTACGCTGTGCAACATTGAACCACCGTAAACTTACGGTGGGAGGGCCGTAATTTACGGTGCCTCATAATTCCAATTTTCTTATTTTTCCGAATTTCACTTCCTTTCTTCTTGAGTCGTGTCTAGCTTTTCCCCAAACCTTTCATTAACTATTCTAGTGACTTGATTGGGGCCCGGTATTTGTCCAATGATGTTTGTCACTTTTTGAATTCATTATAAAGTCGTGAAAAGTGAACATGCTATGTATAATAATAGGTTGCGGACACAAGACGATTATTGGACAACTCAAACTCGATCTAACTACTTATTGCCGAACAAGGTGAGTTCCGTAGCTCCCTACTCGCTTGAGATTCCGGCTGGAAAGTGTACACTTACTTGTTTGATTGTTTGATGGATTACGCATACGATTGTGATGTTATGTTTTATTTAGGATAGTTGTGCATACATGGAAGTCGATTATGCCTTCAAAGGGTTATAGATGTGGTGGGAAGGCTGCGGGTGACCCTATATATAAGCATCTATGATTCGTTGAAAGTAGAATCCTCCGAAGTGTATGTACGTGTTGTTTTGGTTGTTTTGTTGGACATGTGGACTTGTGAATGACTTGTGAATGACTTAGGAGACTTGAGAGTTGCCACGGTTGTGTGTACCAAGTACCTGAATGTACTTGATGACGCTTACTGAGACTTGAGAGTTGCCACGATTGTGTGTACCGAGTACTTGCATGTACTCGATGCCAAGTATTGGCCATACTTGATGATGACCCCAAGCATATAGATATCTATGCTTGATGTTTTTGAGATGCCATGTTGGTCGGGTCGACGACATCGTGAGTATCGTTGCATTGTTGATGATTGAGAGACATATACGGCATATACTTTGATATTGACATCACATATGCATTCTTATTACACGCATTCTTATTATCTCATGTAATCTTATTATGATTTACATTGTGGCATATAAAGGCTATTTGTAAGTCGTGACTTGTCTTTATTCTTACATGTATTGTGGCTATTGTCGATGGTTCCTTGTGAACCATTACTACAAACTCACCAACATAGTGTTGACTTGTTTAGTACACTTTTCAAGTAATCAGGTGAACCAAGAATGTGATGCATGATTGATTGCTTACTTTGAACCCGGGCTTGGACTTACATGGATCAAGGATTCATTTGCCATACTTTTGCATTATGCTTAGGATCGATCGCCATCTTTTGATATTGTTTTGTAAACGTTAGATGGCCACTTGCTCCTTATGCATTTTGAACTTGAATTATTTATTTATGGATTCACCGAATCCTTTCCTTTCATATAGTTTATGTTCTACATTAATTCCATCATGTGCTATATAATTTTGTTGGTGCATATCCCTTGGTGAAAAGAGCATTCTAGATATGTCATGTATTTTATATATTTCAAGTCTTGTAATTACCGTTTATCGATAATATTACCTTGGCATATATTGTTGATCATGTTGGGATCCTTTTATGTTTATATGTTTGTTTATTATTTATGTTTTACAGGTTCTTGACATGAATGTAAACATTACATGTAATGAGTTATTAAGATAATATTGTTTCTGCGTTTTACAGCAGTAGAAATATTATCTTAATATACTTCCAATGGAGGATTAAGTTAATGATTTTTTCTGCGTATTTACAGCAGTAGAGACATTAACTTAATGTACACTTCCAATAGTTAATACAAACAATGTGTTTCTGCGCATTTACAGCAGTAGAAATATTATCTTAATATACTTCCAATGGAGGATTAAGTTAATGATTGTTTCTGCGTATTTACAGCAGTAGAAATATTATCTTAATATACTTCCAATGGAGGATTAAGTTAATGATTTTTTCTGCGTATTTACAGCAGTAGAAATATTATCTTAATATACTTCCAATGGAGGATTAAGTTAATGATTGTTTCTGCGTATTTACAGCAGTAGAAATATTATCTTAATATACTTCCAATGGAGGATTAAGTTAATGATTTTTTCTGCGTATTTACAGCAGTAGAAATATTATCTTAATATACTTCCAATGGAGGATTAAGTTAATGATTGTTTCTGCGTATTTACAGCAGTAGAAATATTATCTTAATATACTTCCAATGGAGGATTAAGTTAATGATTTTTTCTGCGTATTTACAGCAGTAGAAATATTATCTTAATATACTTCCAATGGAGGATTAAGTTAATGATTGTTTCTGCGTATTTACAGCAGTAGAAATATTATCTTAATATACTTCCAATGGAGGATTAAGTTAATGATTTTTTCTGCGTATTTACAGCAGTAGAAATATTATCTTAATATACTTCCAATGGAGGATTAAGTTAATGATTGTTTCTGCGTATTTACAGCAGTAGAAATATTATCTTAATATACTTCCAATGGAGGATTAAGTTAATGATTTTTTCTGCGTATTTACAGCAGTAGAAATATTATCTTAATATACTTCCAATGGAGGATTAAGTTAATGATTGTTTCTGCGTATTTACAGCAGTAGAAATATTATCTTAATATACTTCCAATGGAGGATTAAGTTAATGATTTTTTCTGCGTATTTACAGCAGTAGAAATATTATCTTAATATACTTCCAATGGAGGATTAAGTTAATGATTTTTTCTGCGTATTTACAGCAGTAGAGACATTATCTGAGCTAATGATTGTGTAACACCCCAACATGGCGGAATCATGGGATATCACTTAGAAAAGCACAGCACGACATGGAAATTATGTAGAGTCAAACTATATGAAAACATAGGATTGAAACAATCCTTAAACTCACTCAAATGTATACAATAATCAACATCTATCAAAGATTTCACATTATCACAATTCAATACAAGTCAACGTTCAATAATAACGATTCCATATAACGTTCAACAACGTTCCATAACAATCAATAACTATCAACAACGATGCGGCTTACATAGTTAATAATTAACAATGCGCTAACGGTGCGACTTATATAATGAATAATGCGCTAACGGTGCGACTTACATCGTAAACAATGCGCTAACGGTGCGACTTACATCGTAAACAATGCGCTAACGGTGCGACTTACATCGTAAACAATGCGCTAACGGTGCGACTTACATCGTAAACAATGCGCTAACGGTGCGACTTACATCGTAAACAATGCGCTAACGGTGCGACTTATATAATGAATAATGCGCTAACGGTGCGACTTATATAATGAATAATGCGCTAACGGTGCGACTTATATAATGAATAATGCGCTAACATGTCCATATCAACAATTCAATCATACAATCAATCAAATCAATAATTAAGCAAATTGACATCTCGGTCCATATCATAACAAGTGAATCAACCAACAAATACGATGCACATACACTTCTTATAATTCTTCTTTAAAGGAATCATCGATGCTTATATATAGGGTCACCCGCAGCCTTCCCACCACATCTACTATTCATAAAAAGTATAATTATCTTCCATGTATGTACAACTATCTAAAGCACAACAAGTATTCATAACGAATTCAAAGTTAACCGAGCAACAAGTCAATACATTAAACAAACAATCAATTAACAAGCATGTACACTTTTCAACCCGAATCTCAATTGAGTAGGGAGGGTTTACGAAACTCACCTGGAAGTAAAGCAATTCCAAGTACTAGTACAAGTACTTTACTATGCTCAAAATGTACTCCCGGGTACCTAGAACAAGTATGAGATCAACTTATAAGCTACCACAAAGCCTAAGTGCAAAATAGGGAAATTTCAGCATGTTCCCAGCTTTGCGCCATCTACTAGACAACGACTTTGGGAAGTCAAGAAGACTAGATACAACAAAACTTAGTTCTAGACATTTGTTGGGCACTCAATGGCCTTTTCAAAAATGTAAGGTTTGGCTCTTGAAGAGCTTTAATGAAAGAGTTATGATTTTTACAAAAACAAACCTGTAGCCTCGTCAGAAATCAGACTAGTTCTGAAAATCATCGTTTTTGGCACTCTTCTGAGCAAAACCAGAAGAAACTTTGTTCTTATCAAATTTTACCGACACTTGGACCTTTCCAAAAATATAAGATTCGTCTCCTAATTCGTCCAGATGAATCTTATATGATGTTTGCAAGATGACTAAAAATTTCAGTCCTATAGAGTCCTTAAATTCAACTTGAAACTTCAAGTGATGAACCCAAGACTTTATGGACTTGATTGTTTTGTGTTATGAATGTGAAAGAGAGAGAAAAGAGCAGAGATGGATGATAGAATGATCATCAAATGCTTGCTTATATAGCCCAAGAGTTGCAACTAAGTGCCAAGAACACACACCTTGGCCATGAGGTGTTCATCATGTGTTTACAACTCATCCTTGAGTGTAATGGCTGAAACTTTGGCCTTAAAACAAACTAGAATTCAGTAGGAACATGTTCATTGCATGATTACAAGCTATAATCCAAGTCTTGGTTAGTTTGTGTGGGGTTTATGTCAAGAACACAAGTTTGACTTGACTAATTGACTTTGGTTGACTCTAAACTTTGATTCTTGATTATTATTTGTGTAATTAAGTGTAGTAACTAGGTTATATAAGTATAATTACTTTTATCTATGTGGTTATAAATCAATTACATGTATTTATATATTTATTAGTTATCTAATTCAAGTACACAATTGCATATTTATTTTACTAGTATGTACAATATATCTAGCTAGTTAATTGATTCGAAATTAATAACACAAACAAAATATTCATGAGCGTACAACTTTTATAAATTATTATAAATCCATAATATGGATAAATCATTTCATATAATATAAAGGTTGTGTCGGTTTTTGTCCTATTAATGGAATTATCATCTAACCACCGACACTGTTCCACCGACACTGTTGAAACCGTACATTATACTTAAGGTTTCGTATATACGTTTTTCTAGTTACTACAGTTATTCAATTATCATCTATCATATAATTTCTATAACATGTATTGGGCCAATTTCATAGTCTGCTAATATGGCCCTAATTCTAGAAGTTCAAATATGACATTATAATTGGCCCAATTTACAGATAAATGTACACAATTATGTCCAAATTTCCGTTTATTGAAATAGTTAATCAAATTACATGCACAGTCAAACGGTAAAAATCATGAATGTTACAGATTGTTTCTGCGTATTTACAGCAGTAGAAACATTAGCTGAGTTAATGTTGTTTCTGTGTCATGACAGCAGTAGAAACATTAACTCAAATATTCCTAAGTGTTATTTGAGGGTTCTTGGGAACGAGCAAAATAGTTGCTTGTGGAGAGAACACTCAAACAGTTTGAGAGTTTCGGTGGAAACAAGCAAAAGCATGCTTGTACACAAGAACTCTCAAACAAGGCCAAAACCCTAATGGGCTTATGGGCTTGACATGAGAACACTCAAATCCAATAGGATTTGAGAGTTTTTGTCACTTGCCTATAAATAGAGGGTGTGTGCATGCGTGTTCCAATAAGAGTGTAGAGAGAGAAATGAGCAAATCCTAGAGAGAGAAACTATAAGAACACGCATATAGTTGTCTTGTGGGTAGTACTCGATCTCACGCACGAACCGCAAACACACACCCGGTTTGGACGGCTTGTAGACTGCAGATTATCACGTTGGTTGATAAAGTGCGTCCGGAGAGCCGTTTCACTATCGTAACCAAATACGAGTGTTTATGTTCACGCAAAGATATATATATATATATATATATATAGAGATATATATATAAAATAATATATATATATATATATATATATATATATCATAAAAGCTAGATATAAAAACTGTGGGTTATCTCGAGGAATTTCCGCACCTCGACATATCCTTAAGTCAATCTCGGTTCAGTAAGACCCGGGGGACTTACAACTGGTATCAGAGCCATAGGTTTTAACACCTTGGTTCGAGATTGATTTCGGTTTTTGGGTGTCTAGCCGTTTGCGTGTTCTTAGGTGGAGAGGTGTTTTCGGGTTCGTTTGAAATAAAGGTTCAAACTTGACACCAAAATCAAACACATCTCAATCCTAAGTGTTAATCAAGTCCATGAAGATTGACTCTTTGAAAAGGGTCAAGATTCATTTGAATTGAAATTTAAGCCAAGTATTATATGTGTGTTTAGCAAAATGGGCTGGATATGCGTGTTCCTGAACAGTCTAGGGTTATGCGTGTTTGTGTGAGTATATAAAGAAGACAAAACACACATTTAATGACATTTTTGAATTATTTGCGTGTTCTTAGGTGGAGAGGTGTTTTCGGGTTCGTTTGAAATAAAGGTTCAAACTTGACACCAAAATCAAACACATCTCAATCCTAAGTGTTAATCAAGTCCATGAAGATTGACTCTTTGAAAAGGGTCAAGATTCATTTGAATTGAAATTTAAGCCAAGTATTATATGTGTGTTTAGCAAAATGGGCTGGATATGCGTGTTCCTGAACAGTCTAGGGTTATGCGTGTTTGTGTGAGTATATAAAGAAGACAAAACACACATTTAATGACATTTTTGAATTATTTGCGTGTTCTTAGGTGGAGAGGTGTTTTCGGGTTCGTTTGAAATAAAGGTTCAAACTTGACACCAAAATCAAACACATCTCAATCCTAAGTGTTAATCAAGTCCATGAAGATTGACTCTTTGAAAAGGGTCAAGATTCATTTGAATTGAAATTTAAGCCAAGTATTATATGTGTGTTTAGCAAAATGGGCTGGATATGCGTGTTCCTGAACAGTCTAGGGTTATGCGTGTTTGTGTGAGTATATAAAGAAGACAAAACACACATTTAATGACATTTTTGAATTATTTGCGTGTTCTTAGGTGGAGAGGTGTTTTCGGGTTCGTTTGAAATAAAGGTTCAAACTTGACACCAAAATCAAACACATCTCAATCCTAAGTGTTAATCAAGTCCATGAAGATTGACTCTTTGAAAAGGGTCAAGATTCATTTGAATTGAAATTTAAGCCAAGTATTATATGTGTGTTTAGCAAAATGGGCTGGATATGCGTGTTCCTGAACAGTCTAGGGTTATGCGTGTTTGTGTGAGTATATAAAGAAGACAAAACACACATTTAATGACATTTTTGAATTA
Source organism: Erigeron breviscapus (assembly GCA_034093135.1). Taxonomy (NCBI): domain Eukaryota; kingdom Viridiplantae; phylum Streptophyta; class Magnoliopsida; order Asterales; family Asteraceae; genus Erigeron; species Erigeron breviscapus. Next base: position 117,651,524 of record CM067171.1, read on the forward strand.
TTTGCGTGTTCTTAGGTGGAGAGGTGTTTTCGGGTTCGTTTGAAATAAAGGTTCAAACTTGACACCAAAATCAAACACATCTCAATCCTAAGTGTTAATCAAGTCCATGAAGATTGACTCTTTGAAAAGGGTCAAGATTCATTTGAATTGAAATTTAAGCCAAGTATTATATGTGTGTTTAGCAAAATGGGCTGGATATGCGTGTTCCTGAACAGTCTAGGGTTATGCGTGTTTGTGTGAGTATATAAAGAAGACAAAACACACATTTAATGACATTTTTGAATTATTTGCGTGTTCTTAGGTGGAGAGGTGTTTTCGGGTTCGTTTGAAATAAAGGTTCAAACTTGACACCAAAATCAAACACATCTCAATCCTAAGTGTTAATCAAGTCCATGAAGATTGACTCTTTGAAAAGGGTCAAGATTCATTTGAATTGAAATTTAAGCCAAGTATTATATGTGTGTTTAGCAAAATGGGCTGGATATGCGTGTTCCTGAACAGTCTAGGGTTATGCGTGTTTGTGTGAGTATATAAAGAAGACAAAACACACATTTAATGACATTTTTGAATTATTTGCGTGTTCATCTGGGCTTTGCGCATTCTTATGAACCCAGAAATAAAAACCTTTAGTCTTCCAGTTTGCGTGTTGTGATGACATCATCATGAAGAACACGCATATGACCAGTTTGCTTGTTCTTATGTCAAATATGTAAGTCCCCTGGTACGGATTGTCAATAGCTTGATCCAGTTATCTTGAGGTGCGGAATCCCTCACAATAACTTGGTGATCAACAAAAAGCCCCTAGATCATCTGCGGCCTCGCAGATCTTCTTCGGGCTAGCGGAACAACCTTTGACGACTATAACATGCAATACCTGCTTGATATTTCGACAAATGTTCAACCCTAAACTCTGTTAGGGTTCAGTTTATATAGGTAACACCCGACATGGGCTTCAGCACATCGGCCTCGTAAACTCAGCCCAGCCCGTCACTAATGCGAGGTCGCATTCTGTGATTGGCCTCGTATTTGTCCCTGCAAATATGGGGTCGTATTACCTATATGACTAACCTCGTATTTAACCCTGTAAATACGGGGTCGCATTTCATCTGTGAATTGCGAACTCGCAATTCACACTTAGCAGATTTACTATACATTCAATACTTAAACTTAATCTAGTATTCTATGCATAATACTAAGTTCATTAATGACAATCACATTACAAAGACATATAACAATATAAGCCCAAACAATCTAGACTGCTATTGACATAGACGTGCACTTACAGACTCCCCCTTGGCAATAGCTTCTAGACGTTAACATATCTATGTCTTCGTCTTGTCTTCGTCATTAATCTACTTCCTCTGCTTCTTCATCTTGCTCCTGCTCTGCTCCTTCTCAGTCTCAGTCTCAGTCTCAAAATCAGAATCTGACTCTGACTCTGAAGGAGTATAAGTTAACCCTAACCGTTCTTTCTCTTGATCCCTCATAGATCCTGGATCATAATAATAATCCGCAATCTCTGCCTAGCTCTCATATGAGCTTGTGGATCATATCCCAATCTCTTCTCCAATCTATGCACAATAATTGGATGTAAATCTGACTCAGTAGAAGTATTATTGGTAGAATCGGTCTTGGTAGACTCATTATCCTGAGCACTAGCATTATCATTTTCAAGAGCAATAGCATCAGATTGCCCTACCAAATCCTTACTTTTGTTTAATCGATCAATGCCAGCATCTTCTGTAAGCGGTTTGGTTTGAGGTGCATCAGACTCAACTACCATCTTCAACTCTGTGACAACCAGTTCTTGAGTCTGTGGAGCTTCAGAAACTGCCTTGCCAGCAACACCAGCCTGGCTAGACTCCCTTTGAGTCTTTGTTCTCAAACTAGAACCTTCTCCTAGCTCCTGAGTAGCTCTGGCAGCATCTGGATCTTTATTCTGATCATCATCATGCCTAGCCTTAGCCAGCTCATCACCTTTGCAACCTAAGTTATCTCTCTCAGCTCTAACCTTGAGATAGTTATCGATGAGATCATGCAGTTTTTCTTCGGCGATCTTGACTCCCTTTTTCAATGCATCTTCCATCCTGATAACCTTCTCATCTAAGCCACATACTTTTTATACATCTTGGACACAACCACCTCGGCCTTGCCCAACTTGTCTTCAAGAAATGTGTTCTTGTCACTAACAACCTTCAAATCATCAGTCAAACGAGTGATCAAACTTCTCATCTCATTCATCTGTCTCTACAGATCACTAAGATTGGTTTCTTCACTTGTTTGTAACTGTGGTTGTGTAGTCTCAGGAACAACAACCCTTGGCACTCTATCAGACATACCAGCAGCAGCAGAAGTCTCTTGTTCCCTGACAAGTGTTCTTCTTTTTGGCATAGGCTACTCTGGCACCCAATCTTCATCTGTTTCTCTCCTTCTTCTTCCTTGAGTTGCCTCAGTAGGTTTAGGAACCATCTTAGATCCAACTCTGATGAATGCATGAGATCTATAAGGATCTTCATCACCATCACTGCTAGAATCATCATCAGAATGGATAGAAGGCTCTCAGTCTGCTTGAACATCAGCAACAGCCTTTCCTCTACCTTCAGCATCTATACCAGATCCACTAGCCTAACCTGCTCTTGACCTACTAGCTTCTTCAGTACCTGACCCACTAACTCTAGCTGCTTCAGAACCAACTACAGCTTCAGCTACATAATCATCTATGTCCTGGTCAAGATCCACATCTACTAGGTCATCAACATTGGCATTGTACCTTTTCACTTGAGCAATATCACCCTCTGGATCAGCCATTTCCTCTAATAGATCATCTACAATCTCAGGATTGGCTCCAGGTTGGTTTATCACATCATCTGCAACCTGTACAACAACTTCAGGCTCTTCTGGTGCATCTTCCCGAACTACTACATCATGTAACTGCTCAACATTCTCAGCAGCTTCATCACCCTCTAGCTGAGGCCCTTCATAAGCTGATATGACCACATCAGTAGGTACTATGTAGTTAGCATTGATGATGGCACCGAACAATGCAACATCTTGTGCATTTGGATCATTATGATATCGAGACACAAACTCATCATAACCACGTCGGATGATCGAGCTCACTTGCTTCACTTCTCCTACAGCAGGTAAATTTGGAAGTCGAGCATTGATTATCATCATCACGAACCGAGGATACATCAAAAACCTCCTCTTTCCCGTGGCTGTGATCTGTTTCTTCATCTCATCGAAGAAGAATTTTGAGAAACTATACGGCTTGTTAAATACCAAGCCCACCATCTGTGCTTGGGCTTCCTGGTTCAATGTATCATAACCAGACTTCTTGTTGCTTAAACTAACCAGCAACACATGCGCAAGATACCTCCACCTGCCATAAAAACCCTTTTTGAACAGAGTTTTACTTGACATATCTGCAGCAAACCCCATTCTTCTAAAAGCACCTTGAATGACATCATGTCTGAACTTGGTAAGACCTGTAGCACCACCTTCTTGTTCAACTGTGCCCAGATTAAGAATGTTAATGAGGTCAGCAGCTGTGAACTGTATCTGGTGCCCAGCAACTATGGTATGAAAGATATACACATCTCCTGCCTTCACACAGTCAGCGTTTTTCCAGAAATCTCTGAGATAATCTAAATATATGACTGGAGAATGTGTAAGAACATGATGAATCCTTGATCTTCTGAAGAAGACAAATATCTCGTGATAATAAGCCGTTCCTTCCTGATTATCGTCAAAGTTCATCACATAATTATGACCTGCTATGAAATTTCTTGCCATTTATGTAATCAATAACAAATAATTAATTACTCAAATAGACATAAAAATTCATATGCATAACACAACTAAAATTATCCCGGTAATTTAGTCAAAAACATAAATTATCCCTGTAATTTATAACATAACATAAATTATCTCTGTAATTTAGTTATAGATAGATTAACTCATTTTCAAATCTTTATTAACATAAACTTTTGAAAATCTGTTAAATTAACTTAAATTATCCCTGTAATTAAGTTAAAAATAAATTAACTCATTTTCAAATATTTATAAGAATAAACTTTTGAAAATCTGTTAAGTCAAAAATACGAGGTCGTATCCCTGTACGAGGTCGTATTTCAAGGTCAAAATACGGTCAACCAAACTCTAAAATACGAAGTCGTATTTTCCAATTTGGCATCGTATTAGTCCAGGTCGTAAATCGGCATCGTATTCCGAAAGTCAAACCAGTCAAAATAAATTGACATTTACGAGGTCGCAAATCTGGGCTAGCAAACCCACTTTTACGAGTCCGTCGCACTGTTCGTCTTCCCCAACGCGATTTCGCGATTTACCCAACCAAAACTGGTAAAAATTGTTTCTTTATATTCGTATTCAAACGATAAAGATACCCCAACCCTTAGTTTTACCCATAAAACATCAAAATCGAAGAAAATATGGAAACCTAATTCGAAAATTTTGAAACCCTTTTTCTTGATTTTCTTGTTGCATGGTTAACTACTGGACGATTAGATAGTATACCTAGATTCGGTTTTTCACGGTGATGACGAATATATCAACCAAAAACACTTGATCTAATTGTATATATCGAATCTAATATGGGGTAGCAAAATAGTATTTCGGGGTCGTAAAGCTCTAATTTTGATTTTAATATGTGAGGTCGTGTTTGGGTAAATTTGGTTTATATAACCACTTGACCCGAATGGATTTGGGTCAACCCGGCCCAATTACGAGGTCGTATTTGCCTAAAGCCCAATTAAACCAATTGCGAGGTCGTATTCTGCTTCTTGCAATTACGAGGTCGTAAATACCTCCTGCACACTTTAAGATCAAAATTTCGTCAAAGTTTCTGAATAATTGATCAACGATTACCACGAACTTCCTGGAAATATGAAAATTTAAAAGATCAAACCTGTAAGCATCAAATTTTCATCTTTTCCTCGATCTTTGTCTTAACCTGAAAAGTTAATAAACTTACACAAAATTCTTTAACTTTTCAACGATCAATCTTTCCAAAACTTTCTCGAAACAAGCTTTCCCGAATCTGTACCATTTGCAACAATTCATATTTCTAACCAGTTATAAAATTGATTCTTCATTCTTATATCTCCCCCTCAATTTTATGACTAGGAAGTATAACGATGACTAATCATTATAACAACCATCATTCTTATGTACTCCCCCTCAATTTATGACTGGGATACATAACTATGATAGAACAAAATATTGATTAAATACTTCATATTCTTATGAAAACACAATTGACTAGGTACTTCTCCTCAATTTATGACATGTTTTCATAACTATATGATCTAAATAATCAATGCTTAAACCTTTCACATTCATATATGTTTCTATATCTAAGGTGACAAAAACCTTTCATATTCAAACAATATATCTATGTCTAAGGCATAAAATATTAACTATGTAGCCTTTCACATTCAAACATGACATTTCTATGTCTAAGGCATAATATAGTCAATAACCTTTCATATTCACTTAACGTCTATGACTAAGATTTTCTTAATCTTCTTCATTCACATTAAGTCTATATCTAAGGATTTATTTAACCTTCTACATTCACATTATGTATTTTAATAATCTTCTACATTCACTTAATGTCTATGTCTAAGGTTTACTAACATAGTTGATAATCTTTCATATTAAAATAAAATTATTTCTATATCTAAGATCTTCAACTAATAATGACCTTGCTATAAACATCTTGATGTTCTTAGCATTGTCTTGAATATTTCAGTCTTTTGCTTAGAAACCCTTCCTTTGGATTGACTTCTCCCCAAATATACTGAAAAATAATTTCAGACAACAAATATAATTGCCATACCCGAAAATTGATCCTCTGAAACTTCAGATTTGAGAAGCAAACTTCAAACTCTCTGTATCGTCATAACAATCAACTAATGCACATTGCTTGTTGTAGTTCTCCCCCTCAACGATAAGTCTCTCCGAATTAAGCACACTCAAGTCCCTGCTTGCCTTGCATAACCGGCATGTGATAGAGAGGTAAAATTTCCAACAATCAATCCTGAACTAGTTGACTCCTATGAAAACCAGAAACTTTGAAACTTGAATCACAAACTTCAGGAACATGGAACCTATTTCAAAAGCAATTCTTGTCTCCATAAAAGATGTTTCTTCTGATTATGATCAACATCTTCAGACAAAACATATAAAATACAGTGCATGTCAGTAAGCTGTTAACAAAACACATAAACGAGATAAAAATGATAATGTTATTCTTCATTATTTCATCACTGTGACATTTGATAGTAACGACTTAATCTAGAACTACATTCTTCATTTTCTTCTCCAAATTTGTTATTCTTTACTATCATAAGTCATAAACATATGACATTATCTTAGTCTAGAACTACAAATCTTCAAGAACTTGAACCAAACTTCTTATAATCAAGATTTTAAGGTTCAAAAGTAAGAATCTTAAGATCCCTGTCTTATCATTCTACCGATATTTATCTAGAATCTTAAGATCTCTGTCTTATCATTCTACGAATACTTATCACAAATTTAGAATCTTAAGATCTCTGTCTTATCATTCTATGGATACTTATCTAGAATCTTAAGAACCCTGTCTTATTATTCTATGGATAACCTAATCTAAGGTCTTCCAACAAAATATCCTTCATTATGCAAACTTATATAGATTCCATTTCTAAAGTCACTTGTCTTTAACTCTGTAAAAACATCTAACTGAAACCTAATCTCTTATATTTTTGCAAATGAAATATGATAATGCAAAATACATCAAAACCATATGACATACTCTTATGATAGACTCATCAAACTAGTATTCATCTTGGTTAAACAATTATAAATACTCCTATGATTGCCTCATCAAACTAGTATTTATCTTTGTTCAGGATATATTTGCATGATCCATATCTTGCTTCCATGGTGAGATCTTGCTCGACAACCTACAAAAACGAATATTTGTCCGTTGTCCTGCACATCTCAACAAACACATCAAATCTTCTCAAAGTAATAACATACAATCTGAAGAAATGAATAAAATAGCAAGATAAAATGAATATACGTAGCAATCTATTATTAGAGTGATTTAGGCTAATAATTCACTGCAAGCACTTTCAATCTTCGCACATAACATATCAAAATTATTTAGAATCTCTGTTCCAAACCTTTTTTGATTAAAAAATCTTTCAAAGATCAAATTCAAAACCATGAACAACTCTGTGTCCATTCTAATGAAAATCTTCTTTCTAAGAATCAATGCAAAGGCATTTACTCAATATCCGTTTATTGAAATCAACAACTCTGTGTTCTTTTCCTTAAACCCATATTCTGTTAATGTGACATACTTTCTTTTAGCTTTTGATCACAACACTATCGCTTAACTACCCTACTCGTTTATTCACTGTTCCATAAGAACGTAGTTGAGTCCTCTTGGAAACTAGATTCTATTCTGACTCTGTCTCTCGTGCAATAGGAACTTTTATTTAAACAATACGATTACAAACAAAAGTTAAACATTTCACGAAAAAACATAATACACACACACACATACATTAAACATAAACGAATAACACACATATATAAGAGCTAAAGTTACTGCTGATTAGATCAGATTAGCATGTTACATAAGCCTACTAGCGAGAAATAATTCTCTTATTATTAGTTATGAACAGTGATCCAAAAACGATTACTAATATATTTGTCCTCTTAAACACTCGGTACTTCCAGTCTCCTTTTTAGTTTGTGACACTTTCGACATACCCTGGCCAAAGACAGTCACCATGTAACCCGAGTAGCCTAATATGTCACTTAATCATATTTGCGAACTTATGTGCCCCATATTCAGATACACTCTCACAATCGACACAAGCACTAAGATTAAGACATTTGGTGAATAAAGTGAGAAAGTCTTTAAGAATCAAGTCAGCGGTGACAGGTTGGTGATTCCTCACGCGCAAAGCGACTTAACTTGACTCACGTACGGAAATATACTCAACATTGCATAATGCTAAGTACTTGTATATTTGTGACATTATTTTTAAGCACTTATGAAAACCCGTGACTTTCAATGAGACCCGTGTAGCGAACTTTCTGACAACCTATCCCAAGTTGGAAGCTTTAGGTAGGCTAGGTATACAAAGACACCCCAAGTACTTACTTGTTCGAATCTCAAAGGCCACATTAGCTTCATATTTTCAACAGATTTATTTGATATTTTCATATCTTGTCACAAATATACATCCGAAAAAGCAATACATACACATATATGTACCCGAGACCTTCTATATAAAGACCAAATATTCATAATTACAATGCAAGATCTTTCATAAGATTTAAAGGACTTGTCAATTTTAAGAACAAGCATTCTCAGCCATATATCTGAATACGTTTCCCATAAGAACATTGTATATATTTAAGTTCAGATTATAAGGAAACCTTGGTACTTTGTGCCTATCGATACATCATATAATGGTATCACTGAACTGAGCATTTTAAAGTACAATTAAGTAGGCTTAAAAGCTAAAGTATCGTCACGTCTAATCGTCTTGATGCAGTGACCTTACTCCTTTTATTATTTTCTTTTTCTTTTCTGATTTTTCTGATTTTTATTTTGTTTTTCTGACACTATATGACACACATACATTACGACACAAACACTGACTCATTCCAATCAATTGGACTAACAACTCAAAACGAGTTCGGTCGAAAGCCTTAGTGAACAGATTAGCTAAATTAAAGTCACTCGGCACCTTTTCTAGGACTATTAATTTCTTTTCAGCACAATCACGTATAAAATGAAACCTTATGTCTATGTGCTTAGTCCTACTGTGCTTAACAGGATTATTGGTTATGGATATGGTGGATTCATTATCTATCTTTATGAGAGTACAAATGAGAACCTAACCTTGATAGCCCGAGCCGCTGAATGAGTATTCACTTGCTGTTATGTAATCCAATCTCTCCCCTAAGACAAACATCCACTGATGTCTATTTCCTCAAGAACACCAATTTCTTCATCCCTGTGATTAAACTAGTGGTCTTCTGGAACTGACATATAACATAACCAACAACAAAAATAACAAAACATAAAACATAAAATATGAGAATCTGTACTATAGATAATCATCTAAACATGATCTTCTATAGTACTTTGTTTATTACAAAATAAATTTACAAAACAGACATAGAATCCTTTAACAGAAGTAAACTTCGTTAATAATCCCTTGTCTACCATAATGTGCTTGGAGCTTCCGCTATTGACAAACCATAAACCTGCGGTCTTCCTTAGAAGCTCCTGCACATTCAAAAACAATTAGTTTTTCGAAGGACCCCTAGCCCTGTTGGCTTTGGGTCGATCATTCTCTTCATCCGAAACTATATCAGCCCAAGATTCACCAGTAGGCACCCAAATCTTAGTTGGTTTAACGGTTGAGCTGTCAGCAGGCTTTCTGCTAGGTGAAATTCGTGAATTTATTCCAGCACTAAGCCTA
>CM067171.1:117671898-117803998 GCA_034093135.1 Erigeron breviscapus
GTTGTCAATTTGTCAAGAGGTGATCAAAGAAGACTGATTGAGACACCTTGTTCAGCTGTTAGATTTTGGAGAACAGAAGTTAGACGCTATCAGAATATTCTTGGTTTTTGTTTGGTCGAGAAGATTCATGCAAATAGCATAAGACTTTTGTTTGATGGTCGAGTTTGAAGTTCAAGATAAAAGAACTTGTTAAAGAAATCTAGTCGCTAATGTCAAGGGGGAGTCTGTAGATGCAGATTTGTGTGACAGTAGCAACGTAGATTTGATTAACGTTTTTGTTCTTAGGAATATCTGTGTAATCGTTTAAATATTAAGTCATTAGGACTTACGTTTGTGTTTAATGATTACGTTTGAACTTCAATATAAGATCAAGTTATGGTTTTGTTATGTTTGTGTGTTATATAATTGTTTTGCAGGTACAAGAATGTAGAGCCAAGGTTTATAAGTGTCGTAGAACACTTAAACGATGGCTGAACGTTATGTATAAGTAAAACAAAGGACCAAAGGGACGAACCTCGTGCTGACGTCATCAGCATGAAGGATTACCCTCGTGCTGACGTCAGCACGAGACCGATTGGTTTTTTGATTAAAAGGCTTATGGACTTCAATTAAGGCCCAAGCCCACACGAACACAAACACTATTAGTATAAATACATGCTAATTTACACGATTAGTAATGAATCGAGAACTTAGAAGTCGAATTGTTGATCATGTGACCTTCTACACGAACTAGCACTTCGTGTGTGACCTTAGGTTGATTAATTACTGATTAATTGACGAAAGGCAGTAGCAATCTAGTTATCTCAAGAGGATTCCGCACTCTTGACATAACGAATCACGTCTTATTTACGATCCATTCAACGGTAGGGACTTACAAAGTTCAAGCCCGTCAGCTTATCCTTTTCGAGGAGACCCTTGAGGCAAAAGGTAGAAAGAGATGAGGAAGAAGAGTTTGTGTTTGCAACAGACATCTGTCATATATAGTAGATTGTATTTAGTTAATTTGACATATTTAATCCTTGTTAAAATAATTACCCAAGTGTTTAAAGAAAACAATTATTAATAACAAGGTTAAGATCCATATTTCACTCATAGCAATGTCGGGTTTGCCGCGGAACATTAACTACAAGCTATTTAGGTAGGTACACTATATTACCAATTTCATCCATGATGAAACTCTTAAACTCCTGCGGGATTCTATTGATAATCCATTATATCAATGCATGTTTAATCCCTCCTACGCCAATCCTTTCTTGTGTCGGGTTCGCCGCGGAACACAAGTCCAGATTGTAAACCGTCCATGATAGCTACACGTGAGATCCGGCCCAAGACTCTCGGGTTATCGCGAATCTCACCTCACCCTTACCAACACCCAATTGTGATCCGGCCCAAGACTCTCGGGTATCGCGAACCACAACAGGTCAGAGGTTCGAATGTGTGTACTACTCGTGGATAGCGTAAAGTTTACATTTTGAAAAACGGGTTTTTGTTTTGTTAGCAAAATATTTTATACAATTTTAAAATATTTGTCAATATCTCATTGCGTTTGTTAATCCATTATAACAAACCAAATTTATGTAAAACATTGCGTTCATTATAACAAACCAATATAGATGATTATTTTTATATGTTTTAAAACGATTTTCTTGCAAACATAGCCAAGACAAATATATATATAACAAAATAATCATCACACACAAACATATCGGTAGTATGCCATATATCCTATGCGTTTTCCATGTGAGCCACCACACGGAAAAACAAGGTCAAACTAAGGACATGGTAAGTAGGAGCAATGGCTCCCACTAAAATCACCATCCTTCTTTGACTCCCTTGTTGCTTGCACCTTCTTGACGATTCCATCTTCATGATGCTAATCTCCAAGTCTCTTTACATTTTACAAGAAATGAATCTATACTACTTTCTATACTATTACAAATACATAGAAAGAGAACGACACAACTTGTCATTAATTAATACATTGGTAAAATGAAAAGACGACATGCAAGCCGTTTGATTAATTATTATTACATTCATCCCGAATAAATAATACACAATCAAACATTCATCACACAAGGGTCATTGGCATACTACTACCGATATCACAATAACAACATAACATCAAATGAGTGCCTACAATTTCATGTATCTAAAATATATGGGCTTAAAATTAAAATTATGTAACACCCAAAGAAAAAAACAAGATGCAGCGCTGCTGCTTTTCGCATTACAAAAAAAACGACAGTAGCATGTTATGGAAAACTAATAGCCATAAATGTCATTTGTTACATAAACTATTTGTACTCCCAAAGCAAACAGCCTGACCAAAATCTTTTAATTTTCAAAGGGTTTATGATCTTAAAACTCAAGCCATACTTTCGATCATTTTAACAGCCCAAAAAATGAATACATGCAAATCTAGACAACCCGATAAAAGGAAAAACTAGAGTTTAAACGAGGTGGCTCTGATACCACTGAAGGATTTCGGTTCTATCTAGCGCAACGGAAGCATGCATAGCAATAACAATAGCAAATTAAAATTTTCTATCAACCGAAATCTATCTCATGGATCATCTCGTCAAACTAAAGATCAAGAAAATGATATTAAAAAAAACTTTGCGTTTGTTAATCCATTATAACAAACCAAATTTATGTAAAACATTGCGTTCATTATAACAAACCAATATAGATGATTATTTTTATATGTTTTAAAACGATTTTCTTGCAAACATAGCCAAGACAAATATATATATAACAAAATAATCATCACACACAAACATATCGGTAGTATGCCATATATCCTATGCGTTTTCCATGTGAGCCACCACACGGAAAAACAAGGTCAAACTAAGGACATGGTAAGTAGGAGCAATGGCTCCCACTAAAATCACCATCCTTCTTTGACTCCCTTGTTGCTTGCACCTTCTTGACGATTCCATCTTCATGATGCTAATCTCCAAGTCTCTTTACATTTTACAAGAAATGAATCTATACTACTTTCTATACTATTACAAATACATAGAAAGAGAACGACACAACTTGTCATTAATTAATACATTGGTAAAATGAAAAGACGACATGCAAGCCGTTTGATTAATTATTATTACATTCATCCCGAATAAATAATACACAATCAAACATTCATCACACAAGGGTCATTGGCATACTACTACCGATATCACAATAACAACATAACATCAAATGAGTGCCTACAATTTCATGTATCTAAAATATATGGGCTTAAAATTAAAATTATGTAACACCCAAAGAAAAAAACAAGATGCAGCGCTGCTGCTTTTCGCATTACAAAAAAAACGACAGTAGCATGTTATGGAAAACTAATAGCCATAAATGTCATTTGTTACATAAACTATTTGTACTCCCAAAGCAAACAGCCTGACCAAAATCTTTTAATTTTCAAAGGGTTTATGATCTTAAAACTCAAGCCATACTTTCGATCATTTTAACAGCCCAAAAAATGAATACATGCAAATCTAGACAACCCGATAAAAGAGAAAACTAGAGTTTAAACGAGGTGGCTCTGATACCACTGAAGGATTTCGGTTCTATCTAGCGCAACGGAAGCATGCATAGCAATAACAATAGCAAATTAAAATTTTCTATCAACCGAAATCTATCTCATGGATCATCTCGTCAAACTAAAGATCAAGAAAATGAGTATTAGAAAACATACCCTTGAAGATTTCCTTAATGAAGATGAACAAGATTCAAATTAGAATCTCTCTATCCGGAGAGACACCCAAAGTTCTGATCCCGAATAATATACTTATTTGAGCAAAAACTGTGCCCTCCTTTCAATCCAAATACGTGCCCAAAATTAGCCTTTTCTCTTTTCTAATAAACACTACAATACTTTTGTGTTTTATTTATCCGATATAAACTTATCTGAGGAAGAAACTGAGCTCTTTATTTTGGGCTGAGTTCGACCAGTTTCTAGGAAGAACCAAGAGAGAGAGAGAGAGAGAGAGCATGAGAGTGAGATGGTGATAGATGGGTGAGATTGTGAATAGATGAAAAAGACTTAACTATATATTTGTTTGTTTTTGGCATGCAAGAAATTGAAAAGTCCAAGGACCATTCGGTTCTCTACTGCCCAAAACCCAAAAGAAAATAGTCTTTTTATCATATTTTATTTCCATGACTTCTTGGAAAAAACACTCAAGTAATCTGGCATATTTATGCCTTTTGTTTCTTCCCAAATCCAATTCACATGTCAAAATAATACCCAAGTAATGTCTAGTTCTATTTATTAATCGATAAGTTGTATATATTTATATAACTATAAATCAATACACTTATGTACGATCATATAAATACTAGACATTATGTTTACTTAATTACTAGTTAAACATTTAACTAATTAATTAAACGATCATATCTCACAAATCATTAACTTAGACCATTAACATAATGTCTAGTTAATTTATCTCTCTTTGAAAGTATATTAAACGATTGTCGATCGGCCTTTGCGTGTGACCGAATAGGATAATGGACTTTATATATTATTAATGTCATGGGCACATCTTTGAATTATAGTGCACCACGGTCAAACCTTTAGCCAACCGGTGTGCATATATCCAACAGTGTAGTGGTAATCTGATCAAAAGCTTCCTCTGTCTGCCTTTTATCGCTTTATTTTGATAAGCATTTGTCTGTTGTAGAGAACAAAAGAAAGCCACGATTGACAAGCATCATAGCAGCATCCTCTGGTGCAATGAAAGCTGATGAGGTTGCAAAGAAAGCATTGAATGGTATCAAATCTGGATCGTTTTTTGTTCCCTGCAACTTTGAAGGATTCTTGTTGTCCATAGCAACAGCTGGTCTCTCTTGTGACAACTCGTAGTTAATTAGCAACGGGTTAGTCTTAATCTCGCTTAAGCTTAGTCATTATCATAATCTCGTCTATTTTAGACGGTCTTTGACGTGGAAATTGTTAGACTTTTGGACTTTTGACTTAGTCAAATTAGACGTATCCTGATGACGTAGACTATTAGAGAGAGAGAGAGAGAGAGAGAGAGAGAGAGAGAGAGATAGAGAGAGAGAGAGAGAGAGAGAGACATAAGAAAAGAGAAGAGAGAGAGAGAGAGAGAGAGAGAGAGAGAGAGAGAGAGAGAGAGAGAGAGAGAGAGTGTGTGTGTGTGTGTGTGTGTGTGTGCGAGAGAGAGAGAGAGAGAGAGAGAGAGAGAGAGAGAGAGAGAGAGAGAGAGAGAGAGAGAGAGAGAGAGAGAGAGAGAGAGAGAGAGAGAGAGAGAGAGAGAGAGAGAGAGAGAGAGAGAGAGAGAGAGAGAGAGAGAGAGAGAGAGAGAGAGAGAGAGAGAGAGAGAGAGAGAGAGAGAGAGAGAGAGAGAGAGAGAGAGAGAGAGAGAGAGAGAGAGAGAGAGAGAGAGAGAGAGAGAGAGAGAGAGAGAGAGAGAGAGAGAGAGAGAGAGAGAGAGAGAGAGAGAGAGAGAGAGAGAGAGAGAGAGAGAGAGAGAGAGAGAGAGAGAGAGAGAGAGAGAGAGAGAGAGAGAGAGAGAGAGAGAGAGAGAGAGAGAGAGAGAGAGAGAGAGAGAGAGAGAGAGAGAGAGAGAGAGAGAGAGAGAGAGAGAGAGAGAGAGAGAGAGAGAGAGAGAGAGAGAGAGAGAGAGAGAGAGAGAGAGAGAGAGAGAGAGAGAGAGAGAGAGAGAGAGAGAGAGAGAGAGAGAGAGAGAGAGAGAGAGAGAGAGAGAGAGAGAGAGAGAGAGAGAGAGAGAGAGAGAGAGAGAGAGAGAGAGAGAGAGAGAGAGAGAGAGAGAGAGAGAGAGAGAGAGAGAGAGAGAGAGAGAGAGAGAGAGAGAGAGAGAGAGAGAGAGAGAGAGAGAGAGAGAGAGAGAGAGAGAGAGAGAGAGAGAGAGAGAGAGAGAGAGAGAGAGAGAGAGAGAGAGAGAGAGAGAGAGAGAGAGAGAGAGAGAGAGAGAGAGAGAGAGAGAGAGAGAGAGAGAGAGAGAGAGAGAGAGAGAGAGAGAGAGAGAGAGAGAGAGAGAGAGAGAGAGAGAGAGAGAGAGAGAGAGAGAGAGAGAGAGAGAGAGAGAGAGAGAGAGAGAGAGAGAGAGAGAGAGAGAGAGAGAGAGAGAGAGAGAGAGAGAGAGAGAGAGAGAGAGAGAGAGAGAGAGAGAGAGAGAGAGAGAGAGAGAGAGAGAGAGAGAGAGAGAGAGAGAGAGAGAGAGAGAGAGAGAGAGAGAGAGAGAGAGAGAGAGAGAGAGAGAGAGAGAGAGAGAGAGAGAGAGAGAGAGAGAGAGAGAGAGAGAGAGAGAGAGAGAGAGAGAGAGAGAGAGAGAGAGAGAGAGAGAGAGAGAGAGAGAGAGAGAGAGAGAGAGAGAGAGAGAGAGAGAGAGAGAGAGAGAGAGAGAGAGAGAGAGAGAGAGAGAGAGAGAGAGAGAGAGAGAGAGAGAGAGAGAGAGAGAGAGAGAGAGAGAGAGAGAGAGAGAGAGAGAGAGAGAGAGAGAGAGAGAGAGAGAGAGAGAGAGAGAGAGAGAGAGAGAGAGAGAGAGAGAGAGAGAGAGAGAGAGAGAGAGAGAGAGAGAGAGAGAGAGAGAGAGAGAGAGAGAGAGAGAGAGAGAGAGAGAGAGAGAGAGAGAGAGAGAGAGAGAGAGAGAGAGAGAGAGAGAGAGAGAGAGAGAGAGAGAGAGAGAGAGAGAGAGAGAGAGAGAGAGAGAGAGAGAGAGAGAGAGAGAGAGAGAGAGAGAGAGAGAGAGAGAGAGAGAGAGAGAGAGAGAGAGAGAGAGAGAGAGAGAGAGAGAGAGAGAGAGAGAGAGAGAGAGAGAGAGAGAGAGAGAGAGAGAGAGAGAGAGAGAGAGAGAGAGAGAGAGAGAGAGAGAGAGAGAGAGAGAGAGAGAGAGAGAGAGAGAGAGAGAGAGAGAGAGAGAGAGAGAGAGAGAGAGAGAGAGAGAGAGAGAGAGAGAGAGAGAGAGAGAGAGAGAGAGAGAGAGAGAGAGAGAGAGAGAGAGAGAGAGAGAGAGAGAGAGAGAGAGAGAGAGAGAGAGAGAGAGAGAGAGAGAGAGAGAGAGAGAGAGAGAGAGAGAGAGAGAGAGAGAGAGAGAGAGAGAGAGAGAGAGAGAGAGAGAGAGAGAGAGAGAGAGAAATTGTTAGACTTTTGGACTTTTGACTTAGTCAAATTAGACGTATCCTGATGACGTAGACTATTAGCTATCTAGACGAATGCCGAGTCTTAAATATAACTTTAAATAAATATTTAAAGGTTATGTCTTGTACAAAATAAATAGACTGTCTAGACTTAATATTTTTAAAGTTTAGTTTGTCGAAGTTTTATTGGCTTGTCTTAACTAAAATGAGACGAGGGAAAATACCTTTACTTTAAATTATAACCTTTTAGTCATACGGTATTTAATCGTAAGCATTTTACCAAATTGGGGGTACAAAATATCAAAAATATGGCCACATGGCCGGTTCCTTTGTTTTGTGGCAGTAAAAGAAACAACACAGCCCCTCCCCCCCTTTTTCTTTTGATGCCGTCGACACACACACACAAGAAACACACACACAAAAACAAACACTTTCAATTGTTTTGTCAAGAGAAATCAAAGGGGAATTCAAGGATATTTCTTGGGGTTAGTATAACAAAAAGCATTTAGTGGATAATCAAGGTTTATTGTCATTATCATCATCATCTTTTTCATTTTATCTCAAGAACACCAAGTCTTGGTAAGTTAATCTTTTCTCTAAACTTTTGATTTGATTAAATTCCATTTCTAAGTTTGATTTCAGTATTGTTACTTAAATTAGATGGCCATGGAAATGAAAGGAGTTTTGGCATATGTTGTGAGATTGATTTTTATTAAAATTAGGTCTTTGAAATCAAAAGGGTTGAAATTTGTGAAATTGATTTTTATTAAAATTAGGTCTTTGAAATCAAAAGGGTTGAAATTTGTGAAATGATTGGCAAAATGGGTTTGTTACCAGACTCTCTAGACTTGTTTCTAGTTGTTGTAATGTAAAGAGTTGAGTAGGAAATGATTTGGTTACGGCAAATGGTCAAAAACTGCTCTTTTTTTACTCGTACAGGTCCAGAATCGCGCCGCGAGCCTTCAAGCGTCGCGCCGCAAAGGAGTACAATATGGTCATCGCGCCGCGATCCTTCAGGATTCGCGACGCGAAGTAGTGTAATTTAGCCATCGCGCCGCAATCAATGGACCTCGCGCCGCGATATTTATGGCTGTATGACATTTTCAAAAGACGAAGGCTTGTGAGCTTGGACCTTGTTTATATGGATTAGTACTTGAGACTACATTGTAATGACAATGTCAATGACATTAGTAATTTGAGTCAAATAAAATGGACATTAAATCACATTCTTGGTCGTGGCATTCTAGGGTCTATAGCTAAGTAGTTGTACGTAGGATACGTGACGTCGTGAGACTTGATCCTCACCATTTGTGCTCATATCCTAGGTTTTGGATAGACGTGGAGACTAGACTGCTCATTTTCTCGGACTACTCATACTTTTAGCTCATTGATCACTAAGGTGAGTTTATGGCGCCCTTTTTACCTTTTACTTTAAGCCTGAAAAGCATGTACTGTATACACGACTACTTTATAAATGATTTGTCTTTGTCTATGCCATGAGATTTGGCTACTTAAAATCATTTGCCTTATGTTTGCCATGTTGACGGCTGCCTAAAAATGTGTATACATGTCTTATGAAATATTGAACTAAATGACTTTGACTTGCCATGTTGTCGGCTGACTAAATTATTCTTTGTGTTTGACGAACTAAAATGTTGCCCCTATGTAGTTATCATCATTATGAGATCCTAATGGTTGTCTTGTCAGATTTAGTGCCTGACTGTCTTTGTTCTGGTCCGCACCCCATAATGTAGACGGGAGACCTGTGCGAGGTATACTTGTCCGCACCCCATAATGTAGACGGGAGACCTGTGCGAGGGAAATTAGTCTTATTGTCGGATATTGATCCCGGCTGTCTTGTCATAATATTGTCGGACTTTGCTCCCGGCTGTCTTGTCTTAATATTGTCGGACTTTGCTCCCGGCTGTCTTGTATAATATTGTCGGACTTTGCTCCCGGCTGTCTTGTCATAATATTGTCGGACTTTGCTCCCGGCTGTCTTGTCATAATATTGTCGGACTTTGCTCCCGGCTGTCTTGTATAATATTGTCGGACTTTGCTCCCGGCTGTCTTGTCATAATATTGTCGGACTTTGCTCCCGGCTGTCTTGTCATAATATTGTCGGACTTTGCTCCCGGCTGTCTTGTCATAATATTGTCGGACTTTGCTCCCGGCTGTCTTGTCATAATATTGTCGGACTTTGCTCCCGGCTGTCTTGTATAATATTGTCGGACTTTGCTCCCGGCTGTCTTGTCATAATATTGTCGGACTTTGCTCCCGGCTGTCTTGTCATAATATTGTCGGACTTTGCTCCCGGCTGTCTTGTCATAATATTGTCGGACTTTGCTCCCGGCTGTCTTGTCATAATATTGTCGGACTTTGCTCCCGGCTGTCTTGTATAATATTGTCGGACTTTGCTCCCGGCTGTCTTGTCATAATATTGTCGGACTTTGCTCCCGGCTGTCTTGTCATAATATTGTCGGACTTTGCTCCCGGCTGTCTTGTCATAATATTGTCGGACTTTGCTCCCGGCTGTCTTGTCATAATATTGTCGGACTTTGCTCCCGGCTGTCTTGTATAATATTGTCGGACTTTGCTCCCGGCTGTCTTGTCATAATATTGTCGGACTTTGCTCCCGGCTGTCTTGTCATAATATTGTCGGACTTTGCTCCCGGCTGTCTTGTCATAATATTGTCGGACTTTGCTCCCGGCTGTCTTGTCATAATATTGTCGGACTTTGCTCCCGGCTGTCTTGTATAATATTGTCGGACTTTGCTCCCGGCTGTCTTGTCATAATATTGTCGGACTTTGCTCCCGGCTGTCTTGTCATAATATTGTCGGACTTTGCTCCCGGCTGTCTTGTCATAATATTGTCGGACTTTGCTCCCGGCTGTCTTGTCATAATATTGTCGGACTTTGCTCCCGGCTGTCTTGTATAATATTGTCGGACTTTGCTCCCGGCTGTCTTGTCATAATATTGTCGGACTTTGCTCCCGGCTGTCTTGTCATATTATTGTCGGATATTGATCCCGGCTGTCTTGTCATAATATTGTCGGACTTTGCTCCCGGCTGTCTTGTGTTAATAACTACATGTCATTGTGTGCTCACAATGACGACTGGTCTTTTAGTCAAACACACTGTAAACTCACCAACTATTTCGATAGTTGATCCTCTCAAATTTCATGCTTTTCAGGTAACCAATAGTAAGTCTTGGATCGTCTATGGCATTATAGGGCCATTCTTTTGACATTGGACGTACAATTAGCATTAGACATTTGAGGACTCTCATGTTATTAGCTTTAATCGTATTAGACTGTCCAATTTATTGAACTCGTATTCAGTGGGCCCAGTTCCAAATGAGGATGACTTGTATCCGTATTTTGGGGTCCACATTTGATCGATTGTACTTGCATTGAACTTGTATTGGCATTAATGGATGTAATCTCTATTACCTTCTGATTAGTACGCAATTATTTGTTAACCCTGTATTTCCGCTATAACGGGGTGTGACAAAAATTGGTATCAGAGCCAAGGTTATAGTTAATACAGAGTTTTTCCGCTGGAAAAACTCAATCTATAGCCATTGTCGTTTCAAAAGGAAATCTAAGTCTATTAAGGTTTAGGATACTTATTTCAGGAGTTATATTATTTCTCTATAATTAGACCTAACCTGATCAACTACGTCCCGATTATGTAAAATAATATAAGGCTCGAAATAAATATCTTAGATTTTGTATATACGTTATAGTTTGGATTATATTAACAATATACTGTAAATGTGGTGGGAAGGCTGCGGGTGACCCTATATATAAGCATTGAAGGTATATTGTTAATAGAAACCCAAATAGTATGTGTATAGTCTAGACAAAGATTTCTTTTAAAACTCAATGTTGCGTACTGTATCATCCATTTGACTTGTACCGTTTTACCCATTAGACTTATATACGTGATAGTTTGGATTATATTAACAATATACTGTAAATGTGGTGGGAAGGCTGCGGGTGACCCTATACATAAGCATTGAAGGTATGTTAGGAGTAGAAACCCAAATCGTATGTGTATGCATTAGACTTATATACGTGATAGTTTGGATTATATTAACAATATACTGTAAATGTGGTGGGAAGGCTGCGGGTGACCCTATATATAAGCATTGAAGGTATATTGTTAATAGAAACCCAAATAGTATGTGTATAGTCTAGACAAAGATTTCTTTTAAAACTCAATGTTGCGTACTGTATCATCCATTTGACTTGTACCGTTTTACCCATTAGACTTATATGGATTTTTTGACTATCTTTTCAGACTAGTCATGTCGGATGGAGTTAGCTCTAATGCTATTGTACCTTGTACACCTCCAGTTCCTGTGGTAGCAAACTCCTACCCAGTTGTTCCTAACTCTTATGAAGAGGAACAAGATGAAGCTGATTTTGTTATTCGTAAAGATGGGAAAGTGAGGCAGCCGAAAAAAGTTGTGAAACCTAAAACGAAAGTGACAAGCAAGGCTGCCGCAATGAAACCCAAAGTTCACCCTTGGTTAGCTTGGCCTGGGGCAAAACAAGCAGATAAGAAGAAATACACTAATCGTTTGGCCGTGCTACAACACTATCAAATTGACCCTCCTAGGTATCTGGATAATGAGATGATGGTTCAATTGAAGGTTAAGAAAGAGTTTGATCGTATGTTTGAAACAACTGTGAAAGTCGAAAGGAACTCTGAGTTGGAGGATCACCAATTTATACTCTGGCCTAAGATATTTGGTATCCGAGAGGAAGTGTGTCGGGAGTGGTGTCTAGAGTTTTTCTCCACCTTGTCTTTGAATGATGACCTGACCTATGAAGAGTTTTGGACTAAAAAGGTTATTCACTTTAGGTGCGGGGAAAGGCGAGGAGTTATACTATTCCAGAATTTGGTTTATTGACGGGTATGTACACCCGTGAGATGTTTGATGACCCGTTGTTTAAAGTTTTGTTGGGAAAGAGTGTTAGGTACGAGGAAGGTAAAAAGGAGTTTTGGACTGAGATTTCTGGTAAAGAAAAGCATGAGAGCTGCATCAGCAAGATGTCCCAAGTTAAGTTTCCGGTTTTGAGACTTTTGCATAAGATGATCACTCATACTTTTCTCTATCGATCCACCCATGTGGAGAAAGCATACTTGACTGATTTGTGGTTGTTGCGTCTGTTTTATCATGGTGCTCCATATCGCGTGGCATGTTCTCCTTACATACTAGCTCGACATATGTATGATCATGGTGACTCTAAGCTAGCCGGGGGTCATTTTGTTACACGGATTGTTAAGAGTTATGGTTGTGAAAATGATGAGCTGGAGTATTATTCAACGAGGGTCCCAATGTCGGCTTTCACTTTGAGGGAGTTGCGCCAGTCTAAGTTATTGTTGCCGAATTCCACAACATTGGTTCTGATTGGTACCCCGGATGAGCCAGCAGTGAAAGCTCATGAGGTGCCTCAGGAGCCATCACGCCAGGCTACCTCATCTGATTCTTTTGACTTCCATGGATTGTTTACTACTATGCAGGAAATGAAGAAAGCTCAGAAGACTTTTTATACACATTATGATGAGGATCAGAGGATGCTTAGCTCTCAGTTGGGATATATCGCTTACCACCTTCACCGCTATCAGCCCCATCTAGAGAGTTTGGTTACGGGGTAGCCACCTGTAGTATATATGCCATTACCAGAGTATCGACCACCATCTATCTTTTTGCCCTTGCACAGACAGGGAGTTTTCTTTTGGCCCCCGCAGGAGGTGCAGGTTCCACAGTCTACAGCTGGAGCTTCAGGTAGTGGTCCACCAGTTTCTGGTGATGACACAGAGGGAGTTAGCGGATCTGGTGCAGGACTTCCGGGATGCGGAGGTGGTGATGATGTTCAGGGACAGTAGATGGTGGGTAGCAGATGTCGGTACCGCGGGCGCGGAGGCATCGTGTTTGTTTGCTACTTTATTTCATTTGGAACTTCTGTTTATTTTCATTTGCTTTGTACTACGCCTCTATAGGCGTTGGACCATTATACTTTCATGTCTTGTAATTTCCTTTTCTGTACTTTGGATAGTTGTTGGTTGGCTTTGACTAGTTTATTATTGTTACCCGTTAATTGTGTGTTCATGTTGAATAGCAAGTTGGTTGTCCTATGCATATGCTGGCAGTAAGTTCATCGACATATTTTGTGGCATCATTCAAGCATGGAACACTCGTCATACCCGGCAAGTTTTTCTTGTTCTTTATTTTACTTTTGTTTACTTTCCCCTATTTCCCATAGTTTGCCTTAGTTCATTGGACATTGAGGGACATTGTCCAACTCAAGTGTGGGGGGGGGTAAATAGGAAAAAGTCGGGTATTTTAGTGGAATTTTAAACTTTTGCATGCTTGTCCTTGTAGTTAATTGCTTTTGTCACATAATTTAATGATATTAATTAGAAATTTGACTACACCCTTGGTACAAAGTTTAATTGGTGGAATGTGTCTTGATTGATTAATTAGGCAATCCATTCTGGATTAATAACATGACTAGCACGCTTATAGCACCAAAACACCCAAATGTGTGAGAATTTTGATCATTGATAGGTGTTGGAGCATACATTTTCTATGCTCATTTCTTCTTTGCTATGAGTGTGCCGGTGATTGCGTTGATTCTAGAACTTGTCCTGGTTGATCGTTTCGAGACCGCAGTGAGATCACTTCGGTGATATAGGATGACTAGAAAACGAAGAGGCAAATTTAGGATTAAAACCTTTGTTCTTTGTATGTTCACCCCTTGTTTTGTAAACATTTGTTATGTGCATGTTTTGTTAATGTGCTTAGTAGCTAACTACACTGGTTAGTGAACCACCTGTGAAACCCTTATGTTGCACTCATTTTTAGTGCAAGAAACAATAGAAAACATGTTGTCATTAGCCTGTTCTTTGTTATGAAATACACCCTAAATATACACCTTTCCTAGCCATGCCGATAGTCGAAGTCCTGGTGGGTCATTGGTTGCCTATGCTAGTGGATGGTTTGGGGTTGTCCTTTTATGTCGGGTTAGTAAATTCTCGGTTACTGAGAATAGATTGAGTTCGTCATGATTTTTGGGTCAAGTCTGGATTGTTCATATTAGCACATTACTACATGATTTGTCACTGTTTTGAATTTTAATTAGAGAATACCAATTAGTCAGAGTAAAAGTAGCTCACAAAAAAATAAAAATAAAGAATCGAAAAACAGAAAAAAATTAAAAATAAAAATAAAAAAAAAAATGAAAAAGAACTTGGGCTGTCAGTTGGTATTTCTCACTTTTGGTCAAATCATTTTTGAGTTGTTTCATCTATTACACCAACATATGCTTCATTATTTCTACAAATTTTCGAGTTGAAGTTGGTACATCTTTATAAACCAACAAACGGATCTCATATTGCTTATACTATTTTTCACATATTATATTTAGTTGGCATGTTCGTTAAAACCAACATGGTTAGTCATGGTTGATTGAGTAGTTTGAATGTCATACACCACAATGATATCGGTTTTTAATCGTTCTATTGGGGGTATTATCGGGACAATTTCTCTGGGTTTTGGACCGTTGGCAACTGATGACATGGGTTCTATGGATTAGACTATTTTGTGAAAACTTTGTTAATTGTTGTGTTATTTCCTTTTAACACCAATTGATATCCCAAATTTCCATACCCTTTCTAATTTACCCTGTTTAGCCTCCAGAGTTCATTACAACCCTTTAAAGACCTCTTCTGATGGTTATCCTGGTGCTTACGCCATGTCGGTGTAGAAATAATTCTAGAACAAGCCTATGGTAAAAGATTATGCATCACGACTAGGCCTTGAGTGATTATTCAAATATTCAACCCCAATAGTCTGTTAGTTGGAGTAGGATAGTTGAGATATCATTGTTTCGATTGATCAGTGCTTAGTCGTGTTATTGAGGCTTGTGAATCATTCAGGTATTGTCAAACATTCCAGTTTTCATTTAAGATTAAAACTGCTTAACCATTTCATATCGATTTCATTCATGGTTTAGCTTCTTTTTGATTACTGACATGTTTATCCGAGTTGATGTACCAAGGTAATTAAGATTTTAAAGTTTGGAATTGCTTGAGGACAAGCAAAGCTTAAGTGTGGGGTGATGCGGGTTTTTTATTTCGTGTTTAAATTTATAAAAATGTTGTACAAGTAATTATTTAAAAACAGACACACCTTAACGGACAGGGGACCCGATCAGATATAGTATAGTATGTGATAAGTTACAGGATCGTTCGTAGGGACGCATTGCTTTACCTAATCTAGTAAAATGTGTAACTCTAGCGGTTGGGGGTTGTCACGATTTCCTATTAAACTAATTAAAAACTTAAAAGTAAATAGAAGCCGCAACCGCTTATTCAGCGAGAGGCTTAGTCTGAAAATAGTTTGAAAAAGCAAATAACAGTAATAAAATTAAAATACTTGTTTGGCATATCAGATCTCATGGTACGACTAGATTACTTATCCTACCCATTTGCTAGACTATTGGAAACTTAATCACGGCTCAGATTCTCGTTAGATTCACTTTGCCTAAGTAACTAGTGTTGTCCCTAGACTCACACTACTTCTTTAAACAAATTCCCGTTAGATTTATTGTTTAAGCATTAATGACCTAAAGTTTGTGTTACTAATTCATCTTTTAGTTACCCGGCTCTTAAGCCATGACCAGATAATAATTCCCTCCGGTGACCACAGTGCACGTTTCCATGTCACTGGATCGCGTCTGACATTGTTAAGCATCATGTTCTATTCATCCTAATTACTATGGTTCTGGATCCCTCAATTATAAGTGAATCACCTTTTACATCTAGTTATAGACCGACTAGTGTTTTCCATCCTTATGTATTAATCCTAGTGTATGATTATAGACCGATCATCAGAATTAAACTAATACACTAAGATATAGAACCGATAATAATATGAAGAACTAGTAAAACATGGATCTATGATAAACAGTAAAACACACTCCAACAGATCTAACAAATAAAGTAAAATAGATAAACGTCTACATGATCACATCGATCTAAACAAGTATTCAGCCTATTAGCCTACCATTATTAAAGGAATAACAAAGTCTGAAAAGATGAAAGACATTGTTTACCAACAGAAAGTAATAATAAAAGAGTAGATCTAGGTAGAAGATGAAGATCGGAAGGTGTTAGAAGCTCCAAAACCTCCTTGGAATCTGCAAAGTCAACCTAGGGTTTGATGTGGGCGGCTAGGGCTACTGAATCGGCTCTCTTTTAGGATTTTGAGGGTTGTTTCGGCTTAAATAGTGATTAAAGTCGGCTGCTGAACTGGGCCACCCAGCGGCGCTGGGGCTTCTGTCTGATGGGCCAGTGGCGCTGGCAAGGTTCCAGTGGCGCTGGCAGCTCCTGCTGCTTCTCGATTCGCTTCGTTCGACTCCCGAATCACCTCCTTGTGTCTTGTAACTTCATAGGCCTTCATCTTGAGTCACTTGATGTCATTTACCCTCACTCGCATCTTCCGTGAACCTGCGTAAATATCGAATCCATTAAGTACCGATAGTTCCGGAATATTAACTCATTTTAGACATTGAAATGTGTCCTTTTGATAGGGGTTTTTATCACAATATGAACGCTCATCATAGGGGGGTTTGATGTGACTCATTTTATACTAATTTCCCACGTCGTATTTAGTCGTTTGTGAGTGGTTTATAGTCGTTTTTGTATACATTTGGTGCGTTTATGGTATCTGTTAGTGTTCTCAGGATATTAGCAGGTATTATGACATATTACTGAAGAAAACAACATTTGGAGACCTAAAGTGTGCTTACGGATGGCTCAGTTGATGCTTGGAAGCAAAAATGAAGACTTTGGTGAATGTTTGCAGTTGGTGCGCCGCACCTCATTAATGGGTGCGCTGCACTCAAAGAAGCCGAGAGAGGGTGTTGTTTAGAAGTGCGCCATAGTCAAAGTTCTTAGGCAGGAAGATCAGATGGTGCGGCGAACCTCATTAGCAGGTGCGTCGCACCTGCTGGACGGGAAAACATTGACTTTTGCTTAAAGTATAAATACCTAGTCAAACATAACCCTAGCCCCATCTTTCAATACCCAGCCGTTTTTAGGAGCTTTTGAAGACCTTTTTCATCCATTGAAGCATCTTTGGAAGCCCTTGATCACAATTGGATTTATTTCATCATTCCGTATTCGTTTTTAGCACTTTATTGGATTAATTCTTCATTCGGTACACTATGAACTCATTTGTTATCGATTGTTTTTATTATCATTATGAGCAGCTAATCTTTTCATCATCTACCAAGATGAAATGAGACATAATGTGACGGTTGCACTATTTTATTAATTCAAAGTTGATTTCAATTATCGTTGTGTCGAGATCTTGATGAATTGATTCTTTATTAATTATTATTTTGATATTGGTGATATATATGTTCCTCGTTAGTGGTACTAGTTGAATATATATGTGATTTCAATTGCTTGTCTTTAATCAATTGTCACTAGTTCATGGTATGATAGTGAATGTCATTTTGATAAAAGGAATCATTTTGTCAACGTGTTGATTGACGGTTGGTGGTACCACGTTGCCTTCACATAGATACAATTGTTAATTCGGTAATCAAATAAACTAGTTGGTTAGGGAAATTGTTTTAAGCATTGGTGGTACCGGCTTTTACAAAAGAACTGATTAAATAGGTGATTAAAGTCGGCTGCTGAACTGGGCCACCCAGCGGCGCTGGGGCTTCTGTCTGATGGGCCAGTGGCGCTGGCAAGGTTCCAGTGGCGCTGGCAGCTCCTGCTGCTTCTCGATTCGCTTCGTTCGACTCCCGAATCACCTCCTTGTGTCTTGTAACTTCATAGGCCTTCATCTTGAGTCACTTGATGCCATTTACCCTCACTCGCATCTTCCGTGAACCTGCGTAAATATCGAATCCATTAAGTACCGATAGTTCCGGAATATTAACTCATTTTAGACATTGAAATGTGTCCTTTTGATAGGGGTTTTTATCACAATATGAACGCTCATCATAGGGGGGTTTGATGTGACTCATTTTATACTAATTTCCCACGTCGTATTTAGTCGTTTGTGAGTGGTTTATAGTCGTTTTTGTATACATTTGGTGCGTTTATGGTATCTGTTAGTGTTCTCAGGATATTAGCAGGTATTATGACATATTACTGAAGAAAACAACATTTGGAGACCTAAAGTGTGCTTACGGATGGCTCAGTTGATGCTTGGAAGCAAAAATGAAGACTTTGGTGAATGTTTGCAGTTGGTGCGCCGCACCTCATTAATGGGTGCGCTGCACTCAAAGAAGCCGAGAGAGGGTGTTGTTTAGAAGTGCGCCATAGTCAAAGTTCTTAGGCAGGAAGATCAGATGGTGCGGCGAACCTCATTAGCAGGTGCGTCGCACCTGCTGGACGGGAAAACATTGACTTTTGCTTAAAGTATAAATACCTAGTCAAACATAACCCTAGCCCCATCTTTCAATACCCAGCCGTTTTTAGGAGCTTTTGAAGACCTTTTTCATCCATTGAAGCATCTTTGGAAGCCCTTGATCACAATTGGATTTATTTCATCATTCCGTATTCGTTTTTAGCACTTTATTGGATTAATTCTTCATTCGGTACACTATGAACTCATTTGTTATCGATTGTTTTTATTATCATTATGAGCAGCTAATCTTTTCATCATCTACCAAGATGAAATGAGACATAATGTGACGGTTGCACTATTTTATTAATTCAAAGTTGATTTCAATTATCGTTGTGTCGAGATCTTGATGAATTGATTCTTTATTAATTATTATTTTGATATTGGTGATATATATGTTCCTCGTTAGTGGTACTAGTTGAATATATATGTGATTTCAATTGCTTGTCTTTAATCAATTGTCACTAGTTCATGGTATGATAGTGAATGTCATTTTGATAAAAGGAATCATTTTGTCAACGTGTTGATTGACGGTTGGTGGTACCACGTTGCCTTCACACAGATACAATTGTTAATTCGGTAATCAAATAAACTAGTTGGTTAGGGAAATTGTTTTAAGCATTGGTGGTACCGGCTTTTACAAAAGAACTGATTAATTAGGTGATTTAAATGATCTTACAAACGTTGGTGGTACCAGTTTGTGTCTTTATTTGGTCACGATTATCTTTGTCAACTGAATTGAATTTGAGCTTAATCATGTGCAACCCGAACCGTTGTCGAGTGAATTCGAGGTAGATGACTTTAATCTTTCTGTTTAAAACAAAAACTCTTTTCGATTAATTCCTCGGAATTACTAACTTGATTTTTATTTTGCTAACTAACTTTCAAAAGCAACGTGACAATACGGTCACAACCCCCCATTTACTTTGAATTGCATTACTTAAACAACTTTTGTAACAATAGTCCTTGTGTTCGATCTCGGATTTACCAAGTCAACTATATTGCATACGAACAGGTCCACTGCCCGCAAGTGTGTAGTAGTCAGTAGCTAGGTGATTCGTGTTTATAAATTTAAGACTAGAAAATTACACATCAGTGATGTTCTGGTTAAAAGACCAAATTTACCATTGATTAAGACTCTTATTTGTCACTAAACAAGTTATAAGTGTAAATTGCTATCAAAAATATAACAATAGGTAAATTTATCACCAATCATTTTCCACCAAATGCTCCAATTATTTCAAAACTATTGTTATACATTTCAAATCCCATACATATATCCAGTAACACATGTACACATTCTCAAATATGTGAGACCCTTATGAAACAATACATACTATGCTCACGATTTAATAATATATTCCGTTATGAACATGACCAACTAAAAAGATGAGGTTAGTTACTTAAATTACCGTTCATATTAATCATACAAGTCTAGAGTGTATTGATTTAGAGTTTTTGTTTTGTGTACTTGTATATATTTTGGAAAAGTATTCAAATTAAATTTCACATTGTTTATTTTATATTAATGCGTCATTTATAACATAAACGAACAATTACAATGTTTATTGTCAATGCGTGAAATCTAAAATATAAAAAAAATTCTCTTTAAAAAAAGTGACAAATTTGGTCTTATTATAGTTATTGTTAGGTCGAAAATCGACCAAGTATAATTTGTTCAGAAATAGCTGAAGCTCAGAGAAGAATACTTGTACAGAATTCTGAAGTCGTTCAGAATTAGTTCACTGAAGCTTCACTTCAGTTCAGATCAACGTATCAGAATACCGTTCAGAATGAAGTCAAAGACTGAAGTCTAAAGAAAGAGAATCAAGCTCAGATGTGGAGCTCAGAAGTTGATTCCACCTGATCGAAGACTGAAGCATCTCAGTGTAAAAGTACTTACACACTTTTACACTGATTACAAGGAAGACTTTTTACTTTACATACCTTTACCCAGTTAATAGATTTAACTATTAATAAAAGTACAAGGTAAAGTAAAGGTTGGGAATAAGGTATGATAAGTCACATCAATTGACTTATATACTTAACCTTAAAAGTACGCATGTAAGGAATTAGCTTTAATTCCTTAAATGCTCCCAACCATATTTGTATGATCTGGTCCATGTCATCATGGACTTGGTCTATAAATATAAGTCTTCTCACAACTTGCAAATAGCTTAAAACCTTAGCATTGCAACTTGTGAGATATACTCTAAGTAATCCTTACGAGTATTTCCAAGTTATTAGATCACTTGTATTTCTAGGTTGTTTAGATATTTACACTTGGGTGTTTATCTTTGTTCCGCAACAACCTTTGTATTTGTTTATATCAATAAATCAAATACATTGAAAAGTACATCGTGTCCCAATGCTACATACTTGAATTATACATATTATTTATATAGTTTCAGCCCTTATTGTTTCTTGCATTTACTTTCAGTACCTTTATCTATTTGTTTATCCATATCTGGATCGTATTCTGAACTGGTCTACTTCCAGTTAGAACTACTTGCCAGTCGGGTATTAACCATCTATATTTGGGACTCACAATTGGTATCAGAGCAGCAAGGTTGAATTATATTAATTCATTAACCTTTGATCTGCAAAGATGGCTGAACAAAATGAAGGCTCTAACCCTAATGCTAATACTCCACCTGTCATCAACAACAATATACCATCGCATAATGTACATGTACACTTTCCAAATAATCCTGTTCCCAAGTTTGATGGGAACAGTGAAAATTTTCAAACATGGAAAGCATGCATGCTCAAATATATTGCTGGTGTTGAAAGACATTTGACCGATATTCTTAAAGAAGGACCCTTTGTCCCCATGAATGCCTCCTCTGTTGTCAGAAATGCGGATGGGACTCCTAGGGTATCACCTAAGGAGAAGGATCATTGGTCTGAGGAAGATCATAGGCTGGTAGACCTTGATACCAAGCTGCAAAATATGATCTTGTATGCTGTTCCTGAAACTCTTATGCCCACCCTTGTTTTACTTGAAAATTCAAAATTAATGTGGGAGGAACTCATGACACAGTTTGAAGGCACCTCTGAGACAATAGTCACAAGAAAAGTTGCTTTAAATAAAAGATATGAGTCTTTTTTTGCTATCCCTGATGAAACTTTAACCCAAACATACATCAGATTTACTAATCTGGTAAATCAATTGAAAGCCCTGGGTGTAACTAAAGACAAAGAAATTTTGTTGGAAAAATTTTGTGACATCTTACCTTCTAAATGGGAAAACCTGATCTTGGTTTTAAGACAAGGAAAAACCTTGCACAGTCACACTCTTGCTTCCTTATATGGAGCCTTCAGGTACACTGAAGAGAACAAATCTGAGAGAGCGGTGGCTGAGCAAGATGCCAAAAATCATGCTTCTACCAGTTCAGTCATGGTTCAGTACTCTGAGCCACATGGGACTGCTCTACTATCTTCTGAGAGTGATTATTCTGACTCAATGAAGAAGATGGTCTCTGAAATGTTAAAAACTGGTATTTCTGATAATGTAACTCATAATTGTGATGAGGATGACAATGATGATCTGGTTGCCATGCTGGCTAAAACGTTCAATCGTTTTAAGGCCAAATCAAATCGATCTGGCAAACCATTTGCTTCCAGCATTTCTATTGACAAGTCTAATCTTGAATGCTTTAAGTGTGGCAAGAAAGGACATTTCATGAAGGAATGCAGATCTAGTCAGCCTTCATCATCACAATCTGCCCCTAATCATTCTATTTTTCAGAAATCTAATGATAGCTATAAGGCTAAGTACAAGAAGCTGAAAGCCCAAATAGCTCTCATGGCTCAAAACAACTCAAGCAACAATAGTTGTATGATAGCCAAGACTGAAAAATGGGAAGAACCTGACGAATCATCTGATGATGAGGAAGAAGTTAGGGATATGTGTTTCATGGCACGTGAAGATCAAGGTCATTTGGTCAAATCTAATGTTGAATCTGGTCGATGGGTGGATATAGTCATGAAAAAGGTTAGTGACTTTGGTTTTGAAAGTAATGAGGAACAAAAGCTGGACCTTTTGGTTCTTTTAGAGGTTGACATTTCATTTGTCGAAACTGTGCGTTCAGAAAGCCTAAAAATGTTTGAAAGTAATACTTCTGAACTGAACGCTAGTCAGGCCAGACTAAAAGAGCTGAAAGATGTTCATTTGGCTTTAAAAAGTTATCAGTCTATGGTTGCCACTTTAGAGTTGGAAAAAGAAGAATTAAAAACCATCCTTGAAAAGGAACAGAAAATAGTTAAATCTTGGATGAAAGCACCAAAACCAGATGCTGCAATTAAAAATACTTTTGCAACTCAAAGAACAGCATATGAATCTGGTGATCTTCATTTGGGATCTATAATCACTGATTTAGATGCACTTCCAAAGGAAATAAAACCAGAAATTATTTTTCCTAAAGTTGGCAAACAGAAAACTGTGACTGATAAGGCCCAGGAACAATCTGAGGGTAAATCTGAAACAGCTCAGACAACTGTTTTATAAAAGAAGGCTAAATCCAAAAAGCCGTCCCCTCAGACTTCATCTAAGGTTCCAAAAGGCCAGAAGAAGAAGAAAAATATCTCCCCCACTGAGCCTTCTACCTCAGATTCAGGTAAGGCTCAGGTGTCTAATGAAGAATCAATTTTGTTAAGGTTAGAGAGTCAACTTCAGTTATTGGCTAGACAAGTGCAGAGTTGTAATGCACGTTTAAAAAATGTTGAAACCACTCCTCTTCAACCTAAGCAAAATACAAAACCTTTTTCCAAACAAATCAAGCAAAAATCTGAGAAGAAAAAGGTTGAACCTCCCATCAAACCAACTGTTTTTGTGTCATCTGAGATTATGACTGAGATCCCCTTCGATCCTTCAGTTCCTTATGAACCAAAGAAAACTGAGACTGCTAAGGGAGAGTCTAGCGAACCCATCAAGAGATGGGTTCCCAAAAAGAACTAATCTTTGTGTTTGTGCAGGGAGACCGAAAGAAGAATATATGGTTTCTTGACAGCGCTGCTGGCAGAACCATGACTGGTTATCAAACCCTGCTGGAGGAATATAGGGTGTAAGAGGGGCCCTCAATAACATTTGGAAATGATGAAAATGGACAAACTGAGGGATATGGCGTTGTGAATAATGGACAAGCAAATTCACACGAGTTGCATATGTGAATGGTTTGAAATATAACCTGATCAGTGTCAGTCAACTGTGTGATGATGGCTTCAAGGTATTATTTGACATTTCACAGGGCACCATATTCAACAGAGATGGAAAGGTAGTATTGATTGCACCAAGAAAAGGAAACATTTATATCATTGATATGAATAGTTCACCCACTGAACAATGTTTCTACACAAAGGCAGATGAAGACACAAACTGGTTGTGGCACAAGAGCTTATCCCATCTGAACTTCAAGAATATTAATAAGTTGTCAAGAAAACAACTTGTTGATGGGATACCCTCAATGTCTTTCAATAAAGACAAGCCATGTCCAGGTTGTGAAATGGGTAAGCAGAAAAAGAGCTTCATTCAAGACAAAGCAAAGTTTTAGTATAATTGAACCTCTTCACATGCTTCACATGGACCTCTTTGGACCAGTGAATGTTCAGACTAGAGCGGGAAAGAAGTATACCCTTGTTATTGTTGATGAATATTCAAGATATTGCTGGGTAATTTTCCTCAGATCCAAGAGTGAAGTTGCTGCTGAAATCATTGCTCTCATCAAACAAATTGAACTCAAGCATAAGCGAAACGTTTGTCAGCTCAGAAGTGACAATGGCACTGAATTCAGAAATGCCACTCTGGAGTCCTTCTATACTGAAACTGTCATATCTCAGAACTTCTCCTCAGCCCACACATCAGAGCAGAATGGTGTAGTAGAAAGAAAGAATCGTACGTTGATTGAATCTGCTAGAAGTATGCTAAATGAATCTGGTCTTCCCAAGAATTTCTGGGCTGAAGCTGTTGCAACTGCTTGCTACACTCAGAACAGATCTGTCTATGTCAAAAGACACAAGAAGACAGCCTATGAAGTACTCAGAAATAGAAAGCCTAATATTGGATACTTCCATGTATTTGGATGCTCAGTATACATTCTGAATGATTCCAGTCAGCTTGGAAAATTTGATGCAAAAGCTGATGAAGGGTACTTCCTAGGATATTCAACAAATTGCAAAGCCTTTAGAGTCTATAACAAGAGACTTGAAAAGGTTGATGAGTCAATTCATGTTACCTTTGATGAATCTAATTCTGCAATCTTTAAGTATTCAACTCCTGTACCACCCTCAGAAAGTCTAATAAGTTTTGGTGATTCTGATCCTATTGTCCAATCTGATCAGTCACCTGAACCTGCTTCTGAACATCCCAGTTCAGAACCAATAATAAACAAGTCAAGCAACATTCCATTCTATCCTTCAGTCAGTTTTAAACTACCTTCTGAACTAACTATTGGATCAGATGTACATGCTGCTTCACCTCATATATCAGGTTCCACTGAATTACCCCAATCTGAACAGTTTCATGATGCAAATCATGATCTGCAGGAGGAAGATGATGAGACTGAAGTAGTCTTTTCTGAAGCACCTCCTGAAGTAATTCAGGGGAGTTCTTGCACTGATATCATTGTTCATTCTGGTCATTACACTAAGTGGACAAGAGCACATCCAATCGAGCAAATCATTGGAAATTCCACTAGTGGAGTTCAGACCAGAAGAGCCACAAGCGATCAATGCTTAAATGTCAGCTTCTTATCACTGATAGAACCGAAGAAGATTGACGAGGCTATGAAAGACCCTAGCTGGATTGAAGCCATGCAAGATGAGCTTAATCAGTTTAAGAGGAACGATGTTTGGGAACTTGTTCCTTGTCCCAGTGATCTAAAGAAAGAACCAATTGGGACAAGATGGGTCTTTAGAAACAAGATGGATGAAGATGGTCATATGATTCGAAACAAGGCAAGACTTGTTGCAAAGGGTTACTCACAAGAAGAAGGAGTAGACTTTGATGAAACTTTTGCACCAGTTGCTAGACTAGAAGCTATCAGAATTTTCTTAGCTCTTGCAGCTCATCATGAGTTCAAAGTCTATCAGATGGATGTTAAAAGTGCATTTTTGAATGGTGAATTGGAAGAAGTTGTGTATGTGTGTCAGCCACCAGGGTTCATAAATGAAGAAAGACCTCATTGGGTGTACAGACTGAACAAAGCATTATATGGTCTGAGACAAGCACCTAGAGCCTGGTATGATACTCTTACTAAACATCTTTTGAAAAATGGTTTTAAAAGGGGTGCAATAGATAACACTTTATTCATATTGCATGATAAAAGTGATATCTTACTAATACAAATTTATGTTGATGATATTGTGTTTGGGTCTACAAATAACAAAATGTGTGAACAGTTTTCTGAAATAATGTCATCTGAGTATGAAATGAGTATGATGGGTGAACTGACATATTTTCTAGGTCTTCAAGTGAAACAAACCAGTGATGGTATTTTTATAAATCAAGAAAAATATGTCAGAGATTTATTAAAGAAATATCAATTTGATTTTGTCTCATCAAAAGATACTCCTATTTCTGCACCATTAACTTTGGACTCAGATCCCAATGGAAAACAAGTGGATCCCACAAAATATCATGGTATGGTGGGATCCCTCATGTACTTAACTGCTAGCAGACCTGACATAATGTTTGCAACATGCCTTTGTGCAAGATTTCAGTCTGATCCCAGAGAAGCACACGCAAATGTTGTGTAATGAATTTTTAGATACCTTAAAGGTGTCCCCAGACTTGGTCTTTGGTATCCTAAAGGCTCAAGTCTAGATCTAATGGGTTATTCAGATTCTGATCATGCAGGTTGTAAAATAGATAGGAAAAGTACCACAGGTGGTTGTCATTTCCTAGGTGGCAAATTGGTTAGTTGGACAAGTAAGAAACAGACTGCAGTATCACTCTCCACAGCTGAAGCTAAATACATTTCTGCAGCCAGTTGCTGCGCTCAGATTTTGTGAATGAAGAACCAACTAACTGATTATTGTGTTAAGTATACAAAGACTCCAATATTTTGTGATAACACCAGTGCCATTGCCATCTCTCACAATCCTGTCATGCACTCCAAAACCAAGCATATCGACCTCATGTACCATTTTATTAGAGATCACATTATTAAAGGTGACATTGAACGTCATTTCATTCCCACTGATAAACAACTCGCTGATGTTTTTACAAAACCCTTGGATGTCAAAACGTTTAAACATCTCATCAGTGAGTTAGGTATGCTAAATCCTGTATAGCATCACCTTAGGGGGAAGTGTCAAATATTTTTTTTTTATGTTTAAAAGAATTTCTCTCTAAGGGGAAACTTTGCTTTCAGAAAAATATTTTGACTGAAATGCTTCAGAATTTCTGAAATGATTTCAGAAAAATTGTATAAACTGAGATGGTTCAGATTCCTTAAATCTGATCGTGCTCAGATTTTGTGTATTATTTCTGAGATGAGTCAGTGCTTTATAATGTCTTTTGGATACTTGGTCGTTGTGTGAACACGTGACAGTTACTGTTTAACGTTTGAATAATGATGTTTTTTGCTGACGTGTCACACAAGTTGCGCCGTAAATGAAAAGTAATGATCACTTTGTCTTTAAAGTGTTGAAAAGTTTTGTGAAAATGTAGGGTCATAGCCGTCGTTGCATTAAATGCGGACGTATACCCAAAATTATTTTCGGACTTCAAACCCGATCAAAATTGATTTCATTAAAATAATATTTTTTTTTTGGGTTTGAATTTCAAAATCAATTTTATTTTATTTATTTTGGAAAAACCCTTTGTATTCCATCATAAATATAAATACCATTTTCGAAAACAATTCCTTCATTTACTTCTCTTTACATTTACTCCCAATCATCATTCTCTCTCATTTTCTCATTCCTTCATAACTCCAAAACCCTAAATTCATTTTTCATATTCAGTTTTCCCTTGTAGAAATAATGGCTAAATCTGCTTCTCACGCCAAATCTCTAATAGCTTTCGAATACAAACCATCCAAAGTAGTCAAGGCCAGTGCTCAATGGCCAAAAGGGTTCGATCCATTGACCATTAGATTCAATATGAATAATTTCATGGCCGCACTGAACGCCAAAGGCAAAACCTTAATGGGGAGGATTAATAAATTTCTTGAACAATCCCCTCTCCATTATGCCTTGACTGCAGATCCTCAAGTAATGTATCATCGATACTTACTTGAATTCTGGTATACTGCTACTCTAAGCAAGGATGAAAAGTCCATTGCTTTTTCTTTACAAGAAGGCACTAAGCAGTATATCCTCTCACTTGATGGGTTTCGGGAGGCCCTTCATTTGAACTACCTTCCCTCTTCTTCAGCCTATGCAAAAAGGCTAAAAGGAGTTAACTTCAGGGAGGTACTGCACGCCATGGGTCATGATGACATGGTCGATGCTGAGCACAATCTGAGAACATCTGGACATATTTTTCTGTTTGGATTTAAAAATTGTTGGCGTTATTTCTGGACTCAGATTGTGGAGTGCCTAGGTGTAAACTGGGGTGGATTGGACCAGATTTCCTTAACTCAAGTAGAAATCGGGTACTACTTGTGGCATGGGATTGAGGTGGACTTTGCTGAGATACTTTTCTCTCAGCTTGTAACAAAATTAAAAGGGAAAAGAAGTCCACATATCTCATTTCTCAGATTTCTAAGCATTTGCTTCATGAACATGCTTGGAGATGCGTATCATATGGAGGGGCTTGAATCTTCAGCAACGGAGTTCTGCAGGGATCTATCAAAGCTATCTACTTCAGATCCAGAACCAGAACTCTCCGCTGCAATGCTTCAGGTAATTAATAAAACTGAAACAGCACGACCGGCTGGCTCAGAAAGGTCACCGAGCGGGTCGCAAAAGAATGCGAGACCCATTGGTGCACCTGGTGGTAAATTGTTGAAGTTGTTTAAAACCCCAGCAACTTCATCTACCCAACCACCAATTCCCTCCTCCACTGACCAACCTGAGGATCTCCCAAAAGATCCCTCAAGATCTGCAAAGGGCTTATTAAAACGTCGTAAATATAAGCAGTCCTCACAGCCCAAGGACATTTGTACCGAAGCAAACCCCTCTGGATCTTCCCAACAAGAACCAGAGGAATCGAGTCCAAAGGGAAACCCACAAGCAGCCATCTCTAAAACTTCTTTAGGAGGAGATAGTGAAGATAATACAAGTATGTCCGCCCAACACACATTAGAGTCCGTGTCTGCACGCGCACCCCCTGTAACTTCACAAATCTTACACTCTACTGCAGCACGAATTGATGAAGTCTTTGGTGTGACACCACCTCAGACTGAGATTCCAGACTCTACGGCCGATTAAGTGACTCTTGATGATGGTACGAGGGTCATTAAGGCAACCCCTGTGTCTACTATCTCTGGCGATAAAGCTATGGCTGAGCCAACCCATAAATCTGGTGACGATGCATCTGCAGCAGCAGTTGTTGAACCAGAAGCTGGTTCAGGTACCAGTGATCTGAACCAGGGCATATCTGATCAGACTGCAGTTTTTACTGACCTCTGGGAAGAAGATGAGCCAACTCAAGGGAATCTTGATTCCTTTGCTGATTTTGAGTTTGATGAGGGCTTACTGGAGGAGAATCAGTCTTCTGATTCTGAGCCAACCTTCAGCCTCACAAACGTCCCACCTCCCCCAGAAATCCAAAATTTACTTGTTGAACAACCATATCGCCAACCTGAAACTTCTCATACACATCCTTTCTTTCCACATGGCTCTACACCTGCCTATGTCACTTCACCTCGTTTTCAACCACAACTCCAACACTTACACCCACAATTTCACCAAGTACCAAGGCCCATTAATTATGATGATCAAACTGAGAAAGAGTTAGACTCTGCTACTGAATCTGAGAGTCCAACTGAAATGCAACTGGAGAAGGCATTAGATGGGCTTGGTAGAATTCCCTTTGTGGCTTCTGTTTCTGCACAACCACCTCCTCCTTTGAGTGTAGAAGCACAGTTAGAGAAGCAACATACCGAAGTCCAAAGCCTACTTCTCAAGGTAGAGGACTTAACTAAATCTCTAACTGCCAATACTAAGTCCCTGGCTGAAATGAAGGGTGCTCAGATGTTTCTTGGCACTGAGTTCACCAAGGTTGCGGGGAATGAGGGATTAGTAAGTGGGAAGCTAAATGAGCTGGTGCATTCATGTAATAAAATAAGTACAGCTATCAGGGAAGCCTTCAGACTGGCCAAAAGAGATGTGCAAGCTTCAGTTGTTGCAAACTTGACATCTGGTATTGAACTGATCAGACAA
Source organism: Erigeron breviscapus (assembly GCA_034093135.1). Classification (NCBI taxonomy): domain Eukaryota; kingdom Viridiplantae; phylum Streptophyta; class Magnoliopsida; order Asterales; family Asteraceae; genus Erigeron; species Erigeron breviscapus. The sequence goes on from CM067171.1 coordinate 117,701,795, forward strand.
GAAGTTATGGCAGTCGGGAAGGAAGTGAGTGAGTTGGTAAAAAGGCCAGGTGTTAATGAAAAAGAACTTGGGTCTTATATTTGTAGTGATGTGATTGAGAAGCTGAAGTCTGAGATATCTCAGAATCTTGTTGCTCAGATTTCAGCTTCTGTGGCTGAAAAGGTTGAAGAAGGGGTCAGAAGGATGGTCTTAGAACTCACTAAAGACACTTCCAAGAAGGTAGATAAAGCTATTGAAGAAGTTCAGAAATTTGTATCTACTCTTGATGAAGTTGTTAAGGGCCAGTCCAAGCAGTTAGATGAAATTCTGACCCTGCTCAAGAAAGAAAGTGTTGTTGCTCCTCCTCCCCCTGCTTCATTTACTGAAGCGGATAGAAAAATGTTGAAGGATCTTATTGAGAAAGAGACTCTGAACCTTAACTCATCATTCAGGTTAAGGGCTCAGTTCTCTACAATGGCAAAAGGCATTTCTGATTGCCTTCTGCAGCAGAGTTGGGAACCTCTGAAGGCCATGCAGACAGCGATTGATTTATATGCTAAGATGCCTTCTGAGGTCCCCAAAGGGGGAAATGTGCCTATTGGTTTGCTCTCCAGTACTCAAGAATTAATAGAGGCAACCAAGAAGCAAACTGAAGTACAATCTGGTAGTGCTTCAGTTCAGGGGGAACAGGTTCAGAAATCTGAAGTACAAGCTTCTGAACCAGCTAAGAAGGATAAGGGCAAGGCCCAGATGGTGGAAGAACCCAAGTCCAAAGGTTCTGGACTTGTGGTTGGTGAGAATGTTGATGAACATGGTTACCCCTTACACAATCTTGATGCAGATGAAAAGAAATTAGTGGCTCTGCAGAAGCAAGTCTCTAATCAGTTTATCATGTAGAGGGAAAACAAGGAAAGAGAAAGGGCACAACATCTTTCGATGGGAACCCTTGATCATATAGATGCTGCAGCTCTTGGTCTTTCACTGGAAAGATATCAGAAAATCAAAAATGATCCAAGAGTGCAGAAAGCAGTAGTTGAGATGCTTGAATATGAGTGTGGGATGATGTATTCACCTCTGGAACAAAAGCTGGAAAGTCTCACCTTCAAGTTGTCTATTGAAGACTTGACGAAAAATAGAATGAAGGAGATGGATTTGAAAAAGAAAGAGATTCTAGCTGAAGTTGACAAGGTTGAAAGGCAATTGTTAAGGCCACCCACAAAACCCAAAATGACTGGACCAAGATCATCGAGAAAGAATATTCGTGATGCTGATCTTTCTACCTTCAAGCCAATGTCTGATGATGCCACTGAGATCGAAAGGAAACATGAAAAGGATCAGTATGAGCATTATATGAAGCATCGATCCCATTCAGCTAAAATAGTTGATATGGAAGTAACAAAAGCTGATGGATTGAAGCTCTTTGACTTAGTTGTTAAAAGAGAAGGAAGGGCAGCTGAAGAATACAATCAGGTTTCAGTGCACGAATTTGGGATTTCTGAGCATAGAGAGATGATCCAGATTCTGAGGGAGAAGCCAAAATCTGCTCTGATTGGTGCATGGTTATCAAGAATACAACAAAAAATGCAAGCCAAGGTAGAGATTGAAGGCAAATTATTTGGAAAGAAGGATCACTCTCCACTGAAGAGGAAACCTACCGAAGCACCTTCTGGTTCAAGGCCTGCCAAGAAGTAGTTCCTTTTCAGATTATTATTTACTTGTATTTTTATTGTACAAATGTAACAAACACTTCAGTTTGTATATATATGTTACATGTTGTAGCCAACAAGTAGATAATAAGTTTAAGTTAGAAAAATCACAAGAAAAACTCTGAGACATCAATGATCTATAAGACGTACTTAGAAAACTTTTACAACTTAAACAAAAACTTGCATTTCAGACTTACAAACATGTATAGATAGAAGTCTGAGATGCATGCACTATTTCAGAACAAATAGGGGGAATTTGTTAGGTCGAAAATCGACCAAGTATAATTTGTTCAGAAATAGCTGAAGCTCAGTGAAGAATACTTGTACAGAATTCTGAAGTCGTTCAGAATTAGTTCACTGAAGCTTCACTTCAATTCAGATCAACGTATCAGAATACCGTTCAGAATGAAGTCAAAGACTGAAGACTGAAGAAAGAGAATCAGGCTCAGATGTGGAGCTCAGAAGTTGATTCTACCTGATCGAAGACTGAAGCATCTCAGTGTAAAAGTACTTACACATTTTTACACTGATTACGAGGAAGACTTTTTACTTTACATACCTTTACCCAGTTAATAGATTTAACTATTAATAAAAGTACAAGGTAAAGTAAAGGTTGGGAATAAGGTATGATAAGTCACATCAATTGACTTATATACTTAACCTTAAAAGTACGCATGTAAGGAATTAGCTTTAATTCCTTAAATGCTCCCAACCATATTTGTACGATCTGGTTCACGTCATCATGGACTTGGTCTATAAATATAAGTCTTCTCACAACTTGCAAATAGCTTAAAACCTTAGCATTGCAACTTGTGAGATATACTCTAAGTAATCCTTACGAGTATTTCCAAGTTATTAGATCACTTGTATTTCTAGGTTGTTTAGATATTTACACTTGGGTGTTTATCTTTGTTCCGCAACAACCTTTGTATTTGTTTATATCAATAAATCAAATACATTGAAAAGTACATCGTGTCTCAATGCTACATACTTGAATTATACATATTATTTATATAGTTTTAGCCCTTATTGTTTCTTGCATTTACTTTCAGTACCTTTATCTATTTTTTTATCCATATCTGGATCGTATTCTGAACTGGTCTACTTCCAGTTAGAACTACTTGCCAGTCGGGTATTAACCATCTATATTTGGGACTCACAGTTATTTAGTGGCAAAATTGGGCCTTTGAAAAAATTAATGGCAAATTCGCTCTTTTAACATGTTTTGAATGACAAATTTGCAATGTTTTCATAACCGGACCGGAAGGCGAACCGGTCTCCTTACTGGTCACTGGTCGGATCGGTTGGATCGGTTGAACCGGATTACAGAACCGGGTAACATTTTAAGTCTAATAAAAATATACTACATATAAAAAATTATAATATAAATATAAATACATCAAAACCCCGATGTGAAGTAAACTCAGGCAACGTATTGCAACTCCGACAAAGATATCACACCTCTCTCATGTGAGTCAACCCCGATTGAACTAGACTCCAGCAGAGATCACCGACAATGTGTTGCACCTCCGGCAGAGATTACCTGCAATGTGTTCCAGGCAGAGGTTATGAGTAACGTGGTGCAATTCAGTGGACATCACCGCAATTTAGAATCTCTTTTTAGCCCAAGTCAACCAAAAGTCAACAGCCGGTTCGACTGGTTCACTGGTTCGACCGCCGGTTCCCGGTTCGACCACTGGTTCGAGTGCACAACCGTTTTTACATCAGAACCGGACCGTTATGTTCACCGGTTCCCGGCCCGACCGGTCCAACCGGCCGGTCCGGTCCGGTCGTGAAAACATTGCAATTTCTTTTTTAACCTAAATTTTAATTACATTTTAAGCCTTATCACAACAATACGTGAATCATGAAATAAAATCAGGTCTTCTATTAAAAAGCTCGAGTCTAATACCAATAATATATCACGTGTTTTTTTTTGATGACGTCTTTTAAATAGCATCCGCCTCTTATCATCTTTAGATGAACGCCCACAACCCACTCACCGATGAAAGTCGGTTGTATTATCGGACCGCGCTCCATCTTGGTCGTGTTCGTTCCACGGATTTTGATGAACTCTGATGGATTTAATTTTATTTATTACTATTATTTTTGATGGTTCAAATTAAAATGAAAGAATTTCATCATATTGAAATGTCAAGTTCCTTCTTTTGATATAATGTTCATTCTTTAGGGATGTGAGAAGAATTATCATTTTGTCTTCTACTTGAATTTTCCTAAGAAAAAAAACATTTCCTCAAATTCCAATCAGTTGACAAATTTTTTACCTTTATGAAATATTTTTGAAAAACAACATGTCTTTATTTAAGTTGACTCCCAAAAAGAAACCCCATTTAGTCTCCGCTAATAATTAGGATTAAGGGATGTCAATTTACGCCTGGCAAAATTCAAACCCCCATCTAAATGGATAAAACTAAGGAGACTCAACAAACTAAGTTGATATTATTGTCATGAAAATCACGTCTTATACAGATTGAAAATCTATACTATTAATAACATAGTGTTCTATAAATCTTGGTCTTCAATTACATGCGTATGAATCATATCCTATCATACAGTTATTTATACAACATTTTGTGTGTGCCTGTTAATAACAATTGAAATCACCAAGATATTAACATAAGAAAGTCATAAAAACCAACTAAGATCATAACTTAAACTGTCCATTATGAAGAAATATAATTATGAAAAATAAACGAACACGATAAAAATATCAAATCGAATGTATCATAGATATCACGTCCGACAAATAAAAGGTGTCATATGAATCAAGAAATGCTTAAACTTTCGTTGTCTAACTAGTTTGTGTCCGTGAAGTTCATGAGGGGGCTCTTTAGCCTATTCATTTATCGGCTTTAATACAACTAGAACTCTAGAAGCACCTTATTTAAAGCTTTTAACTCCTATGAATGACATCATTGACATTAACCTTCGAGATATATATATTAGAAAAAAAGTGTAGTGATGTGTTGGTGATTGTCATGCCACATTTGTTGTCCCATTTTGCCTTTAAAACATGTCAACAATAAACTAAACTTACTTGTCTCGTGGAAAAATAGAGACTATTTAGCTAGACAAAGTTGGCAACCTTGTTCGACAACGAGATTTGAGGATGAAAGAAGATTATTTACTACTTATCCTTTTCGATAAAAATTACTTCAACTTGATTAGTCAAGTTAAAATAATCTCAATCATTGGAATAAAATTAAATATCAAGATCCAAATTAATTTTTTTTAATATTAACACTTGATTTTAATTCAATGGTTAATGATGTAGCCAATTCTGATGTTGTATCTAACTGAATATTCGAATAAAAAATACATTAGTATAAACAACCTAATGGTTATAGAAATGATTTGGCATTTTGGCAATGAAAACATTCTCAAACCATCCAAAGATTTGAGATTTTAAATAACAAAAAATGCGATTCTAATTAAATTAATATTTTAATAATTTAATAGTTTGTGTCACATGTAATTAAACTTTTTATTTAATATTATAACAAAACTTTGGAAAATATCTACTTTTATTACTCGTGATATTTTTCCTACTAAAGGAGCCGAGATGATGATCTCATAAAAGCTGATATGTCAAATGCTGAGCCTTGACACATCATAAAGTGCACACACTTGCCGATGTCATGTGTGTGTTTTTATATAATAAAAATCTTTATAGGTTTTTTTTAATTTAAAAAAAATTGTGTCTATAATGTAATGGGCGGGGCTTTTGGGCGGGATTCTAAAATTTGAGATTGAAAATTTGTCAGACTATCCTCTCTCTCTCCAAGACTAATTACACCAAATCAATCTTCTTCATTACTCTTTCATTTCCAAGTTCCAACACTCCTTTATCTCCTTCCACGTATCAAATTTTCTTTTTGATTATATTCTTTCTTCTTCCACATATCAGATTCTTCCGGATGAGATGATGAAAAGGTAACACTTTCCAATCTTTGTTTTTGTTTATTGTTTTTTGTTGTTGGTTAAATCGATTTGTGTTTTTTTTTGTTAGTTTGAATATCTCAACTGTTATTTCATCTTTAAGTCTAATATCTTGGGATTTTTGAACCGCAAGATTGCTATGTTACATAGATGATTGAAAAAGATTTTGTATAGATACATCTATACATCTATATACATACAATCTATACTTTGCATATATCTAGATTTATGATTTTAAGAGACTTTTTGTTGTTTATTAATCAACAAAAAAGAAATTTATTATACGGTTTTAGTAAACTTTAAAGGAACAAATTGTGATCTCTGATCTAGGTTTGCTTCAACTGTGGATTTCTTTGAGAAATTTTGTGAATTTAAGGCACAATTTATTAAACTGGTTTCGGTTTTGTAATTAACGATTTGGGGTTGTTAAAATTATGTTTTTAAAACCTTTGGTAAGTGTTGTTTACATGGTTTTTGTTTTTGATTGATGATGGTCATTCATGGTGGAGGTACATTACAAGATGAAATAAGATGATAAAGAGAGAGGGTGCATGAAGGCTGGTTTCAGGTACAATATTCAACCACCAAGTTATCATTGTTTTAAACATAAATCAAGTACATTATTCAGGTGCATAAATCAAGTTTCTTACTTATTTTTGCTTTTTAGTAGATTCATGGAAGGATCATGAAAGAAGGATCCGTACATGAAAGAAGGCATCTGAATTGATGTGCTTTGTTGTGAGGTGTGACGAAACTCCTTTTCGGTTTTGTTTTTGGCTTTTTTTTTTAGTTTGTTGTTTGCTTGAATCTATAATGTGTTGTGATTTACAAAAGGAAACGAGAATGAGGATTAATTCTTAAAACTTTTTTTGATAGTCAGACATTGTTATTTATTATATAATATACTAAAAACTTATACAAAAGTACAAGTTGTTTGTGCATGAAAATGTACAAACCAACTATGCACACTATTCCTTCAAATAGTAATTTCTTTTCCGTTTTTAACCCCAAAGTTTCTAACTTTTTTACTTTTTACCCCTATCAAAATGAAAATTTTCATTTTAATTTTTTCACCAAACTTTTTTTTCTCATGTTTCTACCACATAGCTTTGACACATTTACGGTTTCACCCCTGATAATTTTTCTTTCGTTTTTTACACATTTGCGGTTTCACACCTGATAATTTTTCTTTCGTTTTTTACACATTTGCGGTTTCACACCCGTAAATTTTTCTTTTGTTTTTTTGCTTTTCGTCGCACCCCGAAATTTACAACTTTATAATTCTCGCCCTGGATCTTTTTTAACATTTGGTTATGGTTATTTTCTTCTGTTTTTTTTATTAATTTGGTTTTGGTTATTTTTTTGTTATATGTAATTTTCATCATTGTTTTGTTTTACGTTCATGTAACATTTATAGCAAGACATTATATTACATCACCATCACCTCTACAAAATTACAATTTCATGATGCATGAAATGTAGAAGTTCATTATGTATACTATTTAATAGTTACTTTTTTTTCCACTTTTAACCACAAAAGTTTCTATCTTTTTATATTTACCTTATCAAAGATTTCATTTTCATTTTTTGCATCAAACTATTTTTCCCTCATGTTTCTACCACATAACTTTCACACATTTACGGTTTCACCCCTGATAATTTTTCTTTCGTTTTTTACACATTTGCGGTTTCACACCCGTAAATTTTTCTTTGGGTTTTTTACTTTTCGACTCACCCTGAAATTTACAATTTTACAATTCTCGCGCTGTTTTTTTTATTTTTAATTTGGTTTTGGTTATTTTTTTGTTATATGTAATTTTCATCATTGTTTTGTTTTACGTTCGTGTAACGTTTATAGCAAGACACTATATTACATCACCGTCGTCGACATGTGATTATTTGCTTTAATATAGTTATCATTTTGTTTTATGTTTTTATATTTATTATTCTTATTGTTATTATATGCTATTTATTTTATTGGTACATGTTTAGTTGACTTTTTTACAATAAAATTGGGTTCAAATAAAATATATTTGTATTATGCTAATTCCTTAGTTAGGTGTCAACTTAGTCAATGAATTCTATAATTCAAAATAATTTTACAACTGCTTTAATAAACAGGTGTTTGATGTTTTGTCAAAACTTAAATAACTACTGGTAAAGAATTACAAAACTTTCAGGTAAAGAAAACTAAAAAATTTAACGATATATAAGTGTATAGTTTGTCAAAAAAGTAATTTTTGATGTTTAAAAACTAAATTAGTAAATGTAAATAGTTTTTAAGCGGAAAGGTAAAATAATATATTACCCATGCTAAAATCTTTTGAAGTATAAGCAATACAAGATACGTATATTGTTGGTTACTTATGTCTATTAATATATATTATACATAAATGTCATATACTTTGTAATTAATAAAAACTAGACAAAGCAAACTCGCCGCAAAGCGCGAGGTATTATTCTAGTTTATAACTAAAATCACTTATCTAAACTTATTAAATTAGTATATCATTATAGCTAACAACTTTTATATTTAGTTCAAAGTGCAAATTCTTGGAACTCATTATAGCTATTTCAAGTATTGTATAATATTTGTAGCAGAAGGCCTGATTGATTTCATTCTGGAGGTATATAATGTATCTATATCTAAACTAAAAGACACATCAAATGGAACTAATCTAATCATGAATGTCATTTCTCACGTAGTTGTGTTATTGTTCATTATGATTTGCAGGTGCAACAACTTATATCAGAGCTTATTGAAATTTTAGCCAATGACAACATTGATAAAGAAGGAGCATGTAAGAAGAAACTTAGGAGCCAATCTCACGAGCTCTTCAAGAGATTACCAAAAGCAATTCAAAAACAACTTCTGCTTACAAAGAGACCCTTATGTAAATGTGCATGTAGTTATGGTGCTTGAATGTTGCATAATTTGATCACTGAACAATAGAACTTGACACCGTTCTTTGCATCTTTTCTGGTCTTTCAAGTTTCATTTCTTTTCATTTCTATATTGGGCTGCAATGCATATAGGACGCTAAGATTGAAACTGAAAAAATGCTTAGTCAAATGGTGGAAAATATAAGAAGTCATGCCTTTCAACATCATGTGTGGATCCAAGGTATAGTGTGGGGTGGAAGTTTAATTAAAAGAGTAGTGAATTTATTCTTTGGACTTTGAAACACTTCTCACTGAGATCATCAGATGCTAGATACAAAGTTCTATAGTCTTTTCTAATTTTTTAATGCAATACATTCCACAAGATTTTAAACTAAATGAATTTTTATTTTTTTATTAATTATTAATTACAGTCATTCATATTCATATATTATATATATAATAATAACAATTAAAGTAGCCTTAGCTACAATAGCTATTTTGTCCTCATATGCGGTTTTAAGATAAATACCAGATTTGTTAAATAAAAACATAAAAGTTAGACTTGGAGGAGTGGTTTGTATCTCTACCTTTGGGGTAGGAGGTCACGGGTTCAAACCCCTCCTTCCCCCTTCCTCTTTTTTTTTTTTTTTGTTTTTTTACTTTTGCACTTTGCCCCCTCTTTTTTTCCCTTCTTCCTTTCTGCCCCCTCCATTTTTTTTCTTTTTTTTTTTTGTGCCCCTCCTGTTTGTTTTTTTTTTTTTTTTTTTTTCTTTTTATTATTTCTAGCCCATAACTTTATATAATTTGTGGGTTTTTCTTATCTTTTTTAACATTTGTTACTTATACCTTTTTCTACACTTTACACTTTTTTCTTTTATAAGTTTTTACAATGTTATATATTTTATTCAAATGCTATATATTTTGTTTTTTATCTTTTTTTTTTATTTTTTTTTCATTTTTTTTTTTTTTTTTTTTTTTTTTTCTTTTTTTTTTTTTTTCTTTTTTTTTTTTTTCTTTTTTTTTTTTTTTTTCTTTTTTTTTTTTTCTTTTTTTTTTTTTTTTTTTTCTTTTTTTTTTTTTTTTTTTTTTTTTTTTTCTTTTTTTTTCTGTTTTATTTTTTTATTAATTATTAATTACAGTCATTCATATTCATATATTATATATATAATAATAACAATTAAAGTAGCCTTAGCTACAATAGCTATTTTGTCCTCATATGCGGTTTTAAGATAAATACCAGATTTGTTAAATAAAAACATAAAAGTTAGACTTGGAGGAGTGGTTTGTATCTCTACCTTTGGGGTAGGAGGTCACGGGTTCAAACCCCTCCTTCCCCCTTCCTCTTTTTTTTTTTTTTCTTTTTTTTTTTTTTTTTTTTTTTTTTTTTCTTTTTTTTTCTGTTTTTTTTCTTTTTCTGCCCCCTCCATTTTTTTTCTTTTTTTTTTTTTCTTTTTCTGCCCCCTCCTTTTTTTTCTTTTTCTGCCCCCTCCATTTTTTTTCTTTTTTTTTTCTTTTTCTGCCCCTCCTGTTTTTTTTCTTTCTTTTTTTTTTTTTCTTTTTTTTTTTTTCTTTTTTTTTTTTTTCTTTTTCTGCCCCCTCCATTTTTTTTCTTTTTTTTTTCTTTTTCTGCCCCCTCCATTTTTTTTCTTTTTTTTTTTTTTTTCTTTTTTTTTCTTTTCTATTTTTTTTAAACTAAATGAATTTTTATTTTTTTATTAATTATTAATTACAGCATGCCAAATCTCAAATACATGTTTTTTTTTCTTCATAACTCACCTTGGATTGAGTATCATTACAAATCTATGTTTGGATTTTTTTCTTTCTCTGTATATTTCCCAAGTAAACACACATTAAGAATACACACCAATCATATATCTTTCTCTTCACTTTCTCTCATATCTACATAGTGTTTTTTTTTCAAAAAAATGGAAAGAAGGTAAATTATGAATTTATGAGAACAATGGTAATTTTGTAGTGCTTCGGTGGCGGAATTAACAAGACAAAAGAAGGTGCTGTTTTTACATGCTTTTTCTTGAGTAAGAATGAGATAAAAAGATATAATATTTGTGGTTGAAATGGTGGGTGTTTTAAGATGAGTCATAGACTCACACATACAAGTGTAAACATGTCATACTTACTATCCTTAATGTGACTATATGTGAGATATAAAAACATACTTTTTTTATTATATAATATTCCTATGTCATACTTAGAAGTGTATATATTTATATATTTGTGGTTGAAAAACTGGTGTTTTTTTTTGTTTGTTTTGTTTTAATAGTTATAAAACATGTATTCTATTACTATCATTAGTGTGAAATATAATATGCGTGGCTCGAACTTTGCATACTGTCCAATTTATTATTATGGTGTCTCGAATGCTAACTACTAACTATCAATTTGCTGTTAAAAAATAAAACAAAATAAAAAACTAAAACAATCACCACACAATACATATTATATAATATCTATATAAGGAAAGATAAATAAATTAAGGAGATAAATGAATAATTTACTCAAAAATAAAATAATAAACTAAAAGAATAAAATAGCTGGAAATAAATAATCTTCTTTTAAACGGGCTGCTGGCAAATTTTACGCATAATAATTAAGTAGATAAATTTGTGCTAGATTGGGTTAAGTGGGTTCTTAAAAAATTTAATTTTTTTTAATGATGTTGAAATACAAGAACTGTAATTTTCCAATCCGTAAATTTGGGGTGAATCAGCTATAATAAAAAGTTAGCTTTTAAATAGTATTTCGCACAACTTTTTTATTGTTGGTTGTATACTTTTTTTTTTCTTTGGTACGTTTTTGTAATTTACGTTTATCATTATGCATATACCACTGAATTTATATACATTGTAAATTTTACGTATCGTCTTGTGTCCCGGGGCAACGCCCGGGCACAAAAACTAGTTTATATATATTAGGAGGAAAAACCCCCTCAAAGAAGTCTACTTGGCCATTCTTATGATCATATGTCATTTTCCATGTCCTCCAACTTTTTTGTTATCTTAATTAATCTACTTCTATGTCAAATCTTTAGGCTTTCTTAGGCCCCCAAAGTAAAGGGAGGCGTAAGAAAGTTTTTATTGTTTGAATGTTTTAGATTAAGCTAAATTCCTCTTTTACTATATTGTTTATCATGGTTATTCAATTATTGACAATTTCGTAGGATTTATGTCATAATTGCTTAGGTGTTGTAGTGACATTGTTTATTATGTTTGATTTGTAAGGTGAATGATAAGGAAAATATATAATGAGGTTGTTATCTGCTGCTACTACTGGTACTACGCTTAGTGAAGCCCTGAAGTGTATGTAGAGATCTCTGGTGCAGATGTTATTCAATGTTTAGCAAGAGCACTTTGTAAAGGGATTTCATGGGTATGAATTCTAAAGAAGCCATTGAAGCAGGTACAGTTGTACAAACCTTAACTTAATTTTCACGTAGATGAATCAAGAGTAAACCTTAATTGAGGAATTGGTTGTTTAGAAAAGCTTTGCACAAGTAAAATAGATGTCAGTTTCATACCCGCAAAAGAAAGCATATATAGGAATCAATTCGCCTTTCCTTCATATTAACTGAATTACTGACGATTTTCTACTTTTATGGAATGCTACAGGGCGTCTCTAGGCTGGTTTGCCCATGAACCCGAATGATTCGAAGTTGAACCAGTTCTGAGCTTTCGTATGGCTAACCCAAACACTCCCAAATACCTGGTATGCATTCATCATATATCTCTAAGCAAATGGTCCTTTTATGTTGTAGAGGACTCCTCTATCTATGGTTTCCTTATGGGACATTTTGATGTAAGTTTGAAGATTTAACTAGACAAGTTTGGTGGGATGAAACTTTCCAGGTGATGATGCTTACTACTTAATATGGAGTAATGTTGTTGGTGTAGATTGGGCTTTGACGATAAAGAATTTAAAGTGCAAAAGGGTGGTTGGACTAATGTAGATATATAGGCCGTTAGATTCAATTAGCAGTCTAATCTCATTATATAGTGCTAATTATCTTTCAAGTTTTTCGAAAAACATCATTGTTATATATTTATATTTTACATGGCATTTTTTGTTAATATATAAACTTGGGCTTTGTTTTTTTTTTTTGATACAAAAAATGTAACAACCAAACCTCACTTAGTAAAAGAGTACAAAAGTTTAAGGTTTTTTTTTTACAGCAGCATACCACTGCGCCGCAGTGGGGTAGGACTCCTCCCACTGCGTCGCAGTGGAAAGTTACTGGTCAGCGGGTCGAAATCCCCCACTGCGCCGCAGTGGGGTTAAGGCACTTCCACTGCGCCGCAGTGGAATGTTTCTGGTCCAGACCTGCCCAAAAACCAGCAACCCAACATTTCCTTTTAACACAATATCAACATTTCAACACCCAAATTTTTAAACCACACTTTGAATCAGAACGTTTCATACTTCAACATAATATTGGACACCACAGTTAATACGTACAACCAAAGTTTTGAGCCAAAACGATAAATGTCATCAAACGGGTCGTTTTGACCTAAAGAAAGAAAACGACCAAGTTACCAAGTTATGACCAAAAACAACCAGGTGACCCAAAATCCTTACATGATTATAGACTTTTACAACCAAAAGACTTGATCAACCAAAACAAACTTGTATCAAGAGCCGAATGGTCAAAAGGGAATTATCTACCGGAATTACCCAAGTTGCCAACCTTCAAGATGGCTCTAATTCTTCAATGATCACTTCACTAGATCAAGTCCTTGCCTTTGCTACTACTACCAACTCCTATAAAAGAATTAAACAACTAAAACATAAGCAACGCTTAGTGAATGCATATACATATAATCATAATCAAGTTACCAAGCAATGTGCCTCAAGCACCACATATAGCCTATCCAACGATAGCAAAGTCAATCATGACATAATTTCACTTTCACATGGCCATGGAAACATGCTAGTAGGAATTTACCCACCTACTAGCAAAATCACAAATGGATTAGTAGGAATTTACCCACCTACTAACCCTAATAACAAATATGCTAGTAGGAATTTACCCACCTACTAGCAATAATCACAAATGGATTAGTAGGAATTTACCCACCTACTAACCCTAAATCACAATTTGGCTAGTAGGAATTTACCCACCTACTAGCAATAATCAAATGGATCATAGGAATTTACCCACCTATGACCCCAAATAACAAGAACATGATTATATGCATAAACACTCACCTTGAACTTGGCTAATCGATTCTATGGCTATAGGCTCAACTAAAAGGTCTTCACCACCTATACATAATACAATACATATATCTATGAGTTCTATAAACTCAACTATTTCACAATCATTTGCTTGAATTCAACATGCATTCTATTAACATGGTGTTTGGCATTCACAAAACATTTTAACAATTTTCCATAATCAATTTCATATCACAATCTAGCCAAACACCCAAAACATAAAGTTGATTTCTTTGGGTTTCATTAAAACTCAATTGCCTTTACCCAAAGCTTCTCCTTTTAATTCATTAGGGTTCATCATCAAAATCCCCAAATTGACAAATTCCCAAATTCCAACTAAGAACCCAAATTCCATTATCAAGAACCCTAAATTTTACAATTAAAGGGTTGAGGGAATTCTTACCTCAAAGAACAACAACAACAATTAGATTTCCAGATTTTTCCTCTTTTTCTCCTTGTTAATTTCGGCCTCCCCCAAGCAAAACAAACCCTCACCTTGCTTATTATTAGAATGAATTAGATGATTGAATTTGGGAGGATGAATTACCAGCACTTTCTTAAGAATTCAAGGAAGTTTGTAGAATGATTTTTGAGAGGAAAGGATTGAGGGGAAATAGATAGTGAAAGCATGAATCATCACAAAGGAAACATGGCTGGACTATCTCTCCCTGTGCCACGTTTTTGTCAAATTAAAAAGGGTATTATACCCGCTAGCCACTAAAATTCCAACTAAATTAACCCTTTATCTCAAAATAAAATACTAGGAAATTAATTTAATGTCAAAACTATAAAAAGGGTAAATTTTCTTTTACCTTAAAATATTGGGGTGTTACAAATCTCCCCCACTCAAAATCGATCACGTCCCCGTGATCCAAGCCATATGCAAAGACGGGTAATACACCAACATGTCATGCTCGGTTTCCCAAGTATATTCCGAGCTCCTTTGGTGCTTCCATTGTACCTTGAAAGTTCGTACCGTCTTATTGTTTATCTTTCTCAACTCTTCTTCCACAATAGTAACCGGTTCCTCAACGTAAGTCAATTTCTTATCTAGTTCGATTTCATTCAATGGAACGCACGTTGCATCATCAACAAGACATTTTCGGAGTTGAGATACATGAAAAGTGTCATGAATTCGAGATAGCTCTTCGGGTAACTCTAATTGGTATGCCACTTTGCCAATACGGGCTAAAACCCGAAACGGGCCAATGAACCGTGGGCTCAACTTTCCACGTTTGCGAAATCGTAGTAAGCCCTTCCATGGAGATACCTTTAACAAAACTCGGTCACCAACCATGAACTCAATGGGTCTTCTTCTAACATCGGCATACGACTTTTGTCTATCTTGAGCCGCTTTGAGTCTTTCACGAATCTCATCTATCCTTTGAGTAGTCTCAAGGACAATATCGGTCCCACCTAATTCTCGTTGGCCCACTTCTCCCCAACAAATGGGAGTTCGACATCTCCTACCATAAAGCATTTCATAAGGAGGCATCTTAATGCTAGAATGGTAACTATTATTATACGAAAATTCTGCCAAAGGCAAATACGCGTCCCATGGTCCTCCAAAATCAATAATGCATGCACGTAGCATGTCTTCCAACGTTTGGATGGTTCGCTCACTTTGCCCATCCGTTTGAGGATGGTACGCGGTACTCATGTGTAACTTAGTACCCAGGTCTTCATGAAATCTTCTCCAAAAGTGGGAAGTAAACCGTGTATCCCTATCCGAAACAATAGAAACGGGAATGCCATGCCGAGCTACCACTTCTCTCAAATAAATATCGGCTAACACTTCAGAAGATGACGATTCACGAATGGGCAAAAACAAGGCACTTTTCGTCAATCGATCTACGATCACCCATATAGAGTCAAATTGATGCTTGGGCGTTTTAGGAAGTTTGGTAATGAAATCCATAGTCAAGTGCTCCCACTTCCATTGTGGTATATCAAGCGGTTGGAGCTTCTCGTATGGCTTTTGATGCTCCGCTTTAACTTGTAAACAAGTCAAACATTTTTCCACATACTTGACTATGTCCCGTTTCATACCCGGCCACCAATAATCAACCTTCAAGTCATAATACATTTTCGTTGCACCGGGATGAATAGAATATTTGGACTTATGTGCTTCATCGAGAAGAATTTCTTTCAAAGGGCACGAAAAAGGAATCCAAATTCGTCCATAACGAACCGTAAGACCACGAGAGTCTTTAGAAAAATGCTTCATTTGACCCTTAATTCTTTCTCGTTTAGGATCACGTTGTAAAGCTTCATCTTGAGCTTCTTTTATGCGTTCCAAGAAATCATTGGTAATCATCACCCATAAGGGTGAAACACGAATGGAAAAGTGAGAACTTTTTCGGCTTAAGGCGTCGGCCACCACATTGGCTTTTCCGGGGTGATACAAGATTTCACAATCATAATCTTTCAATAAATCTAGCCATCTTCGTTGACGATTATTAAGATCTCGTTGCTCAAAGAAATATTTAAGACTCTTATGATCGGAATAAATGGTAAACTTAACACCATAGAGATAATGGCGCCAAATCTTCAAAGCAAAAACAACCGCAGCAAGTTCTAAATCATGAACAGGATAAGACTTCTCATGAAGTTTTAGTTGTCTTGATGCATAAGCGATGACTTGCCCCTTTTGCATAAGGACACAACCAAGACCATTAAAAGATGCATCACAATATACCGAGAAGTCTTCAACTCCATCTGGCAAAGTTAGAACGGGTGCTTGACTCAACTTCTCTTTTAAAGTTTGGAAGGCATTCTCTTGTTCATTCTTCCATTCAAACTTCTCGTTCTTTCGGGTCAATTTAGTAAGAGGCGAGGCCAATTTAGAAAAATCTTGAATAAAGCGACGATAATAACCCGCCAAACCAAGAAAACTACGGATTTCAGTCGGAGATTTGGGAGGTTCCCATTTTGTGATTGCACTAATCTTTGTCGGGTCTACTTTAATTCCTTCTTTATTCACAACATGTCCAAGGAATTGGACTTCACGTAACCAAAATTCGCATTTAGAAAACTTGGCATACAATTTCTCGCGACGGAGGGTTTCAAGAACTTCACGAAGGTGTTTCTCATGATCGGACTGACACTTTGAATAGATCAAAATGTCATCAATGAAAACAATAACGGATTTATCAAGGAAAGGACGACATACACGATTCATGAGATCCATGAAGGCTGCAGGAGCGTTTGTCAACCCAAAAGGCATGACCAAGAATTCATAATGACCATAACGGGTCCTGAACGCAGTTTTTGGAATGTCTTCTTCACCAACCTTTAGTTGATGATAACCCGAACGAAGATCAATCTTCGAAAAATACGATGCTCCTTGAAGTTGATCAAAAAGGTCGTCGATACGAGGCAGAGGGTATCTATTCTTGATGGTAACTTTATTAAGCTCACGATAATCAATGCACATCCGCAAACTACCATCTTTCTTTTTAACAAACAGAACAGGAGCACCCCAAGGAGAACTACTTGGGCGTATAAAGCCCTTATCAAGAAGTTCTTGGAGTTGTTCCATCATTTCTCGCATTTCAGTTGGAGCAAGACGATATGGAGCTTTAGCGATGGGTGTAGCACCCGGAATGAGATCAATCTTGAAATCTACTTGTCTATCAGGAGGAAGACCCGGTAGGTCATCGGGGAAAACATCAACAAATTCGTTAACAATCGGAATGTCAGGAATTGACTTAGATTCCTTATCGGACTCAAGAACATGAGCAAGAAAAGCTTTGCATCCACGGGAAATAAGTCGGCGAGCTCTAGCATAAGTACACAGCGGTAAAGAGTCTTGATTTCTTTCCCCGAAAACCACCATATCCTTGCCACTAGGAGTTTTGAGTCTGACACTTTTATCACTACAACAAATACTCGCCCTATGTCTACCGAGCCAATCCATGCCCAAAATCACATCAAATTCACCCAAACCCATAGGTATAAGATTGGCTTTAAAATTTTCAAAATTTATGGTCAAGCTACAATCTAAATACACATTTTTAATTACATAAGTTTGATCACCCGCTACTTCCACTAATAACGGAGGTTTAAGCAAAGATACTTGTAGGGGAATACATCTAGTGAATCGAGTAGCTACAAAGGAACGGTTTGCCCCGGAATCAAATAGAATTTTAGCGGGAGTGTCATGGACTAGAAAAGTACCTGACACAACATCGGTTGATTCCTTAGCTTCCACCACCGAGAGTTGGAAAGATCTCCCTTTAGGAGTTCCTACTTGTCTCACCATCCTTTTCTCATTCATTTTTCTCACTTCCGCTTGCCTTTCTTCATTTGACAACAATGGGCATTCACTTCTCATGTGCCCCTCTTTAAAGCATTTAAAGCACACGGTAGGCTTGTTTGGAGAGAACTTGCAATCACGACTAATGTGACCCGGTTGGCCACAAGTGAAGCACCCTTTCTTGGGTGATGAAGGACAAACTCCGAAATGATATTTCCCACATTTGTTACAAGCGGGGGCGTTTCTCCTAAATGTATTATTTCCCGAGCTTCCACTTGGCCGGAACTTCTTGTTTGGCGAATCAATTTGCTCCGCTTTCCTTTTGGAGGAGTCTTCATCCGGCATGCCTTGTTCCACCTCATACCACCTTGCTACATCAATCAATTGATTGAAAGATTCGATTTGGAGAAGAGTGATCTTCTCACGAATATTCTTGCGGAGTTTCCGATAGAAGTGTTCCTTCAACAACTTATCATCTTTCAAATACTCGGGACAAAACTGTGCTTTATCAAGAAACCGCACACGAAATTCATTTACATTTAGCGAACCTTGAGATTCATTCATGAAATCACTTCTAAGTTTAGTCACATCGGCCTCGGATCGAAATTCTTTGAAGAAAGCCGCTTTAAAATCTGCCCACTCCATACTCATCACTCCTTCACCCTTTGTCACAATTAAGCTGTCCCACCATAACTTAGCCCGGTCTCTCAACATGCTTGACCCATACAACGTTTTGTCTTCAATTGGAGTCTTGGTAATGCGGAAAACTCCTTCTATCTCATACACCCACTTGGTGCTTACAATGGGGTCGGGGTTCCCATTGTATGTAGGAGGACTTGCAATGGTGAAATTTTTGAGATCATAAGGTTTTTCATTGGTGTTCTTTGGAGGATTCTCATTTGTTTGTGGTTCCGGCACTTTGCCTTTAGGAAAACGCTTATCGAACTCTTCTTGTACCGACAAAGCTACTTCCTCCCTAATTTTGTTAGCAATGGCTTCACTCATTGCTCCTTCTAGAGTCTCATTCAACTTTTTAGTGATAAATGGAGAGAAGTTCTCCAAGGCCTTGCCTATTTGCTCACTTATAAAATCACCGGTGAGGACTTCCCGTTCCGACGATTCTGCATTCTCTATAACTTTATCCCTAATCCGAATTGATTCGTCTTCGTTTTGAAAAGATTCCATACTACAAATTTAACAACTTATAAATGAACATTCAATACACTAATTTGTCTCTAATACCCCAACGCTCACATCCGATCGTTTCCATATTTAGTAAGTTTGATTTAGAACGTAATAGCTTATGACCAATAATAGGCCGGCTCTATTAAGCTCATAAACTATTTCATTTTAAATCAATCTTACTAACCATTTCCACTTTCGAACGTGAACTCCCCAATCCTAAGGTCAAAGTCAATCCAATGGTTCAAGTCTAGGCATCCTATTCGCAAAGATCAAATACCTAAATCCCTTGAACCATGGCTCTGATACCAAAAATGTAACAACCAAACCTCACTTAGTAAAAGAGTACAAAAGTTTAAGGTTTTTTTTTTTTTACAGCAGCATACCACTGCGCCGCAGTGGGGTAGGACTCCTCCCACTGCGTCGCAGTGGAAAGTTACTGGTCAGCGGGTCGAAATCCCCCACTGCGCCGCAGTGGGGTTAAGGCACTTCCACTGCGCCGCAGTGGAATGTTTCTGGTCCAGACCTGCCCAAAAACCAGCAACCCAACATTTCCTTTTAACACAATATCAACATTTCAACACCCAAATTTTTAAACCACACTTTGAATCAGAACGTTTCATACTTCAACATAATATTGGACACCACAGTTAATACGTACAACCAAAGTTTTGAGCCAAAACGATAAATGTCATCAAACGGGTCGTTTTGACCTAAAGAAAGAAAACGACCAAGTTACCAAGTTATGACCAAAACAACCAGGTGACCCAAAATCCTTACATGATTATAGACTTTTACAACCAAAAGACTTGATCAACCAAAACAAACTTGTATCAAGAGCCGAATGGTCAAAAGGGAATTATCTACCGGAATTACCCAAGTTGCCAACCTTCAAGATGGCTCTAATTCTTCAATGATCACTTCACTAGATCAAGTCCTTGCCTTTGCTACTACTACCAACTCCTATAAAAGAATTAAACAACTAAAACATAAGCAACGCTTAGTGAATGCATATACATATAATCATAATCAAGTTACCAAGCAATGTGCCTCAAGCACCACATATAGCCTATCCAACGATAGCAAAGTCAATCATGACATAATTTCACTTTCACATGGCCATGGAAACATGCTAGTAGGAATTTACCCACCTACTAGCAAAATCACAAATGGATTAGTAGGAATTTACCCACCTACTAACCCTAATAACAAATATGCTAGTAGGAATTTACCCACCTACTAGCAATAATCACAAATGGATTAGTAGGAATTTACCCACCTACTAACCCTAAATCACAAATATGCTAGTAGGAATTTACCCACCTACTAGCAATAATCACAAATGGATCATAGGAATTTACCCACCTATGACCCCAAATAACAAGAACATGATTATATGCATAAACACTCACCTTGAACTTGGCTAATCGATTCTATGGCTATAGGCTCAACTAAAAGGTCTTCACCACCTATACATAATACAATACATATATCTATGAGTTCTATAAACTCAACTATTTCACAATCATTTGCTTGAATTCAACATGCATTCTATTAACATGGCGTTTGGCATTCACAAAATATTTTAACAATTTTCCATAATCAATTTCATATCACAATCTAGCCAAACACCCAAAACATAAAGTTGATTTCTTTGGGTTTCATTAAAACTCAATTGCCTTTACCCAAAGCTTCTCCTTTTAATTCATTAGGGTTCATCATCAAAATCCCCAAATTGACAAATTCCCAAATTCCAACTAAGAACCCAATTCCATTATCAAGAACCCTAAATTTTACAATTAAAGGGTTGAGGGAATTCTTACCTCAAAGAACAACAACAACAATTAGATTTCCAGATTTTTCCTCTTTTTCTCCTTGTTAATTTCGGCCTCCCCCAAGCAAAACAAACCCTCACCTTGCTTATTATTAGAATGAATTAGATGATTGAATTTGGGAGGATGAATTACCAGCACTTTCTTAAGAATTCAAGGAAGTTTGTAGAATGATTTTTGAGAGGAAAGGATTGAGGGGAAATAGATAGTGAAAGCATGAATCATCACAAAGGAAACATGGCTGGACTATCTCTCCCTGTGCCACGTTTTTGTCAAATTAAAAAGGGTATTATACCCGCTAGCCACTAAAATTCCAACTAAATTAACCCTTTATCTCAAAATAAAATACTAGGAAATTAATTTAATGTCAAAACTATAAAAAGGGTAAATTTTCTTTTACCTTAAAATATTGGGGTGTTACACTGTGTTATTACTAATTTAGTTAGTATTGGGCTGTACATAGAAGTTCTATGATGTATTTTATGTATTGGTTGTGAAATCTTATTATTTAAATTTTTTCTTTGAAAACAGTTGTTTAAAAAATGGATAAAAATGATGTTTGAAGGTATTGGCTAATTACCTAAATTGCCCATAGTCCCTGTTTTCGATCAACACTCAAAGAACACTTTTGTGTTAGGTGTGGATTTTGATAAGTGAGGGGCGGATGAATGTTTGTGTGGTGAGGGAGATTAGTAGTCAGAGAGAGTAGGTCAAATGGAATAAATATCCATTTTTAACATATACATATACTTTTTAGAGTTAATCATAGTCTTAATATTACGATTTGTACCCATATAAAATAAGCCAACTATATATAGCAATATTTTTTAAGTGATTTATTAAGGTTACATTTCCAAATATATCCCGTGTTTTCACACAGTTCTAAATCTAGTTTTTACCATACTTGACCTCAGATCTTAATCTTAAATTAATACAGAGTAATATTTTTGCCTAAACTTTTAACACATCTTGAAGAAAAAGAAACCGAACATAACCTAACCTAACCATCTTGAAGAACAAGAAAGGGCAAAATTGTAAAATCAACCACATAAACCGCCTCAAAATGACCCGATTCTATATGAGATGCCAGATTCGGTGGGCGATAAAACCTATGTCTCCTACCCCCTCTTTCTTTATATAAAACCCTCACTCATTTTCTCTTGACTCGATATATAATCTATATCTATATATTTTCTCTCCAAAAACTTTAATTTTATTTTCAGATCTCAACAACCATGTCTTGCTACAGAGGAAAGTATGCTGGTATAATTTCTCATCATCCGTCTTCTTCATATCCATTTGTATATATGTACATATATCTATATCTATATGCTTGATTTCAGTTATTTGATTTACTATATCTATTTGCAGTTGAATTTTTTGATGCTTAGATCTATGATTTTTATGTTGTTTTGATTTGATATATGCTTTGAAGTTGTTAATTTGTTGTAATTTAAGTTAATTATTCAATATTGAATCACTTTAAATCATTTTCGGTAAGTATATGTGTTTTTTTGGCATATATAAAAATATAAATATTTACAATCAGCGTTAGGTGTAATCAAGTGATCTTTTTAACACAGATCTGATATGAATTTTGAATTTAAACTATTTAGATGAAAGAAGATAATTGGCTATATTTTAGTCAGGTTATTTTTTGCTTATTCTGATTGTTTGGATAACTATATTGATAGTTTCTGATTGCAATTATGTTAGTTTGAGTTTGATTTGTATTAACTTAAATGAAAAATTCAATTTTTATTAACTGTTTTAGATAATTCATATTTATGTAAAATGATAATTAAAAATTTGTTCTATAGGTTTCTTAATATACGGATGTAGTGATATAATTTTCTGAATATAGTTACTGATAATATGAATCTGATTGGAATCTGAACTTAGTTATGCCTAGTGATTTGATGTGTTTTCTATAAACTTATATTTGATCATCAATAATAGTAATATGAATTTGATCTCTATGTGCACTTGATTTGCTGCAACTAGTTTTATCCATATGTTCATACAAAGTTAAATGGTAACAATTGTGGCTAAAATTGCTTTTGGTATGACAATTATGTTCCTTATGGCATATCAATTGATTTTATCTTATTCGAATAGATCTAAATTGGCAACTTGTGGATTTAAATGCGGATTTAGCGTTGTAGAAATTGGTTTGAGACATTGGCAGTGTGTTGCAACTGAAAAGTTTTTATTTTGAAAACAGTTTCATTACGAAACACCTTAAAACTGTTAATTTGGCTTGGGAATTAGCGTGAAACATTAGTTCACTTTAGTGTGTGTTTGTTTCTGATCAGACTTTGTTGCCGTGGTACTTTTATACGAGAAAAGTTTGTAAATTTTATGTGAACTGTTTAATTTTTGATCATTTAGATAAACATGTTATAACTAGTTAATACTTTGATTCTTATCAGATGAACTAATTGCCAATGCTGCTTACATTGGTACCCCTGGTAAGGGTATTCTTGCTGCTGATGAGTCAACTGGCACAATTGGAAAACGTCTATCCAGTATTAACGTTGAGAATGTTGAGTCAAACAGGAGAGCACTCCGTGAGCTTCTTTTCTGCACTCCTGGTGCCCTCCAGTACCTTAGTGGAGTTATCCTTTTTGAGGAAACTCTATACCAGAAGACGGCTGCAGGTATCATATCATATAATTCTAAGCTATTTTGATCATCTTATTGGTCATTTTACAAGGGTTGCAATTTGTTAACTTAAAATTTCAATCTACTTGTATGTTTAACAATCTGATATAAACCCTTTTAATCAGTAAATTCATCAATTTAACTACTTTGGTATCAGTTTATTGAATAGACATTTTGGTGTGTGTGTTTTTTACAAATTTACCTCACATTAGTCCTTTTTAGTAGGATTTGTAAATTGTTTTATTTAACAAATGTACACGGTTGTATTTTTTTTGAAGCATCTCCCTTTGTATAATTTTTATTGAAAAAGTGTGTGATGAGACTTAACAGATGTTGGTAAACCTTTATTTTATGTAATTATGTTTATCGTCAGTTGCTCATTCTTGTAGAGTTCTGATAAATAATTAAATTATTGCAGGTAAGCCATTTGTCGATGTCATGAAGGAAGCTGGAGTCCTTCCCGGTATCAAGGTTGACAAGGGTACCGTAGAGCTTGCTGGAACGAACGGTGAGACCACTACCCAGGGTCTTGATGGTCTAGCTCAGCGATGTGCTCAGTACTATACCGCTGGTGCTCGATTTGCCAAGTGGCGTGCGGTCCTAAAGATTGGCCCCAATGAGCCATCCCAGCTTGCAATCAACGAGAATGCTAATGGGTTGGCCCGTTATGCCATCATCTGCCAGGAGAACGGTTTGGTCCCAATTGTTGAACCCGAGATCCTTGTTGATGGACCCCATGACATCAACAAGTGTGCTGATGTGACTGAGCGTGTTCTAGCTGCATGCTACAAAGCTCTGAACGATCACCATGTGCTTCTTGAGGGTACCCTTTTGAAACCCAACATGGTTACACCTGGGTCTGATGCCAAGAAGGTTGCACCAGAAGTAGTGGCTGAGTACACAGTCAAGGCTCTGCAACGAACCATGCCACCAGCTGTCCCAGCTGTTGTTTTCTTGTCTGGTGGTCAGAGTGAAGAGGAGGCTACTGTTAACCTCAATGCCATGAACCAATACAAGGGAAAGAAGCCATGGAGCCTGTCTTTCTCCTTTGGACGTGCCCTACAACAAAGTACCCTCAAGGCTTGGGCTGGAAAGGAAGAGAATGTTAAGAAGGCTCAGGATGCGTTTCTTACCAGGTGCAAGGCCAACTCTGAGGCTACTCTTGGAAAGTATCAGGGCGGTTCAGGTTTGAGCGAAGGTGCATCTGAAAGCCTCCACGTCAAGGACTACAAATACTAAGCTGCTTTGATGGATGGTCTATTTGCTTATGGTTACTAATTTTTGTGTTTTAGTTTTGTCTGATTGAGGTGGTTTTTGTGCCGTGGACCTATTTCTATGCTGCGTTTTATTTTTAAACTGACTGATCCGAGTAGGATATGGTTACAATAAATATGATAAAACATCGGCGGCTTTAAGGTTTGATTTATATTATGGGTAAATGTTTATTTGAATCCTTAATTTTTCATGAAACCCAAGGACCAAATTGTAGCCATTTGATCATTTCAATCAATGGCTAGGATTTAAACTTATGCCTTAATTAAAAAAAACACGGAGGGACATTTATGTAAATTTGCTTAATAAAAAAAAACTTCCTTTTCCCTTTCTTCCTCCTGATGGAAACACAGACAAACACATACACACACTCTCTCTCATCAACTCCGACGACGGTAACCACCACCACTGCCACCATCATCTCGCGCTCCTCCTCCTGTTTGGATTTACACCTCAAATCACTAACAACAACAACAAATGGATGATGATGTTTTAGATATTATTATAGTGAGATTTTATGTAGTTAATGTTTTTTATATAAAAAGTAGATAATCAAACCATTTTTATCCATGATTTGTAGTTATTTTCAATTATTTTTGTTTTTTCATATGATAAGAAGTTGTATCCTTGGTTGTTGTTGTTTAAAGAATTTTGTCCACAAAGTGTTTGATGAAATGTCTAAACCAAAGTGTATGTACTAAATCAAATTTGATTATATACGTATTTGCTAATTATACATCCAATCATACTTGATTGTGCATAGCATAACCTTTTTTGTAGTTATTTGAGTCTCGTGGAACATCAAATTTGATTTTATGCATACGGTGTTAAAAACCTATACAAAATCATATAATTGAGACAAAACAAATGAGTTTCATACAAAGAAAACCATTTAAAATCAAAAATGATTTTAAGAATAGAGTGTGGAAAAGCTATACAAAATCATATATGATTTTATTCATACATCTAGACAAAAAAAGTGAGTTCGGTATCATTAAACCCATTCATACAAATTATATCGACACCATTAACAAATTACATACAAATTATATCGACACCATTAACAAGCCACACCAAAACATTACATACAAATTATATCGACACCATTAACAAGCCAACTATTACAATCAATGACGTATTCGAGACTTTTCTACCAATTTTTAAGCCATATGTTTCAACCATACCGTTATCAAACTTTGAAGTGGGTCATAGTAATTCACAAACATACAAACTTAATCTACCCATGAAATATTCAAAATATGATTGTAAAAAAATTACATCACTCTTTCTTATACAAAATGACTAGTAACACGCTCTTAGTAAACAAGAAATATTGATTGCGTGGATGCAGAAAGATCTCTGAAGTGAGCTTTATTAATGGAGGTTTGCGAGACTACTAAACCAATCATAGAGTTGTTAACCACCTCTATATATGTACAAGTTATTGATGTAAATGAGGGTAGTGTAGTTATTTTAATGGTTGAGTTGTAAATAATTTAAATTAGTGAATAAAGGAGAATGATAGTTTAGGTATTTTAAAATGGAAACTTGAAAAAAGAAGATGGCTAGTTTGTTTTATATACGACCGTTTACATTTTACTGAGTTTTTACAAAATAGCTATCGAGATCGTAACGATGGACATGCGATTTGGTTTTATTGCAAGGCTGGGCAAATCACAAGTAAAACCCTGCGATGTGTGTTCCACTTCTTTGAGCTTGGTTAACGCTTACCTGTATAAACTGTTTAAAGTTGAAATTCTTTGGCTAAATTGTGGTAACAAAATCTATTCCTAAATAGTAAATATCGAAACAAAATATGTCACCCAGATCCTCTTGTATGTCACAAGCCATATATGCGACTTTAATTCTTTTCCATAAGCAAAAAATAACACGATAAATTATGTGATGATGTCATCAAGTTTCATCTTTTTTTTGTACACCAATATTATATATATTAGCAAAAACTTCGGCAAGATACCGAAGTTAAAAAATATTACATCAAATGTTTAGGACTAATGCGCCATATAATGAGCACGATAACTTAATCTTATTACATCGAGATGACAACCATAAAAAAGATAGATAAATAATTGAGTTAAAAACGTCTTCATCAAGTTTCATCTTTTTTTTGTACACCAATATTATATATATTAGCAAAAACTTCGGCAAGATACCGAAGTTAAAAAATATTACATCAAATGTTTAGGACTAATGCGCCATATAATGAGCACGATAACTTAATCTTATTACATCGAGATGACAACCATAAAAAAGATAGATAAATAATTGAGTTAAAAACGTCTTCATCAAGTTTCATCTTAATAGCTTTTTTGTACACAATATTATATATATTAGCAAAAACTTCGGCAAGATACCGAAGTTAAAAAATATTACATCAAATGTTTAGGACTAATGCGCCATATAATGAGCACGATAACTTAATCTTATTACATCGAGATGACAACCATAAAAAAGATAGATAAATAATTGAGTTAAAAACGTCTTCATCAAGTTTCATCTTAATAGCTTGAAAAAAGACCCAAAATGTTATATCACATTTTAGTCACGAAATTTCGGGATTTTTTGAAATAAAAGGAAAAAAAATAAACAACAAATTAAGTGTAAGATTTTGATCAAACCTTGCTATTTGACTATAGCTCACTAGTCACTAGTCAAGTCGTATGCATCTTTAGAGATCGAACATGTATTTATTTACCGACTATTAATAGATGGATAATGGATTGATAGTTAGGAATTTGAGACTTATAAATCTTGAGTTCAAATTATGATATGAGCAGAAATACTTTCAAGACTAAATACATAAGATTTTTCTGAATGAATTCCCTCGTTGTTGGGTATATGGGAGGGAACAACACTAAACCCAGATATATATTGTTAAAAAAACATGTTATATTTTATTCGGTCCAAATTGCAATGACGAATTGACAATCCTGTACGTGATTTGCTCGACTATTTCGTAAAAAGACTAATATTGGTTGAATTGTGAGATTGTGTTTGAATTTTGACTATTTAGATTTATTTTTATTTCTAACTAGGTAGTTCGGTTGGCACGTTGCGCGGTTTCAAATATTACGATTATGTTTATCATTTGATACGGTTATAAAATGCTAGTTAGTTTGGGTTGAATCCTTAATCACTTAACTAACAAATAAAGTACCATAAATATGTTTTCTCAAAAGTTTGTCATATCAGTCATGTATCTAAGGGCATTACCGCAACTATGCTCAAAAGTTTGCAACTATGCTAGTTTATTTCGGTTGAATTCACAAGTGCTTGATTGAAAACTACTTCATTACATATATGTTTACTCAAAATTTTGTCATACTAAATATTTATTTAAGGAAATTACAACAAGTAAAAACAATAAAAAAAAATAATCAAAAAGAAGACAATGAAATTGGTAGCCAATTGGTAATGTTTTTGACCTGGAGGATACACCCGAGTTCGAGTCTCATTTCACACATTTGTGGGGTGGATTAATGGGGGAGTTTTTCGAGAGTCTTGAGTTTTATCCCAAACCATGCTTAATTAGGAGTATGAGTAGGATAAAATGTCATTTTAAAAAAAATCAAAAACTAATAAAACAAAAAAAAATTAACTTATGTAATGCCAAGTGTCAAAATCCCAATGAATTTAACACTATTCACATTGTATTACAATAGTAAAGTATATAAATATATATTAGCCTAAAAATCCTCCTAACTTTTAGATGAGGACATGTGAAAAATCAGGGGGTGAGATTAGGAAAGAGAATTAGTGGTATCCACATGTCACCATCTAAAGCTATTAGGAGGATTTTTAGGCTAACTTTTTAGGAGGATAAATCATTTTCCTATAAATATTATTGGTATATTACGAGTATATTTTTTTATAACTATTGGCCCTTTATTCTCTTTAAGGGGAATCTGGCAAGTAATTAATCATGGAAAGACTTGTACTTTATTGAAAGCGAAGGACTTGTACTCGATTAGCTTCAGTGTCACGGAGTTACCCTCATTGTAGACCGTTATAAGAATATATAATCGCTTTAGGCTTTTACAAATATAAGGTTTCATTATTTTATATATTAGACTTAATGTTTAAATTTTGGACTAAATAACATTATATAACTTGTAATGCAATAACACCCATTATCACTTTTTATTACCATTAGTTTAATAACAGATGCCAAGTTACCTTTTATTTGTTTTTTTTGTTTACTTTAATATACATTTTAATGAACTAAGTCTTCAAAATTAATCTCGCTTAAGGCCTCTTAAAATCTTAAGTCGGCACCGTTGTCATCGACAACTATTTAGTTAATTTCTTTTAAAGACAAAAGATCTTTTATGAACATATATAAAAACTTAGACCACATAAAATTGAATATCATCACTTGGAAAAACAACTAAACCAAAGACAAGATCAACATCCTCTAGGCCCAACATATATGGATAAATTATAGGACAAAACTCAAGCGAGTCTTAAACCTTGTTTTTTTTCTCCCTTTTAAAGTTTTCCCCTTGGTTAATGTTTAATTCCAAATGATAAGCAATATATAATCACATTTTATCCGTGACTGGTTCCATCCATTTCCCTAAACTTAGTTAATTAAGTTGATAGAATCAAGAGATGACATATTAACGTGTCTAAAGTAAAGGTGTTTTATTTATATAATGTTTGTAATATATAACGAGTAGGTATTGAGGTGAAAGTTATAAAATATACATATATTTGTAATGTCAAAGATAAAAGGTGAGTTTAATATTTGTAAGGGTATAATATAACAGATGATATGATAGCTAAGACCACTACGAAAAGACCCTAGCATTGAAAATAAGTAAATAAATACGATCGAGTAATCTTAATAAAACAAAAGTGGTACTGTAATATAGGAGTGTTTACTGGTAGTAAAACTAAAGTAAAGTGGATGTTTGCCATTAAAAGGAAGTATTAGTTTGAAGAAAGAAGCGAATACAGTTTCCAGTTTTAGGAATCAGAGAAGAGTGAGTTTCTAGCAAAAGCAGCAGCCTCACAGGTTGGTTTCATTCACTAGTCAAATCAGATTGCATCATCAACTCATAGTATAGCTAGCCTCATTTAAGAAAAGAAAAATCCTGACTAATTTAGTAAGGCTACTATGACTATAACTTTTATGCTAATACATGACACATCAAATGTTAAGATTAGTAAAGCTACTATGACTATAACTTTTATGCTAATACATGACACATCAAATGTTAAGATTTAGATAGGATGAATTAGTCACATATATTATTACTATATTACTTATTTTTAAGTACTCTATTTTGAAACTTAACAAATTAAATCACATATATTATTATTCGGTCTCATTGGAATTCAATATTAATTTAAGAACCTCACAACTGTCAAATATGAAAACAGAATAAATGATGCAGGTCCAGACCCAAGTATTGAACAGCAAGCCCTTGTGTACTTAGAATGTCAAGATAAAAAGAGGCCTTCACTAAAATGGCCATAACTTTTGCTACATAGCTCCGATTTCGACGTATAACCAGTCGAAACGACCGTTGGAAAGAGGAGCATCAAAACAGGGTCAGTCTTCGGGCCCAAAAACGCCATTTTCCATGAGTTATGGGCCTTTTTCTATGTTTTTCGGGTCTTTTTGGATTTTGTTTTCGTAATAACTTTCAGCCCACTTGTAATTTAGGGCCCGTTCGAATTTTGCATGCTTATTTATATCGTTGTAAACATTGGGAAATGATCAGTTTTCATATAATCAAAAAATCATTTTTCCCTAATCACGTGTGTGTGTTTTAGTGTGAAATCCCTAAATTTTGGTATTCATTATTGAATCTACGAATTTAGAAGAATTGCTTCTGGGTATTCTTAGAATCAACTAAATCAATTAACTATCTCATATTCTGTCTGCGTCAATTGGTATCAGAGCCTAAATTTCTAGTCGATATGCCTCCCAGGAGAACAAGAAATGTTAATGATGTCCATGAACAGGATTTGGAGGAGCGAATTACAGAAAGATTGGAGGGGCGATTGGAGGAGCGGTTGGATCGATTTGCTGATGATTTGATTAATCAGATGAATGCCTTGATGAATCAACGAGGGCGTCCTAATCGTAATTATCATGACGATGAGGATGAAAATCCGTTTGGTGGTGGTGGTGACCGTTCATCTTCTGATGAAGATCCAGAGCCAAATCAACGGGGTAATAATAACCGTTGGGAGTCTGGAATAAGAACCAGTATTCCTGAGTTTGATGGTGATACTTTGAGCCCATAAAATTTCATTGATTGGCTTGCTGTTGTTGAAGAAGTCTTCGAATTCAAGGGGGTTCCGGAAGACAAGAAAGTTTCACTAATTGCTACTAGGCTTCGTGGTAGGGCATCTGCTTGGTGGCAACAATTGAAACTTACACGGATGAGAGTCGGAAAATCAAAAGTCAGAACCTGGGAGAAGATGAAGAAGTGTATGAGGGCCAACTTTATTCCTCATAATTATCAACGTTTAATGTACCAGCGGTTGCAGAATCTGAAACAGGGTTCCAAATCTGTTGAAGATTACACCACTGAATTCTATCAATTAATTGCAAGAAATGATATTCAAGAGACAGAAGAACAACTTGTCTCTCGTTACATTGGCGGGTTGAGGGTCCAGATTATGGACTTTGTTAACATGTTTGATCCTGTAAAACTTTCTGAAGCACATCAACGTGCCCTAGCAAATAAGAAACAGAACCGACGGGTTGGTGGTTCATCTTCTGCCATGACAGGGGGAAGTTCAGGTTCGGGCCCCACGACATCTCGTTTTGCCCCTAATCAAGCAAAACAAGGTGGTGGCAGTACTGGACCATTTTCAAAGGGGCCTAGTACTAGTGGTTTGAAGTGTTTTAACTGCGGAGAGTCTGGCCATCGTCAGTCAGAATGTAAGAAGGCTGGGAAAAAGAACTTGTTTGTTGAACCAGATGAGTGGGAAGATGGTGATGAGGCTGATGGCGATTATGAAGAAGCCCAGTGTTTGATGAAGAGCCTGAGTATGAAGAAGTAGAGGTGGCTGGAGATGTGGGAGTGAATTTGGTGGTTAGACGATCATGTTATACACCAAAGGCCAATGAAGATGACTGGCTTAGACATAACATCTTCCATTCAACATGTACCGTGTTGGGAAAGGTTTGCAGTTTTGTTGTTGATCCAGGAAGTTGTGATAACTTGGTTTCTGACGAGGCAGTTAAGAAGTTGGCTTTGAAGACAGAAAATCACCCTAAGCCTTACAAGCTTCAGTGGCTTAAGAAAGGAGACGAGGTAACATTATCTAAACGTTCTCTTGTTCCTTTTTCTGTTGGTAAACAATATAAGGATGATTTCTGGTGTGATGTAGTTCCCATGGATGCATGTCACTTGTTGTTGGGTATACCTTGGGAATATGATCGTAATGTAGAACATAATGGGCAAAAAAATACTTATAGTTTCATGTTTGATAATGTGAAGATCACTTTGTTGCCTAGCAAGCCTAGGGTTGTAGCCACAAAACCCACTGGTACCCTGTTAACTCTTTCTCAGTTTGAGGATGAGTTGGAGGAGGACGATGATATTTTTGTGTTGATAGGTAAAGAAGTGGTTGAGGATGGCAATGTTCCTAATGCCATGGTTCCTTTACTTGAGGAATTTTCTGATGTTTTTCCAGATGAGTTGCCTGATGGATTGCCACCTTTGCGTGACATCCAACATCATATTGATTTAGAGCCTGGTTCACAATTGCCTAACAGGCCACACTACAGGATGAGTCCAAGTGAGCATGAAGAATTGTGTAGGCAGGTTGAAGAGTTGGTTTGTAAGGGCCATGTTCGCGAAAGTATGAGTGCTTGTGCTGTTCCTGCTTTATTGACTCCAAAGAAAGATGGCACTTGGCATATGTGTGTTGATAGTCGAGCAATTAACAAGATCACTGTGAGGTACAGATTTCCTATTCCTCGATTAGATGATTTGCTTGATCAGATTAGTGGTGCTACTATTTTTACAAAGTTAGATTTGAAAAGTGGGTATTATCAAATTCGTATCAGACTTGGTGATGAATGGAAAACTGCCTTCAAGACTCGTGAAGGATTATATGAATGGTTGGTGATGCCTTTTGGTTTATCAAACGCACCAAGTACTTTTATGCGTGTGATGAATCAGTTGCTTAGGCCTTTCATTGGAAAATTTGTAGTTGTGTATTTTGATGATATTCTTATTTATAATGCTTCTTTTGATGAGCATGTCATGCATGTTAGGCAAGTTTTGGCCTTACTTCGCAGGGATAGTTTCTATGCAGCCACAAAGAAATGTGTGTTCATGACCCCTAAAGTCCTGTTTTTAGGGTATGTTGTTTCTGGTGATGGGATACAGGTGGATGAATCTAAAGTAGCAGCAGTTCAAAACTGGCTAACTCCTACTACCATTACTGAAGTTCGCAGTTTTCATAGACTTGCTTCTTTTTATAGGCGGTTCATTCCCCATTTCAGTTCTATTATGGCTCCAGTGACAGATTGCATGAAGGGGAAGACACTTGTATGGACCGAAGAGGCAGAGTTGGCTTTTCAATCTATCAAAGTCAAGCACACTACAACACCCATTCTGGTATTGCCTGACTTTTCTCAAGTTTTTGAACTTCATACTGATGCTTCAAAGGTTGGAATTGGTGGACTTCTTAGTCAGGGTGGTAGACCTGTTGCTTATTTCAGTGAAAAATTAACTAGACCCAAATTGAATTATAACACTTATGATTTGGAGTTTTATGCAGTGGTCCAAGCTGTAAAGCATTGGCGTCATTATCTGTTTCATAAGGAGTTTGTTTTGTTCACTGATCATGATTCTTTAAGGCATATACGCACACAAGACAAAGTATCTCATACATGGTCGCTGGTTGGCATTTCTTGAGAAGTTTACTTTTGTGGTCAAACACAAGACTGGTATTTCTAATAGAGTTGCTGATGCTCTGAGCAGGAGGAGTAATCTGCTTGTTTCTATGAGAGTTGATGTGCCAGGTCTGGATGAAATTCGTGAGCAGCTCATTACTGACCCATATTTTTCAGTTGTTATGCAGGATGTTCAGTCTGGACAGAAGAAATCCGATTTTTTGTTGCATGATGGTTTTCTTTTCAAAGGGAATCAACTTTGTATTCCTGATTCCAGTGTTCGTTTGAAAATCATTAAGGAGTTACATGGTGAAGGGCATGTTGGTCGTGATCGTACCTTACAGTTAGTGCTAGCTTCTTATTTCTGGCCTACTATAAGGAAAGAGGTGGATCGTTATGTTAAGAGATGTCGCATTTTCCAAGTTTCAAAAGGCACAACTACTGATGCAGGTCTTTATATGCCTTTGCCTGTTCCTTCACAGCCATGGGTTGACATTAGCATGGATTTTGTGCTGGGCTTACCTCGTACTCAGAGAGGTAATGACTCAATCTTTGTTGTTGTTGATCGCTTTTCCAAGATGGTGCATTTTATTCCTTGCAAGAAGACAACTGATGCTGTTAATGTGGCACAACTCTTCTTTCGTGATGTGTATCGCTTACATGGTTTACCTACTTCTATTGTTTCTGATCGGGATACCCGATTTTTGAGTCACTTTTGGCGTAGTTTATGGAAGATGGTGAATACTCAACTTAATTTCAGCAGTGCTTATCACCCACAAACTGATGGGCAAACCGAAGTTGTTAATCGATCACTTGGTAATTTATTGAGGTGTTTAGTTGGTGATCATGTCAAGGCATGGGATCAGAAATTGTGTCAAGGTGAGTTTGCTCATAATCATGCTGTGAATCGAAGTACTGGTTTTAGTCCATTTCAGGTTGTTTATTCATCTCAGCCCAGAGGTCCACTTGATTTAATGTCACTTCCTGTTTCTGGTTCTATTCCCAAGAAGGTCCAAGATTTTGTAGAGGGGTTACATGAAGTTCACAAGACTGTTCATGACAATTTGAATAAAGCCAATGCAAAGTACAAACAGGCTGCAGATCAAAAGCGTAGGCATGTTGATTTCGAGGAAGGTGATTTTGTTTGGGCTGTTTTAACTAAAGATCGCTTTTCAGTTGGAGAGTACAACAAGCTATCAGCCAAGAAGATTGGACCTGTTGAAATTGTGCAGAAAATAAACCCCAATGCTTATCGTCTAAAGCTACCTAGCCACATTCGTTGTTCAGATGTGTTTAATGTGAAGCATTTGCTGCCTTATCATGGTGAGTCTTCCGGTGATGATCTTGGTGTGAATTCTAGGGCGAATTTTGTCTACCCAGGAGGGAATGATGCAGGCCCAGGCCCAAGTATTGAAGAGCAAGCCCTTTTGTACTTAGAATGTCAAGATAAAAAGAGGCCTTCACTAAAATGGCCATAACTTTTGCTACAGAGCTCCGATTTTGACGTATGACCAGTCGAAACGACCGTTGGAAAGAGGAGCATCAAGTTGCAAATGGCCAAAGGCGGTTTAGGTCAGTCTTTGGGCCCAAAAACGCCATTTTCCATGAGTTATGGGCCTTTTTCTATGTTTTTCGGGTCTTTTTGGATTTTGTTTTCGTAATAACTTTCAGCCCACTTGTAATTTAGGGCCCGTTCGAATTTTTCATGCTTATTTATATCGTTGTAAACATTGGGAAATGATCAGTTTTCAAAAAATCATTTTTCCCTAATCACATGTGTGTTTTAGTGTGAAATCCCTAAATTTCGGTATTCATTCTTGAATCAACGAATTTAGAAGAATTGCTTCTGGGTATTCTTAGAATCAACAGAATCAATTAACTATCTCATATTCCGTCTGCGTCAATAAATCCGACCAGCTTGGAGAAGAAAGAAATACCCATAACGTTCCAGTCTCGGCAAACTAATAGATTTCTTTTGTATATTACTATTAGTATCATTTCATTAGCTTAAGGCCAAACAAAATTTTAGCCTAATTAATATACGAATAGCATTTAGCTTAATTAGTGGTATTCGAGTTGACATATGTAACATCCTAAATTGGTGGGTTTTCCCTCCCCTGTGGTCCCTAACTTCGTGGATCGGTCGCTAGTGACTGTCTGCCCGAATGGATGTAACCACTACTAGGAAAATGGGTATCACCGACGAATTTTCCGACCAAATTTTTTGGTCGGAAAATTTCCGACAATTTACCGATGAATTTTTCACGAAAAGAGCGTGAATAGAAGTCTGGTAATTTTCTGTCACATTTCCGACGATATTATGTCAAAAACATTTTTGTCGGAAATTGGACACTAAAATACAAAGATTACCGACGAAAAACCGAGAGTTTAATGTCAGATATATATTTCGTCGGAAATTCCTGAGAAAGGTTTGGTTTAAAATTTAATTAATTATAAAATAAATTTTTTGTCGGAAAACGGACGAAAATTTTGATATTTCTAAGAAATTTGCGACAAAAAAATGTATATACCAAAAATAAAATAAAAACTAAAAAATGAAAACGATTTGTCGGAAATACGTCGAAACCGAAGTAAATTTATAACGAAAATCCGACGAAATACTTTTGTT
This sequence comes from Erigeron breviscapus, assembly GCA_034093135.1. Lineage (NCBI taxonomy): Eukaryota > Viridiplantae > Streptophyta > Magnoliopsida > Asterales > Asteraceae > Erigeron > Erigeron breviscapus. Next base: position 117,738,279 of record CM067171.1, read on the forward strand.
TTTTAAAGAACGAAATGTATTTTTGGTCCCTATGATATCACATCACTTGCAACTTTGGTCCAAACATATGCAAAGTGGCGATTTTGGTGCAATAAGTGAGACTTTTTTGCAATCTTGGTCCAAAAATAACTTTCTGTTTGTTTTTCTTCGTTAGTGAGGTCACGTGCCAGGCACGTGACGGGCAATACTGTCTTTTCATACATATAAGGACCATTTTTCAAAATAACTCAAACTTTTTTTTTTCCATATATTTATCATCAAACAACAACAAAAAATCTTTTTTAATATTTATGTACTTCTCATCAGAAACATCATCAAACAACAATAAAAAAAATTATATCCCCTGCCTTCTTTTATTCAACCATAATCATTAATACAGTTGCAACAAAAAATCTATTTCTTTGCAAAGTACAACTATGATATAAATCAAAATGAACAAAAATAAATACATACCCATTTGCAAAACATAACTCCTTTTATTTTTCAAGGGAACAACAAAAGATTGGAAGACACCGCAACTACAACACGCCTAGCGATTTTTTCAGATATGACCGCCTTTGTTTTTCGCCGGATCTCAGATCTGACCACCGCCGTTTCCCCGACGATCTTCAGATCTAAGTACCGCTATCAGTAACTTATACGGTCAGATCTAACTATTTACATGGATGGTTATCTGAATAGAAAACAGACAGGATATGGCAGCGGCGGCATAGGTCATCGACCAGATGTGAAGCCCCCAACGGATTGTTGGTTTACATCAGCAAGTTGTAAGTAGAACTGCTATGTGTTTGGAAATCATCTAATGAAGGATCAGATTGTGATTTGGTATTGGTGGGATCTTTCACTTTTACCCAAGTTTTTTATTATTTTTTTGGCCTGGATTAGATTAAAACTTGTGATTTGGACAAATTTTGATGATTTTTGCTTGAATATAATATTTGTGTTTGATAAATTTTTTGTTGTTATTATTGATATAGATATAGATATAGCTGGGTTTTAGATTTCTTAGGAATAGAATATAGATAGATTGATTTTTTTTTTAACAAAATTGAAATATGATATTTAGATTCTACATATTGATATAGATCGATATAGATGTAGATATAAATGTAGATGTAAATTTAGATGTAGATACAGTCATAACGATATACATACAGATGTAGATATATAGATCCATGGTGTTTTGTTATGAAGAAAATGATGATGGGTATTGGATAGTCTTTTGTTGATGTTTTTTTAATGAAAAAGAAGATGATGATGATCCCTGTGTATGAAAAAGACATACTTGCCCATCACATGCCTGGTACATGGCCTCGTTAACGAAGATAAACAAACGGAAAGTTAGTTTTGGACCAAAATTGCAAAAAGGTCTGATTTATTGCACCAAAATCGTCACTTTGCATAAGTTTGGACCAAAGATGCAAACAATGTGATACCACAGGGACCAAAAATGCATTTCGTTCTTTTTTAAATAACTAAAATCTACTAGTTTTTTTTATGTATTGTTGGAAATTCGTAGTAAAATATATCTGTTTCCAACTAGATTCCGACGAAAAACTATCTTTGTCAAAACCAATAAATTTTCTTAGAAATTCGTCGGTAAATTTCCCTATTTCCTTCCAATTTCCGACGAAAATATAAAAATTATATAAAATTCAAGGTATTTCACATATTTTTTCACGAATATATTAATATAGGTTGAACATTTATAAATACAAGAAAATACACATTCATCTTTGTGTATGTATTAGTGTTATTATAAACGTACGTCGATATGTATATGTAAAATTCAAGTACATTTAGGTATATATGTTGATGCGTATGTGTTTTTGCAGCAATTTGTGTTGATTTAATGTATATATATAGATATTTTGTATATGGAGAGATATATGTTGATGCGTATGTGTTTTTGCAGCAATTTGTGTTGATTTAATGTATATATATAGATATTTTGTATATGGAGAGATATATGTGATCATTAATGTGTCAATGTGTGTTATAGGTGTATGTGTTGTTATAGTTTAGTACATCAATGTATATGTATATAAACTAATATATGTATTTGTAACTATACTTACATGTATTGTGGTGTCTATGCATATTTTAGCATTATTTTAATGATTTATGCATGTGTGTGTCTATTAATGTCCATAAAAGCTTTTAAAATAGCTCAAATCTAGTACTTTTTATATTTGTTCGTCGGAAATTCGTTGAAAAACATAACTTTTTCCAACAAATTTCCGACGTGTTATCCAAAAAGTAATAATGTTTTTAAAAATTCGTTGGAAATTTATAAATTTTCCTTCGAATTTCCGACGAAAATACAAAAATTTATAAATTTTCCTTCGAATTTCCGACGAAAATACAAAAATTATATAGAATACAAGGTACTTCACATATTTTTCACTAAATATATTAGGGTAAATTACAAAAATGGTACCTGAGGTATGTCAAAAACTACACTCATCATACCTACAACTCAAAAATTACCCGAGCCATACCCACAGTTTCCAATTTTTTACACTGGTCATACCTAACCCTAACGGAGCTTGACGGATCGTTAAGTTTTATCACATGCCAAACACGTGAAGGGGTAAAAACGACTTTTCCCACTACTTCTTCTTCCTCATATGTTATTTCTTCAAACCCAGATCTATATCTATATATTCACCACCCATCATTCAAAGAAAAAAAGAAGAAAAGAAGATCCATCAAGCAAATATATATCTATATATTCACTTCTTAAGTATATTTGTATCTATTTACACAACTTCTACTCATCCAAAAATACACCCCTTTTCTGAAACTCCCCCAAACTACCTTCGTTCCCTATATTCCTATCCTCGTCTTCTTCATTCACGCATGATGATGAAGATGAAGGACCCCATATCATATATATTTCAATGAAGGAGAATAAATAAAGAATGAAACTATAGAAACGTTATCGATTGATCAATATAAAGAGCCAGGGATGGCGACGACTACTGATGGATAGGGTAGGGGTGGTCGGATCTGCTAGAGGTGGTGCAGATAGTGATGGGACTGTGGTGGTTGTGGTGCCTCCGATTATTAAGAGATCTGGTGGTGGTAATGGTGGTGCCTCCGATTAAGGGTTTCAGATAGTGATGGGACTGTGGTGGTTGTGGTGCCTCCGATTATTAAGAGATCTGGTGGTGGTAGTGCCTCCGATTAAGGGTTTCAGATGGTGGGACTGTGGTGGTAATGGTGGTGCCTCCGATTAAGGGTTTCAGGTAGTGATGGGACTGTGGTGGTGGTGGTGCCTCCGATTAAGGGTTTCAGGTAGTGATGGGACTGTGGTGGTAATGGTGGTGCCTCCGATTAAGGGTTTCAGATAGTGATGGGACTGTGGTGGTTGTGGTGCCTCCGATTATTAAGAGATCTGGTGGTGGTAGTGCCTCCGATTAAGGGTTTCAGATGGTGGGACTGTAGTGGTGGTGGTGGTGGTGGTGGTGCCTCCGATTATTAAGAGATCTGGTGGTGGTGGTGCCTCCGATTAAGGGTTTCAGGTAGTGATGGGACTGTTGTGGTGGTGGTGCCTCCGATTTATTCACAAAGAAAAAAACTTTTTTCCAGATTAATGAGACAAATAACGGATCTTGCATATCTTATATCTTATATATATATATATATATATACATTAAAGCTATGTGTATGAGTTGAAAGTATTGATCTTGCATATCTTATATATATGTCTGAATATGATTGGATCTGATGATAGAATTTTTTTCTTTTTTATTGTATGATGATGATGATATAGGTGGCTAAAGAAACTTTTACCCACGCACGTGACACGCATGTGATGCCCTTTTAACGTCCAGTTAGCTTCCGTTAGGGTTAGGTATGGCCAGTGTAAAAAATTGGAAACTGTGGGTATGGCTCGGGTAATTTTTGAGTTGTAGGTATGATGAGTGTAGTTTTTGACATACCTCAGGTACCATTTTTGTAATTTACCCAATATATTAATATAGGTTGACTATTTATAAACATAGAAAAATACACCTTCATCTTTGTGTATGTATTAGTGTTATTTTAAGCGTACGTCGTTATGTATGTGTAGAATTCAAGTATGTTTAGATACATTTGTTGATGCGTATGTATTTATGCAACATTTTTGTCGATTATCTTATATGTGTGGATATAATGCATACATAAAGAGATATATGTGATCATTAATGTGTCAGTCTATGTCATAGGTATGTATGTTGTTATAGTTTATTACTACAATGTATATGTGTATATAAACTAATATATGTATATTTAACTATATCTACATGTATTGTGGTGTCTATGCATATTTAAGCATTATTTTGATGATATATGCATGCGTGTGTCTATTAATGTCCATAAAAGCTTTTAAATAGTTCAAATCTAGTATTTTTTATTTTTTTCGTCGGAAATTCATAGGAAAACATAACTTTTTCCAACTATTTTCCGACGAGTTATTCATATTCATTAAAGAATAAATTATTTCCTTAGAAAGTCCTCGGAAATAAACTTTATTTCCTACAAATTTCTCACAAAATTTATAAAATATATTTAAATTTAAATACATATTCTTTCCAAAATTTATAAAAAATATTTATATCTATAAGAATGGGAGTGAATTAATGTTTAATAATAGAATATATAGATTATATAAGTGATTTTATTTATTATTATTTTAATATTAAAATATTACTACAAATTTTTATAAAATTGGTTGTGATATACAACATGACAAATTTGAAGTACACGATATAGTTGGTCACGTGATTTAGATTATTTTGAATTTTAATATTTTTTTTATTTATCATTATCTTTAGCTAGTTATAAGTACATATGTATTTTTTTATATCTCTTTTTGAGAAGATTGTGCTTTACAATAGAAAAAAGGGATAAAGAATTTCTAAGACATAAATAAATAAGGGGATGTAATATTTTAGTTTTAACTTGACTTTTAAGTACCGATCCCAATTTTTGTTTGTACCGATCCCAATTTTTGTTTGTACCGATCCCAATTTTTGAAACAGACGTTTTTCAAGGGTGTTTTGTCAAACAAGTTTTTTGGAATTTTTTTTTTGTGAAAGCGGGTAAACCGGTACTCCCAGTACCGGTTTCGATTTTTTGGCTCGAACCCGGTATTCGCAAAACCGGGTTCAAATAAAGCATATTGAAACCGGTTTTAGCAGTACCGGTTTCGCAGTGAAGTGATAGCGTGCAGGCGAATCTTTGACTGGAACAGTAAGTGGCAGCGTGAAGTGACAGAAGCCTGAACCCGGTTTTGGGAATACCGGGTTCGGCCCAAACCCTAACACGTGTCGCGACTTTGATAAACCCTAATTAAACTTGTGTCATTTATCTATATATATTACATGTGATGTATCTGCAACCATTATCAGTATTCCAACAAATATTTTCAAATAAAATTTCAAACACTTTGATAAACAATATTTCCAAAAAAAAAATGGCATCTTCATCCTTCAACCCAATTATGGTTCAGTTAATATGGGATGATTGTGTATCATTCGCAAATGGGATCCTTCAAACTGCAGATCCATCAAAAAGAAGAAGTTTTCCTCTTTTTCACGTAATGACTTATTCAGAAATTTGTGATGTCACTTACAGTTGTTTTGGTGTTTCAAAACAAGACTTCAAACTACAATTATATTTATGGTATGAATTTAAGGGTCTTCCTTTTAGAAATTTAATTACGGATGATAATACTTTGGGAATGATTTATCATCTGGGTGAAGCGCAATTTGAAGTGAAGTTCGAGCCTACTTTTACAAACCAGTTGTTAAGCTTGACTCAAAGTCAATGTTTTTTTCAACCGGGTAACCAGTCACAAGATAACGAAGATCATGAAGATAATGACAATGATGAAGACAATGAAGACGATGAACATGATGAAGATGATGAAATTGCACCAATGGTTGATGGGGATGAAGCACCTTATACAAGCGATGATACCATCGACGGATATAGCGTTGATGGGGATGTATCTGGAGATGAAGATGATGAAGGGGCACATGTAGAAGGTCCTTTGGAGCAGCAACAACATCTTAATCTCCAAGATGATGATGAAGATCGTCTAATTCCATTCAATGAAGTTCAAGAAGATGTGGTATTTTGGTCGAAAGAAAGAAATGTGATAGAAAAAGGAATGGTTTTTCAAAGCAAGGCGGAACTTGTATACGCTGTTATGCTTTGGAAAATAAGAGAAAACAGAGAACTTATTGTTCAAGATACGAGGCCACAGTTTTGGAAAGCACAGTGCATGACCAGGGGGAATAATTATCGTGGTGTTATGGACCGGGTCCCGTATAGGTGGCTTGTAGTTGGATCTAGCAAAAACAGTTTCGGATTGTTTCGTATCACAAAGTGGGTCAAGAGTCACAATTGCTATGGAGAAGTGATAGCTAACAACAACCGATGTATGACAGCAAGTATGATAGCTTCTGAAATTTTGCCCCAGGTGAAGGAGGATTTAACTTATCAAGTCAAACACATCCAGACGCAAGTTAAAAAAACTTTCAGTGTCGATGTGACCTACGCCAAGGTGTGGAATGCAAGAAGGATAGCAATTGAAAGGTTGCATGGAACTTGGCCAAGTAACTTTGATGCATTGCCCAAGTATATTGATGAATTACAACGTGCTAATCCAGACACTGTTGTGGAATGGGTCCATTCTCTAACCAGTTCAAGCCATATACAAACATTCAAGTTTGTATTTTGGACATTTGGACCGGCAATTAGGGCATTCCAACGTTGTATTCCAGTGATCTTTGTCGATGGCACTCATTTGATGCTGCATCTTATTTTGTTGCCACTCGTGAACCCGGTTTTGGCAACCCCGGGTTCGAGTGTATTGTCCCATCAATCAGAGAATCCTGCCAGAATACTGCATGCTACACTGTTGCTCTGAAAAGTGGCGTACGGACTGCGAAACCGGTACTGCTAAAACCGGTTTCAAAATACTTTATTTGAACCCGGTTTTGCGAATACCGGGTTCGGGCCAAAAAAACCAAACCGGTACTGGGAGTACCGGTTTACCTGCTTTAACAAATTTTTTTCCAAATTCCATCTTCTTTATTTTCCAGCTGCTGCTACTACTATTGCTCTCTGCCGCTACTTATCACTACTCACATTACACAGAATGTATATGTATTCTCTTTTTCCACCCTAAATCTTTTTGTTTATTTTTTTATTATAATCTTTTGAGTTATCGGTTTGGACCCATATATATCTAAAATTTTGCTAAAAAATTGTTTAAACATGTCGATTTAACTTATATATGTTGTTTTCTTTTTATAATCTGGTACTATATATGTATAATATATATTGTTGATGCTATGTGTATGTGTTTTAGTTATTTGGTTACAAGTTGCTTTGATTTTGTATGCATGTACCTGAGCTACTTGTATGTGTGTTCTGCAATGTTAGCTAATATTTATTTAACAAGAATGTTTTGTCTAGGTTGTAGTTTGGTTACTTGGGTATTATGTCGTCCAATATAGATAGAGGATGGATGTACAAAAGAAATAAGAATGGTTATCTTGATCTTGATTGGTGTGACATGGTAGACACAGAATTTTTGGATTTTGCATTTTCTCAGGGAGCATATGTTAAGAAAAGAATTATAAAAGGTGAAACTGTTGTGGTTATAAGATGTCCGTGTAAGGTGTGCAAATTGAACAACTACAAAGTAAGAATGGATGTGAAGGTTGATTTGTGTAAATATGGTTATACGACCTGGCTGTCTCATGGAGAAACAAATAGTAACTTTCAAGAGACTGGACAGTGTTCAAATGCTAGACCCACGGAACGTGATAACGCCCGTGGTTGTTCACAAATGGTGTTGGATAACATAAATGCAGCTAATAGTCATTTCGAAACTTTTCAAGAGCGTACATATGAAGAACAAGCCCCAAATGCTAGTGCTCAGAAGTACTATGACATGTTAAAAGATGCCGACGAGCCTTTATGGGAAGGGTGCAATGTAACAAAGTTACAAGCTGCTACTACTATTATTGCTCTCTGCTACTCATCTTCACAATTAATAGCTGCTGCTACTACTATTGCTCTCTGCCGCTACTTATCACTACTCACATTACACAGAATGTATATGTATTCTCTTTTTCCACCCTAAATCTTTTTGTTTATTTTTTTATTATAATCTTTTGAGTTATCGGTTTGGACCCATATATATCTAAAATTTTGCTAAAAAATTGTTTAAACATGTCGATTTAACTTATATATGTTGTTTTCTTTTTATAATCTGGTACTATATATGTATAATATATATTGTTGATGCTATGTGTATGTGTTTTAGTTATTTGGTTACAAGTTGCTTTGATTTTGTATGCATGTACCTGAGCTACTTGTATGTGTGTTCTGCAATGTTAGCTAATATTTATTTAACAAGAATGTTTTGTCTAGGTTGTAGTTTGGTTACTTGGGTATTATGTCGTCCAATATAGATAGAGGATGGATGTACAAAAGAAATAAGAATGGTTATCTTGATCTTGATTGGTGTGACATGGTAGACACAGAATTTTTGGATTTTGCATTTTCTCAGGGAGCATATGTTAAGAAAAGAATTATAAAAGGTGAAACTGTTGTGGTTATAAGATGTCCGTGTAAGGTGTGCAAATTGAACAACTACAAAGTAAGAATGGATGTGAAGGTTGATTTGTGTAAATACGGGTTTCTACCTGGTTATACGACCTGGCTGTCTCATGGAGAAACAAATAGTAACTTTCAAGAGACTGGACAGTGTTCAAATGCTAGACCCACGGAACGTGATAACGCCCGTGGTTGTTCACAAATGGTGTTGGATAACATAAATGCAGCTAATAGTCATTTCGAAACTTTTCAAGAGCGTACATATGAAGAACAAGCCCCAAATGCTAGTGCTCAGAAGTACTATGACATGTTAAAAGATGCCGACGAGCCTTTATGGGAAGGGTGCAATGTAACAAAGTTACAAGCTGCTACTAGGTTGCTACATTGGAAGTCAGAAAACAATGTAGCCATGTCAACCTATGATCGACTACTTCCCATTATCAAGCAGATGCTACCCGAGGGTGAAAAACTTTTTAGTAGCTTCTATGAGACAAAAGCTATAACAAAGGAACTTCATCTCAAAAAAGAAAGGATAGATGCATGCAAAAACCATTGCATGCTGTTTTATAAGCAATATCGTGACTTGACACACTGTAGAGTGTGTAAGGAATCCCGTTACAAAAGCGGTAAGATTCCTAATCTCGTATTGACTTATTTACCGATTGTTCCTCGACTTCAGAGGCTATATATGTTAACAAAGATGACTAAAGAAATGACCTGGCACTCTTACCACCAAAAAGTCTCTGATAAGATGGCACATCCAAGTGATGGCGAAGCTTGGAAACATTTTGACTTGATCAATCCATTTTTTGCAGAAGAGATTCGAAATGTTCGACTTGGGTTATGTACTGATGGTTTCAGCCCTAACAACACGAGTTCAACTCCTTATTCACTATGGCCTGTCTTTCTTACAATCTATAACCTACCTCCTTGGATGAGTTTGAAAGACTCGTATGTTCAGCTTTCGTTGGTTATTCCTGGAAAGAAGAGTCCCGGGCAAAACATAGATGTGTTTTTAAGGCCATTAATCGACGAATTGAAAGTGTTATACGACGATGGTGTTGATACTTATGATGCTTATCGTAAGCAAAATTTTACAATGAGAGCTATACTTTTGTGGAAAGTCAGTGACTTCCCAGTATATGCAATGTTGTCGGGATGGAGCACACAGATTCTTTCCAGTTAATAAACGAAGGAAAACCTAGTTGGTTTGATTGTCATAGAAGACATTTACCGAATACACACTCATTTCGGCGTGATAGAAAAGGATTTCGGGATGGAGTTGCATGCTTCTCTACTCCACCACCAGAGTTATCCGGGCTTGAAATTTGGAATCAAGTTCGGGGATATCCGACTGTTTATGAAGGGCAACCATACAAGCCAAGTAATAAAAAAATTCATGATTTTGGAAAAACTCATAACTGGGTAAAGCGAAGCATCTTTTGGGAGCTTCCATATTGGCACACATTGTTAATCCGACATAATCTTGATGTAATGCACATTGAGAAAAATGTGTTTGAGAATCTCTTTAACACAATCATGGACACCTTGAAAACAAAAGACAATATCAAGGCGAGAAAAGATATAGAATTGTTTTGTGATCGTCCAACGTTGCATTTATGGACTGATGGTAACAATAAAGCTATGAAACCAAAAGCATCATACACTTTGACCAAACCACAAGTGCAAAGAGTATGTGAATGGTTAAAGGCAGTTAAGTTTCCTGACGGGTATGCTTCTAACATAGGAGGATGTGTTAATCTTGGCGATTGTTCCTTTTATAGTTTCAAAAGTCATGACTGTCATGTCTTGATGCAAAGATTATTGTCTATCGCCTTAAGAGGAATGATACCTAATCCAATATGGGAAGCAATAACAGAATTATGTACATTTTTTCGTGCAATATGCTCTAGGGTGCTACACATACAAGACTTGAAGAACTTGGAAAAAAGTATTGTTGTAACCATTTGCAAGCTGGAAAAAATCTTTCCACCAGGCTTCTTTGACTCGATGGAGCACCTTGTAATACATTTAGCCCGTGAAGCTATTCTTGGTGGTCCGGTGCAATATAGATGGATGTATCTATATGAGAGGTAAATGATTAACTTAGCAAAATTTTATATGCACATAATAAGTTTTTTTTGAAGTTAAGTTTTAACGTATGTTTCTAACATTTGTGCAGAAAATTGGGTGCATTGAAAAGAACGATTGGAAACAAAGCACGGGTTGAGGGGTCTATTGTTGAGTCATATCTTGTAAAAGAGCTTGCTACCTTCTGCTCTCAATATTTTGAATCATCAATAGAAACTCGTTTGAATCGAGAACCTCTATATTGTTGGAAAAAGAAAAGGGTGGTAGCGTGACGTCGTTCGATTGGTACAAGACATGTCATATGAGAAAGAAACCTCGAGGGTCAACATCTATTGAAGACGTGTATGTTACTGAGAAAGCAAAAAGAACAGTGGTAATTTTCCAATGTTTCAACTTATTTTCAGTTAACGGGCAAGGTTTAAATTTATTGTATTACATTAAGGAAGTGTTAATATAAAATCATCTTTTATAGGAAAAATATAAAGAGTTACTGGAGGAGAAATATGGATCAGAAAAGTCGAATCAGCCCCCCGTTGGTGATTATGATTTGTGGGTACAAGCATGTGGAGGTCTCAAAAGAGGAAGTTTGGTAGGATTTGCGATGTCAGAGGACCCGTGTTTGGCTGTATCTAGTACACCTTCCACGCCTAGTACTGCCTCGTCCTATCACTCGAGTTTGACATCTATAGCAGAGGTAAATTTACCTGCATCTAGTTCCTTAATGTGCTCTTTACCAAAGTATTTATTGTGCTATTTACCTAAGTATACATAGCTTTTATAAATATGATATCTAGTTGTTCATGAAGCAATAATCACTATATTTATTTCTTTGAAATACATAGCTTTTAATATGATTGATTTATTTGGTCATGCATTATTATAACTAGTTAGTAGTTGATTACAAATTGAGTGGGTTTTCTGTGATATGATAAGTATAATGGTGAAAAATATATTTTTTTTTATGTTAATGCATCATATTTGCAAAAAGCTGTCAGCACACACACATACTTATATTCTAGTTAATAGTATATAAACACATATGCCAAGCATTCTACATCTCACAATGCAACCTTTTTTTTTAACAGTAGCATCACCTCATGTATTTACTGTATAATCTTTCATTAAACTCCATGACATATATACATCAACTACTTTATTTTAGTTAAATTGTGAACATCTGTAGGTTGAAAAAATCAAAACTCAGCTAGAGGAAAGGGACAAAATAGCGGAGCAGCGAGAGAAAGTCGCGGAGGAGCGGGAGAAAGCCGCAGCTGATAGAGAGAAGAAAATGATTGCTAACTTGGACTTGATAGAAGAGAAAAATGATTGCTAACTTGGACTTGATAGAAGAGAGGTTGCAAAACAACGGGCTCTTAGGGAAGAAATGGAAGCTAAGGTGGCAGAGCTTAATAAGATGTTGAATGGTCAACGAAAACTTCCACCTCCTACCTAGTAATTTGTTCTTGTTGATGGATAAAACTTGGTATGTCGGATATTTTGTATACTTTTGTTCCACATCCCGGTTAGTAATGATGTAGGCTAGTATTAATGTAGTTCGTGGTCGTTACATATTTTGGATGTTTGAATACTTTTGATGCTTCCCATACTTCGGATGGCATTACTTTTGTATGTTTTGGATATTACATACAAAATATATTTCGACCTATGCTAGGTTATTTAATCTGCTTTTGCTTTTGTATCATTCATATTAATTAGTGCAGGATCTTTTCCTATTATTTTGGATACCTATATGTAATTTCTAACAGATTTCCGACAAAATTATTAAATTTTAAAATATTATATATAAAAAAAAACTAATAAATTTCGTTGGAAATTCATCGGAAATTAAAATATATTACTCACGAATTTGCGACACAAATTTTTAATAGTAATTCGTCGGAAACATTAACTATATTTCCGATGAATTACCAACATTAATTTCGTCGGAAATACGTCGTAAAAAGCCAACTTTTGGACTTTTTATTAATTATTTTAGATATAGTTAGTATGGATATTCCGACGACAAAATTTGTCGGAAAATAAAATATTCGTCGGAAACTTTCGTCAGTAATTGTTTCCGAGGAGGGTTTTCCCGACAACAAATTTTCGTCGGAAATGGCTCGGTAACACCGTTTTCCTACTAATTTCCGACGAAATTTGTCGTCGCTGAAAGTCAGTTTTCTTGTAGTGAACGGCTAGCCGTCCCGTGACACGAACGTTAAAAAAACAACCTAGAATTCATGTGTTCACTGTAAAGGCCAAATAAATGATAAATGTGAGAATTATATGTATATATCTAATATCTAATAGCTAGCTTACACTTTTGAAAGCCACAATGTGAAAAAATTGGACAAATTATATATACACTTCAACTCTGAGAATCAAAAACTTTATTTATTTGAAAATGTTTGAAGTTTTTGATGATGTTCTTCCATATATATGTTGAGTTATGAATCTATTTCTAATAATTCTGAATTTGTTCTTTAATTGTGAAACATAAACTTTTTAGAATTAAATTTAAATGTAAGAATATGCCCTCAAACATGTGTGCGTAGTAAATAATTTTATTTTTGATGTGATGATTACATTAAACCAACCTTTTTTATTTTTTTTGTAAATTAAATATCAGCAAGAGTACTTAGGCTATCTCCAATGTTAAAGATGCCCTTAGGTGTCCTTCGGTTGCCACATCATATCCTTATAAATCCTTAAAATTCTTATAAATCTTTTCAATCCTTTAATTTTACCTCCAACCATACATACATCCTTACATATCCTTACATTTTTTACATCATCATACATTCTTACATATTTTATGCACAAACAAACAACAAAAAGTACTTTGGATATTCTAAAAACATATCATTGGCTAAGGATTTTTACCCACATATCCTTGGCTAAGGATTTACTTCAATGGTAAGAATATTTAAGGATTTCTAAGGATTCCTAAGGATATCCTTACTATCTTACATGGGAGGTAGTCTTAATTAAGACAAATATATATATATAGGTAACACAGAAGAAGATATATAGTAATATCTAAATCAAGATCTCTCTCCCTTAGTCATTTTCTAAAATGATAGAAGGGTCTAAGATTAGCACATGGTGTAAGTAGCAGTTTTTGGTAATGTGCAGGGGTGACATTGACACTGGTGTAAGCTCTTCTGTTGATCCTTGACTCATTGTTTTATATATATATATGTGTGTGTGGTTTGGTTTATTCCACCAAGAAAAGGAAGGTTGTGTAAGAAGAGTAGAAAGTGGCAGTGGCTTGTCTATCATGTATACATGCCTCACACTTCATTTTACACCAATTTACATGCATTCCCTACATATAACTCCTATCACTCTTAAATTTCAATCTTTTCCAAACCAATGTATATATGTATAGCCGTATAGGTATTTAAAAGTGATTTCTTAGGATAATCACAAGAAGTCAACAAATCTCATAATAAATGCTTACCTAACCATCGTGTTCCAACTTGTTAGGACCGTTCCATCCAATATCAAGACCAATAATATTCCAATCGATCGTAACTATATGTCGACATGAGGAAGTAGCCTACAAGCATACATGCTTTTAGTTTATTGACTTGAATTTACACTCAACACAACTTATATATATTACGACCAATTAGCTATTTAAAATGATTTCAATTACTAATGACGTTATCTTTGCCATTTGATTCCCTAAAGATAAAATATACAAAAGCAACATAGAATAATCTAGCTATCCTACCTATATATATATATATAGGGGTGGGATAAATTAAGTCCAGCTTAATTTGAGTCCAAAAAGGGTCCATGTAACTTACACATGTGTAAGTCGTGGTGGCGGTGGTCGCCGTCGCCGGAAAATCATGGTGGTGGTCGGAGATGATGGTGGTGGTGGTAGGAGGTGATTGGAATTTGAGGAGATGGAAGAAAATCAATGGACTCAAATTGGACTCAAAATAAGCTGGACTCATTTTATCTTTTCCCTATATATATATATAGGGGTGGGATATTATTGTAAAACAAATACTAAAGTAAAACAAATAAAACAAGATCTTGACCTTTAGATCATGATAAAATTGATGCACGGAGATTCACATATATATTGATGCACGATGATTTTCATGATGCACGGTGATTTTTAGTAAAAGAAAACCTATTGTTTTATTTGTTTTACTTTAATACTTGTTTTATTTTACCTAAAACCTATATATATATAGGGGTGGGTTAAATAGAGTACAAGCAATCCAAAAAGTACAAGGGGATCAATCTCCACCGTTGGATCAAGCATCTTCTTCTTCCTTCTTCCTTCTTCTCCGGCGAGACTGCCGCCGCCAGCCACCACCTTCTTCTCCGGCGACCGTCACCACCTCCTCCTTCTTCCTTCTTCTCCGGCGAGACAACCACCGCCACCACCTCCGACATCTCTCCGACAATCATCAGTTTCGTTTTCCGGTGGATACGGTACGGGCGTTGCCCTCATCCGTTCTAAACTGGTTGTCACCGGACGCATATGAGAATCGTATGGATTTGATGGGCGGCGATCCAAGAGATGGTGGCGGTTTGATACGGTACGGGCGAAGCCCTTGCTGTCGGCGCCGTGGTTGGGGTGGTCGGAGATGATGGTGGTGGCGGTGGTTGTCTCGCCGGAGAAGAAGGAGGTGGTGGCTGGCGGCGGCAGTCTCGCCGGAGAAGAAGAAGGTGACACAGCAGCCGGAGAAGGAGGAAGAAGGAGGAGGAAGGCTTGATCTGAGCCCTTGATCGGACGGCCATGATTGATCCCCTTGTACTTTTTGGATTGCTTGTACTCTAATTATCTTTCCCCTATATGTATATGTATAATATAGCATAATATTCAACAATAGCAGATAATATATTGGTTAAAATCTGTCATATGTCTCAATGTCTCATGAAACCATAGTATTATACATTTACATTTTAATATATGTTGATCATTAATGTATATAATGTATGACTGATAGATAATCGATTGGTTATCTATGATTTTTAATCCTGAAAAGTAAAGATTCATAGTATTTTAAATAAAACAAAACTAAGGAAATGTTATTTGTATCTTTAAGTGTAAAATTAAATAACAAGATAGAATCTATCATATACTGAAACAAACAACCAAATAGTAGTATTAAATTTGCTTACTTTATATCTACGCTGACATCTAGCTCTTTTAGTCTGATATTTCCATGCAGATACTATGAAATCACACTTTGACTAATCAATAAACACAATGAAGGTTTGTCATGAATCTTTCCATCACAGAAAATCAAATCTTTATAATTCTTAGAACATTCATTATCTTGTTTATAAAAATCTTATCCTTGAAATGATTACTTTATAGCTCATGGTCACCTGACATGAAAAATACTTTGTATACACATTTTATTATTTAATTATGATCTTAATTTTTATAAATTAATGTCGATTGCACTTGTAAATTTATTAAAAGTTTCATGAATACTGGAGTTGGTTATACTGAAGATACTCTTAAAAATAAATTGCTGCCAGTGGCCGTAACGGGCAGCGCTGGCCAAAGCTCGGCGTATTGGCCCCAAAACGCCGGCACCAAACGGACCAAATGGTCCAAAATCTAAATACATAAAGTGAACCTTTATAATCCTTACAAACAAACCCTAAGATATTGTGATACGACACAATCAAGATTCAAGAATCACAGACAAACTTTTTCTTTAATTTCTAATCAATTACATAAAGTCAACCCTGATATATGATACTACATAAAAAAAAGAACCATCAATTAATAAGGCCAAGCAAATGGTTTCTCCCCTTTTGTCATCTTCATATTACCATAGCAATTATTCCACATGATTTCAGGATCATTAGTAGTACTCATCAAGACCTTACAGCCACCACCACCAGAATTCTCTGAATCATTCTGTGCAACACAACTTCTTAATGCTTCTTGATTATACATATAATAATTATCGCGATCCGTATACATATTTGAGCATAATAATCTGGTATTCTCTTTTCTTTTCTTGGTTCTCAATAAAACATTTATTTGATCCCACTTATCTTTGCAGCTTAATGCATTCCTATTGTAACCCAAACAAGACATTGTTAAAGCAATCTCTTCCCAAATTAAAAGCTCTTGATCCATACGCCCGCCTTGTGACCCGAACCTTGTCTCCATACTACTTCTTAGTTGTATGAGTTGTGTAATCTCATTTTCTCTCCAATTTTGGTTTTGATCATTACTACTATATTTGTGAGAAGTAGAAGCCTTATTAATATTATTATTATTATTATGGGTTGATGTTAATTTGTGCAAAGCTTCCATTAAAGCGGAATCTCGTGACACCATTCGTGCTCTTTCGTTTAAATGAAACTTCTTTTTTGTCTCTAACCTTGAAATCTCTTCATTCCTCCATTGTTCCTCTTTCAAGATTCTTTCTTTTTCCTTTTGGTCAATTGTATTCATCATCTTTTCCATCCATGCATCTTGTTTCTCCATAATTGTCTTCATTTTTGTTTCAATGAAGTCTGTTATTTTGGTCTTCCAATGCTTTTTCTCTAACTTCCTCTCGTTAATTGTATCGCTGTTTTGGAAATCGCATGAGGGTTGGTTGCTGAATCCGTATGGATTATGATCATTAGTGCTGCTTGAAGGCAGGTTAGGGTCACGAGTGCTTCTAACGCTTGTTTCGCCATATATAGCTTCTAATTGACGAAAGAAACGATAATGCTTCTTGTCTTGTCTGTCGGCTTTCCCTTCTTTAATCTTCTTGTAATACTTGTACAAGTTTTCAAACTTTTCACTGCAGTTTTTCCCAGTTCTTCTATAACCATGCTCCACACACATGATCCTGAAAATTATATATATACAACAATATGAATAATTTGGTGAAAAGGAAAAATAGCTGTGAAACTATTAATTAGCCAAATTAGAGTAATCTTTAATTTATGACTATTCAAATTGAATAAAATAAACTCTCTTTAGCAAATTTTCATACTTACTATTACTAGATTCAACTGATAGAACTTAAGTCTTAATTTATTAAAGTATATTGTTTTCAAGCAAGTTGTTAAGCCTCAAAAAATTCAATCAAACCCTTCAAGCATAATGAAGTATCAAACCTTAATCTTTAACTTAAAAAATTAAGCGAATAAAAGGGAAAGAATTGAAGTCCTTAATTAATTAGCTTAGCTACAAAGATTTGGATGTTTGATTGTTAAAGTTCTTGAACTAGGGTTCATTGATTAACCAAAAATATTGAATCAAAAGCAATTAAGATGACTCATGTGGTTATATATTCATAGAAACCCAAAATTCTTGTTTGAAAACCAGAAAAAGAAAAGAGATATATTTATATATATATGTATACCTGGAAACTTCATCCCACAAAGGGCTCTTATGAGTAGCATCTTTAAACTTAGAATTAAGTCTTAATCTTATATGAAGAAGTACTAGGGTTTCTTCCTTTGGCCATCTTCCATTACCACATGAACCACCATTATTCATCTCACCATTATTATTATTATAATTACCACCGCCACTATAATGATCTCCTGAATTTGTTGACCCCAAACCATTTGTTGAATCAGATCCAAACATCATTCCTCCACCACCACTACTACTACCCCCACCCCCACCCAACATGACCATTGCATAGTGTAGGTGGTCATGAGGTGGTTGATGAGGCTGTGGAGATAAAGAAGGAAATAATATGGGCCTTTCATTATTATTATTATTATTATTATTCATGTAGTGGCTCATTAGATCCATCATCATTCCATTCTTTTCTTCCATAATCCCCTTCTTGATTTTTATCTTCCTTTTTTTTTTGTGAAACTAGTGAGATAGAATTAATTTGGAATGTAATAGAGATAGCTAGAGTGGGAGAGGTATATATATATATCTATAAAAAAAAATGTTTGATTGATTAGGTTATAAGAATGAGGTAGTTGGACCCATAATAATAAAATGCATACTATACCCTAAATATATAGTTGAGATTAAATATATATATATATATATTATATATATATATATGATCTAAATCGAAATTGAAATATATATGTGTGTGTATCAGTATCACCTATATATGATAAACTTCACATGTATGATATCAAAAGTTTTTTCTATCGAAGAGAGGGAAAGAAAAACAGACAGGTGAACAGACCGGGAAAAACCACATGTTCTTGTGAATCCACTGCTTGCTTTTGCTTGCTTATGTATCAACAGTGATCAACAGTGTCATCTAGGACCCCCCTTTTCCTATTCCTTGATCCTTTGAGTGTTTCCTTCTGTCTTTTATATATATATATATCTTTATTAAAATTTTGTTCATCCTCTAGCCAGCTAGCTCTCTTCCTTTTTTTGCCTTTTGTGATCATTATTTCATACGTATGATCTTTTTGTGAAAGCTATATTGATAAGTTGTTCAAAAAGTAAAATTTGTTTCATTGGATAGGTCAATGTAGCTCAATATATACTTCTATATATTGAAAATCATTTTTCATCATACTATTAATTAGATAAACAATAACCACTGTTGGAGTCAAGCTGCCCATTCAGAAGATTTGAAGATGACAAACAAATTCTGAAATACTTAGGTTTTTGGTTCTGCAGCTGAGTCAGCTTGGACATTATCCAAGCTGAGTCAGCCTAAACATCTTTTTATAAATACCCTTGAAGATGTTCAGGCTGACTCAACTTGGATCAGTCCAAGCTGACTCAGCTCCAGAACCATCCCCAAGGAGATAACAACCACCAATGGCTATAGTGGTAAAGTACTCTCAGATGATTTCATGTTCGAACCTTCGTTGGTAAACAGGTTGGGTCTTCAAGGAAACTGGTTTGAAATTGGCCATGGGAATACTGTACTTAGATCACGTACATCTAAGTCAAAGAATCACATATCCCGCATAACCCGAAAAGGAATAACCAACTTGGTTTATACATTTTATATATATTGATCAACAGCATTACTTATAAATAAAAACACACTTATTTATATATCAATATAATTAAGACATAATACATTATTGACATAAATTTTTAAAACGTTCGTTACATAGAAAAGTACAATAATTAAAATCTAAGTTACTTAATAAACAACGCTAAAAGAAATGATTATTTAGCTCGAATTTATGTGTTTTCCCCCCCTTAGCATGTATTCGACATCTTTGTGTGTCAATCCGCCCGTTTTATGTTAATGGTAAGGTTCCACTTTCCTTTGAAACGTAAATGTTTGTTGACTTCTTGACTTTTGAGGGTCGAGACGTAGAGTCGGGATTTATTGATTTCGGTTTTCTTTTAATAACTTAACTAGATTATTTTCCCACGTAATACGCGGGATAAATATATTAAACTTTTACAATAACATAGCTAGTAGTTATCTATTACGAGTAGATACATAAAAATTTAATAATGTTATTATCTTCAATAGAAATATAAAATCATTATATACATATTTATCCGATGATAATTTTACCTACAAAGACCTTTAAAATATATTTGTGTGAAAAATATTAGGATTTTTAGTTGTAAGAAATAAAAATGCGATAATATAGTTAATATAGTCTCATGATATTTGGGCATAAACTTATGTGAATTTAGTAATCATTAGGGCCGGTAAACCCTTTAGCCAAAAAAACCTAATGTGAATTTTAATACAATTCATTCATTGATTTAAAATTCATAAAAACATAATGATTCAAAATATAATTTTAAATGGTCTTATTATCATTTTTAAAATAATGGAAAGAAAAAATGACCTAAATCAATTTATCCTCTAAAAGGCACATAACTACATCTTCAATCACAATACTACGTCAATCAATAAGACATTTAAGTCTTACACGTATTCTACACTAACATAGAGGTGTTCAAGTGTGTATCAAGTTGTATATAGTCCATAGAGTTGTTTTGGGCTAATAATATGACCTTATGAAGCTTAGGGACCAAATTTGACATGTGGTGAAAGTCAAAAACGGGATTAAGGTTTAGGAAGGAGTCATTAGATGATCAATTGCAGAAAAATAACCTTTCTCTCAAGCCCAAGCCACCCCTTTGATCCCCTACCAAATCCTAGACGAAAAATCCTTCGAAACGTGTGATTAAGGAGTGTTTGATCGAGTCTTTTGCATCCTCATTATGATCTTCAGGTTGTAAAGGTAAAATAACTTTGATTCTATGTCTTTTTAATTGTATGAATCATTAGAAAGTGGAATTAGGTCATTGGAGGATCAATTGATGTCGAAATAACGTTTATTTTTATGATGCAAATCATGTGTGGTTTAATAAAGAGGATATTTGCATTTTAACGGTTAAAAATGAAGGATTTTGATGTATTAAGTGTCTGATATTTGATTTGGAATCGTTTGGTGTTGGTTTGGGGTTCAATTGATCGAAGTTGTGCAGAATCGCGACGGGTTGCGGCGCAACGCCTAGTTGCGGCACAACTAAATTCCAGAAGTATAAGTTGCGGCGCAACATAAAATGTTGCGGCACAACAGGAGGTTTAAGCTGCGGCGCAACTGTAATGCAGAAAGATAAGTTGCGGCGCAACGAGGAATGTTGCGGCGCAACAGTGTCAGTTTTGAATTGAGTTTAACTTTTGAACCTCCAATGCGTATGTCGTGTCTTGAGTCATGTTTGTAGGTGTGTAGGCCTGAGATATGACCTTAATAATGTGGGTAATAGGTTGTTTAATGATCGTTTACTAATTTTAGGTAGACGAGGCTAGTTGCTTTGCACGGTAACGTGGTTATTCACTGTCGTGCACTTCTTTGAGGTAAGATACACTACTTTTGACACGCTGAGGGTTCAACAAACGATGGTTTCATAATTATAACTTCCCAAATTGGTAACGTATGTTGTTTATGGGCATATGGGTGTCATGGGAGGTAATATGGGTTATGTAGTTGACCTTTGAGACCTGAAATGCAGTCCCTCATGATATGTATTGTAGTGCATGTTATGATATGACGTAGGATGTAGTGCTATGTAAGAAGTATGATGTAATGTTATGAAATGCAGTAATGTATGATGTTATGAGATGCAGTATATGTTGTTATTGATTGATGTTGTGCATGTTTGTATGGCTTGCTCATCTAGTTCACTAGACTTGCTAAGTTGCCATGTCACGTGCACGTTTAAGGGCCCAAAACGTAAAAGGAGTTAACGTAGTAAATGTTTAGGTAATGCAGTCACCTAAACTAAATAATGCAGTGTCGAGCTCGTTAAACTTTGATGCAGGAAAGTGTTAAGCTTAACCCGTACTTGCCCTAGCCCGACTAAGTGCGTTGACGTAGGTTGCTTGGGTGGCTCCTTGCAACATGATCATTGAGATGCAGTTGAGTAATACGAGGGGTCTGACCCGCCCTCGGGGATTGGCTAGCCATTCCTTAACGACGTTTGATGTTCAACTGAATGGTTTTCATCTAGTCGGGTGTAACTTATGTTGCACATTGACGCAGTTAATATGTAGTAAAGCAGTTAAAATGTAGTAAAGCAGTTAAAACGTAGTAAAGCAGTTAATATAGAAAGCAGTTATGTGGTTATGTGTGTAATGAAGCAAAGCAGGATAGGCACACTTAGGGTGGTTCATCCTAATATGAAGTATTGTGTGTTTGATATGTGTTGTGCCTTAATGAAGTGTTTAAATCCATAATGTTTGAAATGGACAATTGTGTTTATAACTTGAGTGTTATCTTACTTAGCTAATTCGTTAGTTAACACTTGTCTTTTGAAATGTGTTGCTCCCACAGGTTTAGCGTAGCTGAGGTAGTTGATGAAGATGAGCGAGGAATGGGTAGATAGCTTGATGAAGTCCTTAGCTACCCATAGATGCCGAACTTTTATAGACATTTGTTTATGTTTGTCTTTAATGGAGTTGGATTGTTATGTAGTCGGTTGTTTTGTGTTGGGCAGCCGACGGGTTTCTATTAAACATGTTTTGATTATGCGATTAGTAACACCATTGAATAAGTAAACCAAACAGATTTTAATTGGTTTGGACTTTTAATGTTTCTTCTGCTTTATTTTGACGCCGTTAGGCGAAAAATTTTGGAAACCCGTATTTTTAAATGAAGGGTATTACAAGTTGGTATAAGAGATATGGTTTAAGTGAACCAAAGTTCGACCATGACCGTAGGATTTTGGACTTAAACCGATGGAGGATAAGTTAGGCTTATGTAGGTGTGCCTAGCTTGAGATGAAGTGCTTTAGGACGGGTTGGGATTGAGTGAGAGTGTAGGTTGAGGCTTGTTTGTGGTTATATATGCAGCTTATGTAGATGTCGTGTAGCCTTAATCTCCTTGTTCTCACTTTAATTCTTGCTAACTATCGTCATTGCATTGTAGACATCATGGTTAACACTCGTGCTAACAGTCATCGGGCTGGAACTAATGCTAGTGGTGCTCCGCCTAATGGGAATGGGGTTGGGGATGGTGTTAACCAAAGGCCTCCGCGAAGGCCACTTCCGGGTGCACAGCCCACAAGGTCGGAAATTGATAGGGCAAATCCGGTTATTGAACAGGTTCCCAATCAAGCAGAATTACATGAAGAGTTGAGAGCCATCCGAGCTCTTTTGTTGAGAAATGAAGAGGAGTTAGCACAAATGAGGGCAGAAAGGGATGCTAGTTTGCACCGGAATGAGCATACCAATGGAAACTATTCGAACCGCTCAAACCGTGCTGAGCCATCGAATGTAAGGTCATTGGTTGCTCCTGAGGATGTAGTTGCTGAGGTGAATGGTGAAGGAAATTTGGTGGAACCTCGAGTCGTGGTTGCCCCACGTGCTAACAACTTTAAGTATGAGAGTTTTTAGAAATGTGGTGCTAAAGACTTTGATGGTACTCAGAATGCAGTGGGTGCCATGGAGTGGTTAGAAGACATTGAGGTGGTCTTTGCTTCATGTTATTGTCCTGATGACATGAAAGTTTTGTGTGCAACTCGTATGTTGAAAAAGAATGCCCGTAATTGGTGGAGGGCTACTACAGTTTCCATGGCTCCTAAGGTGCTAGCTGTGATGCCTTGGGGTACTTTTAAGGAGAATTTCTTGGAGGAGTATGTTGGAACTCGAGAGTTGAGGTTGACTGAGAAGGAGTTTAGGGCCTTGACTGCTAAGCCCGGTGCTATAATGGAGTATGCCCATTCGTTCATGGAGAAACTCAAGTTTGTGGGTCATATGGTCCGTAGGGAGGTGGACCAGATTGAGGCGTATTGTGATGGTCTCCCGGTTAGTTATCGTGGTCTATGTAGGCAGCACACTACCCTGTCTGCAGCTATTAAGGAGTCTAAGAGGTTAGATGATGACCTCAAATCTGAAAAAGTTGTTGAGAAAGCCGATGATAAGAAGTCGGGATTCAAGAGAAGATCTAATTGGTCTTCGGGTTCTAATAAGAAGTTCAAAGGTGGTTCTACCTTGAATGGAGGTAAAGACAAGAAGAAGAGTGGCACATGGTGCCCCACTTGCAAGACTACTTATGATGGTCAATGTTCAGACAAGACCAAAAGGTGTCATAAGTGTGGTTCATCGGGGCATATTGCAGCGGATTGTAGGGATAGGATGCGTTGCTACAAGTGTCAAGAAACAGGTCATTTCATTGCAGATTGTCCACAGATGAAGAATGATGGAAAGAAGGCAGCCGCTCCAAAGACAAGAGTTCAAGCACTTCAAATGACGGTGGAAGCTGCTAAGGACAACGATGAAGTGGTAAACGGTACTTTCCTTGTTAATTCAAAACCTGCTTCTGTTCTTTTTGATTCGGGTGCAAATAGGTCCTTTGTGTCTACCTTGTTTGCTCCTAAGCTTGAAAGAGTCACTACTCCCTTAGATTGTTCTGTAGAGGTAGAGATTGCCAATGGTACTATTAGTGACATACGTGTGGGCTATGATGATTGTGACATTGAGATTGAAGGTCGCTCTTTTCCAGTCCAGTTATTACCTACTACTCTTGCTGGTTTTGGTATAGTGATAGGTATGGATTGGTTGTCTCAAAATGATGCCACAATTATATGTTCTCAAAGGTAGTTCGTTTCACTACCCCGGATGGTGTAGTCATCTCTGTTTATGGAGATAAGAAGAAGGGGGGCTTGAAGATCATTAATTTAATGAAGGCTTTAAATTGCATTCGGCATAATAAGAATCACTTTCTTGCTTATGTGATTGATACACGAAAGGAGAAGTCTCCTATTTCTAACGTTAATGTAGTTTAGGAATTTTCTGATGTCTTTCCGGATGATCTTCCCGGTATTCCTCCCGATCGAGAGGTTACTTTTCAGATTGATCTTGTTCTCGGTGCTACTCCTGTTGCAAAGGCACCATATCGTTTGGCTCCTACTGAGATGAAAGAGTTGATGGCGCAACTTCAAGAGTTACTTGACAAGGGTTTTATACAACCTAGTTCCTCGCCTTGGGGAGCTCCGGTTTTATTTGTAAAGAAGAAAGATGGTTCAATGCACATGTGTATAGACTACCGTGAGTTGAATAAACGAACGGTTAAGAACAAGTACCCTCTTCCACGTATAGATGATCTTTTTGACCAATTGCATGGTGCTTCATATTTTTCTAAGATAGATTTGCGGTCCGGATATCACCAATTGAAGGTTAACAAGGAGGATGTTGCGAAAACAGCTTTTCGTACACGATATGGACATTATGAATTCTTAGTCATGCCTTTTGGTTTGACAAATGCTCCAGCTGCTTTTATGGATCTTATGAATCGTGTTTGTCGTCCATTTTTAGACCATTTTGTGATTGTTTTCATAGATGATATTCTGATTTATTCTAAGTCTGAAGCCGAACATCGAGAACACTTAAGGGCTGTCCTTGAAGTTCTTAGAGAAAAGAAGTTATATGCAAAGTTCTCTAAATGTGAGTTTTGGCTTAGAGAAGTTCAGTTTCTTGGACATGTCATTTCTTCCGAAGGAATTAAAGTTGATCCCTCAAAGATTGAGGCTGTTTTTAAGTGGGAGCAGCCAAAGACTCCCACGGAGATCAAGAGTTTTCTTGGTTTAGCCGGCTATTATCGAAGGTTTATACAAGATTTCTCTCGTATAGCTAAGCCAATGACCGAATTGAAGAAGAAAGGAGTGAAGTTTGTGTGGTCAGAAGCTCAAGAGAAGGCTTTTCAAACGTTGGAGACGAAGTTATGTGAAGCTCCTATCCTTGCCTTACCCGAAGGTACGGATGATTTTGATTTTTATAGTGATTCTTCCATTACGGGTTTGGGTTGTGTTCTTATGCAGAGGGATAAGGTTATTGCTTATGCTTCACGCCAATTAAAGCCACATGAAAAGAACTACCCGACTCATGATCTTGAGTTAGCGGCGGTGGTGTTTGCTTTGAAGTTATGGAGACACTATTTGTACGGCACTAAGTGTACCTTGTACACCGACCATAAGAGTTTACAATATGTGTTTACTCAGAAAGAAATGAATGTGAGACAAAGGAGATGGATGGAACTGTTGAAAGACTATGATTGTAAAATCAAATACCATCCCGGTAAAGCCAATGTAGTGGCTGATGCATTAAGTAGGAAAGTGCAAAATTTTTCATGTAGATTGATGAGTATGGTCGTACAAGCGAAGTCAGGATTACTTGATCGTATCAAGGAGGCTCAAGCTAAGGCGCTATTGAAGGATAACATCGACAACGAAAGTATTGGAAAGAAGAAAAGATTAGTGATGGAGACGAATAGCCGTGGATTTCAGACTTATAAGGGTCGAATTTGGGTGCCATTACTTGAAGGTAACCGAGAACTGATACTTGAAGAAACACATAGGTCAAGGTATTCAGTTCACCCCGGTGCTACAAAGATGTATGCAGATTTGAAGCCCATCTATTGGTGGCCTAATATTAAAGGAGAGGTAGCACATTTTGTGGAAAGATGTTTGACTTGCGCGCGGGTTAAAGCGGATCACAAAAAGCCATATGGAATGTTGCATCAATTGGAGATTCCTGAATGGAAATGGGATCATATAACTATGGATTTTGTGACCAAGTTACCTAGAACTCCAAAGGGTAATGATATGGTTTGGGTTATTGTGGATAGATTGACGAAGCGTGCTCATTTCTTGGCAACCCGCCAGGATGTGCCATTGACCAAGATGGCAAAGATGTATATAGATGAAGTTGTCTCGAAGCATGGGGTTCCATTATCTATCATTTCGGATCGAGACACGAGGTTTGTATCTAGCTTTTGGAAAGGTCTCCAAAAAGCATTAGGTACTAGAGTGAATTTGAGCACCGCCTATCATCCTCAAACCGATGGACAAAGTGAGATGATGATACAAACATTGGAGGATATGTTGAGGGCTTGTGTATTGGAATATGGTGGAGCATGGGACGATCACTTGAAGTTGATTTAGTTTGCTTATAATAATAGCTACCATGCGAGCATTGGAATGCCGCCATTTGAAATGTTGTATGGTAGAAGGTGTAAGACTCCAAGTTGTTGGATGGAGCCCGGTGAAAAGCAAATTACAGGTCCTGAAATTGTAGAGATCTCAGCTGAGAAAGTTAATATTGCTAAGGAAGCTCTTCGTGTGGCAAGAGAAAGACAGAAAACTTATGCCGACAAGAAAAGAAGGCCGGTTGAGTTTGAAGTTGGTGACATGGTGATGCTGAAAGTATCCCCATGGAAAGGAGTCATTCGTTTTGGAAAGAAAGGTAAGTTTAGTCCAAGGTTTATTGGACCATTTAAAGTTCTGAAACGTATTAAGGATGTGGCATATCAGTTGGAATTACCTCCAGAATTGGATGGAATTCACAACACCTTTCATGTATCCTATTTGAGGAAATGTTTAGCCGAGGAGTCGAGTGTGATTCCTATTGAAGATGTGAGTATTGATCCAAGTAAAAAGATGATTGAAGAACCAATAGCGATACTTGGAAGGAAGCAAAAGAAGCTACGTAGGAAGATGATTGACCTAGTGTTAATCAAGTGGAAGCACAACCGTGGAGAAAGTCTCACTTGGGAAACCGAGTCCGTGATGAAAGAGAAGTATCCCGAGTTATTTATTGCTGATGAGATTCCGGGGACGGAATCCTCTTAAGGGGGAGGTAATTGTAACATCCCAATCTTTTTATTTAACGTTTGACTAGAGTCGTTAGGTCAACGTAACGTGTTCGTTAAGTCTATGTTAGATTTAATGCTTATATGTAGTTAATGTAGAATACGTGTAAGACTTAAATGTCTTATTGATTGACGTAGTATTGTGATTGAAGATGTAGTTATGTGCCTTTTAGAGGTGTTCAAGTGTGTATCAAGTTGTATATAGTCCATAGAGTTGTTTTGGGCTAATAATATGACCTTATGAAGCTTAGGGACCAAATTTGACATGTGGTGAAAGTCAAAAACGGGATTAAGGTTTAGGAAGGAGTCATTAGATGATCAATTGCAGAAAAATAACCTTTCTCTCAAGCCCAAGCCACCCCTTTGATCCCCTACCAAATCCTAGACGAAAAATCCTTCGAAACGTGTGATTAAGGAGTGTTTGATCGAGTCTTTTGCATCCTCATTATGATCTTCAGGTTGTAAAGGTAAAATAACTTTGATTCTATGTCTTTTTAATTGTATGAATCATTAGAAAGTGGAATTAGGTCATTGGAGGATCAATTGATGTCGAAATAACGTTTGTTTTTATGATGCAAATCATGTGTGGTTTAATAAAGAGGATATTTGCATTTTAACGGTTAAAAATGAAGGATTTTGATGTATTAAGTGTCTGATATTTGATTTGGAATCGTTTGGTGTTGGTTTGGGGTTCAATTGATCGAAGTTGTGCAGAATCGCGACGGGTTGCGGCGCAACGCCTAGTTGCGGCACAACTAAATTCCAGAAGTATAAGTTGCGGCGCAACATAAAATGTTGCGGCACAACAGGAGGTTTAAGCTGCGGCGCAACTGTAATGCAGAAAGATAAGTTGCGGCGCAACGAGAATGTTGCGGCGCAACAGGAAGTATAAGTTGCGGCGCAACATAAAATGTTGCGGCACAACAGGAGGTTTAAGCTGCGGCGCAACTGTAATGCAGAAAGATAAGTTGCGGCGCAACGAGTTGCGGCGCAACAGAAGTATAAGTTGCGGCGCAACATAAAATGTTGCGGCACAACAGGAGGTTTAAGCTGCGGTGCAACTGTAATGCAGAATGATAAGTTGCGGCGCAACGAGAATGTTGCGGCACAACAGGAGGTTTAAGCTGCGGCGCAACTGTAATGCAGAAATATAAGTTGCGGCGCAACATAAAATGTTGCGGCACAACAGGAGGTTTAAGCTGCGGTGCAACTGTAATGCAGAAAGATAAGTTGCGGCGCAACGAGAATGTTGCGGCACAACAGGAGGTTTAAGCTGCGGCGCAACATAAAATGTTGCGGCACAACAGGAGGTTTAAGCTGCGGCGCAACATAAAATGTTGCGGCACAACAGGAGGTTTAAGCTGCGGCGCAACATAAAATGTTGCGGCACAACAGGAGGTTTAAGCTGCGGCGCAACTGTAATGCAGAAAATAAGTTGCGGCGCAACAGTGTCAGTTTTGAATTGAGTTTAACTTTTGAACCTCCAATGCGTATGTCGTGTCTTGAGTCATGTTTGTAGGTGTGTAGGCCTGAGATATGACCTTAATAATGTGGGTAATAGGTTGTTTAATGATCGTTTACTAATTTTAGGTAGACGAGGCTAGTTGCTTTGCACGGTAACGTGGTTATTCACTGTCGTGCACTTCTTTGAGGTAAGATACACTACTTTTGACACGCTGAGGGTTCAACAAACGATGGTTTCATAATTATAACTTCCCAAATTGGTAACGTATGTTGTTTATGGGCATATGGGTGTCATGGGAGGTAATATGGGTTATGTAGTTGACCTTTGAGACCTGAAATGCAGTCCCTCATGATATGTATTGTAGTGCATGTTATGATATGACGTAGGATGTAGTGCTATGTAAGAAGTATGATGTAATGTTATGAAATGCAGTAATGTGTGATGTTATGAGATGCAGTATATGTTGTTATTGATTGATGTTGTGCATGTTTGTATGGATTGCTCATCTAGTTCACTAGACTTGCTAAGTTGCCATGTCACGTGCACGTTTAAGGGCCCAAAACGTAAAAGGAGTTAACGTAGTAAATGTTTAGGTAATGCAGTCACCTAAACTAAATAATGCAGTGTCGAGCTCGTTAAACTTTGATGCAGGAAAGTGTTAAGCTTAACCCGTACTTGCCCTAGCCTGACTAAGTGCGTTGACGTAGGTTGCTTGGGTGGCTCCTTGCAACATGATCATTGAGATGCAGTTGAGTAATACGAGGGGTCTGACCCGCCCTCGGGGATTGGCTAGCCATTCCTTAACGACGTTTGATGTTCAACTGAATGGTTTTCATCTAGTCGGGTGTAACTTATGTTGCACATTGACGCAGTTAATATGTAGTAAAGCAGTTAAAAGTAGTAAAGCAGTTAAAACGTAGTAAAGCAGTTAATATAGAAAGCAGTTATGTGGTTATGTGTGTAATGAAGCAAAGCAGGATAGGCACACTTAGGGTGGTTCATCCTAATATGAAGTATTGTGTGTTTGATATGTGTTGTGCCTTAATGAAGTGTTTAAATCCATAATGTTTGAAATGGACAATTGTGTTTATAACTTGAGTGTTATCTTACTTAGCTAATTCGTTAGTTAACACTTGTCTTTTGAAATGTGTTGCTCCCCCAGGTTTAGCGTAGCTGAGGTAGTTGATGAAGATGAGCGAGGAATGGGTAGATAGCTTGATGAAGTCCTTAGCTACCCATAGATGCCGAACTTTTATAGACATTTGTTTATGTTTGTCTTTAATGGAGTTGGATTATTATATAGTCGGTTGTTTTGTGTTGGGCAGCCGACGGGTTTCTATTAAACATGTTTTGATGATGCGATTAGTAACACCATTGAATAAGTAAACCAAACAGATTTTAATTGGTTTGGACTTTTAATGTTTCTTCTGCTTTATTTTGACGCCGTTAGGCGAAAAATTTTGGAAACCCGTATTTTTAAATGAAGGGTATTACAAGTTGGTATAAGAGATATGGTTTAAGTGAACCAAAGTTCGACCATGACCGTAGGATTTTGGACTTAAACCGATGGAGGATAAGTTAGGCTTATGTAGGTGTGCCTAGCTTGAGATGAAGTGCTTTAGGACGGGTTGGGATTGAGTGAGAGTGTAGGTTGAGGCTTGTTTGTGGTTATATATGCAGCTTATGTAGATGTCGTGTAGCCTTAATCTCCTTGTTCTCACTTTAATTCTTGCTAACTATCGTCATTGCATTGTAGACATCATGGTTAACACTCGTGCTAACAGTCATCGGGCTGGAACTAATGCTAGTGGTGCTCCGCCTAATGGGAATGGGGCTGGGGATGGTGTTAACCAAAGGCCTCCGCGAAGGCCACTTCCGGGTGCACAGCCCACAAGGTCGGAAATTGATAGGGCAAATCCGGTTATTGAACAGGTTCCCAATCAAGCAGAATTACATGAAGAGTTGAGAGCTATCCGAGCTCTTTTGTTGAGAAATGAAGAGGAGTTAGCACAAATGAGGGCAGAAAGGGATGCTAGTTTGCACCGGAATGAGCATACCAATGGAAACTATTCGAACCGCTCAAACCGTGCTGAGCCATCGAATGTAAGGTCATTGGTTGCTCCTGAGGATGTAGTTGCTGAGGTGAATGGTGTAGGAAATTTGGTGGAACCTCGAGTCGTGGTTGCCCCACGTGCTAACAACTTTAAGTATGAGAGTTTTTAGAAATGTGGTGCTAAAGACTTTGATGGTACTCAGAATGCAGTGGGTGCCATGGAGTGGTTAGAAGACATTGAGGTGGTCTTTGCTTCATGTTATTGTCCTGATGACATGAAAGTTTTGTGTGCAACTCGTATGTTGAAAAAGAATGCCCGTAATTGGTGGAGGGCTACTACAGTTTCCATGGCTCCTAAGGTGCTAGCTGTGATGCCTTGGGGTACTTTTAAGGAGAATTTCTTGGAGGAGTATGTTGGAACTCGAGAGTTGAGGTTGACTGAGAAGGAGTTTAGGGCCTTGACTGCTAAGCCCGGTGCTATAATGGAGTATGCCCATTCGTTCATGGAGAAACTCAAGTTTGTGGGTCATATGGTCCGTAGGGAGGTGGACCAGATTGAGGCGTATTGTGATGGTCTCCCGGTTAGTTATCGTGGTCTATGTAGGCAGCACACTACCCTGTCTGCAGCTATTAAGGAGTCTAAGAGGTTAGATGATGACCTCAAATCTGAAAAAGTTGTTGAGAAAGCCGATGATAAGAAGTCGGGATTCAAGAGAAGATCTAATTGGTCTTCGGGTTCTAATAAGAAGTTCAAAGGTGGTTCTACCTTGAATGGAGGTAAAGACAAGAAGAAGAGTGGCACATGGTGCCCCACTTGCAAGACTACTTATGATGGTCAATGTTCAGACAAGACCAAAAGGTGTCATAAGTGTGGTTCATCGGGGCATATTGCAGCGGATTGTAGGGATAGGATGCGTTGCTACAAGTGTCAAGAAACAGGTCATTTCATTGCAGATTGTCCACAGATGAAGAATGATGGAAAGAAGGCAGTCGCTCCAAAGACAAGAGTTCAAGCACTTCAAATGACGGTGGAAGCTGCTAAGGACAACGATGAAGTGGTAAACGGTACTTTCCTTGTTAATTCAAAACCTGCTTCTGTTCTTTTTGATTCGGGTGCAAATAGGTCCTTTGTGTCTACCTTGTTTGCTCCTAAGCTTGAAAGAGTCACTACTCCCTTAGATTGTTCTGTAGAGGTAGAGATTGCCAATGGTACTATTAGTGACATACGTGTGGGTTATGATGATTGTGACATTGAGATTGAAGGTCGCTCTTTTCCAGTCCAGTTATTACCTACTACTCTTGCTGGTTTTGATATAGTGATAGGTATGGATTGGTTGTCTCAAAATGATGCCACAATTATATGTTCTCAAAGGTAGTTCGTTTCACTACCTCGGATGGTGTAGTCATCTCTGTTTATGGAGATAAGAAGAAGGGGGGCTTGAAGATCATTAATTTAATGAAGGCTTTAAATTGCATTCGGCATAATAAGAATCACTTTCTTGCTTATGTGATTGATACACGAAAGGAGAAGTCTCCTATTTCTAACGTTAATGTAGTTTAGGAATTTTCTGATGTCTTTCCGGATGATCTTCCCGGTATTCCTCCCGATCGAGAGGTTACTTTTCAGATTGATCTTGTTCTCGGTGCTACTCCTGTTGCAAAGGCACCATATCGTTTGGCTCCTACTGAGATGAAAGAGTTGATGGCGCAACTTCAAGAGTTACTTGACAAGGGTTTTATACAACCTAGTTCCTCGCCTTGGGGAGCTCCGGTTTTATTTGTAAAGAAGAAAGATGGTTCAATGCACATGTGTATAGACTACCGTGAGTTGAATAAACGAACGGTTAAGAACAAGTACCCTCTTCCACGTATAGATGATCTTTTTGACCAATTGCATGGTGCTTCATATTTTTCTAAGATAGATTTGCGGTCCGGATATCACCAATTGAAGGTTAACAAGGAGGATGTTGCGAAAACAGCTTTTCGTACACGATATGGACATTATGAATTCTTAGTCATGCCTTTTGGTTTGACAAATGCTCCAGCTGCTTTTATGGATCTTATGAATCGTGTTTGTCGTCCATTTTTAGACCATTTTGTGATTGTTTTCATAGATGATATTCTGATTTATTCTAAGTCTGAAGCCGAACATCGAGAACACTTAAGGGCTGTCCTTGAAGTTCTTAGAGAAAAGAAGTTATATGCAAAGTTCTCTAAATGTGAGTTTTGGCTTAGAGAAGTTCAGTTTCTTGGACATGTCATTTCTTCCGAAGGAATTAAAGTTGATCCCTCAAAGATTGAGGCTGTTTTTAAGTGGGAGCAGCCAAAGACTCCCACGGAGATCAAGAGTTTTCTTGGTTTAGCCGGCTATTATCGAAGGTTTATACAAGATTTCTCTCGTATAGCTAAGCCAATGACCGAATTGAAGAAGAAAGGAGTGAAGTTTGTGTGGTCAGAAGCTCAAGAGAAGGCTTTTCAAACGTTGGAGACGAAGTTATGTGAAGCTCCTATCCTTGCCTTACCCGAAGGTACGGATGATTTTGATTTTTATAGTGATTCTTCCATTACGGGTTTGGGTTGTGTTCTTATGCAGAGGGATAAGGTTATTGCTTATGCTTCACGCCAATTAAAGCCACATGAAAAGAACTACCCGACTCATGATCTTGAGTTAGCGGCGGTGGTGTTTGCTTTGAAGTTATGGAGACACTATTTGTACGGCACTAAGTGTACCTTGTACACCGACCATAAGAGTTTACAATATGTGTTTACTCAGAAAGAAATGAACGTGAGACAAAGGAGATGGATGGAACTGTTGAAAGACTATGATTGTAAAATCAAATACCATCCCGGTAAAGCCAATGTAGTGGCTGATGCATTAAGTAGGAAAGTGCAAAATTTTTCATGTAGATTGATGAGTATGGTCGTACAAGCGAAGTCAGGATTACTTGATCGTATCAAGGAGGCTCAAGCTAAGGCGCTATTGAAGGATAACATCGACAACGAAAGTATTGGAAAGAAGAAAAGATTAGTGATGGAGACGAATAGCCGTGGATTTCAGACTTATAAGGGTCGAATTTGGGTGCCATTACTTGAAGGTAACCGAGAACTGATACTTGAAGAAACACATAGGTCAAGGTATTCAGTTCACCCCGGTGCTACAAAGATGTATGCAGATTTGAAGCCCATCTATTGGTGGCCTAATATTAAAGGAGAGGTAGCACATTTTGTGGAAAGATGTTTGACTTGCGCGCGGGTTAAAGCGGATCACAAAAAGCCATATGGAATGTTGCATCAATTGGAGATTCCTGAATGGAAATGGGATCATATAACTATGGATTTTGTGACCAAGTTACCTAGAACTCCAAAGGGTAATGATATGGTTTGGGTTATTGTGGATAGATTGACGAAGCGTGCTCATTTCTTGGCAACCCGCCAGGATGTGCCATTGACCAAGATGGCAAAGATGTATATAGATGAAGTTGTCTCGAAGCATGGGGTTCCATTATCTATCGTTTCGGATCGAGACACGAGGTTTGTATCTAGCTTTTGGAAAGGTCTCCAAAAAGCATTAGGTACTAGAGTGAATTTGAGCACCGCCTATCATCCTCAAACCGATGGACAAAGTGAGATGATGATACAAACATTGGAGGATATGTTGAGGGCTTGTGTATTGGAATATGGTGGAGCATGGGACGATCACTTGAAGTTGATTTAGTTTGCTTATAATAATAGCTACCATGCGAGCATTGGAATGCCGCCATTTGAAATGTTGTATGGTAGAAGGTGTAGGACTCCAAGTTGTTGGATGGAGCCTGGTGAAAAGCAAATTACAGGTCCTGAAATTGTAGAGATCTCAGCTGAGAAAGTTAATATTGCTAAGGAAGCTCTTCGTGTGGCAAGAGAAAGACAGAAAA
This sequence comes from Erigeron breviscapus, assembly GCA_034093135.1. NCBI lineage: Eukaryota > Viridiplantae > Streptophyta > Magnoliopsida > Asterales > Asteraceae > Erigeron > Erigeron breviscapus. The sequence goes on from CM067171.1 coordinate 117,773,485, forward strand.
CTTATGCCGACAAGAAAAGAAGGCCGGTTGAGTTTGAAGTTGGTGACATGGTGATGCTGAAAGTATCCCCATGGAAAGGAGTCATTTGTTTTGGAAAGAAAGGTAAGTTGAGTCCAAGATTTATTGGACCATTTAAAGTTCTGAAACGTATTAAGGATGTGGCATATCAGTTGGAATTACCTCCAGAATTGGATGGAATTCACAACACCTTTCATGTATCCTATTTGAGGAAATGTTTAGCCGAGGAGTCGAGTGTGATTCCTATTGAAGATGTGAGTATTGATCCAAGTAAAAAGATGATTGAAGAACCAATAGCGATACTTGGAAGGAAGCAAAAGAAGCTACGTAGGAAGATGATTGACCTAGTGTTAATCAAGTGGAAGCACAACCGTGGAGAAAGTCTCACTTGGGAAACCGAGTCCGTGATGAAAGAGAAGTATCCCGAGTTATTTATTGCTGATGAGATTCCGGGGACGGAATCCTCTTAAGGGGGAGGTAATTGTAACATCCCAATCTTTTTATTTAACGTTTGACTAGAGTCGTTAGGTCAACGTAACGTGTTCGTTAAGTCTATGTTAGATTTAATGCTTATATGTAGTTAATGTAGAATACGTGTAAGACTTAAATGTCTTATTGATTGACGTAGTATTGTGATTGAAGATGTAGTTATGTGCCTTTTAGAGGTGTTCAAGTGTGTATCAAGTTGTATATAGTCCATAGAGTTGTTTTGGGCTAATAATATGACCTTATGAAGCTTAGGGACCAAATTTGACATGTGGTGAAAGTCAAAAACGGGATTAAGGTTTAGGAAGGAGTCATTAGATGATCAATTGCAGAAAAATAACCTTTGTCTCAAGCCCTAGCCACCCCTTTGATCCCCTACCAAATCCTAGACGAAAAATCCTTCGAAACGTGTGATTAAGGAGTGTTTGATCGAGTCTTTTGCATCCTCATTGTGATCTTCAGGTTGTAAAGGTATAATAACTTTGATTCTATGTCTTTTTAATTGTATGAATCATTAGAAAGTGGAATTAGGTCATTGGAGGATCAATTGATGTCGAAATAACGTTTGTTTTTATGATGCAAATCATGTGTGGTTTAATAAAGAGGATATTTGCATTTTAACGGTTAAAAATGAAGGATTTTGATGTATTAAGGTCTGATATTTGATTTGGAATCATTTGGTGTTGGTTTGGGGTTCAATTGATCGAAGTTGTGCAGAATCGCGACTGGTTGCGGCGCAACTGTAATCAGAAAGATAAGTTGCGGCGCAACGAGGAATGTTGCGGCGCAACTGGAGGTTTAAGCTGCGGCGCAACATGTAGGTTGCGGCGCAACTGTAATGCAGAAAGATAAGTTGCGGCGCAACGAGGAATGTTGCGGCGCAACAGTGTCAGTTTTGAATTGAGTTTAACTTTTGAACCTCCAATGCGTATGTCGTGTCTTGAGTCATGTTTGTAGGTGTGTAGGCCTGAGATATGACCTTAATAATGTGGGTAATAGGTTGTTTAATGATCGTTTACTAATTTTAGGTAGACGAGGCTAGTTGCTTTGCACGGTAACGTGGTTATTCACTGTCGTGCACTTCTTTGAGGTAAGATACACTACTTTTGACACGCTGAGGGTTCAACAAACGATGGTTTCATAATTATAACTTCCCAAATTGGTAACGTATGTTGTTTATGGGCATATGGGTGTCATGGGAGGTAATATGGGTTATGTAGTTGACCTTTGAGACCTGAAATGCAGTCCCTCATGATATGTATTGTAGTGCATGTTATGATATGACGTAGGATGTAGTGCTATGTAAGAAGTGTGATGTAATGTTATGAAATGCAGTAATGTGTGATGTTATGAGATGCAGTATATGTTGTTATTGATTGATGTTGTGCATGTTTGTATGGCTTGCTCATCTAGTTCACTAGACTTGCTAAGTTGCCATGTCACGTGCACGTTTAAGGGCCCAAAACGTAAAAGGAGTTAACGTAGTAAATGTTTAGGTAATGCAGTCACCTAAACTAAATAATGCAGTGTCGAGCTCGTTAAACTTTGATGCAGGAAAGTGTTAAGCTTAACCCGTACTTGCCCTAGCTCGGCTAAGTGCGTTGACGTAGGTTGCTTAGGTGGCTCCTTGCAACATGGTCATTGAGATGCAGTTGAGTAATACGAGGGGTCTGACCCGCCCTCATTTGTCTTGTACATACGGATTACTCGGGGATTGGCTTACCATTCCTTAACGACGTTTGATGTTCAACTGAATGGTTGTCATCTAGTCGGGTGTAACTTATGTTGCACATTGACGCAGTTAATATGTAGTAAAGCAGTTAAAACGTAGTAAATCAGTTAATGTAGAAAGCAGTTATGTGGTTATGTGTGTAATGAAGTAAAGCAGGATAGGCACACTTAGGGTGGTTCATCCTAATATGAAGTATTGTGTGTTTGATATGTGTTGTGCCTTAATGAAGTGTTTAAATCCATAATGTTTGAAATGGACAATTGTTTTATAACTTGAGTGTTATCTTACTTAGCTAATTCGTTAGCTAACACTTGTCTTTTGAAATGTGTTGCTCCCTCAGGTTTAGCGTAGCTGAGGTAGTTGATGAAGATGAGAGGAATGAGTAGATAGCTTGAAGAAGTCCTTAGCTACCCATAGATGCCGAACTTTTATAGACATTTGTTTATGTTTGTCTTTAATGGAGTTGGATTATTATGTAGTCAGTTGTTTTGTGTTGGGCAGCCGACTGGTTTCTATTAAACTTGTTTTGATGATGCGATTAGTAACACCATTGAATAAGTAAACCAAACAGATTTTAATTGATTTGGACTTTTAATGTTTCTTCTGCTTTATTTTGACGCTGTTAGGCGAAAAATTTTGAAAACCCGTATTTTTAAATGAAGGGTGTTACAGAATTGCTTGTTAGGATCTATTAATACAAACATTCGTCTGTGCCCAAAATTGTATTCAATTAATACAAACATTTGTCATGTCCAACATTGTTCATTTTAACTTATACAAATTATTATAAATTATGTCTATGTGATTTGATACAAAAGTGCTTGTTAGGATCTATTATTGTTACAAGTTAAATTTGAACTTCTCTTTACTAAAAAGAACTTTTTAATTCTGTTCAAAAAGAAATAAACGTGTTCAATTAGTGTAAATTAATTTATATTTCAATTCAATATTAAGTTAGATCAGAATTAATTTAGCTTCACAACTAAAAAAAAAATTCACACACTTTTATACTGATTTAGAGTACAACACCATACGCTTATTGTGAATACATTATTTATTTACCTTATCTAGCATACAGTATACTTTGATTTATTTTTTTTATCGATATTTTTATACATAAAAATGAAATACAATAAAAAGAAGATAAATGGTCACTTGCCGTCTAAAGCTCACTCGGGGGCAACACGGTTTAATTTGATAATGGCCCATACATGAAGTTCTACTCTTTTGTGAAGTGGGTCCATAAGGCCCACTAGTTTGTATTTGTTGTCCCCCTGGGTGTGTAACACAAAATCTAAAACCACACTCAAACCCCATACTTTCCTCCTTTGTTTAATTGATATTTAATAAAATCTAATAAAGGATACATGGAAAATGTTATTTATTTGTGTGATCTTCTTAATATAAAGGTGTTATTCCCTCATTTGATCGGAGTAAAAAGAGTCCACGTTGGTAAAATGGGAACTTGGCAATTTAAGTTCAATAAAATAAATTAAATTTATAAATACAACAACAACAAGAAAAAGACTTAATCCATGTATGCAAGGTATAGAGCTCATAGTTAAAGAAACTGCTTATATATAAACTTTTAACCAAAAAGAAAGAAAGAGTGTAAAACATACTAAATCTACAAACAAATCTTTACTAATAAGATTTACAATTTTATCATATAAATCAAATGTTATTATAGTTAAAGTTGAAAGTTACATATGTTAGTTAAGTTATAATTGCAAACTTGTAATTTCAAAGTGCAAAAGTAGTCATTCATATAAAGACACGTCAGTTTGAGTATTTATTTATGATATAAAGTTAACTTATTGGGCGGCAATAATGAATTGGAAGCCACTAGTACTTTGGAGAAGCAAAAAAATATGTTTTATCCATTTTACTTTCACCCACTTATATGAACACAAAGCCACCAACAGTTTACTTTCTTGAGATTTACAACCAACTAATTAGGCCAATGGTGATGCTGAGTTGCTGACCTATACGTACGACCGCATAAATTAAAAATGGCTTAAAAAGTTGTAAGGCTGTGGGGAGTGGAGCGACTCCACCCCTGGTTCGCCGGGTGGATCGCCCACTACACCACCCCCACTAGGCGACACCTCCAGAAAAACCAAAAGGGCGACCAATTTCTATCGTCTAAAACATTTCCTTTTCACTCTCTCTGACTATCTCTATCAACCCTCTCTCTCTTACTTTATCACCCTCAACCAATTACCTTAATACACTTGTCGGAAGTCGCCTAACACTATTAGATTGCCTCACTCCGCCAATTTTAAGGTGCTACCCACTTGGTGACATGACGCCACATGGCGCAAGTCTCCTCTTTCATGGTCACTCCGTTTAGCCTAAAAAAAAGTTTAAAAAATTAAAATAAGATTGGACTGCCTAAAAATAAAAAATATCATATTTCGCTATTTTAAATAAATAAACTTTACCAAAAATGATATATTGCCCCGATAAATGTCAATAATGTCAATGCCAAATATGATATATATATATATATTGCTCCGACAAATCTGAAAAGGCTTAAGAAGTTTTCCTTTGAATGGTGAGACTAAATATGGACTAGCTACTGATGGAGTCTTGGCTTGGCTTGCTTGACTCTTCTGCTTTAAATTTAAGCTACATAACCAACACCTGATTGTGTGATGCCACTACTAAGACAGCCCGACAGAATCACAATCGGGTGGATTTACATTGTGCTCCCAAGAGCAAAGTCGTCTCCAAAAATGCGTTAAGAAAATGAGGCCCGAAACAAAAATAGAAAACGAACCCATTGAATGATAATCGATGAATTAAATAAGAATCAATAATAAAACATAAGCGTGATAACATCGAGCATTATAGAAAATAAATATAGTTTACCTCAACATATATATATCATCAATTTCATTCACACTCTCTTTGAAGTTAATTACCTTCATCACTAAGGGAAGAAAGTATATATTTCATTTTTGGGCCCCTATGAATAATGGGCCCTAGGCTTGGGCCTAGCCTGCGTACCCAAGAGCCGGTCATGCCTAAGACTAAAATCAGTCATAATAAAATTATATATGTTAGTATTTATTAAACGGATAAAATACTCGATCGAGAAAATATAATTATGAGTTCATGCTTTTGGGATATGAGATATAAGTCAATAATCTACATCTATATTTATACTTACTACTTTATAAATATAAAACATCATATCATTTTTTTTTCAATTAAAAAGTTGATAATCTCAAAAATTTTATCTCCTTTGTAAACTAATTTATATATTTGTACTTAATGTCCTTATATCATCCTAATTGAAATTATTTACAATATATATCCATCAACTTTTAAAATAATTATACGACCCCTTTCTGCATTTATTATTTTTACGTAAAATACTAACTACTGTGGCTATTGTTGCTTAAAAATACACACACTTGGCTTGAAACTTGAAAATAGTGAAGTGAAATTGTCCTAGCTAGTGCCTATCAAGTATCAACCATCATATCATACCTTTTGAAGTCACGAACTGAGCCATAAACATAGATTCAACTACTGTGGTCGGATTGATATTTTGCGACTTAAATAAAATCCATCAAAAACTTTAATTTGCCTTACACCTCAAAACCTCACAAAACGCAGTTCATCCCTTACTGGTTTGCAATTCCCACTCTCTAAACCCTAAATAATCCAAAAAACTTCCTGCAGTAATAATTCCTATAAATATGCATGGCTTTGGTGATCATTTCATCCATACATACTTTTATATGTATATATTTTCATGCAAATATATACTTGAAGACGAAAAAGAATGTCGAAAAATGATGCTACACTTTTTGCTGCTAGTTCTTCTCGAATTAGACACATAAAATATAAGGGGGTGAGGCAAAGAAGAAGTGGCGGAAAATGGGTTTCAGAAATACGAGAGCCCAAATCTCCTAATCGTATTTGGCTTGGTACATTCTCCACCCCGGAAATGGCAGCGGTGGCTTATGATGTTGCAGCATTGGCACTCAAGGGTGGTGATGCTGAGGTTAATTTCCCTGATTCGGTTTCTTCATATCCTGTACCGGCGTCTCTTAATCCACGTGACATCCAAGCTGCCGCGGCTGGTGCAGCAGCAGCAGCCGGGGCAGCAATGGATGCCTACTTGGCCGGTATTGATCATGGTGGTGGTGGCGGTGTGGTTACAGCTGAACCGCCATTGATTGGAGGGGCCGGTGCATTTGTGGACGAAGATTTGATATTTGATATGCCTAATGTGCTTGCAAATATGGCTCAAGGAATGCTTCTTAGCCCACCACGACCTGATCCTGTTTACGATGATAATACAACTGAAAACACGATTGACCACTACTTGTGGAATTAACCGTTTTCAACTCAAAACTCGATCAATCCTATGTTGTATTTAGTAAGTCCCTGTCGCTGATATATGCAATTATATATATATATAATAAATAACGTGGCACGCGATTGTTGAAAGCTAGAGGTTATATATATATATATATTATATATATATATATAATATATATATATATATATAAACTAGAGCTTCAGTTCAAGGTGTAAAATTTATGTAATGGAAGTTTTTTGGATTTCAAATGGTGTTCTTATATATATATAGACCGATAGATATTGCCTTATATACTTAATTCTCTCATTCTTAATTAATTGGTCTAAATCTAAGTGTTAAGATAAACATTGAGACTAATTAGCTTAATTAGTCTTCACTTCAAAGTTTCACCAATAATTTAGGTATACATGATCAATCAAATAATTAAAAGGACAAAATGTTTGAGAATATGCAAAGATATTTTGGGATTTAGGTAATCTCTGCTTATTTTCGTCCACAAATTAATCTGCAAGCAAATCTATTAGTCCTGTTACGTTTGATCATGATATATATGATGAACTATGGTCACATACATTATAAATAGGTCCACCTTATCAGAAGTTGAGATGTCAAATTCTTGTTGGGGATTTCTAATTTTTCATTCAAAGCTGAAAAGAAAACTAAAAAACGCGCTAGCAATTACTGATATATGGCAAAACCCCATGAATAGGAACACTTAGAGCTAGCTCAGCGCATTGCGATTCCATGCTATCCAAAACTGATCTTCAGAGATTACTCATCTAGCTAGTAGACAACCAATTGTGAAATTAAAGCTCGATATTAATTATCCGCTAGCAGCTGATAGCATTTGTGTCTCCAGTTCAATATACTTGAAATTGACTTTGTGTCGTTGCCTCCATAAGACCCAAATAGTATATATGTAGTCTATGATATGTATGGGGCTTGATCATAGTCTGGTCTAATGATCTATCAATATTAGCTCGAGGCCCAACATCTGGTGGAATAGACGTCTTCCTGCTGGGCTCGATCATGAAACTAAAAGGAACCCTAGGAGGATAAAAACATTATGTTTTAGATAGGCTGCTCAACTTTTGTTTTAGATGTATGTGCAAAACAGGTTTGTACGTAGATCAACCAGAGTTGACAACTCCAGCCTTTGCCTAGCTACAACTATTCAACTAAGCTGCAACGCGCATGCATGTAGAAAATCCGGTCTTCCCAACGGTGGGTCTTAACTCATCTTACATACACATACATTTACATACCGTCAATCTCAACATACAACGTACATGTACATACATACTCTTTGTATCACAAAACTCTTAATTTCTCTCGGGTCATAACAATTCACAGACGTATATCATTCAACAACAACAATACACATAAAAAGAAGAGCAAAAATATATATGAATCATATAATATATCACATATTCTTTTAAAAATAATCAAGAAAAATATCTCTTGTATTGGTTTTGAGCAAAATACAGTTACAACTTCAAAAAAATGTCATAGTTTGACTTTTTGGGTCTCTTTCTTTCAACTTTGACCGTAAATATATTTGTTTGTGTTTTATAAAACTTGATATAAAGTATATGAATTGATTGAGTTTTAAATATATTTTTTATTGATATAACTTTCATCAACTATTATGTAATTAAAACCTAAATATTAACGATCAAAGTTAAAACAAAAAGACTTAAAAACTCAAACTAAGACATTTAAAATGAGACGGATGGAATATCTTTTTGAGTTAAAGCCAAGTTTTGGGAAGACCAGACTTTTCACGTACTACGCACCATGCACTACCAGCAGGTGTTCTCACTCCGAGTCTAGCTTAATTGTTTGGCATATATAGGCCATACGCCGAGTTGGCAATACAGGGTGAAATTTGCTTAGAATGATAACATTCCACAAATTTTTTTTTGAAACAGTCGTTTTTCTAGGGTGTTTTGTCAAACAAGTTTTCGAAAAAAAAAATTATGTAACCGGGTAAACCGGTAATGGAAATACCGGTTTCAAATATTTGGGCCGAACCCGGTATTTCCATTACCGGTTTCAGAAATAGGGTTTTGAAGCCGGTATTTCCATTACCGGTTTCAGAGTGATGTGACGGCTCGTCAGTGGAATCTTGACTGGTACAGTGCGACATACAGGAAGCCTGAAACCGGTAATGGAAATACCGGTTTCGGCCTAAACCTAACACGTGTCGCAACGTGGTGATACCCTAATTCAACATGTAAACCCTAATTCAACATGTAAACCCTAATTCAACATTTATCTATATATAGTACATGTGATGTATCTGCAACCATTATCAGTATTCCAACAAATATTTTCAAATATAATTTCAAACACTTTGATAAACTATATTTCCAAAAAATGGCATCTTCATCATTCAAACCAATTGTGGTTCAGTTAATATGGGATGATTGTGTATCATTCGTAAATGGGATTCTTCAAAATGCAGATCCATCAAAGAGAAGAAGTTTTCCTCTTTTTCACGTAATGAGTTATGCTGAAATTTGTGATGCCACTTACAGTTGTTTTGGTGTTTCAAAACAAGCTTTCAAACTGCAATTATATTTATGGTATGAATTTAAGGGTGTTCCTTTTAGAAATTTAATTACGGATGATAATACTTTGTCAATGATTTATCATCTGGGTGAAGCGAAATTTGAAGTGAAGTTCGAGCCTACTTTTACAAACCTGTTAAGCTTGACTCAAAGTCAATGTTTTTTTCAAGCGGGTAACCAGTCACAAGATAACGAAGATGATGAAGACAATGACGATGATGAAGACAATGACGATGATGAAGACAATGACGATGATGAAGACAATGAAGACGATGAAGACGGTGAACATGATGAAGACAATGACGATGATGAAGACAATGACGATGATGAAGACAATGACGATGATGAAGACAATGACGATGATGAAGACAATGAGATGATGAAGACAATGACGATGATGAAGACAATGACGATGATGAAGACAATGACGATGATGAAGACAATGAGATGATGAAGACAACGAAGATGTTGAAGACAATGAAGATGATGAAGACAATGACGATGATGAAGACAATGACGATGATGAAGACAATGACGATGATGAAGACAATGAGATGATGAAGACAATGACGATGATGAAGACAATGACGATGATGAAGACAACGAAGATGTTGAAGACAATGACGATGATGAAGACAATGACGATGATGAAGACAATGACGATGATGAAGACAATGACGATGATGAAGACAATGACGATGATGAAGACAATGAGATGATGAAGACAACGAAGATGTTGAAGACAATGACGATGATGAAGACAATGAAGATGATGAAGACAATGAAGATGATGAAGACAATGACGATGATGAAGACAATGACGATGATGAAGACAACGAAGATGTTGAAGACAATGACGATGATGAAGACAATGAAGATGATGAAGACAATGAAGATGATGAAGACAATGACGATGATGAAGACAATGACGATGATGAAGACAATGACGATGATGAAGACAATGACGATGATGAAGACAATGAGATGATGAAGACAATGAGATGATGAAGACAATGAGATGATGAAGACAATGACGATGATGAAGACAACGAAGATGTTGAAGACAATGACGATGATGAAGACAATGACGATGATGAAGACAATGACGATGATGAAGACAATGACATGATGAAGACAATGACGATGATGAGACAATGACGATGATGAAGACAATGACGATGATGAAGACAATGACGATGATGAAGACAATGACGATGATGAAGACAATGACGATGATGAAGACAATGACGATGATGAAGACAATGACGATGATGAAGATAACGAAGATGATGAAGACAATGACGATGATGAAGACAATGACGACGATGAACATGTTGAAGATGATGAATTGCACCAATGGAACATGGATCTAGTGATGAGGCACCTTATACAAGCGATGATACCATCGACGGATATAGCGTTGATGGGGATGTATCTGGAGATGAAGATGAAGAAGGGGCACATTTACAAGGTCCTTTGGAGCAGCAACAACATCTTAATGTTGACGATGATGATGAAGATCGTCTAATGCCATTCAATGAAGTTCAAGAAGATGTGGGATTTTGGTCGAAAGAAATAAATGTGATACAAAAAGGAATATTTTTTCAAACCAAGGCGGAACTTGTATACACTGTTAGGCTTTGGAACATAAGAGAAAACAGAGAACTTATTGTTCAAGATACGAGGCCACAGTTTTGGAAAGCACAGTGCATGACCAGGGGGAAGAATTATCGTGGTGTTATGGACCGGGTCCCGTGTAGGTGGGTTGTAGTTGGATCTAGCAGAAACAAATTAGGATTGTTTCAGATCACAAAGTGGGTGGAGAGTCACAATTGCTATGGAGAAGTGACTAATAACAACAACCGATGTATGCCAGCAAGTATGATAGCTTCTGAAATTTTGGACCAGGTGCGGGAGGATTTAACTTATAAAGTCAGACACATCCAGGCGCACGTAAAAACAACTTTCAATGTCGATGTGAGCTACGCCAAGGCGTGGAATTCAAGAAGGATAGCAATTGAAAGGTTGTATGGAACTTGGCCTAGTAACTTTGATGCATTGCCCAAGTATATTGCTGAATTACAACGTGCTAATCCAGACACTGTTGTAGAATGGCTCCATTCTCCAACCAGTTCAAGCCATATACAAACATTCAAGTTTGTATTTTGGGCATTTGGACCGGCAATTAAGGCATTCCAACGTTGTATTCCAGTGATCTTTGTTGATGGCACTCATTTGAAAGGCAGCTACAAGGGTAAGTTGCTAACTGTAGTGACGAAGAACGCCAATAGACAATTATTGCCTGTCGCTTATGCCTTGGTTGATGAAGAGTCTAACAAAAGTTGGGGATGGTTTTTAAATCTCTTTCAAGAGCATGTCGGATCGCAGCGGCAGGGTGATTTGTGTATCATTTCAGATCGTCACCAAGGCATAATTAATGCAGTGAACGAAATTGGGTGGCATCATAGGTATTGTTTGAGGCACGTTTGTAGCAATGTCAACTCGCACTTCAAGGACAAGAGAATCAAAAACTTGGCTTGGGTTATCGGTTCACATCCCAACAATCCAAGTATTCTTGGGCGGTGGATGTAGTCAGAGGTGAAGCAGAGGGGGTTTGACCGTATTTGAGAAACATTGGTTTGGATAAGTGGACTCTAAAGCACGACTCGGGACTTCGTCGTTGGGGTAACTTAACGACAAACGTTGCCGAATGCCAAAACAATACCCTTGGAAAGGCTCATATGCTACCTATTAGAGCTTTAATTGAGTCGACTTTTACTTGGACAAGAGACCATTTTGTCAAGCAATACCGGAAGGCCACCAATTGGAACCCACCACTAGCTCGCAAAATGTGGGAGGTTTTTCAGATGCGTGAAAGAGCCTCAACAAGCCATAGGGTGGAAGTGTATGATGAACGAACAGGAAATTACACGGTCAGAACAAACCAAAGAAATGCACAAGGCGAGTACACATACAATGTTGTCATGACGGAGAATAGGAAAAAATGCTCTTGTGGAGCTTGGCAGCATCAAAGGTTTGCATGTTCTCATGCCATTGCTGTTTGCGGATATAGACAGGAGAGAGCTGCTAATCTTCCTAGTAAGAGGTACACAACTAGGACGTGGATAAATCAGTATAATTTTGCACTTGCTCCCCTTCGAGACGTGCATTACTGGGCGGAGGTAGATTGGAAGATCCAAGGAGACCCGGAAAAACTGGTCACGCATAGGGGTAGGAGACGCACCAGACGGTACAGGAACGAGATGCATGAGCAGCAGGTCATAATATGAAAATGCACCAGCAGGTCTTCAACCTCAAGACAACAAGCTAGATGTGGCATTTGCAACGGATTGGGTCATAATAGGAAAACATGCCCTCAACTTTGAATATGGCAATAATCTTGTCGCTTATCTGTTTGCGTTTTTTTGTGTGTTGTTTTAATCCGTTTTTTCCTTAATTCCTAAGTGTTTTCATGTAACATGACAACTTTCAATATGAATTTTATGTTTGTTTTTTTTATTAGGTATGTTTGTCACTTTATATTAAAAAATATATATGGCGAAACAACTTAGTTTATTGAAAACAGAAACGATTACATAAAAACGATTATATAAAAAGGATTACATAAAAACGATTACATAAATAAGCCAAAATTATCCAAATCATAAAAACGGGAATCAGTGGAGTCGAATGAACTATCACCATCATTACGGTGAATGTATTCACCGGGCTCATAGGCAGGGGCTGCAGCTTCGGGGTCTTCTGTTGCGTATTCCTCTCCCGGGTCAGTCACGTAACCATCAGGCCGACTACCAACCGAGCGAAATTCAGCACTAAAGGTATACGCGTGCTGCATCGTGCTCCTTATTGAGGACTCGACAAAAGTAAGATGGTTAATGGTTAGTTGCAACCATTGGACCTTCTGCTGCAGGTAGGCCTCGTACCTCTTGTCTATTTTGGTCGGTTGGACCACTGTTGCCCGTTCTGCAATCTCAGCCTCATACTCCGACTTTCTCGCCTTCAAACGATCAATTAAAGCTGTCACCGCATTTTTACGCTCGCTATCATCACTCATGTGATTCCAAACGTTGTTTGATGCTCCAAACCGTGTGATATTTGGGAATGAATCACCACCAGAAGATGATTGACCTGCCATTTTTTTAGATATGTTTTTGGAAATTTTCGTTGCTGTATTTTTTTTTAATGCTCAGAATGAGCTATGTTCGTATATATATATATATATCAAAGTTTGTGTGAATTATAATAGATGCTCGACTGGTTTTTTTTTGTCTTTTACCTCGAACCCGGTATTGGAAAAACCGGGTTCGCAGTCATACATCACATCAACCACTCAATGCTCTGCACGTTTACTGTGTTCTGAAAAGGTACTGTACTCCGCCTGAAACCGGTATTTGAAAAACCGGCTTCAAAACACTTTTTGTGAAACCGGTAATGGAAAAACCGGGTTCGAGCCTAATATTTGAAACCGGTATTTCCATTACCGGTTTACCCGGTTGTACATTTTTTTTTCCCGAAAACTTGTTTGACAAAACACCCTTGAAAAACGACCGTTTCAAAAACCACATTCCACACTTTAAATAAATATATGAAAACTAATATTGGTCTAAATCAAGTTTTGGGTATCATTGTTGTTTATTGTGACGGCTTTAATTTATTTTTAAGAAAGTTGTTAGCTTCTTAGAGTTCGAATGAAGACTAAGATGCGGTTAATTGGTATAAATACGACCCAATATTGGTAAGAACAATTGCTTTTCGATGTTTAAGGTTGTTTGCTTGTATATAAGTCATGAAAAGAACAAATATATTATAACTGATAAAATAAAATAAAGAAGAAGAAGATGAAGAAGAAGAAGAAGAAGAAGAAGAAGAAGAAGAAGAAGAAGAAGAAGAAGAAGAAGATGAAGAAGAAGAAGAAGAAGAAGAAGAAGAGAAGAAGAAGAAGAAGAAGAAGAAGAAGAAGAAGAAGAAGAAGAAGAAGAAGAATAAGAAGAAGAAGAAGAAGAAGAAGAAGAAGAAGAAGAAGAAGAAGAAGAAGAAGAAGAAGAAGAAGAAGAAGAAGAAGAAGAAGAAGAAGAAGAAGAAGAAGAAGAAGAAGAAGAAGAAGAAGAAGAAGAAGAAGAAGAAGAAGAAGAAGAAGAAGAAGAAGAAGAAGAAGAAGAAGAAGAAGAAGAAGAAGAAGAAGAAGAAGAAGAAGAAGAAGAAGAAGAAGAAGAAGAAGAAGAAGAAGAAGAAGAAGAAGAAGAAGAAGAAGAAGAAGAAGAAGAAGAAGAAGAAGAAGAAGAAGAAGAAGAAGAAGAAGAAGAAGAAGAAGAAGAAGAAGAAGAAGAAGAAGAAGAAGAAGAAGAAGAAGAAGAAGAAGAAGAAGAAGAAGAAGAAGAAGAAGAAGAAGAAGAAGAAGAAGAAGAAGAAGAAGAAGAAGAAGAAGAAGAAGAAGAAGAAGAAGAAGAAGAAGAAGAAGAAGAAGAAGAAGAAGAAGAAGAAGAAGAAGAAGAAGAAGAAGAAGAAGAAGAAGAAGAAGAAGAAGAAGAAGAAGAAGAAGAAGAAGAAGAAGAAGAAGAAGAAGAAGAAGAAGAAGAAGAAGAAGAAGAAGAAGAAGAAGAAGAAGAAGAAGAAGAAGAAGAAGAAGAAGAAGAAGAAGAAGAAGAAGAAGAAGAAGAAGAAGAAGAAGAAGAAGAAGAAGAAGAAGAAGAAGAAGAAGAAGAAGAAGAAGAAGAAGAAGAAGAAGAAGAAGAAGAAGAAGAAGAAGAAGAAGAAGAAGAAGAAGAAGAAGAAGAAGAAGAAGAAGAAGAAGAAGAAGAAGAAGAAGAAGAAGAAGAAGAAGAAGAAGAAGAAGAAGAAGAAGAAGAAGAAGAAGAAGAAGAAGAAGAAGAAGAAGAAGAAGAAGAAGAAGAAGAAGAAGAAGAAGAAGAAGAAGAAGAAGAAGAAGAAGAAGAAGAAGAAGAAGAAGAAGAAGAAGAAGAAGAAGAAGAAGAAGAAGAAGAAGAAGAAGAAGAAGAAGAAGAAGAAGAAGAAGAAGAAGAAGAAGAAGAAGAAGAAGAAGAAGAAGAAGAAGAAGAAGAAGAAGAAGAAGAAGAAGAAGAAGAAGAAGAAGAAGAAGAAGAAGAAGAAAAGGTGAAGAAGAGGAAAAGATAAAGAAGAAAAGAAAACAAGAAGAAGAAGAAGAAGAAGAAGAAGAAGAAGAAGAAGATGGAGAAAAGAAGAAGAAGAAGAAGAAGAAGAAGAAAAGAAGAAGAAGAAGAAGAAGAAGAAGAGAAAGAATTGAAGATCGACTGCGCATATCTTACGTCATACAAGAAATACATTTAAGCCAACTGATCACCTCAATATCTTACAACTGATGCTAAGTTAATTAACTTTAGTTAACACTTGCTTTCATCGCAAAAGAACTAAGCCATGGTCAATTCTTAATGAGATTAGTTTATCTTTTAATTGGATTAGTAATAGATGTAAAAAATGTCCCTTCATTGACAAATCAATGCTCAAACTTGTTATGTTTGATACTTGTAAATTGTAATTGTTACGCTCTAGCTTGCATCTTGCTAGAATATATTTCTTTGAATATACTAAAGATCGTTAATTAAGTTGTTTATATTAAAAAAATAAAAAGCTTAATTTGACGATAGTAATAGAAATGGTAGCCTGGCCGGATATATGAAGTATGCTTATTTAGTAAGATAGTTTTATATCTATCCGATGGCATTGACGGATCCAGTGAGTAATTAGGGGGGTCCTATGCCCCTTCTCAACTTAGCCCAACAAGAATTAATCTTTACAATTTCTAACCCAATCATATCTTTATTAAATATTTTGACTGTATATGTTATTTTTATGTTTAAACTGAATGTTGTTTTTACTATAATATGGTAATATTTATGGATTTTGTGTAACTAAATGAAACAATATGCACGTATTTATATTTTGTAATTGTACTTTTTCCCATAATTCAATAAAAAGGCAGTAAGTAATATCTCATAATATGTGAATCTTTTGTTATAAGCGTTCTGTGTATATATATCCAAATAATTAAGTTTCATTTGAATCAAAGATATATCTATTATTAATTTACATGATAATCCTAGCTAACATGTAATGCAAAACTAAACCTAAATGGTCCCAACTTATATAGAATTGTTTTTTAACCAATTTTTATTATCGTCGTTATACTTAGTGCCACTCCTATTTAAATTTTCTGGATCCGCCACTGTCCGATGACTTATCCACTTTATTGACTTTGATATATATGTTTGATAGCTGATATATGAATAGTGTCATTATCTAATTTTAAGTTCGATGCACATAGATTTGTGCTCTTTTAAGAACAGAATCATTATTCATGAAGACCATAAATATTGTTGAGAAGTAGTCCAACATCCTCAATCTTAGCTCCTGTTAGCAAAGATGATTCAAGACAAATCACGCAATGCTTATATAAAAGGGCTAAAGTGTATCTTTTTCCTGAAGTAGAGGGGCTAAAGACGTGTGGGTGATAACTTCATAATACCCATTACTCTTTCACAACGGGTATATTTCTTCTTTTATATACATTTCAGGAGCACAACAGAGAAGCCTTCTTCCTTTCATCAAAAAATTCTTATATCATCAAAAAGCTGATCACAATGTAGATCTTTTTTACTTTTCATCTTTTTTGCTCACAATCTGATTGCTTATTATCATATTTGTGTCTTGTAGTTAAGCTTTATCAATTAATGGGTAGTTTATATGACTGGTTACTTAAATCTCCTTTGTTCTTGTTTCTTTCTGATAATCTTTCCATGGTATCAGAGCCAGGTTAGCTTACTTATCTCGATTCTTACTTGAATCCTTTCTATGGTTTTGAGTTTTTAGCGATTGATTATATATTACTTTACTATCTCAATTTGGGTATCTATCTCTATTCTCTAGGGTTTATATCCAACTGATTGATTAATACTTTTTCCTTATATTCTCAATCTGTACTCATTCTTTCGTAATAGGGATCGAGTATTGATTGATTGATTCTCCCTTATTATCTGCTGGTGGTTGAGGTTAAATCTTCATAACTTTTTTTCAGACCTTAACACTTAGAAGCAGTATATTGATCTCCTTCTGTATGATTATTAACTAAGGTTTTGTTGTTATCAAGTTTCATATTGTTATTTCCTTCATCTTGATTTGGGATTAAACTCTCTTTAGGTTTTTAATCTCTATCGATTGATTATTCATATGTTTATCATTAATATAGTCTCGATTTGGGCACTTCCTGTTAGGACTTGTATTGAATCGATTGATTCTCTTTTTATTCCTCTTTCTTAATCTGTACTCATTCCTTTACCTTTGGTTTTAAGTATTGATTGATCGATTTTTCTTTATTACCTCGTGAAGTAGGGTTCTTCCTTCTTATATAAGGATTGTAACCATGCCACTCGTAGTGGATATTTCTTGATTTATTGTTTGATCTGACCTTCTTAGATCTTGTTAATCGATAAACCTTGAATTCCCAAGCTCATAAAGCTAACCTTTTGCTTTCAAGTTGTTTATGCTTCTAAGCTGACCCAGCTTGTTTTTCTTGTCACCTTGACTGGAAGTTGTGGATTTATTGTAACTGTCGGGTTCATATTAGAGTTGTGTTCCTCTACTGAAAACAGTTTATTCTTGTACTGTGGCTGGTTTTGTGAAACTGTTGGTTTTGTTCGATTAGAGAGTATATCTTGCTGTTCATTTTGTCTCTGATTAGGGTGACTTCTTTGGTCTGGTTTGTTGTCGAATTATGTAATCCCAAGTGAAGGTCACAAGATCTTGGAGTTCTTCTTGCTATCTTGTTGCCACTCAGGTTCTTTTCATAAACAAGCCTTGTAACCCTTAAAAGGTCACGAGACCATATTGCCTGGATCACTTTCTATAGGGCACCCCCACTGTGAGTTCATCTAAACCTTCTTATCTTTTCACATTAGGCATATCTGGCTGGGTTAGGAGTACCAGCATTTGTTTGAGCGTGAGACAGGGAGAGATACAGGGAGAGTCACCTGTTTGCTTGTTTTAAGTGTTCCATTTAGGCATCTAGGTTTTACATTTGTGTTTTTCAGATCTGGTTTGTTTCTCGCTCTTGGTATTACTGTTTGTGTTTTTTGTTCTCGTCACTCATATTGCTTCTTCCGCTGCTTCTTTGGTCTTTTTTTAATTTTCATCTTCATTGCTTATTTGTTTGTCATTTGTGCCTTTTTTTGGTGGTTCTTCATCCGGTTGTTAATTACTATGTGCTTCAGTTATTCAGTCTGATTGAACTAATGTCTTTTCTTATTTGTTGAATATTCGTATGGATGTTTGTAGATGTTACGATTCATATTTTTTGGTCACATGGGTACTCTTGTTTTATTAATGACATGGTTTTCCTTATGATTGAGGTTGATATGCTCTTCTTTAATCTGTTGTCTATGTTTGTTCTTCACCTGGTATGTTTTTTCTTTCCAAAGATTATATGTTGGATATGCATGACCTCTTTAAGTTAATCATGGTATTGTTGATATGCAGTTTTTTTTAGTGTTTGGTTAGTTGTCAGTTACATGTTTTTGTGGATCTTATGATTGTTATTAGACATTGGTTGATCTCTGCATGATATATGGATTCTTGCGTTTGATAGCAGATTTTCTATGTCTTGAACTTGGTGGCATTGTCTTACATATCCTGGTGAATTATATGAATGTTACCCTGATGTTTTTTTTGTTTGTGAAATTTAAGATATGATATTTAACTAGAAGTTATTTCTTGAATCATGTGATTCCAATATGCTCTGTTAGAATTCTTTCTGTTTTCTTAAATTGTTCCTTGAGTCCATGTCTAATACACAATCTGAAAGAATCATGTGATTTATCTTCTCTGATTAGTTGTTGATTATTTGTATAACCTTTTTGTTATATGTGGATCTTAGACTGTTCACCCCTTTCACCAACTTGGTTCACTTTTTGTTTTTTCCTTTTACCACTTCACCTTTAAATTTTATACCTCATTATACCCCATAATATCCAACTATACCAAATCAAAACCAAACAAACAATATAAACAAAAGATATGAACACCAACAACCTTTAACCATCCACTTTCTTATAAACTTCTTTTGCTAACCTTTAACCCTTTTTTCTTTCCCCCTTCTTATCACCATTAACCTTTAACCTTTAAAATTTTACCTGCCCAGATAGTCTTATGATCCTTATGTGTTGTCTACTTCTTTTTTTTGTTGATTGATTGTTATTGGGCATTCTTAGCTTTATGGCTGACCTTTATCTGTTTGGGCATTCTTAGTCTTTATAACCCCCCCATATTATCTGTTTTAGGCATTCTTAACCTTTTACGGTAGCCTTTTTCTAGTTGGTTTGGTGGTAATGAGTTGTGTTGCTTTGGTGGCTATATTGAATTATTGTGGTTAGAATGATAGTTGTTTTGGGAAATTTACCCTGTATTGGTTGTTGAACCTTCATGTTCGGTTGTTGACCATGAGACTGTAGTCCAAATTGGTACAGACAATGATTGGGTTTTTTCTTCTTATTTGGGTGTGGATAGAAAGTTCACATTCAGTAAGGTAATTTTTTACTTATAAGAAAACCGTTGTTGATCATATTGAATTGATGTGGTATGAATGCTTGCTTTGAGAATATAATTATCTCAATTTTGTGTGTTAAGGTCATAAAAGTTTCCACTTAACTCAAATTAGTCTTTATGTTCTCTGCATTTGCTTGCTTTATTTTTGGAGTTGTAAAAGTTTTTGGTTAAGTTGGATTAGTCTTTATATTCCTCTCAATTCTGATTGTTTATTATATGTTTGATGTTGTGCCAGACATTTCTTTTATGATATTATGGATGTCTTTTATTCTTGATTGGAAGGTTTTTTGTTGGTGATGATGTTTATGACATATTCTTAGTTGTTCTCTTTTATTATTGACTTCAGTTTGGATGTTGGTAATCAAGGAATTTTTCTATATCTTCATCTGGTTTCTTTCCTTGTGTGTCTCTTCAATCTTCTTCTTGTTTCTCATTTGACCTTCAATCTTGTGTTGTGAACTATTGATTATCTTTATGTTTGATGGTATCTTACCACAAGATTGAGGGGGTGGATATATGTGTATGAGAATTTTTTGAATCTTAAAACTTGTTTTATCTTGATCAAATCTTAAAGTTTGGTTTTGAAAATTTGAAATCTTATAACCTATCTAAAAAAAAAAACCCTTTTTTTGTTCAAATCTCTTACTGTTGGAAAGAGTATCCTAAACTTAAAACATTTATAAAAAAAAATTTTATTAATAAATTAAAAAAAAAAACTAAAACAAAATATTATTTTTGGTCTTGAGCTATAACAATGTTAGGTCGGTCTAAAATGGTTTTTTGGTCTAAAATCTTTTGGGTCAAATCTTTGGTTGCAATTTTTTTTGTCTTGATCCTTTTTTGTTGATCGTAGATTTTGAACTATGCTGAATTGTGGACAGCTTGATATGGTCGAATGCATAGCTGCCGAAATAGTTGTTGATGCTGGTAGTTTCTTTGTGTTGGTGGTTACTAGTATGGCTATAATTGGAAGTGCAGTCATGTATGCCACATTCTATTTCTGGTTGGGAGTGAACATGTGAGCCTCAATGAAAGTTGATCCAACTGAACTCTAGGATAAAGAGCTCTGTTAAGGGCTGTAATACAAGAAGATTCCTCAACATTGTTCCTCTAGTTCATGTTGAGATTCAAAGTTCAAGATAGTAGTGGTAAAAGGAAATGAAGTATCAATTGCCCGGTTTATGTTGTGTAAAAGGTTCATGGTCTGAATCACCTTGGAAATAGGCGAAAAAGTCTTTCAAAGAGAGTTGTCCCTTGGTTGCTACTGCCTCAGCACTTGTTGACCATCAGCAACTCTCCAGCCCGTTCGTACTAGTTGGTATATCAGCACTCTTGTATCAGCCAACCTTTTAAAGGTATTGGGAACTTCTCGAGATCTCAGAATCAATCTTGGTCCTGTTTTGCTTATCTTCTCACCTTGTGTAAATATAGTATCCTAATCTCATCTTTGCAATTAAAGGTTATCCGATTCCCTAAAAGAGTCATTGTTATCTATTTTTAGCCCATGTTAGTGCGCCTGGGGTGAAAGACCTTCGGCGTGACTATCATTCTGGCTGCCCACACTTAGTGCACTTGATGAGAAAGACCTTCGGTGTGACTAAGCGTTCCGGCCTTTTGTAAATCTTTTATTTCTGTCACGGCCTTCTTATTTATGTCCTTGTTTTACCCATTATGGGTCTGGGATTGTTAATGGGACATTCTTTGTTTGGTGAGAACATTTTATGGTCAATTCTTTATCTTGATGTACCTGCCGCTAAGATTGTGGGGGGGTGTTGAGAAGTAGTCTAACATCCTCAATCTTAGCTCCTGTTAGCAAAGATGATTCAAGACAAATCACGCAATGCTTATATAAAAGGGCTAAAGTGTATCTTTTTCCTGAAGTAGAGGGGCTAAAGACGTGTGGGTGATAACTTCATAATACCCATTACTCTTTCACAACGGGTATATTTCTTCTTTTATATACATTTCAGG
The DNA here is from genome assembly GCA_034093135.1 of Erigeron breviscapus. NCBI lineage: Eukaryota > Viridiplantae > Streptophyta > Magnoliopsida > Asterales > Asteraceae > Erigeron > Erigeron breviscapus. The sequence goes on from CM067171.1 coordinate 117,795,197, forward strand.
AGCACAACAGAGAAGCCTTCTTCCTTTCATCAAAAAATTCTTATATCATTGCTTATTATCAGATTTGTGTCTTGTAATTAAGCTTTATCAATTAATGGGTAGTTTATATGACTGGTTACTTAAATCTCCTTTGTTTCTGTTTCTTTCTGATAATCTTTTCAATCACTACAAATGGAAATGAGATACCCACTCCCATTTGAAATCGTGTTTTCGCATTTTTGTACAAAGTAAAAAAAAATTGAGAGCCAAAATGAAATAAAAGTGAGGATTAAAAGCAGAGGCAGTCAAGTCAGATATGGGCATGTACAAAGTTGCGCTCACAATTAAGTTTTACCGTACATGTAAATTGTAATATTGTATTATAGCCCATTAGCCCAGTCAATCCATATAACATATGGATATTAAAATTTCATTATTTTACATATCAAGATTGTATTCGCCACAAGATAATCAAAGAATGCAAGAATTTCACATTATAACTTATTATTACAATACTCATGATTTTATTGACATATTGTGTGTGGACTTTTTAAAGATTTTGAAGGAAAAACAAAAAGAAAACAATGTATTTTGGAGTAGAATAATATGTCGTTAAAAAAAAGAAAAACTATGTAGTGTCAAATACCTTGTAGGCCTTACTTTTTAGCTATGTGGACCATTCAAATCTACCAATGGTGACGCCGAAAATTAAATACTCTAGGCTAGCCCTGCCGAGAAAAAATGTCCCGAATTCAAATAAATAAACAAATTTTTATATAAATGATAACTAACATTATAACAAAACATAATATTAAAAATACAAACCATAATAGTTACTAGCTAGTTAACGGATCATTCGTGAAGTTTTATTAGCATTATTCATTATAAATTGGTTGATTAGATCTTTGCATTTTATATTCTGTAGATTCCTTTCTCAACATATAAAAAATTTTCAAAAATTTATGCCCCTTTAAAATTATATCTCGGCTGGTAATCAGGTTTGCCCCCATGTAGGCGTACCCTGTAATCCACTAAGATATCCATGATTGAAAGTAAAAGAAAAAATATGTTTAGAGTTCAAAATAAATTGTTGCTAGTTTGAGGTGTTACTTCATATAGCAAGTAGCTTATGGTTTACAAAATCATGTCTTCCATAGACCATAAGCTACTAATAGATTCGATAACTCTAAACAAAACTTGTAAGCTTAACCTAATGGTTACCTTGAGATCGAGCTCGCATAAATTCTATTAGCGGCCACCAAACATACCCTACATAATTAAGGAGCGCAAGATTGTTTCGAAAGAGACCCGACCAATGCATATATATAGATCATATTTGATTTGATATACAAAAGATTACTATTAGAGCAAGTAAATTAAGTGTACAGGCAGATACAACTTGTCACTTGATAATTATGGTAAATATGTCAACTTAAAAGTGATAATTAGAAATTAAGCAATAGCAAATAATCAAAGTATAATGATAAGCATCAAGACTATCAAACTTAATTAAGAGGCGTATTCTGTTCGTCGGCCCCATTGACATAAGCATGTCACTATTTTTTATTAATTTCTTCTTATTATGGAAGTGAAACAACCGGTATATAGAGCTGTCTTATCTTCTATATTTCCCCTCCATTATAAATTAGAACGGATCATATACATGTTCGCCAGCATATATAAGGCTTGGTCGATTTGTGAGGTTCGGACCCTCTAAGGAGCAAGGATGTAATGCCAAAAATCACATTTTGAACATTTTGACAAGAATTTCCAGCCAATAAAAAGTCGACATGTGACACTAAATATATAAAAAGTCGACATGTGACACTAAATATAGGAACAAAAAATTTCCTTTTTTTTTTAACAAATTCATGGGGTGGTGTCAATTCTTATCAATCTTTGCCAATAAAAAGACAAATATACAATAAAACAATAAAAAAAAAGGTAACTTCGGTCATGTGCGCATCGGCTCTCTGGTGTCAATTTTTTTTTTTGAAAGGTGAATTTCGCCGAAAACTTCGTGTCGCGATATGACAGCGAGAGATCTAGCATACGTTGTCTTAACCGGATCCGCGCTAGAGAGCTCCCTCGAAGTAGAAATGCATATTTCAAATACCTGATGGGGGGAAAACCCCCTACTAATCCGCCCAAAGGCACGACGATTAATAGGAGTAAACCATGCCCCTTCAGACTTGAACCTGAGTAAACCCAAGCCAAGCCCTCATAAAAGGACTTCCTTATGTCCTCCCCAAGGCTTGAACTCAAGACCTCATGAATGGGGGATGGTCTTTCAACCATTGAGCTAATGCTCAAGGACAATTTTTACCTTGCCAAATTTTGCCATAAAGTAGGGGCTGGGCAAGAAACCAATGTGCCAATTTTTGCTAATAAATGGAACCGATAGAAATGTACCAATTACACCTTTGGTCCTAATTAAAGATCTTGTGAATAAGAAAATATCCTTCATTTATTTTTATGCTTACTTGTCACAACCTCTGATTAGGTATTTTATATATTTTTTTTAAAGGTGTGGATCATTTGCTCACAACAGAGAATCTAGCTTACGTTGTCTTAACCGGGTCCGCGCTAGAGAGCCCCCTCACCCTCAATACCTAGTAGGAGGAGAAACTCCCAACTAACCGCCCGAAGACACGATATTTAATTAGGATAAAACCCTGCCCCTTTTACAGGACTCAAACCTGTTTCACTGGAGGACTTTATTGTGAAATTCCCTCAAATGTCCTTCCCAAGTCTCGAACCCGAGACCTCCAGCATATAAAGCTGGTGCTCAACCACTTACATACAATATATATTCGTGTATACTTTTGTCCATTTTAGTGCACCAAACATAAAATAAAATGGTGTTATAATATTCGGATTAGGTGTTTTATCTTGATTAATTTGTTGAGTATGACTTCATAAGTAGATGCTGACAGCTGACTTATTTTTTTTGTATAACTGCGTGTTGACGACCCAATCAGTTATTCTGAAGTGCTGCTAGTTTCTTTTGGAGGTCCAGATAGTTCATTACATGAAATTTCATGTATTGAAAGCTTCCTCTTTTTTTAATGTAATATTAGTCACTTTGGTTGATTGTGCGTCATATTCTACTTTACACCTTGTAACTGGATGAGGCATTTTCATTGTCCGGAATCATGAAAACAATATTGTAAATGGTGTATTTCTCTTGGTAATAAAAGTAGTTAACAATAACAGTACACTATTTGATTAAGGGAAATATGTATATACACTATCATATGTAACAATAATAAAAAAATCTCTTTCCAAAAACAGTACACTTTTTTTTTATATTAATTTGTGTTTTTTACAGTTTGTCGTTTTGTCGATTTCAAACTTTTTAATATTTGAAATTGGTTAAAGGTTACTTGAATCAGTTGGGCTGTGCCTATACTGACTAGTAGACTTCTGCATATTAAAATGGTGGTCTAACCAACGTTAACATGACCACTTAATTGGGCTATACTCATTCATGTTCTAATGGGCTGTAATTGCTGTCACTCCTGCGCCAACCATAACTTTATCTTTAGTTAGTAGTGTTACTAGTTCACTACCAAACTTCTATTTATACTTCTATGTTTCTATACTATACGTATATTTAGATTAGATTGTAGAATACATCGAACACATAAATTTTATTTCAACCAAATAAAAAACATATAATTAAAAAAAACTATAAGGTGGAATGATGATAAATAAAATGCAAAGAATCCAATGAAATGAATACTGAAAATGGAGAAGGAAATAATGTTTGTAGCAATTATAAGGTTGTCAGAGGCCCTGAAGAACTTCTTTGTATACAACATTTGTCGTATGGTTTGTTGGATGACCTTGTTGATCACAAATAAGCACCTTCAGACCTTGTCCACTCTTGACCCTCGACAATGCAACGTAAAGTTGTCCATGCGTGAATACCGGCTTGGGTAGATAGAGGCCAACCCTCCCCAACGATTGTCCCTGACTTTTGTTAATAGTCATCGCAAAACAAACGGAAAGTGGGAATTGTCGTCGCTGAAATTGAAAAGGCATTTTCTTATCGGAACTTGTCAATTTCATACGGGGGATATATGTGATATGACCAACATGACTTCCAGAAATAACAATTGCCTCAATAACATGTTCACAGAGACGTTTTACCTGCAATCGAGTACCATTGCAAAGACCTTGTTGCTGATCAACATTTCTAAGCAACATGACAGGAGCACCTTCCCTCAGAGTTAGATTATGATTCGGAAGACCAGAAATCTTTATTCGGTTTAGAAAGTCTGGAGAATATAATTCTGGGCTCATATTTGGATTTAAATCAGCTTGACAAATAGTATCAGAACTTAGGTAAACCCTCTCGTTACCAGGAAGAGTATTCAACATTCTATCATTAATGAGGTTCACAGTTTCATGTGTCGGTGCAAGTATTGCTCTGTCTTCAAAGTAGTTCTTCTCATACAGTCGAGCAATGTAATCTGGATAGACATAGTTGATAATGTCGCTTACCGGGTCTTGCTCAGATTCAATAAGAAGGTCTTCTGGTATGGGTATGTCAGCCTCGCCATCATTAGGTTCGCAAAGTTCACCATTTCCAACTTTAAGAATCCACTCAGCAAACTCTTTGATCTCTTCTTGTTGATTTCGGTTTGAACATTGTTGTAGCCGCATGTTAACAGTAAGTTTCAGATTTGTACAATACTGCCATATATATGAAGATATGAGTGATGCATTTACAATCTCACTCCTAGAACCACCTGGTACAACAGGGAGAATTTGACGAAAATCACCACCGAAAACAATCACCTTTCCACCAAATGGCAGATTGTTTTTAAGTACGTCTCTAAACGTTCTATCAAGAGCCTCAAAAGAGTGCCTATGGATCATAGGAGCTTTGTCCCAAATAATTAGGCTGGTTTGCATAACTAACTCAGCCAACCAACTACCTGGTAATATGTGACAAACAGAGTCTTCGTTGACATTAATGGGAATCGCAAACCTTGAATGAGCGGTTCTCCCACCATTGAGCAAGAGAGAAGCAATACCACTTGAAGCAACATTAAGGACGATTTTTCCTTTAGATCTTAATGCGGCTGATAACGTTTTCCAAACAAAGGTTTTGCCGGTTCCTCCATATCCATATAGAAAAAATACACCACCTTGTTTTGCATGGACAACATTTAAGATTGTATCATAAACTTATTTCTGTTCAGTCGTTAAAGACTTACAAAGGCGATCATGCTCAGCCGTCATCACAGACCTACGATAAGACAATTCGTCTTGGATAAGTCGGTTCGTGGAACCATCAAACAACTCATTGTCAGTGGGCAAAGGCATGTGTTCAAAGTTTTTGAGTGACGTCCCATTGCTTTGTAATATATTTTCAATCTCCTTGAGAGCCATGTCCAGCAACTGATCAGTATCAAGCACCATATCTACTACATATTTAAAATAAGAGTATCAATTAATAAAGAACAATTTAACCAAACACTTACAGTTAAATAAGTTGCTGTAGATAAATTACAAAATATATAATAGAAAAATGCGACTATATAAAAAAAAATAAAAAAACCGACACTTTTGCTGATGGAGTAGTTGGTTATGGGAAAAAAGTTTTTCCTGATCATATATAAACCTGTAATTTAATCTTGATTTTAGAGCACCTTATGTAGATATTAAAAAAAGTAACATAATGACTAAATTTGTACATGTAAAAATAAAAAATTGACAATAGTTTTGCTAAATGAGGTATAAGATGATACCTGGCCAATTATGGATGAAACGTGCTTTGTGAAGAATTCCATCTATAAGAAGTTCTTTAGTCTCATTCCATACAGTATGAGGTTGTGTGAGATTATCGGTGATGATCATGGTGGCAAACAAAGTTCTAAGATAACCTCCTGAAGCATAACGGATGATTACATATAAAAATAAATAAAAATGAGATTGAGAGGTACTCTGAATCTTCAAGCCTTAGTACTCGTCTTTTGTTGCTTTTGTTATTTGCAAATCCTGGAACAATACCCCCAACATGGACAACCAAACCAATAATATCTGCAAATATTGGATAAGTAGTTATAAATTGGCACATTTAAAGAATGAAAAGGTATAAAATAATTTGGTTAGCGTACCAATAATTTGATTGGGCTTAAGCTTATTCTCAATAATCTCACTGAAAGGAATAAAGTTAAAATGATGTTCAGGTCCAACAAAATTATCGATGACTTTGATTTTCGTCTCCGGTTGGAAGTTAACTTTGAAAGCATGTGGAGAGTAGCGAAAAGTTTCAGTGCTTTTTCCAACTTGGAATGTTGACAACATAATCGGCAAACCATCGGTCAAGATGTTTCGGAAAAGCTCTATCCATTCTTCCTTAGACTAAGCCTTGTATGGTGTCTCCCTACATTGAATATAGATGATAGATAAAGTAAATACAGGAAACCAAAAAATGAAGGCATGTATCAACCAATCTGCAGTTTAAGTGACATAAAACTGGCATAATTTATTTACTAAAATACTAATTGCATAAAGTACAAATAAGATAAAGTAATTAAAAACTCCAGTAATAAATTGAATGAAAATTGTGAAAAATAGGCAAAACCGATAATATTAATAAAACTGTAAAAAATCCATTACTTGTAGTAAATAGTGAAACTGATTTAAAAATGGAGAATAATAATTTTTGACATACCAGTTCGTCGACAAAAACCATCTCGAATGATTTATTATGAGATGGGTTAAAAAACTGCTTAGTAAGCCATGCATGAACGACACCAACACGCAAATGATGGTTAGAATGAGCAGGGTTGATGTCTGCAACATGCACCAACGTAGTTTCCTTTGGAGCTTGTTGGTGCATGTTTCTCGGTGACAAAAGCATTCTAGATGTGTTACATATATTTATATATATTCAAGTCTTGTAATTTATCTTGTAATTACCGTTTGTCAATAATATTACCTTGGCATAAATTGTTGATCATATTGGGATCCATTTATGTTTATATGTGTGTTTATTATTTGTGTTTTACAGGTTCTAGACATTACATGTAAAGAGTCATTAAGTTAATATTGTTTCTGCGTTTAACAACAGTTGAAATATTAACTTAATGTACTTCCAGATGGAAGTTAAGTTAATTGTGTTTCTGCGTATTAACAGCAGGAGAAACATTAACTTAATCAATACTTCCAATAGGTAATATAGACAATGTTGTTTCTGCGTATTCACAGCAGTAGAAACATTGTCGTAGCTGATGTTGGTTCTGCGTATATTTACAGCAGTATAAACATTGGCTGAGTTAATGTTGGTTCGCGTCTTGACAGCAGTTGAAACATTAACTCAAATATTCCTAAGTGTTATTTGAGGGTTCTTGGGAACGAGCAAAATAGTTGCTTGTGGAAAGAACACTCAAATGGTCATTTGAGAGTTTCTGAGGAACAAGCAAAAGTTTGTTTGTTCATAAGAACTCTCAAATGGTTTGAGAGTTTCTGTGGAAACAAGCAAAAGCATGCTTGTCCATAAGAACTCTCAAACAGTTTGTGTGTTCTGGGAAACACACAAACAGGCCAAAACCCTCATGGGCCTGACATGAGAACACTCAAACCCATTGGATTTGAGAGTTCTTGTCACTTGCCTATAAATAGAGGTGTGTGTTTTGTGTGTTCTCAACAAGAGTGTAGAGAGAGAAACGAGCAAAACCTAGAGAGAGAAACCCAAGAACACGCACGGGTAGATCTTGTGGGTGGTACTCGACTCACGCACGAACCGCAAACACACACCCGGTTTGGACGGCTCGTAGACTTAGATTACCACGTTGGTTGGTAAAGTTTGTCGGAGAGCCGTTTCACTATAGTAACCAAACACGAGTGTTTATATTCACGCAAAAGATATATATATATATATATATATATATATATATCAAAAAGGTAGATATAGAAACCGTGGGTTATCTCGAGGAATTCCGCACCTCGACATATCCTTAAGTCAATCTAGGTTCGGTAAGATCCGGGGGACTTACAGAGCTGATGGAAATTATTTTCAACAATATTAGTTTAAATGTAAAACAAAATAAATAAAACGATGTTTTTAAACTTGTCATAGTAGATATATCAAATATCATACCTTGGGAAGATATGGATTCCATGATAATACTGCATTCATGAACAACACAACAACATCAGAGCAAAATTATGAGAAAGAATAATGAAAATATAGTGAAAAAGTATTAACATTGAGAGAGAAATTACGTCACAGAAAAGTTTTGGGTGCAGAAAGTTGTGGTGATAAGGATTATACAGAGATAGAGATTTATATAGATGTGTTGTTATCTTTTAGGTCAAGTAAAAATCAAAAAAAAATCTTGTAGAAAATTAAGGAGATATATCAGGTTTACAGAATGTTTTAGAAGATTTTGTTATATATTTTAGGAGATTTAATTTCCTTAATATGATTATAGTGTAAAAAAAATAGGAGTCTCTATACTCTCATTTAGATAAGAATTGGTATATTAAAAATATAGGAATAGGAATCACGTATATAAGGATATATATTTTGCTCAGCAATAATAATAACATCAACATTATTGAAACTGTAGCCGCATCAACATTTAAAAGTTTATATGGTCAGATACCTATCATCAAACTGAAAGTTTGCTGTTACATCCAAAGTATATATATTTGATACATTTATATATAGTTTGCCTTTATACTCAAATGAAACCCATACATACATATACTATTCAATGTATACCAATGTGTCACTACAATATATAGTAAGCTGAAATCTAAATGATTACTTAACAACTGGATTGCATAACAGGTTAATGC
>CM067171.1:117804998-117861708 GCA_034093135.1 Erigeron breviscapus
CTGGTTTAATAATTTCAGTGACAACTTCAGGAGCATCAGTGGTAGCTCCTGGTGTCCTGGAAACCAGAACCGGTACATATGGCCCTCTGGTCAGAATGGTCATTAGGTAAGGTTCAACTCCTACGATGTGTAGGAGCATTCTCTCCTTCCAAGATCCAAAATCATGGGTTTCGAATCTTGGTGGGATGGAGACATACCCAAAGTCTCTGGTATTAACCAGAGTAGGAACCGAAGCCATGTAAAAAGATAAGTTTAAAGAAAAGAAAAGAAAAGATTTTAGATGCAGAAAATTAAAAGTACAGAAAGAAAGATAATCTTGCAAACACTTTTCAGATCAGTTTCAGTGTATCGAAACACTGCTCTGATACCAACTGAAAGTCTCAAGTTTGCAACGATTATGTAATTAACAACTAATGTAAATTACTCTAAGAACATAAGACAAGAAAGTAAAGAAGTTTAATCATAAGTAACATTGATTAAATGATGAATACATGGTCGGTTTACAATGAAAGAAAAGAGAAAATATTGTTAAGTTTTTGACACACTAAAAACTTAACAATTATACAATGAGAGAAAAACACACTAAGTGTAAATATATGGCACAAACCAACTGTGTTGCGGCTAGGTCAAGTGATGCCTTTAATAGGAGAGAAAAGACATCACATGACAACCCAATAGATGTTGACACATGAAGGTTGTCAAACATCTATTGGTGTGTAAAACTGGTCTGCAGGAAACTCTTTTTCCATCTTGTTTCTTTTCCAAAACGGGTATGAAAGAGAAACACCTTAGTACCATTTTGGTACAAGGTCACATGTCTTCATTCTGCTTGATCAACACGTGTCATTGGGGACCAGCCTTCTTATCTTCATTTTCCCGCTCATATTTGACTTACAAAACATGACGGTGAGTCATTGAACTTATCCTTTAACTCGAAGATAATTGATAATCGCTGACAGCTCGCTGACGAAGTCACTCGCTGAGTCTTTCAGCGAATCCATGACTCAATATATTCATCTATTGTTTGGTAATTGGTAGTAACATATGTAGTTTAAATACAAATCGGAAATAAATCTAGAAACATGTTGTCAATTCATGAAATTTATTTTTATTTAAAAGTTTTATGATCACTATCTCATTGATTTTGTATAGTAGGTAGTTAAGGTATGAGCCAAAATTAACACGACATCAACATCACAAAGTAGTAATGCTCATTCGTGTTGTTGAAATGACCTAGATTTGAGTCCTACTCACATTACAAGAGAGGTTTAGGGGTCTTTCCGGTTCTGGCTCGATGTAAATTGGGGCACTCACGGGTCCTTCGCTCTAAGGTTCAAACTCAAGAGAGTAGTTAGATCCAGAATAATCGGTCTTGATATGATAGTGAGCCGTTAAAAAAAATATCAACATACAGGATTTGACCACATGGATTCAGACATATGACTATATGAGAGCAAGAAACAAGCTCTATAATATAATATTACAATCTGTCAATTTTGGTCAAGAGAAAACATAGCTTGAACTCACTTATTTGAAATTACAATTGACATATGACACAAAACAATTTTATTGATAAAAAGATAGATTTAAAAGAATCAAAGAATTACTTTCAATCATCATCAATCAATAAAAGAAGAACCATAACTAAATATAAATTTATTTTTGTTCCTCTTTGATGACCCCTCCAATATTTACGGTCTTAACTTTAAAACGCTCAAGTTTCTGGCTCATCTCTTCATCAAAACTTGCACCTCTATCCGCAACTACGAAATCTTGATCATTCTGGGCTGCCATCTTCATGGTTACTTTTGTCGTAATATTCCTCAAAAAGTCCTTAGCTCGAGACTCTCCAATCGCTTCTCTTGCAAGCCCTCCTAATGAAATTTCGATATCCCCTCTAGAAATAATTTTCTTGAACAATTCCTTCCCTTTGATATCAATTTCCTCTAAACATTCCTTAAAAGCACCAATTATGTGATCGTGTAATTCATTTGAATACATGTCATCTTGCATTGTATACGAGGAAGTTGTATCATAACCGGAATTGGGTATCGAAGGCTGAGGGAAATATTGCATCGATTCTGTCTTACAACCAAGATCATTTATCGCCATTCTAAGACTTTGAAACAAGTTAATTTTCTGAAAAAGCATGCAAGAAGTTTTTTTGTTAGTTAGTTTGTAATGGTGGACTTTGTAATGAAAATTGATAATATTTATATCTAAATTTTGGTGAGCCGAGCAAGTTTGATTAAGCAACATTCCATGGGTTGACTAATCAAAGTTCTATCCTTTTTAGACCATTATTACACTTTTCGTTATTGAACAAGTCTCCTATTACTTGTGGAATTTTTTTTTCAAAAATAAAATCCTAGACTTGCACGCCAAGACTTAACACACGTTTGACTTGTTTGATTCGTGCACTTAGTGGGAAATTTTGTTTGTTAAAAAAGAATAGGATTGTGTATAAAAAAAATAGACATACATATTATTCTTCTTGAAAATATCAATTCTAGAACAATTTTATAGAAAAATACTTGAAAATGAAAGATATTAAAAATACGCATCATAATATGATATACTCCGTATATAGCCCAAGAGCAAATAGAGTACATTTTAAATTTAATATTTTAAGTTACCAATATAGTTGTACTTGTATAGTTGCAGAAAATTCATAGGACAGAAAGGGATTTGGGTCACTCCAAAAAATTGGGTTTTAAATTTCATCTAACAATTATCTATTTTTTGAAGTTAAAAATAACATATGGCTAAGTTTTATAGATATACAAATACATTTTAGGCCAAAGTTTTTTTGACCCAAATATCTAACATTAATCCACACATTTAATGATTTTAAGTATAAGTAACTCCCAATGCCGTCTTTTACGGGTTTTGGGTCATAAATACCGTCTTCGACAGTGTATGGGGGACAGTGCCGTCTCTGAGGAATTATGGACCTCGGTCGAGGGGGGAAAAAAGGCCCGGATGACAAGTGCAACAATTATAATTATATAAACTAAGATATACAAATGACGATAACTGTTATATCAATAAACTTAGCAAAAGTTACTGTTCAAAAAATTAAGAAAACAATACATAATCATACTATTGAAATAACATTCGTTTTTTTAGAACAAATTGGTAATAGCTAGCCGATGATTCGTGTAGTTCTCCTAGCATTCTTCATAGCAAATTGGTTATCAACTCTTCATAGTCTATAATCATACAATTGATCGTAGATTCGCAGGCTTTAGCAGACAGCATACAGCAGTGCGGGTTTAGTTTTTTTAAGAGGTATAACATTATTTTTTTATCCATAAAAGATTGTAAGTGGGCTTTTTTTGGGTTAAGTACCATGGTATAATTTTTGGATAATTGTTAAGATTTGTAATGGGCTTAGTTAAGAACATATATATTTTTTATATATATACATAAAAAAATAAAAAAATCGGGCCCCCTAAAAAATCGGACCTCGGCCGGTCGGCCACCTCGTCCCATGTCTAAGCCGTCCTTGATGGGGGAGGTTGAAATGTAGACAGCCTTACCCTTACCAAAGGTAGAGAGACTGCTTCCAGTATCTACCAAAGATAGAGAAGGACCTCCAACCTTGCTGGACATGAGGATCGAACCCATGACCTTTGTCTTCAAAGGTAAGGACTCCAACCACTGATTCAACCCAGTTGGTTTATCTTTAAGTATACTTTTACCCAAATACCTAACTTTAATCCCTACATTATAGTCAAACCATTACCCATGAATGTCTTCGTTTTCCTTTGGAACTTGTATAGCGTTTTGGAACCTGTATGGCGTTGTAAATAAAACATCAAGAAGTGAAAATCGATGGTTTGGTCTTTGTTTAATGGTGTTTTCTTATGTCTCAATTTATTAGTTATTGACATAAATTTTTTTTAAACCTTTTTGCAACTTTTACTGTTAAAGTTCCAAGATGAATATAGTTTTTGTATATTGTTGTAGTTCTACATTTGATTAGTACTTTAGATCACTAGCATCTTGTTAGTCGATCATTTTTAAAATAATAATTTTTATGCCATTCAAAAAAATATATAAGAAAACCTTACCCATGAAACATAATATTATACACACTCAATTATATTATTCCATCTTTAAATATTTATCAATATTCACTATCACAATTTGTATACACATGCATATGTAACAATCCAAAGCTTGCTGTTGGCCAAATCGGTCGCGGGTCATTATCACCCATTTTCTGTATGTACTAACTGAATTTATACTCGAGAAACCATCCAAACACCGTGCATTATACGGATTTGTTTACAGTCTCAATAAAAACTATTAAACGAAATATGCTAATGATCTATGTGTGAACTACCATTTTGGTTTTTCGCATGGTATGTCTAGGCGTATTGAGTTTTGCCCATCGGGCTACATAGTGGTCCTGCCTTCGTAGTTTGTGTACGTGGTCGAAGTCATTTTAAGTACTTGCGTACAACAACCCACATGTTCCATAGGTCGATCGAAGTCCCTGTATTTTCTTTAACGATTCATTTAGAAATACATTCCATTATATATTTTGTAAGATGAGAATGTCGTATTATATTGGACTCATGATATCAAAATGTAACTCTACACGAAGGTCTATAATATTTATCGTGTTTATTATGTATGTATTTAACTTTTAAACATTCAATATTTTTATGTATCCGGGTATATGTATCATTCATATACAATGTTACGTCAAGTGTCAGGTTTTCAGTTTGAAAACAATAAACACGATTATAGTTAAATACATACTATAAAAAAATTCATGATATTGATTTTGTATAGGTCGATCCGTTCGGAGACTCTGTGTTTGTGCACCGAATCGGGATTAAAGCAATGTGGAATGATGGGTGTTTATGATTGTTTATTGGCGGTTCCCAAAAGGTAGAGTTAATCTCTTTACGCCAATTGAGGTTTTTTATGTGATCTATGTGCGATCGTCAATTTGGTTGAATACCCTTTTTAGGGTTGTTGAGTCAAGGATTCGCTGACCAGACTTGGTCGCTGACGTGGGTCGTCAGCGAGTTATCAGCGAGTCATTGACTCTCGTCAGCGGGTGGTTTGCTTTCCAAATTGTTGGTCAAGGCGGGAAGATTTCAAACCAAAAGAAGACAAGAGTCATATGGTGGTTCTTCCAACTGTATTTTACCCTAAAAGGAAAAGATGCAGGTGGACCAAAACACAAGAGTTTCTCTCTCACACCCGTTTTGGTAAAGAAGACAAAGGCTCCTGGATCCAAGTACTTAGAGCCAATGGAACGTCGACAACCACCATCACATCACTATCATTGTAAGGCTGTGTTGCCCTAATTCCTTTCTATATAAAGCAACACAGCCGCACCATTTACACAGCGTGTTTGTCACCACAAAGTGTGTGTCACTTTATTTGTAATTGCTTAAGTTTCTTTCTTCCTTTCTAGGCTTAGCAATTATCTAGTTCATTTGTATTCTTGTAAGACAAGTTGTAATATCGACCATGTATTCATCGTTTAATCAATGATACATATGATTAGACTTGCATAGTTTTCTTACAATTGAACTTGTTCTTGTTTATATTCTTTACTTTCTGTTATTTCTTTCTTGTCTAGATTAATCATATTATAAGTGTGCAAATCAAGGACTGTCAATTGGTATCAGAGCCATCGTTTCTAAATCATTGAAACAAGATCCGTTTACATACTTTTTTCTTTCTTTCAAAAAAAAAATTCTCTTTTCTTTTTCTTTTTTAATCCCTTTTAAACAAGAACATGACTGCTGTTCCCACCCTTGTTAACACACGTGACTTCGGTTACGTATCAGTCCCTCCAAGATTCGAGCCCGATGACTTTGGGTCTTGGAAGGAAAGAATGTTACTACATATAGTGGGTGTGGAACCCTATCTTATGTCTATTCTGACCGTCGGTCCTTATATCCCCACTCTGGTTCAAAGAACACCAGGAGCAACTGTTGATGCTCCTGAGATTGTCATTGACATCGTCAAACCAGAGGTTCAATGGACTGACGATGAAAGGAGACTTGTTAATCTTGATGCAAGGCTCAAAAACATGATTGTCAGCACTCTTCCCACTGACCTCATGAAAGTGGTCATTAGATATCCCTCTTCAAAGGAAGTTTGGGATAGATTGGTTAGCATGCATGAAGGCTCTGCTGCTACCATTGCCACTAAAAAGATAGACTTAAAAAGAGCCTATGAAAATTTCTTTTCCCTCCCCAACGAAGGTCTAAACGGTTCATATACCCGATTTAAAGGGTTGCTGAACGACATGACCACTGTTGGTATCTCTCATGATGATTTTGAGGTATGCCACAAATTTCTTGATAGTTTACCTATCAAGTGGCAAGGTCTGAGACAAATCCTCAGAACCACTGAGCGACTCAATGGCCTTAACCTTGAGTCTCTCTTTGGCATGCTCTAGTTCGAAGAAAGAGCTCTTGCTCAAAATCTTAGAGCTGCCGCTGATGCACAGCACCGTGCGGGTCCCTCTTCTTCTTCTGTTTCTTCTTCTTCTCATTCTGCTCTCGACCCTTTGGCCCTTATCTCTGCTGAGCCCAGTAATCTTAATACTGGTGCCAGCTCTTCTATTCTTCCACAACCCATTCAATCTCTTGTTGATGATCTTGATGCTGAAGAGAAACAAGAGATGTTCAGCGACTTTATGGATTTTGCCTTAGTCGATGGTAAGAGGTACTCCCGTAAATGGAACAACCGTAGGTCGGTTGCTCCATATAAGCCTCATGTTGACAAAGCTCAAGAGGAGTGCTGGAGATGTGGTAGAAAAGGCCACTACCAAAAGGAGTGCAGATTTGCCCTACCAACTCCTGCTGCTCCTAAAACTAACCCTTCCAAACCTGCTGATGAGTACAGGAATAAATACTATCAGCTGAAGGCCAAGGTTGCTGAAATGGAAGAGGCCAAAACACCAGCAAAAGGGCTGGTAGCTGAAGAGCACGACTGGGCTGAATCAGATGAGTCAGACAGTGAAGAATATGTTGACGCCATGTGCCTTATGGCGCTCGCTGATGGAGATGCTTTGACAAAAGATCAAGTCTCCTCAAGTCAGTGGGTGAACGTCACCATTAAAAAGGTTTGTGCTTTTTTTTTTTTTTTTTTTTTTTTTTTTTTTTTTTTTTTTTTTTTTTTTTTTTTTTTTTTTTTTTTTTTTTTTTTTTTTTTTTTTTTTTTTTTTTTTTTTTTTTTTTTTTTTTTTTTTTTTTTTTTTTTTTTTTTTTTTTTTTTTTTTTTTTTTTTTTTTTTTTTTTTTTTTTTTTTTTTTTTTTTTTTTTTTTTTTTTTTTTTTTTTTTTTTTTTTTTTTTTTTTTTTTTTTTTTTTTTTTTTTTTTTTTTTTTTTTTTTTTTTTTTTTTTTTTTTTTTTTTTTTTTTTTTTTTTTTTTTTTTTTTTTTTTTTTTTTTTTTTTTTTTTTTTTTTTTTTTTTTTTTTTTTTTTTTTTTTTTTTTTTTTTTTTTTTTTTTTTTTTTTTTTTTTTTTTTTTTTTTTTTTTTTTTTTTTTTTTTTTTTTTTTTTTTTTTTTTTTTTTTTTTTTTTTTTTTTTTTTTTTTTTTTTTTTTTTTTTTTTTTTTTTTTTTTTTTTTTTTTTTTTTTTTTTTTTTTTTTTTTTTTTTTTTTTTTTTTTTTTTTTTTTTTTTTTTTTTTTTTTTTTTTTTTTTTTTTTTTTTTTTTTTTTTTTTTTTTTTTTTTTTTTTTTTTTTTTTTTTTTTTTTTTTTTTTTTTTTTTTTTTTTTTTTTTTTTTTTTTTTTTTTTTTTTTTTTTTTTTTTTTTTTTTTTTTTTTTTTTTTTTTTTTTTTTTTTTTTTTTTTTTTTTTTTTTTTTTTTTTTTTTTTTTTTTTTTTTTTTTTTTTTTTTTTTTTTTTTTTTTTTTTTTTTTTTTTTTTTTTTTTTTTTTTTTTTTTTTTTTTTTTTTTTTTTTTTTTTTTTTTTTTTTTTTTTTTTTTTTTTTTTTTTTTTTTTTTTTTTTTTTTTTTTTTTTTTTTTTTTTTTTTTTTTTTTTTTTTTTTTTTTTTTTTTTTTTTTTTTTTTTTTTTTTTTTTTTTTTTTTTTTTTTTTTTTTTTTTTTTTTTTTTTTTTTTTTTTTTTTTTTTTTTTTTTTTTTTTTTTTTTTTTTTTTTTTTTTTTTTTTTTTTTTTTTTTTTTTTTTTTTTTTTTTTTTTTTTTTTTTTTTTTTTTTTTTTTTTTTTTTTTTTTTTTTTTTTTTTTTTTTTTTTTTTTTTTTTTTTTTTTTTTTTTTTTTTTTTTTTTTTTTTTTTTTTTTTTTTTTTTTTTTTTTTTTTTTTTTTTTTTTTTTTTTTTTTTTTTTTTTTTTTTTTTTTTTTTTTTTTTTTTTTTTTTTTTTTTTTTTTTTTTTTTTTTTTTTTTTTTTTTTTTTTTTTTTTTTTTTTTTTTTTTTTTTTTTTTTTTTTTTTTTTTTTTTTTTTTTTTTTTTTTTTTTTTTTTTTTTTTTTTTTTTTTTTTTTTTTTTTTTTTTTTTTTTTTTTTTTTTTTTTTTTTTTTTTTTTTTTTTTTTTTTTTTTTTTTTTTTTTTTTTTTTTTTTTTTTTTTTTTTTTTTTTTTTTTTTTTTTTTTTTTTTTTTTTTTTTTTTTTTTTTTTTTTTTTTTTTTTTTTTTTTTTTTTTTTTTTTTTTTTTTTTTTTTTTTTTTTTTTTTTTTTTTTTTTTTTTTTTTTTTTTTTTTTTTTTTTTTTTTTTTTTTTTTTTTTTTTTTTTTTTTTAGACAGTGAAGAATATGTTGACGCCATGTGCCTTATGGCGCTCGCTGATGGAGATGCTTTGACAAAAGATCAAGTCTCCTCAAGTCAGTGGGTGAACGTCACCATTAAAAAGGTTTGTGCTCACTCCTCTGCTTCTGAAGAAGATAAACCAAAAATCTTCGAATCTCTTCTTTGTGACTTTCAGTTCGTTGAATCTATACGAGCTGATGTCCAATCTAAGCTTGACTCTACTTCCTTGGAGTTAAGTGAAAAATCTGAAAGACTCAATGAGCTGAGGAATGTTCATGTTGAACTCCAATCTCATGAGTTGCTGGCTCAAAAGGTTCAACTTGAGAATGAAAAACTCAAGCTTGAAGTGGCCAACCTTAAAAAGATTGTGACCTCCTGGTCAAAAGCTTCCAGGTTTCACCATCAGTGCCTAAATGAACAAGTCCCTGCCCAAGTTCAGGCAATAATAGGCGGTGACTTCGATGCTGCTGCCTCTCTTTCTGACTTGTTCAATGATGAGGTGAAGCCTGAAATTTCTATTCCTCCATCTACTGTCATCTCTCCTGAAGAGATGAAGAAATGGTATTTTGTTAGGGGTCTTAACAATTACCACAATGAAATGGAAGCTGGTACTACCACTTCTACTACCAGCGACCCATCTAATCCTGCTGAGGAAAATGGTGCTGGCACCTCAGCAAGCACCAGCAACCCCTATCCTCATCTTCCCATTGTTGGCATGATGCCAAACGAAGGAAGAGTTCAATACTCTTCTGGGGAATCCTTTGAAGACGATATTGGTAGTAATGGTTTCAAACCCATTGCTCCTCAGAAGCTCACCATCAGACCTTCTGAACCCTTCAGAAGAAGTAAGGTTGCTGTTCCCTATGACTATAGCTCGCCTCAGCAAGCTAATCCTGTCAGTCAGCAACCTCAACCAGTTGCTCAACCCTCTTCTTCTTCATCTTCTCAGCAAGCTTCTACCATTGCTGACAGAAAAACCGTGCAGGATGATCGTGTCATGCAGAGACGCGTCAGGTTCAGTGACACTAGATTTCAGCAAGTTGGACCATCTAAGGTCCGACCTACTGATAGACAAGTCCACCAGCATGTACCACAATCGATGCCTACTCCTATTTTGAGGCATAAAACTCCTCAAAAAGTGAGAATATCTAATACCCAAAATAGGTCTGTTACTCCTCAAAGAGGATACTTGCCCCATCAGCAAGTAAGACCTATCACTCCTCAAAGAGGACACTTGCCTCATCAGCAAGTTAGGCCTATCACTCCTCAAAAAGGACACTTGCCTCATCAGCAAGTAAGGCATAAAACTCCTCAAAAAGAGAGAATATCTAATACCCAAAATAGGTCTGTTACTCCTCAAAGAGGACACTTGCCTCATCAGCAAGTAAGACCTATCACTCCTCAAAAAGTGAGAATATCTAATACCCAAAATAGGTCTGTTACTCCTCAAAGAGGACACTTGCCCCATCAGCAAGTAAGGCCTAAAACTCCTCAAAAAGAGAGAATATCTAATACCCAAAATAGGTCTGTTACTCCTCAAAGAGGACACTTGCCTCATCAGCAAGTAAGACCTATCACTCCTCAAAAAGTGAGAATATCTAATACCCAAAATAGGTCTGTTACTCCTCAAAGAGGACACTTGCCCCATCAGCAAGTAAGGCCTAAAACTCCTCAAAAAGAGAGAATATCTAATACCCAAAATAGGTCTGTTACTCCTCAAAGAGGACACTTGCCTCATCAGCAAGTAAGACCTATCACTCCTCAAAAAGTGAGAATATCTAATACCCAAAATAGGTCTGTTACTCCTCAAAGAGGACACTTGCCCCATCAGCAAGTAAGGCCTAAAACTCCTCAAAAAGAGAGAATATCTAATACCCAAAATAGGTCTGTTACTCCTCAAAGAGGACACTTGCCTCATCAGCAAGTAAGACCTATCACTCCTCAAAAAGTGACACTATCTAATACCCAAAATAGGTCTGTTACACCTCAAAGAGGACACTTGCCTCATCAGCAAGTTAGGCATAAAACTCCTCAAAAAGAGAGAATATCTAATACCCAAAATAGGTCTGTTACTCCTCAAAGAGGACACTTGCCTCATCAGCAAGTAAGACCTATCACTCCTCAAAAAGTGAGAATATCTAATACCCAAAATAGGTCTGTTACTCCTCAAAGAGGACACTTGCCCCATCAGCAAGTAAGGCCTAAAACTCCTCAAAAAGAGAGAATATCTAATACCCAAAATAGGTCTGTTACTCCTCAAAGAGGATACTTGCCCCATCAGCAAGTAAGGCCTATTACTCCTCAAAAAGTGAGAATATCTAATACCCAAAATAGGTCTGTTACTCCTCAAAGAGGACACTTGCCCCATCAGCAAGTAAGGCCTAAAACTCCTCAAAAAGAGAGAATATCTAATACCCAAAATAGGTCTGTTACTCCTCAAAGAGGACACTTGCCTCATCAGCAAGTAAGACCTATCACTCCTCAAAAAGTGAGAATATCTAATACCCAAAATAGGTCTGTTACTCCTCAAAGAGGACACTTGCCCCATCAGCAAGTAAGGCCTAAAACTCCTCAAAAAGAGAGAATATCTAATACCCAAAATAGGTCTGTTACTCCTCAAAGAGGACACTTGCCTCATCAGCAAGTAAGACCTATCACTCCTCAAAAAGTGAGAATATCTAATACCCAAAATAGGTCTGTTACTCCTCAAAGAGGACACTTGCCCCATCAGCAAGTAAGGCCTAAAACTCCTCAAAAAGAGAGAATATCTAATACCCAAAATAGGTCTGTTACTCCTCAAAGAGGACACTTGCCTCATCAGCAAGTAAGACCTATCACTCCTCAAAAAGTGAGAATATCTAATACCCAAAATAGGTCTGTTACTCCTCAAAGAGGACACTTGCCCCATCAGCAAGTAAGGCCTAAAACTCCTCAAAAAGAGAGAATATCTAATACCCAAAATAGGTCTGTTACTCCTCAAAGAGGATACTTGCCCCATCAGCAAGTAAGGCCTATTACTCCTCAAAAAGTGAGAATATCTAATACCCAAAATAGGTCTGTTACTCCTCAAAGAGGACACTTGCCCCATCAGCAAGTAAGGCCTAAAACTCCTCAAAAAGAGAGAATATCTAATACCCAAAATAGGTCTGTTACTCCTCAAAGAGGACACTTGCCTCATCAGCAAGTAAGACCTATCACTCCTCAAAAAGTGAGAATATCTAATACCCAAAATAGGTCTGTTACTCCTCAAAGAGGACACTTGCCCCATCAGCAAGTAAGGCCTAATACTCCTCAAGAAAATGAGATGTATATCTGGTTGACTTCACTCCTATCAAGACTGATAGTGAGACTTGTTTCTTTGCTAAGTCAGCTGTTGAACTAAATTGGTTATGGCACAAGCGTATGTCGCATGTGAATTTCAAAACCATTAACTCTCTGGCCAAAAAGAACCTTGTTCGTGGCCTCCCTCATCTTTCATTTGAAAAGGATAGACTCTGTGGTGCTTGTGAAAAAGGTAAAAGCCACAGAGCAACTTTCAAAACCAAGCAGGCCAATTCTATCTCTGGCTGCTTTCATCTTCTTCACATGGACCTTTTTGGTCCAGTGAATGTCCAAAGTCTAAAGGGTAGCAGATACACTTTAGTAATCGTGGATGAATACTCACGATACACTTGGACCATCTTTCTTCATTCCAAGAGTGATGCTGCTGAAGAGATTATAAATTTCATCAAGAAAATGGAAAATCTCAACAGCATAAGGGTGAAAGAACTTAGGAGCGATCATGGTACTGAGTTCAGAAACCACACTCTTGAAGTTTTTTGTGCTGATCAAGGGATCTCACAAAATTTCTCTTCCACCAGAACTCCTGAGCAAAATGGGGTCGCTGAAAGGAGAAATAGAACTCTCATCGAAGCAGCACGCACCATGCTCAGTGAGTCTTCTTTGCCTAGTAAATTTTGGGCTGAAGCTGTCAACACTGCTTGTCATACTCAAAATAGATGTCTAATAGTTAAAAGACATGACAAGACAGCGTATGAGGTGCTGAAAGGTAAGAAACCTCAAATCAAATACTTCCACGTATTTGGATGTCCTGTTTTCATCTTAAACAACAAGGATCACCTAGGAAAATTTGATCCTAAAGCTGATGATGGATACTTTCTTGGGTATTCGTCCATCAGCAAGGCATTCAGAGTATTCAGTACTCGCCTTCAGAAAGTTGATGAATCCATTCATGTTACTTTTGATGATAGTTCATCAGTACTAAAGGACATTCAATCGTCTTCGTCTGCCATTTTTAATGAGCTAGCTGACCCTCTTACTGAGGAAGCTGACTTATTTGTTGATGCTTCTTGCTCGCTGCCTGATACTGTTCAGCATATCACAAAGGATAGTTCAGCTAATGCTGAACTAGAGCAAGTTGCTGCTCATATCTACTCGATTGAGCCAGTTGAGCCAATCTTAAGATCAATCCATGCAGCATCAGCCAAACCTAGATCACTGGCTGATGACGTGCATGCTGATGACCTTACTAAGGAAGAGTTTCATGATGCTTCAGCAAATGCTGAAGAAATGGAGTCTGCCGAAGACTCCGCCATCAATGATAACTCAAATCAGTCGAATGGCTCTGCTGATCATTCTCCTGAACCCATTCTTACCATTGACCTCTCTTCCTATAATGCTCCTGCTGATCCCTTCGCTCCAAATTCCGCTGCCACTCAACTTGGTGCCTCAAGTGCTCCTGCGCTTAAATGGACATCTAGTCATCCAGCTCACCAAGTCATTGGAGATCCTCAGCAGGGGATTATTACTCGATCAGCGACTAGAAATACATGTCTATATGTAAACTTCTTGTCTATGATCACTCCCAAAAATATAGGAGAAGCAATGGTTGATCCTTCATGGGTTGCTGCCATGCAAGAGGAACTTACCCAGTTCCAAAGACAACATGTCTGGTTCTTGGTTCCTTTACCTCCTGGAAAAGAACCAATTGGAACAAAATGGGTTTATCAAAATAAAATGGACGAAGATGGTGTTGTTACACGTAACAAGGCTAGGCTGGTTGCACAAGGTTACCTTCAAGAAGAAGGTGTTGACTATGATGAAACCTTTGCACCAGTGGCCAGACTAGAAGCTATACGCTTATTCTTGGCACATGTTGCTTACAAAAACTTCACTGTATATCAAATGGATGTAAAGAGTGCCTTCCTAAATGGAAAACTCGATGAGGAAGTTTATGTTGAGCAGCCACCTGGCTTTGAAGATCCAGCCAAGCCACACCATGTCTATCGTCTCTATAAGGCACTCTATGGTCTTAAACAAGCTCCCAGAGCTTGGTACGACACACTCTCTAAATTTCTTCTCTCCAATAAGTTTCAGCGAGGATCCATTAATAGCACCCTCTTCATCTATAGAAAGGGTGCTGACATCCTATATGTTCAGATATATGTAGATGACATCATCTTTGGGTCCTCCAGCAAGAAACTTTGTTCTAAGTTCAGCTCCCTGATGTCCTCTCATTTCGAGATGAGCATGATGGGTGACCTGACCTTCTTTCTTGGTCTACAAATTCGCCAACTCCCAAATGGGATTTTCATTAACCAAGAGAAGTACATTCGAGACATGTTGGCTAAATTCGATTTATCCAATGTGACCACCAAAGCCACTCCCATGTCTCCTTCTAATAATCTCCATGCTGACCCTGATGGTAAGCATGTGAATCCTACTCTCTATAGAGGAATGATCGGCTCGCTGATGTACCTCACAGCGAGTCGTCCTGACATCATGTTTGCCACTTGCCTATGTGCAAGATATCAAGCCTCTCCCAGAGAGTCTCATCTTCTCGCTGTCAAGCGAATCTTCAAATACCTAAAAGGTACCCCCACACTGGGTCTCTGGTATCCCAAAGACTCCAGCTTTGACCTTGTTGCATATTCTGACTCTGACTATGCTGGATGCATGTTAGATAGGAAAAGCACCAGTGGTGGATGTCAACTGTTGGGGGGGAAGCTGACTAGTTGGTCTAGTAAGAAACAGCATACAGTTTCCATCTCCACTGCTGAAGCAGAATATGTATCAGCAACGAGTTGTTGTGCACAAGTCCTATGGATGAAAAACCAACTCGCTGACTATGACTTAGAATTCTCTAAGATTCCCATTATGTGTGACAATACAAGTGCTATTGCAATCACACATAATCCTGTTCAGCATTCTAAGACCAAACACATAGACATTAGGTACCATTTCATTCGTGACCATGTCATGAAAGGGGATGTTGAAATCTACTTCATCCCCACTGATGACCAACTTGTTGATATCTTCACTAAACCTTTAGATGAAACCAGGTTTAAATATCTGGTCAGCAAGTTGGGAATGCTGAATGGTGAATCAGCAACATGACTTGTCATGTCTGCTGATGCTTCAACATACATCTCTCTTATATGTTGAAAAGTGACCTTATGGTCAAAAATATCTTTCAGCGAGCTCAAGAGTATCTTACTCGCTGAACATAAAAAGCAATAGAGAGCTAAAAGTCTCTATCTAGTCCAGCAGCAAACGGCTGCTGGTAAAGACATTTCAAATCCGTTGATCCCTGTTGCTTTGGGAAAAAGCAAAACAAAGGAAATAGAGAGCTAAAAGTCTCTATCTAGTCCAGCAGCAAACGGCTGCTGGTAAAGACATTTCAAATCCGTTGATCCCTGTTGCTTTGGGAAAAAGCAAAACAAAGTAATAGAGAGCTAAAAGTCTCTATCTAGTCCAGCAGCAAACGGCTGCTGGTAAAGACATTTCAAATCCGTTGATCCCTGTTGCTTTGGGAAAAAGTAAAATAAAAGTAATAGAGAGCTAAAAGTCTCTATCTAGTCCAGCAGCAAACGGCTGCTGGTAAAGACATCAAATCCGTTTATAGCTGACAATTTGCTAAAAATTGTAATTCTTATTCATCAGCGACCATCGATTGTCGAAATGTCGCTGATTGAAATTTGCCTTCTTAAAAATGTAACCAGATTTTCTAACTTTGTCAGCGGATATACTTAGATCTCAACTTTTCTTTCATTTGAGCATATCCGCTTATAATAATATTTTAATAAGAATATCAAACGGTTACCTCGATTTTCTCCCAAACGGACAACTTGTACACTGTATCCGCCGTAAAACTCGAGTACTTTTGAAATAAGGGTACAAGCTGTCACATCAAACCACTTTTATACGTTACTCATATACGTATATGTATATGTATAAATTACGTATGAAAGAGAGTATTGGTGACAATTCACTATCATAGTTATGGGGCCCATATCCATGCTATATATATATATTCAAATCCTCTTCAATCACCATTTCTTTTCATACTCTCATACTTCACCTTCTTTTTCTTACTCTCCAAATCTCTAAAACTTCTTAAAATCCCTACTATTTCCTCTCATCTTCTTTCTTATCATCTTGATATAAAATGGCTTCTCAATCTGAACAAATTCCTGAACAACAACAATCACCACAACAAATTCAAGAAAACCCTGAAAACATTCCCACTTATCTCACTTCTGAAGTCTTCGATAATGAAGGCATTCGTCCTTCTGACAAAGTTTCTTTTCAAGCCCAGAAACTAGTTGTCAAAGCAAATAACTACTTGGGATCTGAAGAAATCCCTTCCAAGGTTAAAGGATATTATTCTATGCTGGACTTCATCAAAGGATGTCCAGTTAGAAGAGCAATCTATAAAAATCCCCATGAGATGTGTCTTCATCTCTTGAGGGAATTCTGGTGGACTTGTGATTATGATGTGTCCAGAAGCACCATTAAAGGCACTGTCATGAAAGGGAAGCACACCATCACCATCTCTGCAGATTTATTAAGAGATGTTCTTAGGCTTCCTAAACAGTCCACAAACAGGCCCTTTGTAGATTTGGTCCCTACCTCAGTATGGAAAGAATGGTTATTGACCATTGGGTATGGGACAAACATGGTACCAGCACTACCTGTGCACAGTAATCCTCAAAAGAAGTATATTCCTGGTGTATGGAGGTTGCTGTTCACACATGTTATTCAATGCCTAGGTGGGAACAGTGGATCCTTTGATCAAGCCACTGCTGCCCAGATGTAAATGATTTATGCACTGGCAAATGGTAGAAACATTGACTTTGCAAATGTGAAATTTAAAGATTTGAAGTCAAAGATCACTGTAAGAAATCGCTCAAGCTCTGTGCCCTTTACACGCTTTCTGACGTTGATATTCAGACATGAGCTGAAAGAAAAGTACATGCCAAATGGTGCTCAATTCATTCTCTCTCCAAGGGTTGCAAGCTCTGTCTATAAAATTCATGCTTGCGACCCTGAGCACTTCGATTCAAAGTATGCTGCGCTTACTCCAGCAATGAAGCAGGTACTTTTCACCATGTACCCTGATGTATATAAACAAAACCCTGCTGGAGCTGGTATGCTGATAACCCCTCCAGCATCCTCCAAAACTCCCAAAGTGGCCAAGAAAAGTCAAGTTATTCCTAAAAGGAAGAAAATATTAAGAAGGGTGGAACCCTCTCAACTCCCTCTCATCGATGAAGAAGAAACCCCTGCTGCTGCTGAAAATGTAGTGCAGCAACAACCTGAATCGGACACTCGTTCATCCCCCAACCCAATCAACTTCTCTATTGCTGAAAGGCACGCAACTGCTGCTAATGTTCCTGAAATGCAGGTTGCTGGGGGAGAAAATTTGAATGTTGAAACTGGGCGTATTGATGATGTTGTTGCTGAAGAAGAGGTTGTTGGTGTTGATAATGTTGTTACTGATGATGAAAGTGATTATGAGTTAGGGGACTTTGTGGCAGAGGATTTTCAACTTGATCCTGATAGTCATGCTGAAGAAGAGGTTGTTGGTGTTGATAATGTTGTTACTGATGATGAAAGTGATTATGAGTTAGGGGACTTTGTGGCAGAGGATTTTCAACTTGATCCTGATAGTCATGCTGAAGAAGTAGATGCCAGTGACATGGAGGTGGATGAAAATGATGCTGATGTTGCTGGTGAAATAGCAGCCACTAATGAAAATATTGTTGTTGATGCTACAGTGACTGGTGAAAGTACTGTAAGACCCAAGACTCCTCCAATACAACCAGTGAACACTATGCTCTCTCTTGGCATGCCTTCTTCCTTCTCAAGTGTTCCTGGCTGCTCATCCTCGATTCCCTCTGAAGTCGAACCTCAAACTGCTAAAGATTTGGGCATTTCGTACTCCACCTACTCTGCTGATAGGTTGGAAAGGGTGGAGCATCAACTAAATGATCTCACCAAATATGCAGAGATTGCTGTAGATGTGAAAGAAAATGAATCTGAAAGACTAATCTCTACTCTGACCAGCTGGTACAATAAGCAAGTTGAAAACTGCTCAGAAGTAGAGATGATTAAAGAAAAATTCACCTTCATGGCTGCTGATCAACACAAAATCAAAGAAGCCACCAAAGCTATCAAGAATGATCAGCAGATCCTTCGATCTAGTGGCTTGTCGCTGCTGAAATGTGCCAACTCCGCCAGCTACTCAGCAAAGAAAGCAGCCTCTACTAGCATGTCTGCTGCTGCTAGTATCACAAAGTTGCAAAATCTCATCACCCCTCTGATTGCTCAAGTTGAAAGCAACACTAAGGCTATTCAAGCCTTGGAAAAGCAAGTAGCTGATCTTCCAATCCCTCCAGTGTCCTTCACTTAGGAAGATCGAAAAAGACAAGAAAAACTTGAGAAGGAAGTGGATGAAATCAAGCACTTGCTGTCACAACTTGTTCAGCAGCAATCAAAAAGGCCGGCCACTGTGGAAGTTGTTATTAACAATACAACTTCCAAGGGGGAGAAGGTTGATGCTGCTGTTTTAGAACTGGTAAATGAAGCGGTGCACAAGGCAGTTGCCCAAATCTTTGAAGACACTGCTGAAGATACCTTGGATAAGAATGATGATGCCACCAACACCACAAAGGAAAATGAAATGGCAATTGTGGCTGTTAGTGAGGAAAAAGAAAGTGAAATTCCCCCTGCTGGTGTTGAGGGGGAGATTGAAAAAGAAACTAATGCTGAAGCTCCCCCAGCTGGTGTTGAGGGGGAGATTGAAAAAGAAACTAATGCTGAAGCTCCCCCAGCTGGTGTTGAGGGGGAGATTGAAAAAGAAACTAATGCTGAAGCTCCCCCAGCTGGTGTTGAGGGGGAGATTGAAAAAGAAACTAATGCTGAAGCTCCCCCAGCTGGTGTTGAGGGGGAGATTGAAAAAGAAACTAATGCTGAAGCTCCCCCAGCTGGTGTTGAGGGGGAGATTGAAAAAGAAACTAATGCTGAAGCTCCCCCAGCTGGTGTTGAGGGGGAGATTGAAAAAGAAACTAATGCTGAAGCTCCCCCAGCTGGTGTTGAGGGGGAGCAACAAATTGTAGCTATCAATGCTGAAGAGCGTTTGGACCCTGAAACGGTCAGAGCTTCATGGGAAGCTGGATTTGCTGAGAGAATGGCCAGGATAGGTCAAGGGAAATGTTGCCAATCTTTCATAGCACATATCTGGCAAATGCTGAAATTACTCCTCTCTCCGATGCTCGCCGAAAACAGCTTATTGAGTCTGGTTTCTTCAAACCTCCCACTGCTGCTCAACTCTCCGTACGATCCTCAGCAGGCCATCAGCATCAATTGATTGATGTATTGGCACTAACTGCTGATGGAAAAACTCAAGAAGATGCTATCAAAGAGTTAGATAGGATCAAGCAAAATGAAGAAAATGAAAAGAAAAATCTTGAGTTTATCAGGCAGCTACCTCTACTTGAAAAGGATCAGCTTGATGGTGAGCAAAGAATGCTGCTGAAATCAGGTGGTGCTGAAGCCTTGTACAGGCAGAAACATAAGGAAGATGAGAAGCAGCTCAGCGAGAAAAGAGCCAAATTTGAAGAAGAGAAAGCTAAGTGGCTGAAGCTGATGGATGATCGAGTCAGGCCTCAAAGAATTATTGCCGGTGAGGCCTTTAAAGCTGAAATGGGCCTAAAGACCAACCTGAAGATCTTAAGAGAAGGCGCTGGCAAGCCAACCAAGTTGGAAGGGGTCAAAGTAACCAACTTAGGTGCTTCAGAATGGGTGGAAGTGTACATGCTGGTGAAAGATAAAAAGGCTGCCAGCTACCAGCAGCTCCAAAGCATGCTGAAAGAATACTTCAAGAAAGCACTGGAGTTTGAAACAAAGTTCAAGGTGGACTTTCCCATGCTGAGGCAAGTGTTCGGTACTCCAGCAGCCATCTCTACCTCAGCTGGAAGGCAAGTTCAAAGAAAGAGGAAGATGGAGCATCGAACATCGACTGTTGACCTTCCTCCTATCTCTGGTGATGCTACTTTAAACACCAGACTTCCTCCAAGAAGTGTCTTTGAGGAAGGGAGAGTGATAGAGAATCCAGCTGGTATTTTCTTCACAAATTTTCAAAATACCCAGCTGCTCTTTCGTCTATCTGAACTTGAAAAGGCGTCCACTGGGTTCATCCTGAGCATAAGAAGAAGGTGTGCTGAAACGACCAACAACCGATGGTTTATCAGCAAACTGGATGAGGAGCTGGTTAAGCCTCATAGATACAATGACCCAGCAGTTCAGATTGCCAAGCAAGAACATGCTTGGGAATTTGAAGCGGAAAATATGTAGATGTCTTACAAATATAAATGTTGTATGAGTCAGCTTGTAATGTTTAAAGTCAAATATATAAGACATCTTTTCATCCTTCTATATTTTTTCTATAGTCTTCACTCAACAAGTCTTCTCAGCGAATAGGGGGAGATTGTTGAGTCAAGGATTCGCTGACCAGACTTGGTCGCTGACGTGGGTCGTCAGCGAGTTATCAGCGAGTCATTGACTCTCGTCAGCGGGTGGTTTGCTTTCCAAATTGTTGGTCAAGGCGGGAAGATTTCAAACCAAAAGAAGACAAGAGTCATATGGTGGTTCTTCCAACTGTATTTTACCCTAAAAGGAAAAGATGCAGGTGGACCAAAACACAAGAGTTTCTCTCTCACACCCGTTTTGGTAAAGAAGACAAAGGCTCCTGGATCCAAGTACTTAGAGCCAATGGAACGTCGACAACCACCATCACATCACTATCATTGTAAGGCTGTGTTGCCCTAATTCCTTTCTATATAAAGCAACACAGCCGCACCATTTACACAGCGTGTTTGTCACCACAAAGTGTGTGTCACTTTATTTGTAATTGCTTAAGTTTCTTTCTTCCTTTCTAGGCTTAGCAATTATCTAGTTCATTTGTATTCTTGTAAGACAAGTTGTAATATCGACCATGTATTCATCGTTTAATCAATGATACATATGATTAGACTTGCATAGTTTTCTTACAATTGAACTTGTTCTTGTTTATATTCTTTACTTTCTGTTATTTCTTTCTTGTCTAGATTAATCATATTATAAGTGTGCAAATCAAGGACTGTCAAGGGTTTTACAATCCTTCTTTTATAGGGGGAGGTATTCTTGGAGAGCAAGTGGGCCGTTTAGGGTTTCCTAAATTTTAGGCCAAGGATCATTTCCGTAATTTATCTATTTTGGTAAATGATAAGGGGAAATTCTGATCCTTCTTTATTTATCTGCGGAAACCTTCGTAACGGACGGACCTTCGTATTACAACGCTACTATGTCAGGGTCTGCGTGCCGCTGGAGGGGTATGTCATCAAGCCCCCAGTCCAAGGTGTTGATTGTTGGTAAACAAGCATTACGTTGGACTATTTCTGGCTTCGCTGTAATCTCCGGGGGTATTTCTTGTAAATTCTCTAAACCGCCTTTAATTAAATTGATTTGAAAGGTGATTAAGGGTGGTAGATGGGCGCGTATCTCTAGGCGACTTTTGGACGGGTGAGATCTGCATGCAGTCAGGTATATAAATCCTTTTTTCCGTTTTTTCCTTTTTATTAATTCCTTCCGACGGTGACACTATTCTGACTCCCCCGGATGGGTATGTTGGTTTTTATACCAAATCCATGACTGAGGGTAATGTAAGATACCCTTTTTCATCCTTTATGCTTGGCGTTCTTGATTATTTTGATGTCCACATTTCCACTGTCACACCACTTGGTTTATCAAGAATAGTTGCTTTTGAGGTTATGTGTAGGGCGTATGGCGGTGAACCGTCGTTAGATCTGTTTCGGTATTTTGTTCAAATCTGTCCTTCTGGTGATTGGGTTACAGTGGGTAATCGTTCAAAAGTTAGGTGCTTTAGAAGGGGTGGTCTGGATATCCGTGAATGGAAGAGCGACTTTGTTTTTATGAAAGCTTCTCTGATCCCTGATGGTTATGAGTCAGTAACCAATAGGAAGTTGTTGTGTATTCATAAGAAGTACGAGAATCCCTTTCCTGAATATGTTATTGGTGATTTATGTCGGGAGATTCGGTCTAATCCCATTAAGGTTGTCTTGTACCCTGATGTTGTGTTGTATAAAGCGAGAGTGATAAGTGTCTTGCCTGGTGGTGTAGATATTGATGGTAAGAACTAGCAGTATATTTTATCTGTTGTATTTTCGCCTTTGCGTCGGCTTTGTTGTTGATATTTGTCTTTGCAGATATGACTTTCAGGAAATTTGTTAAGAAGGGTGTGAAGGAGGTGACTGAGGTACCTCGTATTGAAGGGCAGGGGAGCCTTGTTGCTGATGCTGGTTCTTCTGGTGTTCAGAACGAAAATCCAGAGGTGTCAAGTGCTGTTAATCCTCCTGTGCTAAATGTGGATACATCTGAAGTTGAAGTTATTGAAGCCTCTGCTGCCAGTAGAGGGAGAAAAAAGAAGGAGGTCCCTGGTTCTAGCATCCCTCAATCTGTTGCAGGCCGTGTTGTGAAGAGAAGAAAAGTTGGTGATGATTCTAAAGCTGCTGAGTTCCGCAAACTTTCTGCCCCGAAGACAGGTTCAATTTCTTTCTCTTTTCATATATTCCTGATGTTTTTCTTTATCACAAAATATTATGTATTATTCAATTATTGCAGATGCTCATGACCAGGAGATTCTCTCCTGGTTGGAAGGTGAGGATATGAATGCTGAGGATGTCAAAAAGATAGACAACATGGATAATGAGACATTCCTTCGGGTCTTTAAGAAGGATCGCCAGTTTCATACTTATCTTGATGCTGTTGTTGCTAGGCGTTTTTCCCGAATGTTTGTTGATCTTAGGTCTAAGAATATAGAGGTGCAGTCTTTGGTAGCCACTGTTGAAGATCTTAAGGCTAGGGAGGCCAAGTTTGTTACCACCGTCGAGTCATCTGATATTGTTCAAGATTTGAAGCAGCAAGTAAACATGTTGAAAGCGGACGCAGTTATTCATGATGAAGCTGTCTTGAAGTTACAGCAGGAGTTTGACGCAGAACGAGAGGGTAGTAAGCTTTTGCGTAAACAGGTTGATGTGTTGAAGCAGGATCGGGTTAAATTGATTACAGAGGTAATTCCTCATGCGAGCAGGTCTTTTCTATACAGTGATGAAGTTGGGCAGCTTTTGGGGGATGTAACTACAGTTGAAAGAGCAGAAGAGAGGTCTACTGTTTTGGAGGAATTTTCTGCAGAGGGCAAGTGTGATTTGCAATGCCGGGCAGATTTTATTGCAAATGCCTCCCATGACCTTGAAATTGCCGACCAGAAGTGGAGAGAAGCGGTCTTTCCTTACCTGGACAAAGTTGTGGCTGATCCCAATGCTGCTGTTGATGACCTGCTCCAGATTGTTCCTGATGAAATCCAACCTGAAGATGCTGTCGATCCTTAGTGATATTCTCATGGCCTGCGTGCCTCTGATATGGCATCTGTGCCACTTTTAAAAAATTCATCTTTTGGTAACAGCCTATGGTGTGTTTTAAACAATTTACTTTTATGTTCGTAGCTTACAGCTGTCTGTGGTAAGAACTGCAGTTTGCTAACTGTAGTTTGATAACTTTTTATAAGCAAGCCTAGTAAGCTGCTTTGCAATTTAGCATTTGTGTTTTGATATTTTGCAGCTTAAGAGCTGTCTTTTTAATTGCAGCTTGGTAATTGTCTCGTAGTTGCAGTCTTATTTTTGCTGCTTTGTAAATGATATGCAATATCAGCAGTTGCTTTTGCAGCTTAAGAGCCGTCTTTCGGAGCAGTTACGACTGCTTTTTAGTTGTCTCGTTTGGACTATAAGTCCTCCGGAGTTTGAGTATATGGGCGTCTTTATTTTAATGCATATAGCATTTTATTTTGCGCATATTTGCGTCTTTCTTTTCTCTTTTTTTTTATATATAAAAAAAAAATTTGAAAGAAATAAAGAGCCTTTATTTAGTAATATAAGTGAGGTTACATACCATATCCTCTAGGCTTTAAATAATAAAAGACTAATAGATCTTATAAATGGGCTTGCTTTTGGACGGATCATCATCCATCGAAGCACCCGTGGTAGGGTCCTTCGCTCCATGAGAGCCAATGGGGGCCGTCCTGGCCTTCTTCAGACATCTTCTTTGCCTTTGTCGCCAAGGTCCCTACTCCTCCGTTAGATTCGTATTTGATCATGCCATGTACTACAGACGGGATCATTTCAAACTTCTGGATTCCAGGTCTCCCTAGGATTGCTTGGAAGGGTGATGTTCCGCTGACCACTAAGAAAGTAATCTTCTCTTTCCGCTCCCAGCGTCCTCTTCCAATTGTCATTTTTACCGACAATTTTCCTATTGGCGTAGCAGTATCGCCGGAGTACCCTTGCACCGAAGCTTCTGTCTTCCTGAAGTTCATTCGTGACACAGGATGTAACATCCAGAATGCCTTTTCGTACAGGACGTTGCATTCGCTTCCCGTATCTATAACAATTTGCTTCACTTTCGATATTTCCAA
This sequence comes from Erigeron breviscapus, assembly GCA_034093135.1. Lineage (NCBI taxonomy): Eukaryota > Viridiplantae > Streptophyta > Magnoliopsida > Asterales > Asteraceae > Erigeron > Erigeron breviscapus. The sequence goes on from CM067171.1 coordinate 117,829,562, forward strand.
GAATGCCGAAATCACCAAAGGGTCCCTGAATGCCTTATAGGTCGAGGGAAATGTAACTCTCGTCATATCTCCCCTGTAGGTCTTCGGGAGCGAACGTCCTATCCCTGGCTTATTTTTTATGATGGTTTAAATAGTTCTCTCGGGACCTTTTTTCTTTTCATCCGTGTCATCCTCCTTTTTAGCACTCTGTTGCTGTCTGACGCTCTTCACCAAATGTGACAGCTTCCCTTCGTTAATCGCTTCTTCTATTGCTTTTCGGAGTTGCCAACACGCATTCGTATCATGGCCATGATCTCTATGGAACTCACAATACTTCTCTGGATCTTTCCTATTTTTACCGCTCAACCTGGGTGGAGTGGGGAAAGTCTTAGCGACACTTTCGGTGAGCAATATTTCTTTTGGGCTTTTGTGTAGCTCTGGGAGATTAATTTTGAGGTATCCTTTGTCATCTTTGAGATACGGGCTATATCTTGTTTTTTCTTTTTCGTTGCTCCATTTCCCTTTTCTACCTACCTGGGCCTCATTCTCTCGTGGGAGACTGGTGTCTCCCTTTGAAGCGGTGTTTCTAGCGTCTAGGTACACATGAGCTCTCTTCTAAACTGCTTCATACGTCTTCGGAAGATCTCTGTATAGGAACTCAACTAACCCTCTGCTCCGGAGGCCATGTAACAGTCCGGATATCCTTTGTGACTCAGGGAGATCCATAATATCCTCTGTTTCGGTGGTGAATCGGTCAATAAATGCCCTGCAGCCCTCCGTGTCTTTCTGTTTTATTCCGTGGGCTGCCACGTGAATTTTCTTGTGTTTCTTTTGTTGGCTGAAACGGGCCCTGAATTTCTCTTTAAGGTCGTCAAAACTAGTAATGGATCCTTTTGCCACACTTTTCAGCCATTCTCTGGCGTCTCCTTCGAGTGCATACCTGAACATTCGGCACGCAACCGGTACGTTCCAAACTTTCATCTCTGCTGCTCCTTCGAATGCTTCCAAACAATCGTCCGGGTCGCTTTTTCCCTTGTAGGTTCCCAGGTGAGAAGGATATTTCAGGTCTTTCGGGAGAGGGTAGTTTTGTATCCAGGCGACAAACGGAGAGTTCCCGATGCTTCCCCCCACCATTTGCAATTCCAACGCGTTTTGATACACTGGAGCCCCCCAGTTCTGAGGGCCGTATGACCCTGCGACGGGGGCTGGCGTGGCAAACTGTTGTCTCCCGATACCTTGCCGGGCCCCATGGATTGGCACGATGTATTGTGATGTATGATACTGATGGGGCTGCGTCTGCTCTGCTGGCTGATTGCCGTAAATTCCTCCCGAAAGCTGAGTACCGTATTGATGCGAGGAATATTGTAGTTCTCCAGGTCCGTTCATGCTTCCATAGCCTTGGCTCGAAGACGCTTGATAGCCTTGTCCCATAGGTCCTTAAAAGGTCTGGCCCGAAGGTCCTTGAAAGCTCTGGCCCGAAGGTCCTTGAAAGGTCTGGCCCGAAGGACCTTGAAAGCTCTGGCCCGAAGGTCCTTGAAAGGTCTGGCCCGAAGGCCCTTGAAAGCTCTAGCTCGAAGTTCCTTGAAAGGTCTGGCCCGAAGATCCTTGAAAGGTCTGGCCCGAAGGTCCTTGGTAACCTTCGAATGGGATACTTTGCTCGGAAGGTGTACTGTATACTGCGTTAAATCCTCCAGGGACAAATCTAGATTGAGGTACATTAGATTGCCGGCCCCCAGGTCCTGCGGATCCTGGGGGAACATTAATCTGAGTGCCAGCTCCTGAGGCTGCGTTTTCTGGCCTCGAGGCCTCAGTCTCTTCCGGCTGTGTTCGATGCGGAGGTGTTCGAGGACGAGGACCCTTACTACCTAAACCAAATCCGTAACCGGTCTGACTCGGGATCTTGGGATTCGAGGGTATCGTCGGAGTCCCCTCGGTGGAGTATCTGCGTCGTAGTCATCTTCCATTTCATCATCAAAGTTTAACACCCTGGTGACGCCATTAAGGGCTCCGACACTTTGGAGATGCCTTATTGTGTGCTGGATGTGACTGTAATTTCGAAGAATATAGTCTGGATCAAATAACTGCGGGGTCCTGGACGGGGATCCTCGTGTGAACCCACCTTGTCCCCCTGGTGTCTGGTCTGGGCGTTCAGTATCTTCACCAGTTCGACGATTCGCTTGCTGATCGCCACTGATCGGTGCTTCAGTCGCTGGCCCAGATCTGGGTGGAGAGTTTCCGGTGGGCTCGTTCCCAGTCGTCTGCTGGGAACTTTGCCCAAATCCTGGTGGAACATCGGCCATTTTTTCTGATTCGATACAAAAAACAGAATTTAGGGTGGTTATGGGATATGAGTATGGGGTCCCACGGATGGCGCCAAATGTTTGTGCACCGAATCGGGATTAAAGCAATGTGGAATGATGGGTGTTTTTGATTGTTTATTGGCGGTTCCCAAAAGGTAGAGTTAATCTCTTTACGCCAATTGAGGTTTTTTATGTGATCTATGTGCGATCGTCAATTTGGTTGAATACCCTTTTTAGGGTTTTACAATCCTCTTTTATAGGGGAGGTATTCTTGGAGAGCAAGTGGGCCGTTTAGGGTTTCCTAAATTTTAGGCCAGGGATCATTTCCGTAATTTATCTATTTTGGAAATGATAAGGGGAAATTCTGATCCTTCTTTATTTATCTGCGGAAACCTTCGTAACGGACGGACCTTCGTATTACAACGCTACTATGTCAGGGTCTGCGTGTCGCTGAAGGGGTATGTCATCACTCTGACCTTCTAACGGTAAAAATGCAAAGACCTTAATTGACCAAAATTAACCTTAGATATATGTTTAGTTGGTCAAATCAATTGTAAGAGTTGACTGTTAATCAAATACGGAGTATATTGAGACGGTCCCTGGCTGCTACACGACCTATACTAAACAATTATCCACCTAATTATATGACATTTTATGAGTTTTTTATTCATAATAATCAATGCTAACAGCTGCAAATTACCTAACTTTTTGTAGTGGTAGCAGGTGACATTTTGAAGTAGTTTCGATTTCGATGTCACTATCACCAAAAGTAAATTTTCATAGACGGGAGAATTGAATACAAACGTGGTGAATGGTTAATTGGTTATATATATGGTGATTATTTATTTATTAAAAATATCCTTTTATATACTTATGTTGCTGGTAGGATACTATATAAGTATATAGTAGCCTAGACATTTTTCGGTTACTTGGTCATTGTGTTTGGCTCGCCTTTTTCCTTATTTTGTACGAAATATCTTGACATTTATCGGTTTAATCGATCATTAAAAAAATAGAAAGTTATTTTTTTTTTATCATATAGTTAAACCCAAACCTCATGCCTAAAAATACCTTAACAAACACACGCAATAATGCATCATGCACCAGTGAACCAGCGATTAAAATTGTATTCTATCATGCATATGTATGGCTTAATTACTATACTTACAACACATTAATATTATACGTATAATTATACAAAAAGAAAAAAGTCTAAGCAATTTTCTATCGCAAGATACCAACAACCTCATATTCCTTAAACATATTCAACTCTAACAAACAAATATATTATATATATAGGATCATCATGATTAATGAGTCAAGGAGGACGAACATAGCCAAGAATCGTGTAAGCTGTTTGTGCAATGGTTAGAATCAAAAGAAGAAAAGCTGCTAATGCCGATAAAAAGGACCATGGCGAGTTAAAATATGTGTACTTCAAACTCGCCCATTGAACGTGCCACCCGCTATGATAATGGTGGTTCACGTTATCAAATAACCGAGCCAAGTAACACTCATCGATATCGAAAGAAATATCCTTCCCCATGTTGTTAATTAAAGCTGCAGCTTCAGCATCCGTACCAAAATAATTCTCAATTATGTTCCAGTCGCATAAATACCCCACGTCTTTAGATGTGTTTATCAAACAATCTAGCAATGTAACGTATGTCGTAAAGTGGGTTGAGCATCCACTATGACATTGTTCGAATGCTACCACGTTTAATAAAAATGCACTCATGAAATCATCGATGGTTATAGTCGGCATGTGGATCACCCCGTTTTTGAAGTTGATTACGAGGAAGCTTTCGGCTTCATGGGGTTTTAACTTGATTCCTGCTCTACGTAGCTTTGAGATGTTCAGAATTACATGTGGTGGTGGACGGTTTTCCTGTTTTGTTGACTTTTCAAGTTCGGATGGTAGAAAAGTTAACCGGAGAAGGTCTAGCAAGTGTTTGGCTTTGATGTTGTCATATTTCTTGAGAACATTTTCTGGTCTTTGAACTGCAAGATTGAAGAAGCCCAATGCCAGGCTAGCCAATGTTGGGCTTCTTGGCGTTTTTGTTAACTCAAATAAACATTCAAGAACAAAAAACGGCATCTGATTCTCAAGTCTGATCAGATCCCGTAAGAAAAATGAAACAATCCATGACATCTTTATAAGTGGATCGTACTCATCTACCTCCACCACCTCTCCAAACTTTCTAAAAAGTTCGATAATAAAACAACCATCTAGTACCATCATTTCTATAAACTCGTCAGTACTGTAAGGGATGGTCTCAGAGTAACACTCACGGGCCATGACCTCTAAAGGTTGCACGGCCCTCAAGTAGTCCTCCAAGACTATCCCTTTAGCCTTGGTCCGGTCAAGCAATTGGTGAAGGAACCGCCACTTGTGCTCCTCGATCATTTCAAGGGGTGCCTTACCATGATGAAACGGACCAACGGAGATGATGTGAGGTTGATATGATTTACCGTTTACATCGACTAAGGTTTGTGGGACTTTGAAGATGGAGCATGTCGTTCGACCCGCCCCAACACTTAGCAGTTTTGGTGTATCGAAAAGTTTGTGTTGCATAGCCGTGAGTCGATCCTTTTTGATTTCCCATATTGTAATGTTATGTTGTTCTGCAGTTGTTTGGGAATTGTTTTTCATTTTTAGTTTATGACATTAAAATGATTGATTGAATATAAGTTATTTGTTAGGGATAGGGGGAATTGAATGTACGTAGAGATAGAGAGAAGAACCAACACGCTACATAAAATGAATAATTAAATAACCAACTGTATTCTTTCGGGCCACTTATTTTCTTACATATTTTTTTTCTAATATTTTGACTTTGACATTTATAATTTGATGACTTTCTTTTTTTCTTTAATGGCTTATGATTCGATGACTAGCTTCTAATTTAGAGATAACTTGCTTACAGAATTTAAAACATTCCATTTTAGCTAACTTTGATCTTGGAAAGATAAGGCACTAGATCACATCATATCATATCATGCCAATTGTTTATAAAACCATTATTTTTTCTCATAAACTTACATCCTATCCTAATAAGTATTTGATAACGTCAATACATACCCATCAATTCGTCATGTATAACTTTCCATATATAGAAAAGAAATAGAAAGAGATAGACTAGAAATGACACCTGTTATGTTAATGACACCAAAGGGGTATTAAATGAATGGAATTGGGATATGGATGGAATATAATGAAATAGAGCCACTTTGAGGTTCCCTATGAAATGAGGCATGGAGGGGAGCCACTACCAAGAAGTTCCGGGAGTTACGAAGGAAGCTTCGAGCTCATATTAGTCATGGGTTGTAGTTATACGAGTAGTATATTTGCTTTGACCAGAAAAGTCAAAATACCATACGGCCGAAATATCAATTTATATTTTCCATATGGTGACCATACATACGAAAAGTATAAATATATATACTTTCTATATGGTATAATGGTAAGTTTGTGAACATTTATAAATTGAGGTGTTTCGTAGCAGAACTCGTAATATATATTAATTATAGCCATGTTTTTTTTTCTCATATTAATGAAAGTATCATTAATATACTGTTATCAACTATTATTACAGTGGTTGTAAATACATATAAACATTACTATATGATAAGATAAGATGCTTTTCATTATTTTAAACAGTATATTTGAATTAATTTACCACTTAGCTATCATAATATTAATTAGGGTAAATTACAAGGATGGTACCTAAACCCTAATTTCGATCATCTCCTCTGTAAACATATCATTGTGTGTTTCTCTCTCTGCCCTCTCTCTCTACCTCTCCCTCTCTAACGGTCACATTTTCCAGATCTGAGATCGGAACTTGTGCACCGGAGATTGGATCGAGCTAGAGATTGAGAGTTCGAGATCGAGATTATCACCATCCGGTTAAGGCTTCCACTCCGGTGGATCTAACCCTATTTTTTTCACCCGGGCCGGAGGTCCCTTCCACCTCGGTGGATCTGGAAGCAGCCTCCCTACCTTTGTGTAGGGGTAAGGTCTGTCTACATCATACCTCCCTCATAGCCCGACTTATGTCGGGATTGAGTACCTTGTTGTTGTTGTTGTTGTTGTTGTTGTACAAGGATGGTACCTGGCGAATACACCAGATTACACAATTCATACCTAATTGCACAAATTTACCCGAGACATACCCATGGTTTGCAGATTTGCACAATTGACATACCTACGTCTAACGGAAGTGACGGATCGTTAAGTTGGGTCATGTGCCGCTCACGTGAAGGGGTAAATTCGTATTTTACACAAAAAGCAGCCCCCACCTTCATGCTTGTTCCCAATATATACCCGATAACAACCATCTAACCATTTTTTCATACCTAATCTAAACCTAAAACCAAAATTCAAGAAACAAAAAAATGTCCGGTTGGAAAATCCGGCCAAGAAATGCCCCGGAATACGATCTTGCTGAAATTTATGGTAAATACGCGACTTTTGGATATAATCTTTGTATTATATAACCCTAAATTCCAATTTTTTATTGTTTTTTGGATATATTATTTATTTAATCGATTTATTTAATTTAATATTTGCAGATGGAAAACCTACCATGTGTACACTGAACGTTCATCATGGAGGTAGGGTTGTAGAGGAAAATTTCATATGCACATTGATGAACGTTCATTTTGTGATAAAAACACCTATCGAAAGGCCTCATTTCAATGTCTTAAATGAGTTTATATATGTGAACTTTTGGTACTTAATGAGATTGAATATTTATGTAGGTTCACAGAAGATACAGACGTGAGTAAATATCATCGACCAACTCAACAGACACAAGACTGCGAGACGGGACTAAAATGCTTGCAACATTAGAGAAAGTCAAAGAAAGTCAATGTGCACGTGTGAGAGGTGTGAGGCTGTCGAACAACATCAACAACAATTGTGGAATTAGCAATAAAAGGTGGTGGTGGTCTCGTTGCTTCTGTCCAGCCGAAAAGAAGAAAAGGCCCAAGGCCTTGGGCCTTGTGGTTCGTGAGCCCAGCCGAGAGAAAAGAAAAGATGGGCAGCCTCTTTTGTCTCACGTACGAAGCAACATCAACAATAATTAATACTAGCTTGAATTAATTTACAAGTAGGTCAAATAATAAAAGGGTTTGGCGTGTGGTTCGAAGGAGCGGCCAAGAAGGATAAGGACTGCGTGACTTCGATATCCCTATTATTAGTTTGATCTCTCCTTTACTTTTATCATTATTATTGTTATTAGGGTTACTGTTGCAAGACTTATTTATTTTACTTTCAGTTGGTAAACAATGTCTTTCATCTTTTCAGACTTTGTTATTCCTTTAATAATGGTAGGCTAGTAAGCTGAATACTTGTTTGGATCGATGTGATCATGTAGACGTTTATTTATTTTACTTTATTTGTTAGATCTGTTGGAGTGTGTTTTACTGTTTATCGTAGATCCATGTTTTACTAGTTCTTCATATTATTATCGGTTCTATATCTGAATATATTAGTTTAATTCTGATGGTTGTCTATGATCATACACTAGGACTAATATGCTAGGATGAAAAACACTAGTCGGTCTATAACTAGATGTAAAAAGTGATTCACTTATAACTGAGGGATCCAGAACCATAGTAATTAGGATGAATAGAACATGATGCTTAACAATGTCAGACGCGATCCAGTGACATGGAAACGTGCACTGTGGTCACTGATGAGCGTCCATTTCGTGATTATTTTCCATATCTTTTGGTCGTGTTTTGATGCTTAAATGAGTTTATATATGTGAACTTTTGGTACTTAATGAGATTGAATATTTATGTAGGTTCACAGAAGATACAGACGTGAGTAAATATCATCGACCAACTCAACAGACACAAGACTGCGAGACGGGACTAAAATGCTTGCAACATTAGAGAAAGTCAAAGAAAGTCAATGTGCACGTGTGAGAGGTGTGAGGCTGTCGAACAACATCAACAACAATTGTGGAATTAGCAATAAAAGGTGGTGGTGGTCTCGTTGCTTCTGTCCAGCCGAAAAGAAGAAAAGGCCCAAGGCCTTGGGCCTTGTGGTTCGTGAGCCCAGCCGAGAGAAAAGAAAGAGGCAGCAGCAGTCCGGCCCATAGAAGAAAGAAAGGAGAAAGTGGGCCTGGCCCTTGTCTGCGTGAGCCCAAAGAAAAAGAAAAGAGAGGCGGCAGCCTCTTTTGTTTCACGTACGCAGCAACATCAACATATATATATTTCGGAGCAGCTCAATATTAAATACCCTAGCCTACATTAAATACTAGCACAGTCATTATTCGAAGCAGCTTACAATTAAAATTAGTTTAGGTTGGTATTATTTTTGGTGCGAGGTGCGGCCGCAGGAAGGAGAAGCAACATCAACAATAATTAATACTAGCTTGAATTAATTTACAAGTAGGTCAAATAATAAAAGGGTTTGGCGTGTGGTTCGAAGGAGCGGCCAAGAAGGATAAGGACTGCGTGACTTCGATATCCCTATTATTAGTTTGATCTCTCCTTTACTTTTATCATTATTATTGTTATTAGGGTTACTGTTGCAAGACTTATTTATTTACCGTACAATTATTATTATGGATCTTTTTATATTAATGATTGTTAGTGTTATTTGTTTTGCCATGAGTAGCTAGATAGTTATGCATCTGCTTGGATAATGTGATCATGTCTAAATAGTGATAATATTTGCTTATAGTTGTTGAACCGTTTTTATGTTTGACCTAGTTAAAGTAGGTTGGGGACTTAACTGGAAGCCAAACTGCTTGGGTTACTTAACAGGAATCCCATTAAACTATAAAGATTAGGTGACTTAACAGGAAGTCAAACTGCTTGGGTGACTTAACAGGAATCCCATTAAACTATAAAGGTTAGGTCATAAAAACAGACTTAGTTTATAATCTTAATTAGGGGACTTAACAGGAAGCTTAATTAAAGGGTTAGGTGACTTAACAGGAATCTTGACCATTTAGACCGGGGGACTTAACAGGAAGCTTGGTCGTGATTAGTCGTTCAACAGTTATAAGCAATTTGGTAGATGATCTAGGCGGCATGTGAACTGTTTCCAAGTAGATGTGTTGTTTTCATTATTATTGTCTTGCATTTACAAATCAAATCATTTCGTGTTTCCTCGCTAGACCAAGCGGTTGGAATCTTTTGCTAGTTTAGGTTATTTAATTCGTGACAAACCCCCAACAATCTTAGAATTACACCTAGCTGCATTCTAAGACATAGTCCCTGAGAACGATCTTGGTCTTACCTATTTGCTATACTATAAACGATCGGGTCCACTGCCCTTGAGTGAGTGTAGTAGAGAAGTTAACCTTGTAATAAATAAATTTAAAACTTGTTAGGAATTTAAGTTAACAAATCTCGCTCATCAAGTTTTTGGCGCCGCTGCCGGGGACTATTCACTTAGGAATATAGTTAGGTTAGGGGTAATTCGATCTTTTTCGTGTCTACACGAGAAAGCTAGTTTTAGTCTTTTTAGGATTAGTTTATTTTCATTTTAAGTTAGTCTAGTTTAGGTGCCCATTTTATTTTCTTAGATTAGCTTTAGATAGTCTTCTTTTGTTCTGTTAATTAGTTAGCACTACTTAATAGTCGATTCAAATAGAGTTTGGTAGATTCTTGCATTAGATGGCGGATAATTTAGGATTCGGCCGACCGATGATGGAGTGACGCAGCGAGAAAAAGAGATAAATAATTGGATCTGTTGATTCAAATAATACCCAGGAACAATTCTTCTAAAGTTCGTTGATTCAAAAGAATACCGAAAATTAGGGGTTTTCACACACTAAACACACACTTGTGAATAGAGAGAAAAATTATTTTTTCATATCATCATCATAAATATCTTGATCAGGATATTTAGCTCTGATACCAACTGACGCAGCGAGAAAAAGAGATAAATAATTGGATCTGTTGATTCAAAGAATACCCAGGAACAATTCTTCTAAAGTTCGTTGATTCAAAAGAATACCGAAAATTAGGGGTTTTCACACACTAAACACACACTTGTGAATAGAGAGAAAAATTATTTTTTCATATCATCATCATAATAATATAATGATGTAGCGGGAAAAAAAGGATAAACAATTGAAACCTGTTGATTCAAAAAGAATACCAGGAACAATTCTTCTAACTATCGTTGATTCAAAAAGAATACCGATAATCAGGGTATTTCACACACTAACACACACTTGTGTATAGAGAGAAAAATTATTTTTTCATATCATCATCTAATAATATAATGATGTAGCGGGAAAAAAAGGATAAACAATTGAAACCTGTTGATTCAAAAAGAATACCAGGAACAATTCTTCTAACTATCGTTGATTCAAAAAGAATACCGATAATCAGGGTATTTCACACACTAACACACACTTGTGTATAGAGAGAAAAATTATTTTTTCATATCATCATCATAATATAATGATGTAGCGGGAAAAAAAGGATAAACAATTGAACCTGTTGATTCAAAAAGAATACCAGGAACAATTCTTCTAACTATCGTTGATTCAAAAAGAATACCGATAATCAGGGTATTTCACACACTAACACACACTTGTGTATAGAGAGGAAAATATAAAATTTCATATATCAAACAAAAACTGCCATACAAAAACATTGTCACGAAATATATATAGTCACACTAGTATTTAATAATACTACCATTCACCTTCTTAAATATTCAAAAAAAAACCAAGGTTATTATGAGCAAAATCCCATCAAGTATTACGGTTATGGAGCCCAAAAGTCAAGCTTCTTTGACAACCTTTACCTTCCAACTTCAAACAATTATTTCACACGTCAAATGTAGAGAATTTTGACCAAGAACTTGACTAACATCATTCTCACGGGGTCGAAAAGAACTCGACCTAAAGATCTATCTCACGTCAAACTTGACTGACATCAGTCTGGGGCAAAAGTGGAAAGAGAACACCAGCTATTGGAATCCATGTGATGCCAAAGCACACGAGCAAATAAGCTGTTTGAAACAATGTAAAAGCAACAAACATTTTGAAAGGGACCGTTTCCACGAATATTGCATGATTTTCTTCCAAAACCTTGTATCTTCGACTTGGAACAATGAAACGTAACAGTATTCTTTCCCAAAATTGATTTGCGGGTAAATTTTCAATGGCCATAAAAGCAAAGTAGCCAAAAAGAACAGAAGTGGGGATCTTTTTAAGCAATGGCATAGCAGCAAGACACCCACCAACCATAAACGCCTGTAGTGCATTGCTAGGTCGTTGTTCTTTAACTTCAACATGTGAAAGATCATCAGCATCCTTATCGACATCAAATAACGCCTCATGACCCTCATCAACTGGCGCGGTTATGTAACCACTACTCGCAGCTTGTTGAATGCTGGATTCTTTTAGCTCTTTCAATCCCAGACTTGATGGATTTTGATAAGCAAGTGGTGTCTGCATTTCATTATATGCTTGTTGCATATTCTCATATAACTCGCTCAAGTTACTATTTCGAGCGGTGTCCACAAGTTTTCTTCTTAGAAGTTGATGTTTCAGTGTGGCTAAGCTCTTGGTGTGCATTGGAGATCGTGGGATAACTCCATTGGCTGGAGGAATGCCAATTAATCCACATAATAATGTCAAAAATCCCAAAAGAAGAAGATCATAATGATATGAAGAAGGTTTCTTTAGATTGAACTCTTTCTGTTGGGCAAGCTGAGATGCAACACTATGGTCAAAATAGTAAAGCACCACAATCATGTTTACTGGGATTAAAGCTCCAATAATATACAGCTCTGACACACTTAACATATCCTTTGCAACTGTCCAGTTTGCATAAGCACCAGGAGACCATGGATTTGGACTAAAAAGCCTCCATGGTGTCCTTTTTCGAATGTCATTAACCGGAATATATGAAGCACCAGTCCAAATGACCACCACTACCAGAACACCAAAATCCGCAATGAATCCCTGTAACCACCTTGTGATAATTCCCACAAGACATTTTTCTATCAAGATTTGAGCAAGACAATTTGACTTCTTATCCATCATAATCTGATAATGACCAAAATCATGACCAAGCCAACCATTTTGAATCCAAAGAAACCCCAAAAACCCACCACACATCAAACGAACAAAACCGCTTTCAATGAACAAAACACCATAAGCACGTATGGAATACAATGTTGCAATAAAGACCAAAGATATCATTACCCCATGTCCTTTCTTTTCAAACAAGCCCTTTTTTTTAAACTTCAAATAAAGTTTTTTATAATCTTTTGACACTACAGAAACTTTAGAATCTTTTAAATAATAGCCATTAAAAAACTTATCGGGATATTGCCAAGCTGATGATGGATGAAAAGAAATATATGCATCAGTGACATCATGACCAGCAAGATTCAGCAATTGCAATCACGATCAGGGTCTGAAACATCATATAGAACTTGAAGTGTTGCCATAAGAATGCAGGATGATACAGTTCCATCCATACATCCGAGAGAATCGCAGCCGGATTTGATAATCTTGTCTAATCGGCCAAAAGACGCAACGAATATATTTGCATCGTTGATTTGGATTTGATTCACATTACATGTTGTCCAGGCATACCAATCATCATCCTCGTATTCATCAAATACGGGTAGATGATCATAGATAATATCGTCATTAATAGACAGATTCATCAGGAAATTCGGCTCGGATACCAAATGATGTAGCGGGAAAAAAGGGATAAACAATTGAAACCTGTTTATTCAAAAGAATGCCAAGAACAATTTTTCTAACTATCGTTGATTCAAAAAGAATACCGATAATCAGGGTATTTCACACACTTGTGTATAGAGAGGAAAATATAAAATTTCATATATCAAACAAAAACTGCCATACAAAAACATTGTCACGAAATATATATAGTCACACTAGTATTTAATAATACTACCATTCACCTTCTTAAATATTCAAAAAAAAACCAAGGTTATTATGAGCAAAATCCCATCAAGTATTACGGTTATGGAGCCCAAAAGTCAAGCTTCTTTGACAACCTTTACCTTCCAACTTCAAACAATTATTTCACACGTCAAATGTAGAGAATTTTGACCAAGAACTTGACTGACATCATGGAGGAGGCAAGAAAGGTGGCTGCGACGTCGACTCCTGCAATCCGAGTACCCGAGACAGAGATCCCTATTAATATCAAGAAGCATCACTTTGAGCTTGTGGAGAGACTTGCGTTTGATGGGGAGAGACTCAAGGACCCTTACGACCATCTCTCTAATTTTGATAACGTGTCTAGGCTGTTTAACTATGGAAAAGGAACTGAAGAGTCGGCGAAGTTGATGACATTTCCATTCTCCTTGAAGGGAGCCGCTAAAGATTGGTACGAGAACCTAGATTCAGACAGTATCACCAGTTGGGAAGAATTGAGACAAAAGTTTTGCAACAGATTCTTTCCGAGGAACCTCAGAATGAAACTCTTAGAAAGGATACATACCTTCAAGCAAGCGGACAACGAAAGCATCGGAAAAGCATGGCGAAGGATGAAGAAGATGGTCAAGGAATGCCACGGTCACAATAAAACCGAGGAGAATATTTTGGAGTACTTTTACATTGGAGCAACAAGCAAAATAAGGAATGAGTTGGATCTCATGGGAGGTGGCATGTTTGAGTATATGAAGGCAAAGGATGCTTGTGGAGTGTTGAATGATTTGGATAGAAGAGAGCAAGAGAGGAGCTTGGAGGATGAAGAGCCACCAAAACCAAAGGAGTATGTTCTAAGAGAAGAGATGGAAGAGAGGTTTGAGAAGAACGCGAATGACATGAAAAATATGCTAGCAAAAATGTCCAGCAGCTTGTGTGAAACGGTGGTAGCCCTAGTAAGGGAAGATAGAGATAAGCGGGACGAAGAAGTGAAAGGAATCACAACCCGATCGGGGAAGGCGACAAAATCACCCCCGAATCCTCTGGAAGCTGAGGAAAAAGATGAAGAAGAAGATCCAGCAGAAGCGGAAGAGGAAACCGAAGCCGTGAGTCGAAACGATAAGGAAACAGAATCTGGACGGGAAGTCCAGCGCCGCTGGGGCACTCCCAGCGCCGCTGGTGAGTCCAGAAAAGAACCCAGCGCCGCTGGATATACCCCCAGTGCCGCTGGAGAGCCCAGAAAAACTCCCAGCGCCGCTGGTGAGGTCAGAAAGAGTCCCAGCGCCGCTAGCCCACTACCAGCGCCGCTGGCACCTCCTAAGGCAGACTCAAGACCGTGATCGAAACCATATAGTCGGACAGTTCCCTACCCGCAAAAGTTGAGAAAAGGTCGAGTGGAGCAGAAGAAATGAGTATTTAAAGACTCGATGCATAGAGTTACGGTGACGATCCCATTTACTGATTTGATAAGATTAACGCCGGGATACAATCGGTACATCAAGGAGATGATAAAGGAGGATAAAATGCCGAAGGAGGTGAACGGGATTGAAGAGATTAAGGACATCCTGAAGAGTGAAGAAGAGTACGTAACTCCAAAGCTTGAAGATCCGGGAAGTTTTGTCATTCCTTGTGAGATAGGAGAGAAGATTAGGTGTGACGCATTAGCAGACTTAGGAGCTAGTATTAACCTTATGCCTTGGACCCTTTACACTAAGATAAGCAGAGAAGAGTTGAAGACGACCATGATGACCATTAAGCTAGCAGATCAGACCTTTCAGCGTCCCCTAGGAAAGACACATACCATGAAAGTTACCATAGGAGACCTCCATTTTGAAGCCGAATTTGTAGTGATGAATATACCGGAGGATAGTAAGGTACCAATCATTTTAGGTAGACCATTTCTAAACACAGCTAGAGCAGTGATCGAAGTTGCAGAGAGGAGAATCACTCTAGGAGATGGAAGAAATAGGATCAGCATCACTATGTCAGGGGATCTAGACTTAGGAACAGACGAAATAGGAGTAAGTGTTAAAGAAGTAGAATGGAAAGTGTTAGGAGTAGGAGAAGAGGATGAATAGTTAGAAAAGGAACTAGGATTAGATTTACCCGACCGACCATGGGACCTAGGAGAACTGCCAGAAGAAGTATACGACGAGAGTTTAGTGCAGAGGCCGGATAATTTGATAACGTCGTTAGAAGAACCTCCGACCGATCTAGAGATGAAGCCGTTACCAGATGGATTAGAGTATGCGTTTCTTCGGGGTAAGTCGCAACTCTCGGTCATCATATCATCTAAGCTGTCTCAGAAGGAGAAAGCAGCCTTGATGAAGGTACTTAGGGCACATGAGAAGGCTTTTGCTTGGAAGATAGCTGACATTAGAGGGATAGATTCGTCCTATTGTAACCATAGGATACACTTAGAAGCTAACACGAGGCCAGTAGTGCAGAGACCGAGACGCCTAAACCCGAACATGAAGGAGGTAGTTAAGAAGGAGGTGATTAAGTTGTTGGATGCAGGTATCATCTTTCCTATTTCAGATAGTGAGTGGGTGAGCCCGATTCATTGTGTGCCTAAGAAGGGAGGCATGACTGTAGTAGCTAATGAGAAGGACGAACTGATAGCAACCAGGACTGTCACAGGATGGAGAGTGTGCATAGATTATAGGAAGCTTAATGAAGCCACTAGGAAAGACCATTACCCATTACCCTTTATAGATCAGATTTTAGAGCGATTAGCAGGGAACGAGTATTTTTGTTTTCTTGATGGATTCTCAGGGTATCTTCAGATCCCTATTTATTCAGAAGATCAAGAAAAGACAACTTTTACTTGCCCCTATGGAACTTATGCCTATAGGAAGATGCCATTTGGACTTTGTAACGCCCCAGCTACTTTTCAGAGGTGTATGACTGCTATTTTTCAGGATATGTTAGAGAAGTCAGTAGAAGTGTTTATGGATGATTTCTCAGTTTACGGGAATTCGTTCAATTCGTGTTTGAGTCATTTAGACAAGATGTTAGCTAGGTGTGAAAAACTAATTGTGAGTCCCAAACTCTCTAGATGGTTTAACCCAAAGTGTAAAATACAACAAGTCTAATAAGCACTAGATTGGACTAGTATTACTTGAATATAAATGCAAGTATATAAACAAAGTAATACACGACTTAAAGTAATAAATAAAGGTGGAACACAATGTAATATTTTCAAGTGTATTTTATTTATGATGTTAAATAAAATACAAGGTTGTGCGGAATCAAGATAATACAAATATGTAAGTATCCTAACAACCTATGAATTACAAATGATCTATATTTGCCAAATAAACTCTTTTGATCGAGATACTTAAAGTTGTGAAGTATCCCTGTTACGATCGAGAGTATTTAGACAAATTCACCTTAATTGCTAAAAGTAATTTTAACAAGAAAATGACTTTGTATTTATAGGCAAACAAATTCACCAGTGAATTTGTGCCGTACAAATATGGTTGCATGCATTTTATGAACCGACAAGGTCATTAAATGCATTGGTTAAACTACAAGGATAAAGTCACATCAATATGACTTTATTCTTTTAACCAACCACCTTTACACACGTATGTACTTTGGTAAAGAACAAGTGGAATGTTCTTTAGAAAGTGTGTAAAGGCAAAAAGTCAATTCCTCGTAATCAGTGTTCAGACTTGTAAGGTCTAGAACACTGACAAACCTCCAATCGTAGATCTGGTAAGACTTCCAGTGGACTCCGCCATTTGTCAGTCTTCTTTATTCTAACTTCAGTCTTTGACTTCAGTGAGAATGTCTCCAGTAGAATAGATCTGGACTGGGGTAAAGTCCAGTGAGCTAATCTGGAGGATTCCAGATTTTCCTATACAAGTATTTTGCTCACTGGTCTTCCATTATTTCTGGACAAATTTTCAGTGTCGCTCCAGTATTCAAGTCTGGTAAATATTATTCTGGACAAGTCTTCAGAGACTTTCCAGTCTTCAAGTCTGGAGCGAGTCCAGTAAATCTGGACCTAACAAATTCCCCCTATTTGTTTAGAAATAATGCAAGGTTTTTCAAGCTTCTATCTATACAACTTTGTATGCTTGAAAAACACTTGTTTTGACTTAGTCTAAAAAAAAATTAAGTTACTGGAGAACACTTTATAGATCATCAGTGTTTCAGTTTCATCTTTTAATTTTTACTTAGACTAAATCTGATCACTTACTTGTGAATCAAAATATGTAACTATATTTACAGCCATCAACAGAAAATAAGTTACAATTTTGGAAAATAAATACAAGTACAAGTAAAATGATACAAGAGTCAAGCCCTTCTTTTCGACGTCTGTCCTGGAGCATCTTCAGAAGCCTTTCTCTTTGGAGATGGAGAGGATGGTACAGACTCTGGTGGCTTCATACCTATTGCAACTTCCATCTGTTGCTTTCTCTTCCATACTTTCTCAATCCTCTTCAAAAATGCTTTAACGTCAGTCGACAAATCAGTCTTCCCCCTGAACGTTAAGGCTATCTCCTTCAGTTCAGTCCATCCAAAAGCTTGGACTGAAGCACTCTTCCTTTCATCAGTAAAGTTACCCTCCATGGTCAACTTTACTTCAAACCTGGACATACCTTCATGATTTTCAGCTAATTTGATCTCTGCACCAATGATCCTTCTGGCATCAGCCCTGAACTTCAACATATCTTCATATTTGGCTTTTTGCTTAGCCATCTGGATCATGTATTCAGTTTCCTTGGATACTTTCTGCTGTTCCATGGCAGACTGGAGTGCTTCACGATTGATTCTTTGTGAAGTATCCAGAGGAATGAAAGTGCTTAGATCAGCATCTCTGATTTCCTTTAACTGTTTGGCAGTGAGTTTTGGTAAGCCCTTTATCTTCTTTCTGTACTCTATCTCCAGAGCACCGGCATTCTTTCTAATCTTCTTCTGGAGGTTCACTAGTTCCTCCGTCCTTTGTCTTATCAGCTCAACTACACTGACATCATAAGTTACAGAATCATAAGTTTGTTCTTCTTCAAAGTACCTGGAACGAATGTAGACATCATCCAATGCATCCAGACACTGATGAACTCTGGGGTCTTCCTTCATTCTTTTATAAACATCAATATGTATGCCCAACCTGCCAGCATTGTAAGAATCAAGAGTCCCCATGATTGCCATCTCCCTTTTGTGGGCCAGCAGTTCATCTTTGATTTTTACTTAGACTAAATCTGATCACTTACTTGTGAATCAAAATATGTAACTATATTTACAGCCATCAACAGAAAATAAGTTACAATTTTGGAAAATAAATACAAGTACAAGTAAAATGATACAAGAGTCAAGCCCTTCTTTTCGACGTCTGTCCTGGAGCATCTTCAGAAGCCTTTCTCTTTGGAGATGGAGAGGATGGTACAGACTCTGGTGGCTTCATACCTATTGCAACTTCCATCTGTTGCTTTCCTTTTGCTGATTTTAGAGTGGTTGTGATATCTGGGAATTCTTCAAACTGGGGCTCACTGGCATCAGTACCAGCAGCCACTTCAACCTGCACAATGGCTTCAGTGCCAAGTGCCTTCTGTGCTTCTTGTGCACTAGCGTCGGTACCAGTCACTTCTTCTTGTTGCACAATAGCTTCAGTGCTAAAGGCCTTTTCAATTGCACTTGCAGCAACTTCTTTCTTTTTCCTCACCAATCCTTCTGGAACAGACTCAGTGGCAACAGACTTTTCCCCCTTGGAATGTCCACTAGTTTGAGACTTGTGGGCAGACCATAATTGTTCCAGCATATATCTGTCTGTAGCACCAAATGTTCTTCCTGCCACTGGAGTGGTTATATTCACAGTCTTTCTCAGCTCAGTCACTTCCTTCTTGATTATTTGAATTTCTGAAGACAAGTGCTTTGGCATTTCATTTTCAATCATTTTCACCACCTGTGGCAACAACCCATCTTGAATTGTTCTAAGAACAAACCCAGAAATCTCTTCAAAAATTTCTTTTAACATACCATGTCTGAACTTCTTAGTACATTCATCACTGATATAACTGACAACAGCATTCTGATCAAGTGTTGGCCTGCTTTCCAGAGAACTTATCCTGGTGGTCAACTTCTGAACCTCATCTGTCAGACCTGCCAGTGGTTGAACATGTTCAGCTTTCACTGCAGTCTGAACAGAATTCACCAGCCTTGACTCTAATCCCTGGACTGCCACTTTGATATTTTCAGTATTGTTATTTGTGGCCAGTACCAGCTCATTCAACTTCTCAAACACCAGCTTCTCGTTTCCAGCAAACAGATTCATTTTTGATGAAAGATTATTCGATAAAATAGATTTGAAATCAGAAACAACCTAGTGATCTCTCCAGGTCCGCCACCTTACTTAAAAGGCCTTGAACCTCGGCTGAAGATGAAGTAGAGAGACCACTGGGAGGTGCCAATTCAGAAGCCAATCTGGTCACCATCGGTACTTGTGCCTGGACCTCTTCAGTTGAAACTTCAGATGTTACTACAGTGGAGTCCAGCACACGGTGTTCAGATAAATCAATTGGAGTTTCAAGTGGTGGTGGTTGATTTTGTGAGATTTGAAGTGTGGGTGGATTGAAGTAAGGAGTATTTTGTGGAATTGAAAGTGGTGGTGGTGGTGGTGCAGTAGTGGATTCTGGTGGTGGAATATTTGATTCTTGTGGAGGTGGTGGCATTTCTGGTAATCGTTCTATTTCTACTACATCATCTCCAAGAAAACTCATGTCAGTATTAAAAATATTACCTTCTGACATGGGTGAATCAGCCTCATTCCAAACAAATGTTTCATCAGCTGTCTGATCACCAGTCTGATCACCAACTTCTACATTCAATATGTATGCCCAACCTGCCAGCATTGTAAGAATCAAGAGTCCCCATGATTTCCATCTCCCTTTTGTGGGCCAGCAGTTCTTTTGATTTTTCTGTGAATTAGATTGTCTTGGTGCCATTGAATATGATAGATATATGAAGATGAAATTGAAGAATTAGGGTTTATGAAGATTTGATGAAATAAATATGAGAGAGAGATTGATGATTGGAAATTGAATGAAAAAGAGAGTAAATGAAGTAATTTGAAGAATTTGGGAGTAAATATGTTCGAAGTAAATGCTAATGAAAGTGAAAGTGGGTATTTATATAGGAGAGAGAATGTGGAACTCAAACGGTTAATTTGAATTTATCAAATATAATTTTGATCGGGTTCTGAGATCCGCATTAACTACATCACATCACACATAAATGTGTGACGGTTTACAGCCCACAAACATTATCAACTTGCACTTTTTGTCTTCCCAAGGTAAAAATACCATCATTTCTTTGAAAAAATTACATGCCACGTAGGATAATAAGATAAATATCAAGATATATATCTTTTCAAAGATTTTGCATACGTGGCACGCACAATGACCAAGTATTTAAAATATTATGACTCAATTCAGTGCATCTGGAGGTTGACTGGACACTCCAGTATCACTGGTGGATTATTCCAGTGAAGTACACTGATGGTACACTGGAGGGACACTCCAGTAAAGTACCAGTGAAAACCATTTGAAAGAGACTGGTAACCTCAAACGTGCACGTCAACTAATACAGACAAATGAGAGGGACACATTTACAAGGAGACAGAAATCACCTCAAACATGCACTTCAACCTATCTAATTACCAGTGAGAGAGACACATTTACAAGGTACCAGTAATATTTTCTGGAAAAATTTTGTCCAGTGAGAAAATAAATTAATAAATTCCCCCTGAAATTAAAACATTTTTAAGAACAAAAATATATCTTTCAGTCTTCCCCCTGGAATGTTGATCCAGAAATCTATTAATGCAAAGATAGTACACGAAGGCGTTCGATATCTAAGCAGTCATAGATTTATAAATCTTTAAATCAAAGATCCCTGATAGTACACATAGGCGTTCAATACCAAGGTTCCAGATTTAAGGGTTTAACATTCCCAACTCACCAACAAGATATTCAAAAGTTTTGACATCCAGAGGTTTTGTAAAAATGTCAGCAAGTTGTTTGTCAGTGGGAATAAAATGGAGTTCAATATTATTTTTCATAATATGATCACGAATAAAATGATACCTGAGATCAATGTGCTTCGTTTTTGAGTGCATGACTGGATTGTTCGAGATAGCAATGGCACTGGTATTATCACAAAAGATTGGGTCTTTGAATACTTAATACCATAATCAAGCAACTGGTTCTTCATCCAGAGTATCTGAGCACAACAACTGGCTGCAGATACGTATTCAGCTTCAGCAGTGGACAATGAAACTGAAGTTTGCTTTTTACTGGTCCAGCTGACCAGTTTGCCACCAAGGAAATGACATCCACCAGTAGTGGATTTTCTGTCTATCTTACAACCTGCATGATCTGAATCTGAATAACCCATTAGATCCATGCCTGAGCCTTTGGTATACCAAAGACCCAAACTGGGGACACCCTTAAGGTATTTCAGTATGCGCTTTACAGCAAGCATATGAGATTCTTTTGGATTAGACTGATATCTGGCACATAAACATGTTGAAAACATAATATCTGGTCTACTGGCGGTTAAATACATCAGTGAACCAACCATGCCTCTATAGACAGTGGTGTTCACTGGTTTACCATCTGGATCTGAGTCCAGTGTCAATGGTGCAGAAATTGGAGTGGGTTTAGATGGTGAAGAGTTCATATCATATTTCTTTAAAAGATCTCTAACATATTTTTCCTGATTAATAAAAATACCATCTTTGTTTTGTTTAATCTGGAGTCCAAGAAAAAATGTTAATTCACCCATCAAACTCATTTCATATTCAGTCGACATTATTTTCAAAAATTTCTTGCACATTTTATTATCAGTAGACCCAAAAATAATATCATCAACATAAATTTGTACCATCAGAAGATTACCTTTTCATGAAGAATAAATAAGGTATTGTCAATTGCACCTCTTTTGAAACCATTTTTCAATAAATGTTTAGTCAGAGTATCATACCAGGCACGTGGGGCTTGTCTGAGACCATAGAGTGCTTTGTCCAGACGATATACCCAGTGTGGATGCTTTTCGTCTACGAAACCTGGTGGTTGTCTGACATAAACTTCTTCTTCAAGTTTTCCATTCAAGAATGCACTTTTCACGTCCATCTGGTAGACCTTGAACTGATGATGAGCAGCGAATGCTAAGAATATTCTGATCGCTTCAAGTCTAGCCACTGGAGCAAATGATTCATCAAAATCGACATCTGACTGGCAGTACCCTTGTGCTACCAGTCTGGCCTTGTTTCTGATTACGTGGCCATCTTCATCTACCTTGTTCCTGAAGACCCATCTGGTTCCAATTGGTTCTTTCTTTCCAACTGGGAAAGGAACCAGGTACCAAACCTTGTTCCTTTCAAACTAGTGAAGCTCTTCTTGCATAGCAGTCACCCAGTTTGGATCTTCCATAGCCTCGTCAATCTTCTTTGGTTCTATCAGTGATAAGAAACTGACATATAAGCATTGATCACTGGAGGCTCTTCTGGTCAGAACCCCTCGACTGGAGTTACCTATGATCTGATCGATAGGATGAGCTTTTGTCCATCTGGAGTATTGACCAGGATTGTTACTGACAACAATATCAGTGCAAGAATTCAGTTAAGTCTCCTCTGGTGTTGCTTCAGGAGGAGGATCTTGTCAGACTACTTCAACATCTTCATCTGAGTCATTTAAATCACGATTTGCATCATGAAATTCTTCATTTGAAGGCATTTCTTGAAGTACTGGTTCAGTTTCAACTGGGACTGATACTGGGGAAGTAGTACGAACATCTGATCCAATATTAATTTCAGTGGGTAGCTTGAAAATAATTGAAGGATAGAATGGAGTACTACTGGAGGGTTTCTTAGTCTGAACAGGTTCCAGATCAGGATGACTGGAAACTGTGTCTTCTGAATCTTTATTGTAGTTGATAGGATCAGATTCACAGAAGACAATTGGAGTTACTGGGGGAGTATCAAGGGCTGGCTTTTTATTGATTGCGGCATTTGATTCATCAAATGTGACATGTATTGACTCATGGACCTTCTCCAGTCTCTTGTTATAGACTCTGAAGGCCTTGCGAATGGCTGAATAGCCTAAGAAATACCCTTCATCAGCTTTGGCATCAAATTTGCCTAACTGACTGGAGTCGTTCAGGATGTAAACTGGACATCCAAAAATGTGAAAATAACAAATATTTGGTTTTCTATTTCTTAAGACTTCATAGGCTGTCTTTTTGTGTCGCTTCATATACACTGACCGGTTCTGGGTGTGGCAAGCAGTAGCAATTGCTTCAGCCCAGAAACTGGTAGAAAGACCAGATTCAGCAAGCATACTCCTGGCAGCTTCTATCAGCGTTCGATTCTTCCTTTCCACTACTCCATTCTGTTCTGGAGAGCGGGCTGATGAGAAATTCTGGGTGATGCCAGTGTCAGTACAGAATGACTCCAGAGTTGCATTCTGGAATTCTGTTCCATTGTCACTTCTTAACTGACACACATTTCGACTGTACTTGAGCTTAATTTGTTTGATAAGACTGATGATTTCAGTAGCAGTTTCATTTTTAGACCTGAGAAAGATAACCCAGCAATATCTAGAAAATTCATCGACTATTACCAGAGTGTACCTTTTACCAGCACGAGTCTGAACATTCACTGGACCGAAAAGGTCCATATGAAGCATATGAAGAGGTTCAGATATGCTGAAATTCTGTCTGGTCTTGAAACTGGTACGTTTCTGCTTACCCATCTCACATCCTGGACATGGCCTTTCCTTTTTGAAGGAAACTGAAGGTATCCCATCTGCCAGTTGTTTTCTATACAACTTATTAATATTTTTGAAATTTAAATGGGATAACCTTTTGTGCCATAACCAGTTTGTGTCTTCATCAGCTTGAGTATAGAAACACTGCTCTGAAGGAGAGCTTTCCATATCCATCACGTACACATTCCCTCTTCTGGGAGCAATCAATACTACCTTCCAGTCCTTGTTGAATACAATGCACTGAGCAATATTGAATAGAACTTGATAGCCATCATCACACAATTGACTTACACTGATCAGGTTATATTTCAAACCATTCACAAATGCAACTCGTCTGAATTTGACTTGTCCATTGTTCAGAACACCATATCCCTCAGTCTTTCCACAACCATCATTTCCAAAAGTAATGGAGGGTCCATCAGAAATGGTGAACTCCTCCAGCAGGGTCTTACATCCGGTCATTGTCCTGCCAGCTGCACTGTCAAGATACCAGATATATTTCTTTCGATCGCCCTACACATCCACCGGATATTATCAGTTAGATTTGGGAACCCATCGACTGATGGGTTCACTGGACCCTCCCTTATAGGTCCCTGCAGGTATCTGGTTGAGTTCACTTTCTTCAATAGTAGTCTTAGTTGAAAAGACCACTGGGGTTGATAGTTTTGAAACCTTTTTCTTTTTCTCAGCTGGAGAAATATATTTATCTTTCTTGGAAAAAGGTTTGGTATTTTGTCTAGGGCCAGATGAAGTACCCTCAATAAAGTTTAATCTTGCATTAAAACTTTGAAATTGACGAGTCAGTAGTTGAAACTGGCTCTCTAACCTTGACAAAACATTTTCATCAGATGACACCTGAGCCTTTCCAGTTGACTGGACTCGAGGCTTAGGTAGGGGATTGGTCTTCTTCTTTTGAACCTGGGGTTCATTAGAAGCAGTCTGAGGCAAAGGTTTATTCCGATTAACCTTTTTAACTGGAGCAGTCATCTGGAATGCTCCAGTCTTAACCTCTGGGGATTGAACTGGGAAAATATTGGCCTTGGGAGTTACAGGCTCATCATAAATGGTAACGGGCCTGAATCCCTCTGGTAACCGATCAATTACTGGTATTAATGATGCAACATGAGTATTTCCATCTAAATAAGCACGTTTTTGTGTGGGAAATTGATTTACTCCAGCATCATATGGCTTTCTGGTTTCAAGCCATGATTTAATGACCAGTTTTTCTTTTTCTAAAATGACTTCAAGATCTTGTTTTTCTTGAATCAGTTGTTCAATTACCAGAACCTGGGCTTGAAATGCCAGTTCAATATCTTGAAGTTCTTTTAATTTTGATTTTAAAACAGTTATTTCAGAAAAATCTGTTTCTAGACCATTTACACAGTCAGATCTAACAGTTTCAACAAATATTAAATCAGAATTAAGAGCTTTAGCAATGTCCAGTTTTAATTCTTGGTCAGTTTCCATATCATAATCACTAACCTTCTTGATAACAATGTCCACCCATCTTCCAGATGTGACATCTTCCTTCACCAGGTGCTCTTCGTCTGCCAGAGCCATGTAACAGCAATCTCTTTCTTCTTCTTCATTAGCAGATAAATCATCAGAAGGAACCCATTTCTCTTCAGTTGTTGCAATCATGCACTTATTATTATTTTCCATTTGTTGTGCCATGAGAGCAATTTGAGCCTTAAGCTTTTTGTATTTAGATTTATAGCTATCATCAGGCTTTTTATTTGAAGTAAATGGACCAGGCTGGGATACAAACTGACTGGACTTGCATTCTTTCATGTAATGACCTTTTCTGCCACACTTAAAGCATGTTAGATTGGTCTTATCAGTTGAAGAACTGGATGCAAATTGTCCAGATGGCCTATTTGCTCTTGCTTTGAAACGGTTAAACGTTTTAGCAATCATAGCAACCAGGTCATCATTTTCAGATTCATCACAGTCTGGAGAGATTTGACTAGATTCTCCAGATTCCATGAGTTCAGACACCATCTTCTTCAAAGAAAATACATTCTCAGAAGATATCAGTGCTGTACCTTGTGGTTCAGTATGACTGATGTGCTAAATCGAGTTTAAAATTTATAAACAAGAAATACCTAAAAACTCACTACTACACACTATCGGGCAGTGGACCCGATCGTATGCAATATAGTAAAAAGGTAAGTCCAGGTTCGTTCGCGGGGATTGGTTTGAATTAATTGTTTAGTAAAGGGGTTTGGAAAAAGGGTGTTACTTTGATTCTCACTCCGCCAATAACTTTAAAAGACAAAAGCGTATAAATAAATGTAAGTCTCAAACAATAATGGTAAATATCATCCACCTTGACTCCGCTAGACTTCGAACATGATTGCTTTCAATTAAGACCAAATTCGTTAAGAGTTGACACGATAAACGTGAGAGAATGAAATGCTCGCGTGGTACCACCAACCGCTCACAAGTCACCCAAACACCTAACTGCTAGTTTAATTACCCAAGCCGGTACCACCAACGCCTAGACAACCTTACCAACACTCAGTTTGTTTGATTATCCAAATACCAATTATGCCTATGTGAATTAAAACGTGGTACCACCAACCGTTTCTAAACACGTTGACAAAATGACTCCTTTTATTAATTTGACATTCACTATCATACCATGAACTAGTGATAATCGCTCATAGACAAGCGACCGTTAGAAAATCACATATGCATTCGACTAGTACCACTAACGAAGAACACACATGCCACCAATATCAAATTAATACAAATAAAGGAATTAAATCATCAAGATCACGACACAACGATAATTGAAATCAACTCTTTGAATTAAAATATATGGCAATCACATCATTCGCCTAGTTTCATCAAGGTGGACAATAGAAGAATTAGCCACTCATGATTAAATTGAAATTACAATAAGAATCAAGAAAGAACATAAAGTACCAATTGTTTGAGGAATGGAAATTGCAAGACAATAAGTAGATACGATCTAGATGGGTGCACGTGAATCTTCAATGGATCGAAAGACGATCAAATCTTGAATTGACCCTTGAAGTATTCCCTGAAGTGCAGCTCCTAGAAAGATATTTTGATACCCTAGAAGAATAGGTTATTTTTCTATTTATACTCCTCTAATTCTGATGCAGAAAACTGCTAAAACCCTTCAGTACCGTGTACTCACTGCGGCGCAGTGAGGTTGTGCCTTCCCTCACTGCGGCGCAGTGAGGTTCTTGATGCGTCTGACCACTCGAGACTGTGGCGCAGTGGGTATGTGAACCCACCACTGCGTCGCAGTGCATTTCCACGTCTTTCTTTTTCTATATTTGACTGCGGCGCAGTAACCATCAAACCATCCCCACTGCGGCGCAGTGGGGGTTTGTACAAACAATGCCGTGGAATATGGCTGCGGCGCAGTGGACCACGTACATCTCCACTGCGGCGCAGTCAAATGCTTGGTGTACAACCTTCATCTTACGATCCCGACACTCGCTATCTCTCGAAACGACTCTCGACTTCGCAAATGACTTCTGGCATACCGAGGATAGACCCCTACAATGCTCGCCAGCTTGGGCGAAACGATACAAATTTAACCATGAATTTAGTGGGAGGATGGGAATAGAGAGCCAGGGGCCACCGGCTGTTGGGAATAGAGGGTGTTTGATTCTAGCAAGCTCAAATCTCCAACCGGTAAGAGGAGATGACTAGTTTGAACCGCAACAAAAAATTTACACAAGCGATCATGGAAGCCTGATAGCACCGCGGTACGCTTGGTTATGTAAAACCAAGGAGCAGTACGACAAAAAGTCACGTCGCAGAAAACCCGATGAGAGAAAAGGAGGTGATGTCCACCGACGGGTTCATCAGGTCCGGCCCGGGCCTAAATCCAAAAGACGTAACACGTAGAAAGAATTTCAAACGGTCCCAAAAATATCAGTGTAAAAAAAAAAAGAAGTGGAAAGATAGGGGCACAGAGAGCCAGCAAAGGATAGTGGGAATTATCCTTGATAAAGGGGAGGCGATAATGCCAGCAGGAACATAAAGGAATGGCCTCGCGGCAAGCTGTCATGATGAGTCTCTCATTTAAACGACTACGATGTGAACAAGGCACGGGAAGAACAAAAGCAGGAGTCTAGCTAGGCGTAGATTGTTGAGACGGAAATGTAATAAATAGGAGATCGAATTACTCTCCCGTCAACCCGCCAACCGTAACAATCCAAGTAGCGAGGTGAGAGGTCGAGCTGGGCTTCGCCCCCGCCCACGGGTTCAGAGCAATCCAGCGTAGGGACTCGTTATACTTGAGTGTACGGATGATGAGTGTTGCCTAGGTGAGGTGAGGAGACTATTATAGCTTTTTCCGGATCAACTTTTTGGTTTGACTGTTCACTTTCTGTTGTTATTCTTTTTCTCTTGATTGGATAAAGTGACATTCAAATCTACCTGACGGGCTCCGCCCTCGAATTTAAAATTTCATCGAAAGTATATCGAATGACCTCTCTAACGAAGGAGCATGAAATTTTAAGAATACCCATATAATTTTTATAATTTATCGATGTACAGTTTTTGAGATAATTTTTGAATAAATTAGAGGAATAATAATGAGTGTTTGAGATTTGAGGAGAGAGAAAGGGTATTATAGTTATTTTAGGTAAATTTAGAATAGATAGAAGGGGCATTTTTGGAAAGTGAATGTTGAAACTTAAAATTTAGACCGGGTCTATTTGCTTTATAATATAGTATAGATTATATTGCTTTCCACACCACAATGTATATCATATATCACCTATATATGGAGTAATTTGTTTCTATGGATAGAACAACATTAAATTTGTTAACGGATTACAACGACAACAAATATCTTGCGACACAAAACTCGTTATTGATTTGGACAACACCATTTGCGTTAATCCAGTGATTAACATTCAACATAAAATTTAATTGCTATAGCTAGTAATTAGTGTATATATATGTGTATGTTTAAATCTATGTACAGAACACAAATCACAACTGTTTTTCTTCTAATTATATTTCATCTCTTCCTGAAAAAAACACAAAACATGGATGCATTAACAAAGCCTAATGATGCAAAATCAAGCCCTCTAACTCCTCTTGGCTTCCTAGAAAGAGCAGCCATCATATACGATGACTCTCCTTCAATCATCTACAACGATCTTACTTACACATGGTCAGATACGTATCGTCGTTGTCTACAGTTAGCTTCATCTATCTCTCGTCTCGCAATAGGAAAGGGTGACGTTGTTTCAGTACTTGCACCAAATATCCCTGCCACTTATGAGCTTCATTTTGCAGCCACAATGACTGGGGCCATTTTCAACACGATCAATACACGTTTAGATGCACGAAACGTGTCAACACTCCTTGTTCATAGCGAATCCAAGCTAGTTTTCGTTGACTACCAGCTCATTCCTCTTATCCAAGAAGCGGTTTCTTTACTCTCAGATAGATGTCCTTGTCCACTACTCGTCGTTATAACAGATGATGCACCTGCATCATTTAGTACTACTATGGATTATAATATATTCATTAGTACTTATGAAACCATGGTGGAAGCTGGTGATCTTGGATTCATTTGGGCCCGGCCCAAAAGTGATTGGGATCCATTAACATTGACTTACACTTACCTCGGCCCCAAAAGGCGTTGTACATAGCCACCGTGGGACGTTTATTGGAACAATGAGTTCTCTTTTAGACTGGTTTGTACCTAAACAACCTGTCTTTGTATGGACATTACCAATGTTCCATGTAAGCGGTTGGAACTATGTCTGGGGTATGGCTGCAGTTGGAGGCACAAATGTCTGTTTACGCAAATTCGATGCATCTATTATATACAATTCTATACAAAAATTTCATGTGACTCACATGTGTGGCGCCCCGATTGTGCTTAATATGTTGACAAAAGTTAACCCTCTTTGTCACAAAGTTCATATTTTGACAAGTGGGGCGCCACCTCCACCTGCTGTGTTGTTAAAAATCGAGTCACTTGGATTTGAAGTGACTCATTTTTACGGAATGACTGAAGCAGGTGGACCGGCTACTGCTTGTACATGGAAGGAAAAATGGAATAAATTTCCAGCATCCGAAAGAGCTAGACTTAAGGCGAGACAAGGAGTTAGAACCGTTGGAATGACTGATGTGGATGTGGTGGATTCCGAGTCAGGGGTGAGTGTGAAACGAGACGGTTTGACTCAAGGAGAGATAGTGATTAAAGGCGGGTGTATAATGTCTGGTTACTTAAAAGATCCAGAAGCAACCACGAAATGTATAAAAAACGGGTGGTTTTATACAGGGGATGTGGGCGTTATGCACCCGGATGGGTATTTAGAAATCAAGGACAGGTCAAAAGATGTGATCATAAGTGGTGGAGAGAATATTTGTAGTGTGGAGGTGGAGTCGATTTTGTACTTGCATCCGGCGGTGAATGAGGCTGCGGTCGTGGGACGACCTGATGAGTATTGGGGTGAAACGCCGTGTGCTTTCGTTAGTCTGAAAGATGGCGAGGGAAAGCCACAGCCCACGGGCGAGGAGATAATGAGGTTTTGTAAAGGTAAGTTGCCCGGATACATGGTGCCAAAATCAGTTGTTTTCAAGGATGAGCTTCCAAAGACATCCACAGGCAAGATTCAGAAAAATGTGCTAAGGGGAATTGCCAAAAGTATGGGATTTTCAGGGAAAAGTCGAATCTAAATAAAAAGTATAAATAAGATATTTACTTTAGTTAATAAATGTAATAAACTATAGTGTGCAAGGGGAGTGAGTGTGACACTTGTTGAGTGCAGTGAGAGGTCGTAGGGGCAATAATTGTTATGTGTTATTTTACTTACTTCCCTTTGAGAGAAAGTGATTATAGAATAGTACCAGCTTTGTTCTAAGGTTACATTAGTTATTTGACTTGATCTCATAGTTTATAGTTTATGAATGAATTGTCAATTAAGCTTTGTGTTGAGCTACGGACATGGACACACATTAAGGGGATATTGGGGGTTGGGGCCCGTCAAAATTTATCTAATTTTTACTTTTTAGTTGCAATTTTGGGCTCCAAACCATCATTTGATCATATTTGATTGTCATATCTATTTATTTAATTAAAACCAATTAGAGTTACGAATTGACGAGACGGTAGTTGGGCGACTATTTCTGATGCTATATAAACAACGAGGAGCGTAGAATGACCAGGGCAAACAGGGTAACCCCACCAGGCAGTATTAGCGGCGACGTCGCCGCTAATACCATGGGCCCCATCTGACACAAAGCAGGGACTTTTGACCTTTGACGAGGATCTTTGACTGACGTCGCCGCTAATACTAAAAACTAATTTCTTTTTAATCTAGATCCTGCAAGTCTGAACACTAATATCGAGGATTGACTTTTGCCTTTAACATACTTTCCAAAGAACAATCCACTTGTTCTTTAACAAAAGTATACGTGTGTTAAGGTGGTTGGATAAAAGGATACACTTGCACTTGATGTGACTTTATCCTTATTCTTATCTAATACATTCAATGTTCTTGTCGGATCATTAAATGTATGCCAACCATATTTGTACGGCACAAATTCACTGGTGAATTTGTTGCCTATAAATACTAAGTCATTCCTTGAACAAAATACTTTAAGCATTCCTTTTGCATATAAGTGAATTTGTCCAAATACTCTCGATCTTAAACAGGGATACTTCACAACTTTAAGTATCTCGATCCCAAAGAGTTATTTGACAAACATAGATCATATTGTAACTCATAGGTTGTTAGGATATCATACTTAATTGTATTATCTTGATTCCGCAACAACCTTGTATTTTATTTAACATCAATAAATAAAATACCCATGAAACATACATAATGGTCCACTTTATTTGTTTATTGCTTTAAGTCTTGTATTACTTGTTTATATATCTTGCATCTTTATTTACAAGTAATACTAGTCCATATCTAGTGATTATTAGACTTGTTGTATTTTACACTTTCTATTGGTTAACCATCTCGTTATTTAAGGGACTCACATTACATTATTATATATATAACAATTGTTGAAGGCTTAGGAATAGTAATATGTTGATGTCATCATGACATCAGCAACTTTTTTTTTTAACTTTTTTTTTAATTTTTTTCTTTTTTTTTGGTACTAATGTTTTTTTTCTTCCTTTAATGAGCGCCTTTAAGTGAGAAAAAATTATATTTTTCACCTCCGTCAATAACGAG
>CM067171.1:117862708-117905208 GCA_034093135.1 Erigeron breviscapus
TAGGACAGCCTATAAGACACCCATAGGAACCACACCTTATAAGTTAGTATATGGAAAAACGTGCCATCTACCATTAGAAATAGTGAATAGGTCTTATTGGGCAATTAAGAATTGTAACATGGATTTAGATGAAGCTGGGAAGGAAAGGTACTTGCAACTTGATGAATTAGAAGAACTTAGACAACAAGCCTATGAGAACTCTAGTATCCATAAGGAGAGAACAAAGGCATGGCATGATAGGAGAATTAAGATGAAAGAATTCAAGGAAGGTGATAAGGTGCTTTTGTTTAACTCCCGGTTTAAGCTCAAGTGGCCGAAACTTAGATCAAGATGGGCAGGACCATTTGAAGTCATTAAAGTTTACCCGTCGGGATATGTAGAGTTACGTAACAAGAGTGGGGGTAGTTTTATAGTCAACGGGCATAGAGTGAAACACTACTATGAGGAGGATAGCAATAAGGACGAGGGCATAGAATTTGGCCCTTATGTCGTTGATGAATGAGTAGTGAAGGAGTCTAGCTTAAGACTCCTAAATAAATTAAGCGCTTCTTGGGAGGCAACCCAAGTTTTGTTTTGTTTAGTTATTAATTTTCTTTTTCTAGTTTGATTTCGTATTTGTTTTTCATTCCATTTTAAAGTTTTAGCTTGTTATTTCCATTTTGATATTTTGATTGAAGTGTGCAGGAGTATTTAGCTTTGTATTCTGAAGGAAACCATGCACTTCGTCAGAAGCTAAGTGTGGGGGAATACCGGAATCAAATCGTAGGGAAAATCAGACGTTGAAGCAAGTACATGACTCGCAAGCGCCGCTAGAAGACTTTCAGCGCCGCTGGGTAAGCATCTGGGCTTCCCAGCGCCGCTGGACCTGAACCTCAGCCAGTCCAGCGCCGCTCAGGCTATTCCAGCGCCGCTCCCATATGTCCAGCGCTGCTCCCACTATGCCAGCGCCGCTCCCGGAGTCTGCCAACACACCAGATCGCGAAAAATCAAAAAAAAAAAATCAAAAATACCAAAAAGAAAAGGAGATGGAGGAACTTCAATGGATCGCCATCAAAGGAGTTGACTCGAGCTTTACAGAGGATCTTTCAAGTCAACCGAGCATTTGCCATCTCCAACTGCATAAACCCGGAAAGTTTCGTGACTCTTATCTTTCTTCTTTTTTTTTCCTATTTCCCTTTTGTTTTTAATGCCTCGTTGTACAATTTAAGTGTGAGGGGATGGAATAGGAAAAACCTGGTGTTTAATGTATTCAAATTTTCAAGTTTTCTACTTCTTTATTCATGCAAAAATGTAAAATTTTCCTTTGTCAAAAACAGTTTGAGAATATAAGCTTTGCAAGTAGACAAAAGATGACGATAATTAAGCAACATTAGCTTTGGTAGGATGAACGGTTAGTTAGAACTTTTAGTTTAACTATAGATTTGTGGCTGTTCATTTTTCCAATTGGATTAGAGCTTAGACTGAAACTTGTATGCGATTATGTTTGCCATAGCACACTTAACCGGACTTTAATATGCCTAGCAATTAGAACTATCTAGCTATTAGTATAGGTATATTAATTGGACTTTAATGACTTAAGTGCTTGTGTAGGAACTATTTTAGATGTATGGTTCATCCTTAATTCTAACACTATTGATTGTAAACTAGTTGCATGCTAAGTAAGTGTATGAGTCATCTGGGGTCTCTGATAATGTCTATGCATGAATAATGTAGAAATCTTAAAAAAGGCAATCAGTGGATCAATTAAAAAGAGTTCAAAGACGTAATAACAAGTAAAATCTATACGCATCAAGTTATGTCGCTTTGCGCGTGGGGAACCACCGACCTGTCACCGCTGTCTTGATGCAAGGTATAAACTCTAACCATTAGTTGAGTTATGTCGCTTTGCGAGTGGGGAACTACCGACCTGTCACCGCTGTCTCAACTATTAAAGATGATAATATCGTATAACTGCTTTAGTGTTTAGCTAGCGAGCATGACTTTAGTGTGAGAGTATGTCTAAGTAGTGAATCACAAGTACAACTAATAATAAGATAAAATGCCTTGCTAGTAGCTAGTAGATCTGATTGCTATACAAACTTGAATTAAGTGCTTAACTAGTCAGCAGAAGGAAGTAAGATTGAGCTGTAGGACATGTGGAATTATAGAACGGTTTTAGAGGTATTAACACGAATAAAAAGTTAACTTTAAGTTTTGATTGACTGGTTATCTTTACCTCTAGCTATAGCTTACTGATTTTGTCTTAAAGCTTTCTCAAATCATTTTGCATGACTAATCTTTGAATGTTTTTAAAAGTAGAAAAACTTTTACACTTAAGTTGTCCGCTCATCTTTAAATCTAGCTATAGCTTACTGATTTTGTTTAAAGCTTTCTCAAATCATTTTGCATGACTCATCTTTAAATGTTTTATTTTTCTGGGACTATTTGCTTGAGGACAAGCAAAGACTTAAGTGTGGGGGAATATGATGAGCGTCCATTTCGTGATTATTTTCCATATCTTTTGGTCGTGTTTTGAGTACTTAATGAGATTGAATATTTATGTAGGTTCACAGGAGATACAGACGTGAGTAAATGTCACCGACCAACTCAACAGACACAAGACTGCGAGACGGGACTAAAATGCTTGCAACATTAGAGAAAGTCAAAGAAAGTCAATGTGCACGTGTGAGAGGTGTGAGGCTGTCGAACAACATCAACAACAATTGTGGAATTAGCAATAAAAGGTGGTGGTGGTCTCGTTGCTTCTGTCCAGCCGAAAAGAAGAAAAGGCCCAAGGCCTTGGGCCTTGTGGTTCGTGAGCCCAGCCGAGGGAAAAGAAAGAGGCAGCAGCAGTCCGGCCCATAGAAGAAAGAAAGGAGAAAGTGGGCCTGGCCCTTGTCTTGCGTGAGCCCAAAGAAAAAGAAAAGAGAGGCGGCAGCCTCTTTTGTTTCACGTACGCAGCAACATCAACATATATATATTTCGGAGCAGCTCAATATTAAATACCCTAGCCTACATTAAATACTAGCACAGTCATTATTCGAAGCAGCTTACAATTAAAATTAGTTTAGGTTGGTATTATTTTTGGTGCGAGGTGCGGCCGCAGGAAGGAGAAGGCAACATCAACAATAATTAATACTAGCTTGAATTAATTTACAAGTAGGTCAAATAATAAAAGGGTTTGGCGTGTGGTTCGAAGGAGCGGCCAAGAAGGATAAGGACTGCGTGACTTCGATATCCCTATTATTAGTTTGATCTCTCCTTTACTTTTATCATTATTATTGTTATTAGGGTTACTGTTGCAAGAACTTATTTATTTACCGTACAATTATTATTATGGATCTTTTTATATTAATGATTGTTAGTGTTATTTGTTTTGCCATGAGTAGCTAGATAGTTATGCATCTGCTTGGATAATGTGATCATGTCTAAATAGTGATAATATTTGCTTATAGTTGTTGAACCGTTTTTATGTTTGACCTAGTTAAAGTAGGTTGGGGACTTAACTGGAAGCCAAACTGCTTGGGTTACTTAACAGGAATCCTACCATTTAAGGGGACTTAACAGGAATCTTGACATTTAGAGGGGACTTAACAGGAATCTTGACCATTTAGACCGGGGACTTAACAGGAATCTTAATTAGGGGACTTAACAGGAAGCTTAATTAAAGGGTTAGGTGACTTAACAGGAATCTTGACCATTTAGACCGGGGGACTTAACAGGAAGCTTGGTCGTGATTAGTCGTTCAACAGTTATAAGCAATTTGGTAGATGATCTAGGCGGCATGTGAACTGTTTCCAAGTAGATGTGTTGTTTTCATTATTATTGTCTTGCATTTGCAAATCAAATCATTTCGTGTTTACTCGCTAGACCAAGCGGTTGGAATCTTTTGCAAGTTTAGGTTATTTAATTCGTGACAAACCCCCCAACAATCTTAGAATTACATCTAGCTGCATTCTTAGACATAGTCCCTGAGAACGATCCTGGTCTTACCTATTTGCTATACTATAAACGATCGGGTCCACTGCCCGTGAGTGAGTGTAGTAGAGAAGTTAACCTTGTAATAAATAAATTTAAAACTTGTTAGGAATTTAAAACTTGTAATAAATCTCGCTAATCAGTCACCGGAGGGAATTATTATCTGGTCATGGCTTAAGAGCCGGGTAACTTAAAGAAGAATTAGTAACACAAACTTTAGGTCATTAATGCTTAAACAATGAATCTAACGAGAATTTGTTTAAAGAAGTAGTGTGAGTCTAGGGACAGCACTAGTTAATTAGGCAAAGTGAATCTAACGAGAATCTGAGCCGTGATTAAGTTTCCAACAGTCTAGCAAGTAGGTAGAGTAATATCTGGTCGTGTCATGAGATCTGAGATGCCAAACAAGTATTTTAATTTAATTACTGTTATTTGTTTTTTCAAACTATTTTCAGACTAATCCTCTCGCTGAATAAGCGGTTGCGGCTTCTATTTACTTTTCAGTATTTTAATTAGTTTAATAGGAAATCGTGACAAACCCACAACCGCTAGAATTACACGTATTACTAGATTAGGTAAAGCAACGCGTCCCTGCGAACGATCCTGGTCTTACCTATTTGCTATACTATAAACGATCGGGTCCACTGCCCGTGAGTGAGTGTAGTAGAGAAGTTAACCTTGTAATAAATAAATTTAAAACTTGTTAGGAATTTAAAACTTGTAATAAATCTCGCTAATCAGTCACCGGAGGGAATTATTATCTGGTCATGGCTTAAGAGCCGGGTAACTTAAAGAAGAATTAGTAACACAAACTTTAGGTCATTAATGCTTAAACAATGAATCTAACGAGAATTTGTTTAAAGAAGTAGTGTGAGTCTAGGGACAGCACTAGTTAATTAGGCAAAGTGAATCTAACGAGAATCTGAGCGTGATTAAGTTTCCAACAGTCTAGCAAGTAGGTAGAGTAATATCTGGTCGTGTCATGAGATCTGAGATGCCAAACAAGTATTTTAATTTAATTACTGTTATTTGTTTTTTCAAACTATTTTCAGACTAATCCTCTCGCTGAATAAGCGGTTGCGGCTTCTATTTACTTTTCAGTATTTTAATTAGTTTAATAGGAAATCGTGACAAACCCACAACCGCTAGAATTACACGTATTACTAGATTAGGTAAAGCAACGCGTCCCTGCGAACGATCCTGGTCTTACCTATTTGCTATACTATAAACGATCGGGTCCACTGCCCGTGAGTGAGTGTAGTAGAGAAGTTAACCTTGTAATAAATAAATTTAAAACTTGTTAGGAATTTAAAACTTGTAATAAATCTCGCTAATCAGTCACCGGAGGGAATTATTATCTGGTCATGGCTTAAGAGCCGGGTAACTTAAAGAAGAATTAGTAACACAAACTTTAGGTCATTAATGCTTAAACAATGAATCTAACGAGAATTTGTTTAAAGAAGTAGTGTGAGTCTAGGGACAGCACTAGTTAATTAGGCAAAGTGAATCTAACGAGAATCTGAGCCGTGATTAAGTTTCCAACAGTCTAGCAAGTAGGTAGAGTAATATCTGGTCGTGTCATGAGATCTGAGATGCCAAACAAGTATTTTAATTTAATTACTGTTATTTGTTTTTTCAAACTATTTTCAGACTAATCCTCTCGCTGAATAAGCGGTTGCGGCTTCTATTTACTTTTCAGTATTTTAATTAGTTTAATAGGAAATCGTGACAACCCACAACCGCTAGAATTACACGTATTACTAGATTAGGTAAAGCAACGCGTCCCTGCGAACGATCCTGTACTTATCACTTAACTATACTACATCTGATCGGGTCCCATGTCCGTTAAGGTGTGTGTGTTTTGAGATAATTACTTGTACAACATTTTTATAAATTTAAACACTAAACAAAACCCACCATCAAGTGTTTTGGCG
Organism: Erigeron breviscapus; assembly: GCA_034093135.1. NCBI lineage: Eukaryota > Viridiplantae > Streptophyta > Magnoliopsida > Asterales > Asteraceae > Erigeron > Erigeron breviscapus. Next base: position 117,868,600 of record CM067171.1, read on the forward strand.
CCGTTGTCGGGGACGCGTCGCATTCTTAGTCTAGTTAGTGTGTCGAAAGTAGGATCGAACTGCACATCCTACTTTGTGTTTCGGCACGAAGTAGTTACTTTTCAGTTTTTAGGTTAAGTCATTTTAGGGTTTAGTAGTCAAATTAGGTTTAGGTCAAAATTAGGGTTAGGATTATTTAGTAGTATTTTCATCTTCTTAAAATTTTCAAAAATCCAAAAATATTTTCTTTTTCATTTTTAGTTTAAGTAGTGTAGTTTAGTTTTTCATTTCATTTTTATATTGGTGTGTTTGACGTTTTTCTTTGAGTTTTGCAGTTTTACTTAGGTAATCAAGCTGGAGGACAAATCGAAGAACAAGGACACTAGGGCACCACCACCGAATATTAGGGTACACCAGTTAGAAGGAGCCTCATCCAACCTACCGAAACCACCAACCGAACCAAACTCACCTAGATCCGAAATGGACGCCTTTGACCGACCGATGATGGAGAGGACGAGAGCCGTAGCACCTACACCGGGATCGGCTATTGTCCCACTAAACCTAGGAGATTCGTTTTCAGTCAAATGCCACCACCTTAAGTTAATCCAAGACAACCAATATGACGGCCGAGCCAAATCCGACCCCCATAAGCACGTAAGCAGGTTCACAAGTTTGTGCAAAATGTTCAAATACGGAGGAAACGTCACCGATGACGATGTGAAACTTAGCTTATTTTCGTCGTCTCTCACGGGAGAGGCACGTGCTTGGTTCGATGAGCTCGATGAAGGTACCATCACTACATGGAATCAACTTCGCGAACAGTTTGTCTCGCGATTCTTTCCCCTGAGTTTAGCAAGGAAAATGCTTCGAGACATCAAGGCTTTCAGGCAAGACGAGGGTGAATCACTAGTTGATGCATGGAAAAGGCTTAGGGAAATGATCAGAAACTGTCACGGGAATGGACTAGACAAGGACGAGATCATGGAGATTTTCTTCTATGGTTTAACCAAGAGTTCCCAAAAGGATTTAGACTTAGCCGGCGGTGGTAACTTTTTGTACAAGTCTACCAATGATGCGTACAAAATGATGGAGGATATGGTGCAAGCTAGCTTAGCCCGAGATATGGATGATAAGGATCGAGATAGGAGGACGAGAAGGACCGTGGCTAGCATCGAGAGCAGCTCCGACAATGAGGTAATTCATGAACTTAAAGCTTTATCTAACCGTTTTTCTACTTTTGAAGATAGGTTAGACATTATGGACAAAGACCTCAAGGTGATTGCACACGGGTGCAACAATTGCGGAGGAATGCACTATACCGAAGATTGTGAAGAGGAGGCTACCGGGTAAGTCAAGTTTGTCCAGAACCAATACCGAGGAGGCTATCAACGAGGACTATTCCAAAGAAACCCCGGTAAGTCTAACTTTAATTCTAGTTATGCTAGAAATAATTTTGGTTCTTTTCAAAATAGGTGGCAAGGGAGTAATGGTCAACCCGACCAACCGAAAGTGGAGAATGAAGTCAAGGAGGATCCGATTGTCAAGCTCACCAACATGATGGAGAAGTATATGGATATGAACGACAAGAGGCATGACTCCTTAGCAAGCTATACAAAGTCGCTTAATGAGAAGATAAGTAATCTCAATCAAAAGGTTGACGAGGGAGCAAGAAATCAACAAGCCGCAATCAAGGACTTGGAAAGGAGGATAGATAGATGGATTGAGCAGAATGCAAAGAATGAGATCAGCTTGAGTCCAAGGCAAATCATCAAAGGCGGCTCAAGCTCAAATCAAGGAATGAGTCAAAAGTACCAACCACCACGAGAATGTGAACGCCGTGTTCACCAACGGTAATGACTCTACTGAGCTTTCTAATGATTTTTGTGAAGTGTCCAATCAGGTACAGGTCATACGGAGAGCCAAACGGAGAAGAAACGAGCAAAAACGCAAAACTGGAATCTGTCCAGGTACCACCAGCGCCGCTGGCTGCACAAGCCAGCGCCGCTGGACAAGGCAGCGCCGCTGGCCCAACCAGCGCCGCTGGCCCACCAGGGCCGCTGGTGGGTCCGTCAGTCCAGATTCACGTGAAATTTCGTTTTCAGCTGTTTTTCAAGGAGATGTCGAGACCCAATTCGCTTCAAAGTGCAAAATCAAAGATGGGGATGACTCGGACAGTAGGGATGAAGTTCAAGATCCCGAGACATCGGATGACGGGACACAGCTACCGCAAGCATCTGAAGATCCATGAAGTTTTCTTATTCCTTGCACTAGTAATAATGAATACTTTTTATGTGCATTAGCTGATTTAGGGTCAAGTATTAATGTTATGCCTACTGTGATTTATGAGAAACTTACCCTTTGTTTGCTAAAACCCGTTAACATGAGCATTCGGTTAGCCGATCAGACTTACCGACAACCCAAGGAGATTGTCGAACGAGTCCATGTCAGGGTTAAGGAATTAGAATTCTGGACTGAGTTTGTTGTGCTTGATTCGGTAAGTGAAGTAGTGACACCCCTAATTTTAGGCCGACCATTTTTGCATGCTGCGGATGCTATCATCCATGTTCTTAAATGTGAAATTTCTTTGTCAAGTGGTCAAAATAGGATTAGAGTGTCTGAATTAGAAGAAGATAGTGACTTAATTAAGGGAGAATGTCTTAGGATGGAAGTAATAGATGATGACCAAAACCCTAATGGACAAGTAAACATGTCACTAAGAGAGGAAACCATAGAAACTAAACCTAAAAGGAAAATCTTTTATGAAAGTTTCATGGAATTAAGAGAATTGAAGGAGAAAGTAGAGGAACAACTAAGAAATGGTAGAGAAGTAGGCAATAGGGTTAGGAGAATCCTAGGAAACATTAAGTGGGAAGAGCGTGTAGCCGACCTAGAAAGAGATAAGATGAATGAGATAATAGCTAGAGAACCAAATGGTAAGTTTTATGGTGACCCTAGCATTTTTCAGATTCCTTGCTACATCAGCTCTAACTGTTTTGAGGATACCTACATAGACCTTAGAGCCACATCTAATATCTTGCCCATAGGTATTTACAAGAATAACTTGAGGAAATATAGAAATGGAGTAAAATGGGAAGATTTAGAGATTAGGTTAGTAGGAGGAGCCAAGGTTTTAACTAAAGGCTTCATAAGAAACTTGGTCATTAGGATAGAGGGATTGGACATCCCCACTGATTTCAGTCCAGCGCCGCTCCCACTATGCCAGCGCCGCTTCTGGAGTCAGCCCGCACACCAGATCGCGAAAAATCCAAAAAAATCAGAAAAACCCAAAAATAAAAAAATCAAAAAAATCAAAAAAATCAAAAAAATCAAAAAAATCAAAAAAATCAAAAAAATCAAAAAAATCAAAAAAATCAAAAAAATCAAAAAAATCAAAAAAATCAAAAAAATCAAAAAAATCAAAAAAATCAAAAAAATCAAAAAAATCAAAAAAATCAAAAAAATCAAAAAAATCAAAAAAATCAAAAAAATCAAAAAAATCAAAAAAATCAAAAAAATCAAAAAAATCAAAAAAATCAAAAAAATCAAAAAAATCAAAAAAATCAAAAAAATCAAAAAAATCAAAAAAATCAAAAAAATCAAAAAAATCAAAAAAATCAAAAAAATCAAAAAAATCAAAAAAATCAAAAAAATCAAAAAAATCAAAAAAATCAAAAAAATCAAAAAAATCAAAAAAATCAAAAAAATCAAAAAAATCAAAAAAATCAAAAAAATCAAAAAAATCAAAAAAATCAAAAAAATCAAAAAAATCAAAAAAATCAAAAAAATCAAAAAAATCAAAAAAATCAAAAAAATCAAAAAAATCAAAAAAATCAAAAAAATCAAAAAAATCAAAAAAATCAAAAAAATCAAAAAAATCAAAAAAATCAAAAAAATCAAAAAAATCAAAAAAATCAAAAAAATCAAAAAAATCAAAAAAATCAAAAAAATCAAAAAAATCAAAAAAATCAAAAAAATCAAAAAAATCAAAAAAATCAAAAAAATCAAAAAAATCAAAAAAATCAAAAAAATCAAAAAAATCAAAAAAATCAAAAAAATCAAAAAAATCAAAAAAATCAAAAAAATCAAAAAAATCAAAAAAATCAAAAAAATCAAAAAAATCAAAAAAATCAAAAAAATCAAAAAAATCAAAAAAATCAAAAAAATCAAAAAAATCAAAAAAATCAAAAAAATCAAAAAAATCAAAAAAATCAAAAAAATCAAAAAAATCAAAAAAATCAAAAAAATCAAAAAAATCAAAAAAATCAAAAAAATCAAAAAAATCAAAAAAATCAAAAAAATCAAAAAAATCAAAAAAATCAAAAAAATCAAAAAAATCAAAAAAATCAAAAAAATCAAAAAAATCAAAAAAATCAAAAAAATCAAAAAAATCAAAAAAATCAAAAAAATCAAAAAAATCAAAAAAATCAAAAAAATCAAAAAAATCAAAAAAATCAAAAAAATCAAAAAAATCAAAAAAATCAAAAAAATCAAAAAAATCAAAAAAATCAAAAAAATCAAAAAAATCAAAAAAATCAAAAAAATCAAAAAAATCAAAAAAATCAAAAAAATCAAAAAAATCAAAAAAATCAAAAAAATCAAAAAAATCAAAAAAATCAAAAAAATCAAAAAAATCAAAAAAATCAAAAAAATCAAAAAAATCAAAAAAATCAAAAAAATCAAAAAAATCAAAAAAATCAAAAAAATCAAAAAAATCAAAAAAATCAAAAAAATCAAAAAAATCAAAAAAATCAAAAAAATCAAAAAAATCAAAAAAATCAAAAAAATCAAAAAAATCAAAAAAATCAAAAAAATCAAAAAAATCAAAAAAATCAAAAAAATCAAAAAAATCAAAAAAATCAAAAAAATCAAAAAAATCAAAAAAATCAAAAAAATCAAAAAAATCAAAAAAATCAAAAAAATCAAAAAAATCAAAAAAATCAAAAAAATCAAAAAAATCAAAAAAATCAAAAAAATCAAAAAAATCAAAAAAATCAAAAAAATCAAAAAAATCAAAAAAATCAAAAAAATCAAAAAAATCAAAAAAATCAAAAAAATCAAAAAAATCAAAAAAATCAAAAAAATCAAAAAAATCAAAAAAATCAAAAAATCAAAAAGAAATGGAAGAAATATTTATTTTTCATTTTTAGGAATATGTGACTAATTGCAATTAAGTGAATTGTTTTGAATTTTATCATTTGTGACCTGTTTTATATGAGTTATATGTTTAGAATCACAGATGCAAGCTTTCAATGGATGAAGAAACAAGTAACTTATTGCAATCGTATTTCGTTTTTATTTTTATTTTTATGTTTTAGCTTGTTATTTTCCGTTTTGATATTTTGATTGAAGTGTGCAGGAGTATTTAGTTTTGTAGTCTGAAGAAAACCATGCACTTGGTCAAAAGCTAAGTGTGGGGGAATGACGGAATCAAATCGTGAAAGAAAATCAGACGTCGAAGCAAGTACAGGACTCGTAAGCGCCGCTAGGAAAGCACCTGGGCTTCTCAGCGCCGCTCCCAGACTTCCAGCGCCGCTGGACCTGCACCGGTGCAAGTTCAGCGCCGCTCCCACTAGCCAGCGCCGCTTCTGGAGTCAGCCCGCACACCAGATCGCGAAAAATCCAAAAAAATCAGAAAAACCCAAAAATAAAAAAAATCAAAAAATCAGAAAATACCAAAAAGAAAAGGAGATGGAGAAGCATCAATGGATCGCCATCAAACGAAGACGGCTCAAGTCTTTGAAGTTCAATATCATTCAAGTCGCTCCACATATTCCATCTTCAACAACAATTCATGCAATTTAAGCCCGGGAAGTTTCGTAAATCCTTTATCTTATCGTGTTTTTCCTATTACCCTTTCTGTTATGTCATGTTTAGTACAACGAGGACGTTGTACAATTTAAGTGTGGGGGGATGGAATAGGAAAAACCCGTGGTTTAATTGCTTGATAAATCATAAGTTTTCTACTACTTAATTCATGCAAAATTAAAATATTTCTTGTGTCTGAAAAACATTTTGAGAAATAAGCTTTGCAAGTAGACAAAAGATGACGATAACTAAGGAACATTAGCTTTGGTAGTAATATGCCTAGCAATTAGAGCTATCTAGTTATTAGTATAGGTGTATCAATTGGACTTAACTATATACGTGCTTGTGTAGGAACTAGTTTAGACGTATGGTTCGCCTTAATTCTTACACTATTAATTGTAAACTAGTTGCATGCGGAGTAAGTGTATGAGTCATCTGGGGTCTCTGATAATGTCTATTGCATGAATAATGTAGTAATCTTAAGAAAGGCAATCAGTAGATTAATAAAAAAGAGTTCAAAGAACTAATAACAAAAAAAAAAAAAAAAAAAAAATCAAAAAAATCAAAAAAATCAAAAAAATCAAAAAAATCAAAAAAATCAAAAAAATCAAAAAAATCAAAAAAATCAAAAAAATCAAAAAAATCAAAAAAATCAAAAAAATCAAAAAAATCAAAAAAATCAAAAAAATCAAAAAAATCAAAAAAATCAAAAAAATCAAAAAAATCAAAAAAATCAAAAAAATCAAAAAAATCAAAAAAATCAAAAAAATCAAAAAAATCAAAAAAATCAAAAAAATCAAAAAAATCAAAAAAATCAAAAAAATCAAAAAAATCAAAAAAATCAAAAAAATCAAAAAAATCAAAAAAATCAAAAAAATCAAAAAAATCAAAAAAATCAAAAAAATCAAAAAAATCAAAAAAATCAAAAAAATCAAAAAAATCAAAAAAATCAAAAAAATCAAAAAAATCAAAAAAATCAAAAAAATCAAAAAAATCAAAAAAATCAAAAAAATCAAAAAAATCAAAAAAATCAAAAAAATCAAAAAAATCAAAAAAATCAAAAAAATCAAAAAAATCAAAAAAATCAAAAAAATCAAAAAAATCAAAAAAATCAAAAAAATCAAAAAAATCAAAAAAATCAAAAAAATCAAAAAAATCAAAAAAATCAAAAAAATCAAAAAAATCAAAAAAATCAAAAAAATCAAAAAAATCAAAAAAATCAAAAAAATCAAAAAAATCAAAAAAATCAAAAAAATCAAAAAAATCAAAAAAATCAAAAAAATCAAAAAAATCAAAAAAATCAAAAAAATCAAAAAAATCAAAAAAATCAAAAAAATCAAAAAATCAAAATACCAAAAAGAAAAAACCCCTATCGAAAGGCCTCATTTCAATGTCTTAAATGAGTTAATATTCCGGAACTATCGGTACTTAATGGATTCTATATTTACGCAGGTTCACGGAAGATGCGAGTGAGGGTAAATGGCATCAAGTGACTCAAGATGAAGGCCTATGAAGTTACAAGACACAAGGAGGTGATTCGGGAGCCGAACGAAGCAAAACGAGAAGCAGCAGGAGCTGCCAGCGCCGCTGGACCTTGCCAGCGCCGCTGGCCCATGCCCAGCGCCGCTGGAGCCCATCCAGCGCCGCTGGGCGGCCCAGTTCAGCAAACCGACTTAAAACACTATTTAAGCCGAAGCAGCCCTCAAAACCCTAAGAGAGAGCCGATTCAGCAGCCCTAGCCGCCCACATCAAATCCTAGGTCGACTTTGCATATTCCAAGGAGGTTTTGGAGCTTCTAACACCTTCCGATCTTCATCTTCTACCTAGATCTACTCTTTTATTTTACTTTCAGTTGGTAACAATGTCTTTCATTTTTTCAGACTTTGTTATTCCTTTAATAATGGTAGGCTAGTAGGCTGAATACTTGTTTGGATCGATGTGATCATGTAGACGTTTATTTATTTTACTTTATTTGTTAGATCTATTGGAGTGTGTTTTACTGTTTATCGTAGATCCATGTTTTACTAGTTCTTCATATTATTATCGGTTCTATATCTGAATATATTAGTTTAATTCTGATGGTTGTCTATGATCATACACTAGGACTAATATGCTAGGATGGAAAACACTAGTCGGTCTATAACTAGATGTAAAAGGTGATTCACTTATAACTAAGGGATCCAGAACCATAGTAATTAGGATGAATAGAACATGATGCTTAACAATGTCAGACGCGATCCAGTGACATGGAAACGTGCACTATGGTCACCGGAGGGAATTATTATCTGGTCATGGCTTAAGAGCCGGGTAACTTAAAGATGAATTAGTAACACAAACTTTAGGTCATTAATGCTTAAACAATGAATCTAACGAGAATTTGTTTAAAGAAGTAGTGTGAGTCTAGGGACAGCACTAGTTAATTAGGCAAAGTGAATCTAACAAGAATCTGAGCCGTGATTAAGTTTCCAACAGTCTAGCAAGTAGGTAGAGTAATATCCGGTCGTGTCATGAGATCTGAGATGCCAAACAAGTATTTTAATTTAATTACTGTTATTTGCCTTTTCAAACTATTTTCAGACTAAGCCTCTCGCTGAATAAGCGGCTGCGGCTTCTATTTACTTTTCAGTATTTTAATTAGTTTAATAGGAAATCGTGACAACCCCACAACCGCTAGAATTACACGTATTACTAGATTAGGTAAAGCAACGCGTCCCTGCGAACGATCCTGTACTTATCACTTAACTATACTACATCTGATCGGGTCCCCTGTCTGTTAAGGTATGTGTGTTTTGAGATAATTACTTGTACAACATTTTTATAAATTTAAACACTAAACAAAACCCACCATCACACATATACTGGTAAGACCACTTATGTCGATTATGTCGACTTGAAAACTTTTTCTTTGCTTGAACTGAATGTCATAATGAGAAAGATGGGTTATAGTGAAAGTAGTATTAAGTCTTTTGAGTTCATTAAACCTTATTGTTCCTTTACCTTGGGAAGTCTTCCAATTTACTCTGATGATGATTTAGAAAGCATGATTCAATATATTGATGGTGTGTGTAAATGCATAAATGTGGTTGTTGAACATCATTTTGACAAGTTGCTTGCTCCATTGCTTTCAATTTCGAATCAACCACATTCTTGGACCTCAATAACCCAGGTATAATATCAACTGAACGAGGACACATGGCTGGATCAACCCAACCTATAAATCTACAATTCGAACCCTGTAACCCAAAAAAAATTAAAAATTTTACATTTAGTAAAAAAAAAATCAAAAAAAAAAAAAAAAAAAAAAAAAAAAAAAAAAAAAAAAAAAAAAAAAAAAAAAAAAAAAAAAAAATTAAAAATTGTAAAGCAAAATACGAAAAAATCAAGTAAATTACTTCACCTTTTGTGGGCAACAATAAAAACGTCGTCCCGGGTTAGCATCAGTCCATGAAGTTCGTACTATGGCTTTTCTTCCACACCAACAAATGACCATTGTATTTGATTGGATTTTGGGGTTTAATTCGAAACCCTAATTTTGATTTGGGAGGAAAAGGGGTTTTTTGGGAGAGAAATAAGAAAAAGAAAGAGGGAAAAAGATATATAAAACGGTAATAAAGGCAGCCAAAAGGATAGATATGTAATTTACCCCTTCACGTGAGCGGCACGTGACCCAACTTAACGATCCGTCCACTTCCGTTAGACGTAGGTATGTCAATTGTGCAAATTTGCAAACCATGGGTATGTCTCAGGTAAATTTGTGCAATTAGGTATGAATTGTGTAATCTGTTGTATTCGCCAGGTATCATCCTTGTAATTTACCCTATTAATTAAGAGAGTTGTCCAAAAAGTCAATTCATCATCACAATGGTGGCTTTTTGAAGTTGAAAATAACCTATATGTTTTAGATACTAGATGTTGGTTTATAAAATGAATAGGTTGATTACGTACATGTTATGACTATAAATTATAAATTAACTTATAGAGAAGTTTAGAATTGAGGATACTCTCATACAGGTAGTTTTTTTTTTTTAAATCAAAATTTCGATCTGTTTCAATCCATCAAGGCACCAACGTACACAAGTTGCAAAACTTACTCAATCATTTGCTTAATCATCATATTATATAATAAAGCATATGACTAATACATCAATAACTTTCAAAGCAACCGTTAGTAAAATTACATATCAAAGAGTACGAGCATAACTAAGTATCGCGTAAACTGTTTGTGCAATCGTTAGAAGCAACAAAACGAAAGCTGCAAACGACGACATAATTGACCACCGTGTAATAAAATACGTGTTCTTGATGATTGCCAATTGGACTTGCCATGAGTACACACATCGCTTGTTCACGTTATGAAATAACGGAGCCAAGTAACACTCATTGATATCAAGTGTAACATGTTTCACCATGTTATTCAAAAATGTTTCAAGTTCATCATTCGTACCCAATTGATTCACAATAATGTTTTGATCACATAGATATTCCATGTCTCCAGATAAGCGTATTAAACAACTGAGCAATAATGCATATGTTGTGAAGTGTTTCGAGCTCCCTGTGTGACATTGCTCGAATGCTATAGCATTTAACATTAAAACACTCATGAAATCATCGATTTGTATCGTTGGCATATCAATTGTGTCTTTATTTGAGTAGTTAACCAACAGGAAGCTTTCGGCTTCCTGTGGTTGTAACTTGAAACCCATTCGATGGAGTTGTGTAGCATTGTGGATAATATGTAATGGTAGATGGTGATTTTCGGGTTTTCTAGGCTTTTGATCAATTTCTTGTGAAATGAAGGTTGACCGGAGAATGTCAAGCAAGTGTTTGGGCTTTTTGTTAAGGTAAAAATTTTTTGGTTTTTGTGCGGAACCATAGAAGCCCAACGCGAGCATAGCAAGTGTTGGGCTTTCTGCTGACATTTTTGTCAACTCGAATAAACACTCGAGAACAAAAATGGGGATTTGATTTTCCATTCGGATTAAATCACATAATAAAAATGAAATGACCCACGACGTCTTTACAAGTGGATCCGACTCATCAGTATCCACCAATCCTCCAAACATTCTAAAAATTTCGATAATGAAACAACCATCTAACACCATCATCTCAATAAACTCGTCACTACTGTAAGGGACTGTCTCAGAGTAACACTCACGGGCCATGACTTCTAGCAGTTGCACGGACTTCAACAAGTCCTCCAAGACAATCCCTTTAGCCTTGGTTCGGTTAAGTAACTGGCTAAGAATTCGCCCCTTGTGCTCCTCGATCAATTGGAGTTGCGGCTCGCCATGGTGCAAGGGCCCAATGGAGACGATGCGAGGCTGGTATGATGGACCGTTAACATCATTTAGTACTTGCGGGACTTTGAATATCGAGCACTTGGACCCGGCTGCAGTGACCGTGAGTAGTTTGGGTGTTTCGGTAAGTTTGTGTTGCAATGCCGCAAGTCTATCTTTGTTAACTTCCCATATTGTGATGGTATGTTGGTCTACACATTTTTGTGAATCGATTTCCATTATTTTCGTGATATGTGAAATAAGGTTTTTTTTTATTTGTTATTAAAAAACCATATATATATATATATATATATATAATATATATATATATGATGAAGAAATCAAACGAATTAATAATACAAATGAAACCTCTGTGTTGTTTCTGCCCATTGCTTTCTTTTGCATTTTGTTGTTATTGTCAGCCGCTGTATTTGAATATTTGATTCCATAAATCAACTATTTAAGAAAATCCTTTATATGATAAGATAGCTATCAAGTGTGGTTGGTGTAGTTTTAGTGACCAGCACAGTACGCGCGCAGTGCGGCGGTGGTCGTAGCGACGACGGTGTGACTGCGGGGCGACTGTTTGTGATGGAGACGGCGTCGAGTGGTGTAGATAATTGATGTAAATGGTTAATGAGGATTTAAAAAAAAATTAAAGACTGGTAGTGTAATTTAATCATTAAAGGTATTTAAGATAATTTTCTCATGTAACTTTTAAAGAGGGGACTGTTTGTAAACAAAAGTTAGATTAAGAAATAAGGGTATTTTGGGTATAAAAAAGTGTTGAATTTCCTAAAATAAGAGAAGTCAGTTTGTTTTATATGGGGTTATAGATATTTTCTTTATTGGCATCTGGTTAAGTGGCTTTTTCTATAAATATAGCTTTATTTTCTCTAAAAGGCTTTTTATAAAGAGTTTTTGGAAAAATCAAAATTTATTAAATTATAATTAAAGTATAGAAGAAAGAGGTTGTTAATGTCATCAACTCAGTTGAAATTCCATAAGCTATTCTCAAAAAGACTTTAACACCCAATAGCAACAAGTTTTAAAATACTTTATTGGAGATGCTATATCTAAATGTGTGAATATCTTGTTTTGAGAATAAGGAACTATACATATCTCATACAGTCATATGAGTGTGTATCGATAACTTTGTGATGGAGCGGATGATCCAGTCAACAATGAGGCTAAGAAGTTTTTACGCCGTGTATTGCTAAGACTTATGGTATACATCTCGAAATGTTACATTAGCGTTACATTAGCTGATACGGAAATGTCCAGATTCACTGAACTGGAGGAACCCATTGAAGTGAAGAAGTCAACTGAGCTGAAGGAAACTGAACTGATCATGCCATCTGAACAAGCCATGTTGATTCTGCCAGCAGTGGCCCATTTCAGACAAGTCTTTTCTGAACCAGTCCAGTCACCAGTAGTAACACTCCTCCAGTGGCAAGTCTCTCCAGTAACAAATACTGGTAAGCCACCAGTGACGCTCTCCAGTGAAGCTCTCCAGATGACTGTTCCAGATAGATATTCCAGTGACCACTACTGAAGGCCACCAGTGAAGCGCTCCAGATGTTGTCTCCAGTGAAGGTCCAGATGTTGTCTCCAGATGCAGTCCAGATGTATGTTCCATTGTCCAGATAATAAAATCCCCACTGAAGTCCTTTGTCTGTGGGTCCAATAAAGAAGGAATGACAGCTGTTAAGGAAGGCGCGTGTGACAAGACGTTTCTAACGGTATTGTGGGACCACTTGCAGGGGAATATTTCTAGAAGCTTACGTGTCCATTTCTTAGTGGTCCAAATTAATTAGTGGCTTGCACATGACAGCTTTTATTGTAATATTTTATTATTTCGATGATTCCTAGGAAATAGCTTGTGGCTATAAATAGAGACTTATTTTCATTGTAAAAGTCAGTTGATGTTGAATGAAATTAATAGAGCAGCCTCTATTTCTTACAAATCTTCTTTTACCTTTATAGATCTTTGATCTTGGTGGTTAGGAGTGATCCCTTTATCAATATTTGTGGTGACTTGTTCTTTATCAAATATTGTGGTGAGGTCTTTAAATCTTCGGTTTCCTTTATCTATAATCGTGGTGGCTAGACCTTTATCGGTTGTAGTGGTGGGGCGGAGGGTTTCCTTTATCCTTGATTCCGGTGGCTTGGCCTTTACGAATCTTGGTGGTGGATTTTTTTATCTATCATTTTAATTTTATTGTCTTGTTTTGTTGTTTGTTTCATATAAAATCCAGAAAATACCAAATATAGTCTTCCGCTGTCGTTTGTCGCGTGATTTACGCATCAAATTTGGTATCAGAGCCAGGTTTGAAAAAGGTTTCTTAATCTTTTTGTCCGTTGGGGTATTGTTTGTTTAGATCTGTTGAGGTTTTGTTTAGATCTGTTGATTGATTGTTTAGATCTATTAGTTATTTGCTTAGATCTATTGGTTGTGAGTTATTTGTTGGTTATAAATGGCGTTTAGAAGAAATATGACTTTAGACGAAGCTAATAATGCTAGGAGAGATAGACAGATTGAAGATCTACAAGAAGCACTTGGTAGAGTTGTTCATATGTAAGAAGATGGTGGTTTACGATTTAATCGAGAAAACGTTGTTGCCAGTGAAAGAGATTCTGAATCTCAAGGCCCCAGTGAAAGATCTGATAGTAATCCTAGACACTCTAGTGATTCTGATGAATCACATCCCAGAGAAAGGCGTAGGAGGCATAAGGGTAATGATACTAGGGATATTAAGATAGATCCACCAGATTTTAATGGGTCATCTAACCCAGAAGAGTATTTTGAATGGGTCCAGGTGATGGACAGAATAATGGAAATAAAAGGATATGATGATAGAAAAAGCTTCAAAGTTGCCATTATTAAACTTAAGAAATATGCTTCATCTTGGTATGATAACATGAAATCTGAAAGAGAGTATAAGGGCAAAAGTAAAATCAAGACCTGGTCAAAACTGAAGGAGGTTATGCAGAAGAGGTTTGTTCCCCAGTCGTACAAGCAAGATCAGTATCTACTGATGAACAATCTGAAGCAAGGAGCCAAGAAAGTTGTGGAGTACATTAGAGAGTTTGAGCATCTGAAGACCATAACTGGTGTGAATGAGACTGGAGAGCACACTATTGCTAGATTTCTTGGTGGTCTGAACGCTGCCATTACTGAGAAGATTGAGTTGCAGCCTATCTGGACATATGAAGGTGCATGCAAGATGGCTATCCAGATTGAAAGACAACTGAAGAAGAAGGTTCCGTACAAGTCATTCAGTAAGGTTCCTGCCAGTGCAAGTCAACCAGTTACCAGTCAACCAGTTACCAGATTCACTGAAACTGTCCAGAAATCCTTCAGAGGCAAAGAAAAGGAAACTGGAGGAACGAAAGAACCAGTTGGAAGGAAATGTTTTAAGTGTCATGGCTTTGGTCACTTCCAGGCCCAGTGTCCTAATCAAAGAGCCTTGACTGCCAGAGAAATTGAATGTTTGCCAGATGTCGACACTGAAGAAGGTGAGCCAGTGTATGATGAAGATGAAGAAGAAGATGAAGAGTCTTATGTTGGTGCAGATGTTGGAGAAATGTTGGTTGTCAGAAGAGTGATGCATGCTGATGAAGTTACCACTGATACTGCCCAGAGGGAGAACATTTTTCACTCCAGATGCACAGTCAAAGGAAAAGTTTGTGATCTGATCATTGATGGTGGAAGTTGTGCTAATGCTGCTTCAACTTACATGGTAGAGAAACTGGCGCTACCTACAGTTAAGCACCCTCGACCTTACAAGTTGCAATGGCTCAGTGAAGGATCAGAGGTAAATGTTAATCGTCAAGTTACTATTCCGTTTTCAATTGGGTCAGTTTATCAAGACAAAATTATTTGTGATGTTGTACCTATGGATGCTTGTCATATTTTATTGGGTCGACCATGGTTATTTGATAATTATGTTCTTCATGATGGTCGAATGAACTCGTTTTCTTTGAGTATAAGTGGAAAGAAGGTCACACTGACTTCTTTGAAGCCTAATGAACTGATGAAAGTCAAGAAAGACCAACCCAGTAAGCCTTTGTTTTTATCTCAAGCTGAAGTCGAAGAAGAGTTATCTGAAGGCTCTCCAGTTATGATGTTACTGGTCGTAGAAAAATCTGAAGAGAAGGAGTTCACTGTTGTCCCCAGTCTCCTGAAGACTTTACTGAAAGAATTCACTGATGTTTTCCCAGAAGACCTACCTGAAGGTTTGCCACCAGTAAGAGGAATTGAACACCAGATTGACCTGGTTCCAGGTTCAGTTCTTCCAAACAAAGCTGCTTACAGATGTTCGCCTAATGAAGCTAAAGAGTTGCAGAGGCAAGTCGATGAGTTGGTTGAAAAGGGTTATGTGAGAGCAAGTATGAGTCCTTGTTCAGTACCAGCTCTCCTGGTTCCAAAGAAAGATGGTACAATGAGAATGTGTGTTGATAGCAGGGCCATCAACAATATAACCATTAAGTATAGATATCCCATTCCTAGATTGGATGATATGCTTGATGAGTTACATGGCTCCAGAGTGTTTTCCAAGATTGATCTCAGAAGTGGCTATCACCAGATAAGGATGAAGGATGGAGATGAGTGGTTAGTTATGCCTTTTGGCTTATCTAATGCTCCCAGTACTTTCATGAGACTGATGAACGAAGTTCTCAGGTCACTCATTGGTCAGTTTGTTGTTGTATATTTTGATGATATTCTGGTATACTCAAAATCTGAAGCTGAACATGTTAATCATCTGAAGAGTGTATTTGAACTGTTGAGAAGACACCAGTTGTATGGCAAACTGGAGAAATGTGATTTTATGGTGGAAAGTGTGATATTCTTGGGATATGTTGTGTCTAAGAATGGAATTTCTATGGATCCCTCTAAGGTTGATGCCATCAGATCATGGCCAGTTCCAACTACAATCACTCAAGTAAGAAGTTTTCATGGACTGGCTTCTTTTTACAGAAGGTTTATCAAGAATTTCTCTACAGTTGTGGCCCCAATCATTGATTGTCTGAAGAAGGGTGTATTCGACTGGCCTAAGTCAGCCCAGTTGGCTTTTGAGTCACTGAAGGAAAAACTCAGTTCAGCTCCAGTTCTATCTTTGCCAGATTTTGATCAGTTGTTTGAATTAGAGTGTGACGCCAGTGGAGTTGGTATTGGTGCAGTTCTGGTACAAGCAGGGCGTCCAGTTGCCTATTTCAGTGAAAAGCTCAATGGCTCTAAACTGAAGTATAGCACTTATGACAAGGAGTTTTATGCAATTATTCGTGCTATCACTCACTGGTCACATTATCTGAAGCCGAAGCAGTTTGTCTTATTCTCTGATCATGAAGCCCTGAAGTTCATAAATGGTCAACACAAGCTTAATGCCAGACATGCAAAATGGGTGGAATTTTTGCAGTCTTATTCGTTTGTTTCTAAACACAAAGCTGGAGTAGCTAATGTTGTTGCTGATGCACTGTCCAGATGATATTCACTGTTATCAATTCTGGAAGCAAGAGTTCTTGGATTTTCTTTCATTAAAGAGTTGTATGCTACTGATCCAGACTTTGCTGATCACCTCACTAAAGCTAACCAGAAAGGACCATTTATTGTTCAAAATGGTTTCTTATTTAAAAATGGAAGGTTGTGCATTCCCAGGGGTTCAATAAGGGATTTGCTGATAAGAGAAGCACATGGAGGAGGTTTAGCTGGTCATTTTGGCATTAACAAGACTGGAGAGATCCTCACTGAACACTTCTACTGGCCAAGTCTACTGAAGGATGTCCAGAGTATTATTAGTCGCTGTCCAACTTGTCACCAGGCGAAGACTACTTTTCACAAAGGATTGTATACTCCTCTTCCAGTTCCAAACCAGCCATGGGAAGATCTCAGTATGGATTTCATTGTTGCACTGCCCAGAACTCAGAGGGGAAAAGATTCAATAATGGTGGTTGTTGATAGGTTTTCAAAAATGGCACATTTTATTGCTTGTAACACAACCAATGATGCTTCAGCAGTAGCAAATTTGTTCTTTAAGGAGATTGTCAGGTTGCATGGAATCCCCAAGTCGATTGTTTCAGATAGAGATGTAAAATTCTTAAGTTATTTCTGGAAGACATTATGGAGACTGATGGGTACCAGATTGTTGTTCAGTACGTCTCACCATCCTCAGACTGATGGACAGACTGAAGTCACTAACAGAACGATTGGTATGCTGTTAAGAACACTGGTGAAGAAGACACTGAAGGATTGAGATCTGAAGCTTGCTCATGCTGAGTTTGCTTTCAACAGAGCTCCTAACTATTCTACCAGTAAATCCCCATTTGAAGTTTGTTATGGTGTCAATCCACTGACTCCCATTGATTTAATTCCATTTTCGATTGAACCAAAAGCAAGCATTGAAGCTGAAACCAGAGCAAAAGAAATAAAGAAAATTCATGGAGAAGTGAAGGCCAGAATAGAGAAGGCAAATGCGAGTTACAAGGCCAGAGCAAACAAGAATAGAAAGCAGCCCAGTTTTTCACCAGGAGATCTTGTGTGGGTGCATCTTAGAAAAGAAAGGTTTCCAGCGAAGAGAAAAAGTAAACTGATGCCCAGAGCTGAAGGTCCGTTCAAGATTCTGGAGAGATATGGCGATAATGCTTACAAGGTTGAATTACCTGGAGATATGGCAGTTTCTAGCACGTTTAATGTGGGAGATCTGATGCCTTATCTGGAGGATGAGTACCTGAAGACTTGAGGACAAGTCTCTTTTCAGAGGGGGAGAATGATGCGGAAATGTCCAGATTCACTGAACTGGAGGAACCCATTGAACTGAAGAAGTCAACTGAGCTGAAGGAAACTGAACTGATCATGCCATCTGAACAAGCCATGTTGATTCTGCCAGCAGTGGCCCATTTCAGACAAGTCTTTTCTGAACCAGTCCAGTCACCAGTAGTAACACTCCTCCAGTGGCAAGTCTCTCCAGTAACAAATACTGGTAAGCCACCAGTGACGCTCTCCAGTGAAGCTCTCCAAATGACTGTTCCAGATAGATATTCCAGTGACCACTACTGAAGGCCACCAGTGACGCTCTCCAGTGAAGCTCTCCAGATGACTGTTCCAGATAGATATTCCAGTGACCACTACTGAAGGCCACCAGTGAAGCGCTCCAGATGTTGTCTCCAGATGCAGTCCAGATGTATGTTCCATTGTCCAGATAATAAAATCCCCACTGAAGTCCTTTGTCTGTGGGTCCAATAAAGAAGGAATGACAGCTGTTAAGGAAGGCGCGTGTGACAAGACGTTTCTAACGGTATTGTGGGACCACTTGCAGGGGAATATTTCTAGAAGCTTACGTGTCCATTTCTTAGTGGTCCAAATTAATTAGTGGCTTGCACATGACAACTTTTATTGTAATATTTTATTATTTTGATGATTCCTAGGAAATAGCTTGTGGCTATAAATAGAGACTTATTTTCATTGTAAAAGTCAGTTGATGTTGAATGAAATTAATAGAGCAGTCTTTATTTCTTACAAATCTTCTTTTACCTTTATAGATCTTTGATCTTGGTGGTTAGGAGTGACCCCTTTATCAATATTTGTGGTGACTTGTTCTTTATCAAATATTGTGGTGAGGTCTTTAAATCTTCGGTTTCCTTTATCTATAATCGTGGTGGCTAGACCTTTATCGGTTGTAGTGGTGAGGCGGAGTGTTTCCTTTATCCTTGATTCCGGTGGCTTGGCCTTTACGAATCTTGGTGGTGGATTCTTTTATCTATCATTTTAATTTTATTGTCTTGTTTTGTTGTTTGTTTCATATAAAATCCAGAAAATACCAAATATAGTCTTCCGCTGTCGTTTGTCGCGTGATTTACGCATCATTAGCATTACAACTTATTCACTCAAAACTCAAAAGTTATAATTCTAATTTTATGGTCACACAATTCTTACATCAAATTCTAAAGTCACTAATCACACATAAAACATAGTGAGGTACATGCCTTTAAGCAATTCAATATGTGAGTGGTCTTCACCTCACGCCCTAACCTGATCCAGCCTGTTCAACAATTCGATATGTGAACGGTCTTCAGCTCAGGCACACGCCCTTGTCAAGTTCGCAACAAATATAGTGGAGGAGCTATGTGGTGGCCAAGGGTGGCCATGACAACCCCATAATTTCTATGTAACTATATATTTCTAGTAATATTTCTAAGTATTTATTCAGTTTTAAGGGAATTGGCAACCCCAGACTAGTGTAATTGAATTTTGTAGTTTAATTTTACACTTATTAGTATCATGAAAACTGTTCGGCGACCCCAGAATAAAAATTTTGGCTCCGCCACTGCATTATTTGATATTTATTCATATCTTTGAGTGTGACTAGAGCATACTCTCAGGTCTTCACATCTTTGTAAATTGATTTCCACGTTCATAATTTATAACAAAAAACTTTGTTTTACGTTCAATAATAAATATACAAAGATTTGAAACATATTAATTAAAGGACCAATAATCTATTCTGCAAGAGGCTTTCTAACCCAGATCCGGTTAAGACAATGTATGATAGTTTGGAAACTTTTTATAAAGTTTAGACTCACCATATTTCTTTAACCCGTAGCACCAATTAGGAATACATCATTTTTCTGAACAAATTACACTACATCAATCTATCGAACCAAATCCTGGGCTCCCCTTGTTTCACATATAATTCCGCCTTAATTAAGTATAGATGAGAAAAGATGTTTATTATCATCAACAGGTTCAAATTCTATAAGCTATTCTCAAAAGGCTTTTACACCTAATGTAAATTATGTAATAGCAATAAAAACTTGAAGTAAAAATCACATTGTAGATGCTCTTACTATTCCATATGGATACATCTCTATTTATGATCCATGAAAAACGTCGCGGCCACTCATGTTTGGGCCTTTGAGCTGCTCGGTAAAATAGAGCATTTGACCATTTGTTAAAGAATATTAATGGGCTTTCAATTCTTTTACCATGATTTTAAAATATGGATTTCATTACATACAAATACAATTATAAATTATCCATCATCATCTCTTTCTCTTCTGAGTTCCTAACTTCCGATATATCCTGTGTGGGAAATGATCGTATACCACTCATTTTTAGGCATGCATCACTTCACATTATTATAGTGTACAACAACTTAAATCATGTAAGCATGTAACCAAAACTCGGTTCTTCACTACAAACATTTTCGTTTTTCTATGCCTTCTATGGTGTGATTTTTCTTCCAAGTTCTCCCTGGATGAATATGTTAATCAACACATAATAGAAAGCCAAATTACATCGATAACATAACTCATAAAACCAGACATATGAAAACGGACTAGTTTCAATTTTTTGTAAAATAGTATAACCAAAATTACATCATGTTGAGTTTTGGGCCAAAGCCCAGAACCATCATCTAGTTACTTGGCCCTAAAGCCTATGCTTCTTTTCAAATGTAAATTATTACTGTATATGAATGGAAAACAATCTGTATATGGAATTGTTGTTATAATGTATTAGATTTTATCTTAAAATGAAAAAAAGTATAAAGTATTGCGTTACAGGGAATAGACGTGTCACGCGGTTTAGTTGGGAATTTCTCCTCCTACAAGGTATTGAGGGTGAGGAGGTTCTCTAACGCGTATCCGGTTAAGATAACGTAAGCTAGATCCCTGTTGCGAGCAAATGATCCATACCTTTCAAAAAATATATTACAAGTGTTTAAATCTATAAAACGTTTTTCACCCTTATGCACCACACTTGTAAGTTGTAATTCATTTCGATTACTCCATCAATTAGACTGGATAAATAGTCATTGTATGTTCAAGCTACATATGAACTTGAGAGGGAGAGGAATAAGTATGTTATTTAGAGGGATCGGAATGGGTTGGTTATTGACTGGTGGTGGATTAGTGAAGGACTTGACCACGAGACCACATCATTGTGTGTGACTTGTGGTCCGAGTTGGGGTGGATTACTGGATTGTTGGGGATGGTCGTGGTTGTTACAATGATCGGGCTTTGATTTTTTATTTTTTTTATATGTTATCTCTTCTCTTGTATATTAAGATTGTTACGACATTATAAAACGGCAAAAATGATAATAACTTATTAATAATTGTATCTTGCTTTTTGTTCAGCATTTATGATGCATAGGTCTATCTTGCTATTTATTTTGCACTAGTCCTTTTAATATTTAATTTTAGTAATATAATAATGGAGTATAATTTATATGAATCGTATATATTTTGAATATCAGAAATAAAGCCTAATTCAAAGGGAACATTAAAGATGGACCCATATTGAAGTAAATTCACGATAAACACTTGTTGGTGATACCCACGGCACACAAGTTGGGTTAGTTATTCAAATCCCATGAAGCATTGAAGCATGAGTCTAACGTTCATATTTTGAATACGTTATTTTAGAGCTGTTCGAAAACGTATTTTAATAGATTGAATTTCGTGTCAAAACAAATTGAGTTTTTCATTGTTACTTGAGTATGTAAGTGTCAAAACAAATTGAATTTCGTGTCAAGATAATTTTTTTTGTCTAGATTAAAAAAACATTATATTATAAGAAATTAACACAAATATGATTTTAAAACTATAGTATCTAAACAATATTTTTTTCTAAAGAGTGATAAAAGAATATGCAAGTGTCGCTAAAATATACTCTTAAATAGTCTCTTTGTAAGTGCTTAGAAGTTAGAATAGCTATACAAATGCTTACAATTTTATAAAAATTTTTATAGTAGAAAAAGATATGGGTTTGTCTTTGCTATAGACTGTCAATAATAATTAATTGCATCCATGAAAAGTAATATCTTATCTAATTTGGAATGACGTTTTATGTATAAGTATAACTTTTTATACATGTAATACGTATTAGTATCAAAATCCAAAAAATTTTAGTAATTAACCGTATCAAACTTGTCATTTCTAATTTCTAATATAATATATGATACTGTTCTAAATGAAACTTGACATATAAATTGAATAATAGTAGTAATTAACCACATCTTCATGAGCAAGAATTTCGGTGAAGGAATTGTTTTAGTTGGAGTGGGTTTTATTTTTTGGAAAATTTACATATATATCCTACTTAAGAGACATAATTATATATTTATCCAAAGTGCAAGTTTTTAATGCATAAATACAATGCTTCTAAAGCATGCTTTGATAGATATGTAATTATGTCTTAAAAATGGGACATATATGTAAATCTCCCATATTTTTACGCTAAATATGTCCGACAAGAGGTGCCAATTAATAACCACAAAATTTATAGTTGGTGACTTGGTCACATTGGTAACAGGCGTTTGATAAAAATGGAAGAGTCAATAGATTCGTTAAGGTATCAAAATGGGTTAATATTAAATGTAGATTATTATACATCAAAAGGGGTATAGATATCTCTTTATTTTCATTGAGAATCTTATTTTATAAATTTGTATAGTTACGTTTTTATTTCTGTTTAGAACGACAAACTACCATAATTATATTATTAAGTTATACGAACATTTGTTATGGAACTTAAAACTTCGAAACCCTCTTGTTCTCCAACAATCCACCCCCACAAATTAATTAGTCTCATAACTAACATGAAAGAATGTAAATTGAATAACAACATGATTAAAGAGGTATGGAGTCGGGATTTAAGTACATGAGGTGATGGTTACCATTACAGAGACTACTTAAAGCATGAATATATTTGTTGAAATATTTATCTAAGGATCAAGTAATGATATATCAACCTAATAAATCAACCTAATAATCAACCCAAACTTTAAAGCATGAATATATTTGTTGAAATATTTATCTAAGGATCGAGTAATGATATATCAACTTAATAAATTAACCTAATAATCAACCTAAAACTTTTATCACATGACAAATGTAATCCACTCATTTTCTCTCTCAATCTCTTCCTTTGATTACGCCAAGTGTCATCATCATATTCTTAGGTTGATCATTAGGTTGTTTTTTTAGGTTGATTAATTATTTTCCTTATCTAAGACTTCAAATCAATTATTTTATCATGTTTTAAGAGCTTTACTACACTGTAAATTTACGGGTAAGGCAAAACTACCAGGCAAAACGGGCAACACGACCAGGCAGTATTAGCGGCGACGTCGCCGCTAATAAGGGGCCATCTGACGCGCGGCAGAGACTAGTGACCGTTGATGAGACTGGGCCCCGAGCATTAGCGGCGACGTTACCGCTAATACTCGAAACCTAAATTCTTTTTAAACCAGCCGCAGAAGAGGCAAACAAACTTAATACCCAAAAATTTCCACCTCCGGCCACCACATTTTTCTCTCTATATTCCGGCCATCAACAAATTTTCCGGCAAGATATTATCCCCTCACCCTCTCTATCAAGAATCCGGCCATCAAATCCGGCCACCCCACTTTTCCGGCGACCACTTTTCCGACGTTTTCTTTGTATGTTTACTAACACTCATTTACATTTTTATTGTTGTTATTATTTTTTTATACGTTATTAGTTATAGATATGTTATATTGTTGTAGTTAGAAATTATACGTTTGTTAGTTTGATTGTAAGAAATTTGTAGGATATGATTGTTAGAAATTATTGGTAGTTTATAGTTATTGTTAATATGATTGTTAGTATTATGTTAGAAAACACTTGTTAGTATGATTGTAATTGTTAATATAGTTGTTATTAGGTTAATATGATTGCAAGTATTATTGTTAGAAAATAAGCTTATAAAAAAAATTGAAAAAATGTGGTCATTTTAGGTATAATAAGTATATAACTTATACTTGATCATTGTTTTTATTGATTTATAAGTTGTGTATAACTTATGTAGGTTAAAATGGCTGCCGTTCAAGGCGGAGATGGTGGCAATGACCCTCCGAATTGGGGGTGGAATCCATCATGGGGCTGCAGGCGTAGCGGGGGTAAGTATATATAGATGTATGTCAAATATATATATAGATATGTATATATATTTATTTATATATTATATATATTATTCTTAATTTTGTTTTTCAGGGATCAGTTCAGGGAGAGCTACCGCTGCTAACCAGAAAATGGAGCGGGAGTTTCAGAGGCAGGGACATTTATCTCTTTACTTTGACGCCGGTCAAAGTAAGTGGCAGGCTATCGGTGATAACGCCGGATGGTACAAGAGCTATTTAGGGGCATATATCGCTACCGTCCCGCATACTTACGAGTCCTGGACGGAGGTGCCCCAACATATCAGGGACGGACTTATTCCCTGGATCCAGGTAAAAAACGTTTTATTTTACACTTTAAATACGTCATAAAAAAATATGGTAGATGGTAACTATTACTACTAAATTGCAGAGACGGTTCAACTTGGACCCGTATCTACATCGCGATCCAACTGACGCGTTACGGCTCGCTGTTGAACGCATGATTCTGGCGGATGCCCTAAAGAACTACAGGGATAAAAAAACCAAATTCAAGGGGAAATGGTTCACCGAAAGGGGTGGGTTAGATAGACTCGCCGAAATCGAAGATGTTCCGCCACATGCAATGCCTCAAGAAGTCTGGACGGGTCTACTGCGATTCTGGACCAGGGAGGACCGGATGCTTGTTGCCCAACGAAACGCGACTAACAGGCAAGAACAACGTCTTGTCAGTACTCACGATCGCCAGTCATACGCTCAGCGTCAACATGTTTGGGCTGTAAGTTATATGTACATATTTATATCCACACACACACACACACACACACACACACACACACACACACACACATATATATATATATATATATATATATATATATAAAGAGAGAGAGAGAGATACACATACATATATATAACTTTGATTAATGTATATACAGACTAGTCATCAGGGGCAAGAGGAGCCCCCGGCTGAGTTCTTTTTGCGGGCCCACACATACCACGATGGGAGAGTGCAAGAAGCTGCTCTTCCCTTCCATGTAAGTTCTCGCACAACACTTAAATTCCCTATTTGTTGTAAATTTGTATTAAGTATAGCTAACTTATTTTTTTGTTTATGATTTAATGTGGTACAGGCCCAGCTTCAGGAATCCCAACGGATACTTTCCCAACAGCCCAACCCCACCCCGCCAACGCAGGCATTTTTGGACACTTTCGGGGCCGATCGGGACATACCCGCGGGGTTGGGCGTATTGTTAGGGGAACCCGAGGACTGAATGTCCAGGTCCCGCGTCCAGATGACCCTCTTTTGGACGCCCCAGCCCAGCAGCACCAAGACCAGGCCGACCCATCTGGATCACAGTCGTCGGGCCCATCTGCAGCACAGTCGTCGGGCTCTGATTACGTGGATCAATTCTTCAACCCTTGGCCCCCGGTCAACCCTTGGGACCAGGCCGGGTCTAGCACGTCGGGATTCCCCACACAGCGCTTGGGGGATTGGGATTATAGACAGCATAGGGATGGTAGTGATAGTGATAGTGATAGTGATTAGTTTGTATTTTTTTGAACGAAATGCATTTTTGGTCCTTGTGTTATCACATCATTTGCAAGAATCGTCTAAACTTATGCAAAGTGGCGTTGTTGGTCCCTGTGATATCAACTGAGTGGCGATCTCACTCCAAATAGACGGATCCGTCTATTTTCTAACGTTAATGACATCATGTGCCCCTCACGTGAGGGGCAATACTGTCTTTCACATAAAGAAGGACTATTATTGCAACAAACCCAAATACATATGTCATTATTATCATCAAATCACTTATATTATATCTGTATATTTAATACATATATATACAGATCTGTGTAAAAAATATATATACTATTAATTTGAGTATATTTATACACTTATTTTTCTGGAAATAAATCCCCAAAGCTTTATCATCTTCATATACATGCTCATCCCTTTTCTTTTCATTCATCATCATCAACATCACTGCAATTAAATCTATATATGTATATGTATATATATAATACTCACCAGCCACCTTTTTATTTCCATTCTTCATCAATCATTATCACATCTATGTTGCTTCCGTATAAAAAAGAAAGAAAAACCAAAAAGGATTTGTTCCCTTTTTGTTATTGCTTCTCTGCGCCCCCAACACAATAGAATTAACATATCTTCATAGTATAATTAATTTACTCATTTATTTTATTGAATGAAAGCCATATAAATGAAAAGCCCCAAATCCAATTAAAACACAAAATGATAAAAAGCCCATTTGCCAATTTTTTCCTGCGATGTCAATGTGAGCTTCTCTATTATGTGACGGCATCGGAGCCCCGTCAGGTGTGAGTGTGGACGGTGTTGGTTGTGATGGTGATTCATGTGGCGGCCGACGGTGGTGATGGTGATCGGAGTAGATGGAAGCCTTCGTGTTTGGACAAATCTACAAGTGTATATATATACACACAAAATTCAAGATCCGACCTAAATTGAGCCATTTTCTTCTACTTTTGTAAGCTCATCTCCGATTCAAAACTCTAGTTGTATGTGTATATATCTGCATCTGTATTGGAATTTTGGTGTTTTTGTAAAGTGATTTTTTTTATATATTCAAAGTGATTATTATGTATATATATGTGTGTGTGTGTATGTGTGTATATATTTGCATCAATGATGGTGGTTGGTAAGAGGGGTGACTGTGGTGGTGCTCGGTTTGGAAGAGAGATGGTGGTGCTCAGTTGTGAAGAAGGTAATGCTCTGATCCAAATTGAAAAGGAGAATTTGGATGATAGTATGGAGATGATGATGAATATACTGTGGTCAAACATTGAAAGCAGAACCAACATGCTTTTTCATTTCCTATATTACCTTTTTAGTTAATTTTTTATAATAAAAGAACATTAACTTTTTTTTAGCAAAAATGGTATTTTTGTGTGTAAAGACAGTATTGCTCCTCACGTGAGGGGCACATGATGTCATTAACGGTAAAAAATAGACGGATCCGTCTATTTGGACTGAGATCGCCACTCAGTTGATATCACAGGGACCAACAACGCCACTTTGCACAAGTTTGGACGATTCTTGCAAATGAGGTGATAACACAGAGACCAAAAATGCATTTCGTTCTATTTTTTATGAACTTCTTTATTTATGTTTTTATTATTACATAAAATCTATAATACAAAACCCTAAAAGTAAAATATTATTAAATTCTTTACCTAATATACATAAAAAATGGTTTCATTTAAATACACCTTTCTACCTTCATAGCCCTTTTTTAGTACAATAAGTTTAATATCTATATCTAACGAAAACATCACCGAATGAGGTATATATAACGAGATTTTCTCCCAATTATATGATAGGACGTAAAGGCGCAGAATTATCCATGGAAGAGCATTATCCGACATGGACAAAGTCTGCACCTTTACGTCCGATCATATGATTGGGAGAAATGATCCCGAGGTGCCACGTGGCAAGCATTAGCGAAGGCGAGCATATGATTGGGAGAAATGATACCGAGGTGCCACGTGGCAAGCATTAGCGGCGACGTCGCCGCTAATGCCTGTGACGTGGCACCTCGGGGTCGGGCGATGTCAGTCATCATTGCATGCATGTCGGTATGCCACGTGGCAAGCATTAGCGGCGACGTCGCCGCTAATGCTCCGGTCGGGTTACCCTTTTCCTGGTCGTGTTACCCTTGCTAAAATTCTACCTATCTGACTCATTCAGAATACTTACTATGTCTATATATATATTTGTGACATGTTATTCGAAAAAGGTACTCGTATAACTGATTATATGGACCCATTCCATGAACAACATTATGGTGATATCCATTGCAATGCTTTAATGATGAGTATTCCAATCCGTATTTGCTTTACAGAAACATTTTTTTTAGTATTCAAAAACTAGCAAAATCCATACATCAAAAACATATAAAATACCAAAAAGTACCACTCAATTATTCTATTTGCAAAAGTTATGAAAACATTAATTATTTTTACCAGAAAAAAACTTTTTTACTTTCTTGCTTATACTCGAGTAAAGTCGTCGAAAGTAATAATGCATGTATATGATTTTTCTAATAAAATAACAAATATATTACTGTATAATTCTTTTGGAACAACATACTATTAGCATTATATAGGTCAAATAATTGATTAATTGATTACCAAATTGGAAGATACTTTTGTTCAATTTTCACCCAACATTGTGTTGTGTCTAACCATTTTAGCCACTGGATGGTACCAACCTCGTTCCATTTTCAAACTACCTTTTTGCCCTCTTTTTTAAATGGACCTATATATGTCACTCCAAATTGTAGGTAGTGTCCTAGAGAGATGCTAATAGTTCCAAACCAAAAAATTTGGTTTTACGGAATATTTTGTTATTTCGAGTCATTTTTGATCCAGTTTTCATGGATCTTTTTCAATATATAAAAGAAAATTAAACTCTATACGAATATTTTTACAATACAATAATTGTTTTTTTTTTTGGAACAGCTTTAATATTATATAAATAATGCTCCGGCAAGAAGTCGGAGCATAATACAAAACATTACAATTACAATATAAAAGAAGGACTCATTGCCCATATGGGCCATGACATATTAGATTTCCTATCGCGACTAGAAATCCAAAAATAAGAATGAGTTACAATAGATTGAAATACCTCGTTGGTTGAAGTGTTACTTGCCCGGTAAACAACCTCGTTCCTATGCTTCCAAAGTGACCACCACCACCACTACTAGAAACAGGGCTATCCTTGACCCGCATTTTATGACCCACGCTGATAGATGACGCGCAAAGTGAGAAGTCATAAAACAAGGGTCATAAGGAGTAAATTTTTTGTTTGGGATGACGCGTTTTCAGAAGCGTCATAACATATGGGTCATAAGATGTTAAAATTTAGGTTTTCAGATGACGTTCGTTTTGCTTCGTCCTAAATAGGAGTCATCGTTTATTTGGCACGTTCCCTAGGCATCATTAATTACTTATGTTTTATCTGCCAAAAATAATTTCATCCCCCCGCCTTCTCAAATTTCATCTCAAAACTTCCCTCCTTCTCAAAACTCTCAGTCTACATCTTCCAAAAATAATTTCATCCCGCCCTCTTTTCATCTCAAACTTCAGTCTACATCTTCCAAAAATCGATCCCGCCCTAATTTCCCATCAAACCCCGCCCTCTATTTTTCATCTCAAACCTTCACTCGTCATCAAACCCCTCTCAAAACTCTCAAAACACTGCCGCCCTAATTTCCCATCAGTTTTTTGAAAGGTATAGTTTGCCCTAATTTGTTTTAATGTTTTAATGTAGTTGTATAGTTTGCCCTAATTTGTTTTAATGTTTTCTGTTTTAATGTAGTTGTAGAGTTTTAATGTAGTTGTATAGTTTGCCCTAATTTGTTTTCTGTTTTAATTTGTTTGATTTTTAATGTAGTTGTATAGTTTGCCCTAATTTGTTTTCTGTTTTAATTTGTTTCATTTTTTGGTTGCAAGATAACATTATTAATGTAAATCATTTTTTGGTGTTTTAGAGTTTTATCAGTTTAATTTAGGTTGATTTTTAAGAAGCTATGAAACTGTCATGATTTTGTAATGATTTAAGCTGTAAACATTTCTTGTTATCTTTTTCTGTTTTAGGTTGTGAATAAGGTTGGTATCACCAGCATAGTTCTGTGCTAAGCTGCTGGAAATTCCAGTTCAGCATCTATGTGTTTATGTGATAATTTTTTGGCTTACGCAATCAAGGCAACTTGATGTATGTGGTCCTCTTCTTCGGAGGGGGGAGCCAAAATCTTAAACATGTATAGTTTTAAGTTAACTGTAAATTGTAATGATTTGTATAGTGTTAGGTTATCTTTTTACTAGGTAGTTATCTTTTTCTGTTTTAGGTTATGGATAAATCTTGGATTTTGTCCGATAGATTATCAATCGAATACGAGGAAGGTGTGAATGCCTTTTTAGAGTTTGCACAATTCAATAACCCAAAGTCCGACGCCATTCCGTGTCCTTGTGTAAATTGTATCAATTTTTGTCACACTTCCATCTCCAACGTGCGTTATCACCTGTTTAAACACGGTTTCGATGAGAGTTATAGTGTTTGGTCCTTCCACGGAGAAAATTCATCTAACGATGAAGCAAATAGTGGATACGTAAGTAATACAAATTATAGAATCTTTATGATGTATGATGTAATACTTAACTGGGTTAATTCTTTGTAGGGCAATTGCATTGTATGATGTAGAAGCTGGAAACAATAAGAGGACTAAACTTAATTGGGTTAAATCTAAGGTTAGTTATTTGTTGAATATTATCTTGTGCTGCTGCTGTTTGTTAAGTATGTAGTTAGTTGTATGCTAAGTTAGTTAGTTAGTTAGTTACTTAGTTGGTTAGTACACCTGAAACTGATCGAGATCCAACTAGTTGATGTTGTTGTATGAAAAGCTGATTGACAGTAGGCAACAAGCAGATTTTGTAAGGAGTGTTTTGAACCCAATTTTGTCTGCATGAAAGATGATTGACAGTAGGGAAATAGGCTAATTACATAGCATGAAAGCTGATTGACAGTAGGGAAAAATAGGCTTTGTAAGGAGTGTTTTGAACCCAATTTTGCCTGCAAATATATATAACCATAGACATTAAAGGGACTGCATTAAGTTGTGTTATGTAAAGGCAATGATTCAATATGAGAATATATGAGAATTTATGCTGCTGATTGGATGTTGTTGTATATTTCTTGTGTAGTGTCCACGTCAGCCCGGAAGCACCGAATGTGGGTACTTCATGTTGAAGTTTATGAAGGAAATAGTTAAACAGGGAGTTCGGGTTCTCGAAAATCACAATGTAAGGAAGTATTATGTATTTTCCCATGTTGCCCTAAATATATGTGATTGTTAAGAAATTACCAATTTTGACCCAGTTATAAGTTACTGGTCGATATGGGTTAAATTATTTCAAACAACCTAAAAGTGCAGGCCTTTGATTAACTGACTAAACTGGGTCAATTGTGTTAAATGGGACTTAACTCATCTGAAATGTATTTAAATTGCATGAACTCTTTGTATGTGCATTTGTATATTCAAGTAATATCCAGTTTCTAAAATGTTGTTTTATTTTTGACTAGATTGGTGGTGATAGCAATGAGTACATGGATGTGGATTTAGACGATATTCGAGAAGAATGGGCAATTTATGTGTCAAATTTCATTTTTAGGTAGAATTGTAAACCGAATTTAGTTAAATTATCGTATCTATTTGGACATGAATCCTTATGTAATGAATTGGTGACGCATGGTTTATATATAAAATGCGTTAATTTTGTACTATTATCAGGTTAATTTATTGTGAGGTTTAATTTATTGCCAGGTTTATTATGTATATAATCAGGTTTTAAAAAACAGAAACTGGATAAAAAAAATGATTTTATAGGTTATGACGCGCAAAAACAGATGTCAAAAAATAGAGTCATACAAATTATGACGCTCTACAACTAAAGTCAAAAAGGAGAGTCATAAATGCGCGTCATAAGTGCGCGTCATAGACGGATGACGCACAAATGCGGGTCATAAAACTTTATGACCTAGTCCTTCCTTGACGCGCATTTGCGCGTCATCCGAGATCTTCTTGACGCGCAATCCGAGATCTTCTTGACGCGCATTGTGCACAATACAATAATTGTTTGATTTTTCCTTTTTTAGTAAGTAAATAATAATTCTTCATATATTTTATGTATACAAATCCTTTCATTCATGTGTGACTGTAATGGATGACTAAGATAAGATGAAAGGCATAATTGTACTTACATATCATTATTTCTATATCTATGAAAATGAAGTATATATGCATAAAATATATTAAGATTGAAAATACATATATATTTGAGGTAATGCTTTGTAATGGGTTTGAAGCCCACCATCCCATACATTTGGGTCATGCTAGCATTTCATTGTTAAGACATTTACAAAAACGTATTTCCATTAATCATTTTGACGGAATATTTCTTTATTCTAAACTTTACCAATTAAAACCACCCTAAGATTGTACACCATAGTTAAATGTGACACATGCTTAACGCTAAATACCTGCTAAACGATGTCGTTTTAGCTTGCACACAAGCGAACGTAACGATCCTCCTTTCTAGTTTATCCGTAAGTTAGTAACTTTGTCGTCGCGGGTCTAAACTAAGAAAGGTTTTTCATAGAATTTACTTCAAATACGAAAAAGGCTTGGATGAACAAAAGTACCCTTAATGATCATCAAAATCTATTGTTTCTTTTGCCACATAGAATTGACTTATAGGTCAAAGAATCCATTTCCTACCTATAAGTAAATTATATGATTTTGTAAGAAGAAACAAAAAAGGAATTCTTTACTTCTACATTATTATCTGAAAATCTTGTTGCCTAGAAGGGTTAACAAGTTCTTCAGCCAATTCATCAACCAAGAATCCGAATATAGCAGCTGTTATATCAATCCCGGTCTGTTTAATCTCCTCGTCGCACCCCTTCCATCCTTCACTTCTAAAGTCTGTTTCCACCATCATATCGATTGTATTCAATTCAACCACTTTCCACGAATGCAACCGCTTGCATACCATTTGTACAACGTCTTGAGGTTCTTTGTTCTTGTTCTCTTCATCAACGAGGTCATATACCAGCTTTTTCATATACCACGGGATTTTTCCAACTCCTAGATGGCTCACAATTTCTCTAGCAAACTCTTCATTACTCACGACTTCTTCGTTCACTACATCATCATCTTCATCCTCGTCTTCGTCATATTTTTGTTCTAGCATGTGCTTTTCAAGGTTAATTGGATCTAAACCCGCAAGCCTCTCGAAACGTTGAAGCTTTAGTAAGAGTTTATGTTTTGCTCCTGTCAAAATTTAATATAAAAAATTCTTTAGATACAATCATACAAAACCATATATTTTCATACTTGATACATCCAAAAAATAATGCAACTTTATAAATCATAATAATTACAATCAGAAATTGTGACAAGTAGTCAAATACATCTAAATTAGCTCATAACGAAACAAAATTAGAAGATAATGATTATTAAATATAGTGTATATTTTAAATTCATATATTATAATGATGTGTTCTTTAATCATGTACACATTTCGTGCACCCACAAATAAATGTAATATATTAGTGATTGTTGCTACATATATAAATTTCATGACCCCACAAATAATTTGCGTTTCCACTTTAGTACAAACGAATAATAAAACTTGATTAGGACTTTAATCTATAAATAACTCTTAATAATCAATACTGACCGACACAAATCCATCAACTACAAGAGGTTTGGAGGTCAATTTAAGTTAATAGATGTCATTATCTTTTTCCATATATATGAATGTAATGTAAAGCACATATGATTTACATATGTCAAGGCTTGATGTACACATAACACTAGACCAAAACCAAGCACAACAAAAAGCATAAATAACAAATAGAAGACCATATTACCAAAGTTGAAAATTAATGACTTAAAACGATTATAACTTTGTAGAGATATGACTATATAAACACTTGTCCATTTTTATCGGCTACAAGCCTACAATGTATTTATCGATATAAGCTTGTACAGTTTGCACTAAAAGTTATATCTGACGATATATATAAACGAATATATGTATTTTTAACAGATAACTAGATATTGTCACTTACTTTCTACACTCGCGTAGCTGCATTCAATATCGTAAGAATCCTCTTCTACGGTCCCACTGTCACGTTCTTCATCATCGTCGAACAAAGTGTCAAGTACCGAAACTGGGCTACAATGTTCTTTTTCTTCGTCGGCTTGTCTATCAATTTCTTGAGGGTGCTCACCTTCATAACTTTGTTTGCCCTATAAAAAAAAGTACATGGTTTAATAAATGGCATAGTTTAAAAAGGTATAACACCTAATGTACTATCAATAACTTAATAGCTAGTGTTGTTGTTTAATATAAAGTGAATTATTGAACACCGATACACGGTTGGTATCATTTTTTAGATATATAAAGCTACCAATACAAAAATATATCCTTATAAACATAAAATTGTTAGATATGTGTTTTTCTCATGAAACTTGTGTTGATGAATCTTGAAAAGTTGACTTTCGACTTTTCTTCTAGCTTGTTCTATCTATGGACTCCCATACCTGGTAATTGGTATGGTACATTCGCTTTGTTCGAATTTAATATTAAAGGAGCCAAAAATGTAATAAGACAAATATAGGTTTTGTCCATTTGAAGGAATTTTTAATTACAATTTTCACCTAAATAGGCATTATCATGTATTATAAAACATAGTTTAATAAAAACATAACATTTATAAAAAAAGTGTATGTTTTTTTATACAAATTAAACATTTTGTGTATATTTAAAAAGAAGAAGCCAAATTGCATACTTTTGTCTCGATACCAAAATATGGATGTTTTTGTCATGTCACCAAACATTTCGGCCATAGGAATCAAAATGCAAGAAATGGTTACCAAAATCCTAGATATAGTAACATGGGTCATTATGTAAGTTTACCATATACATAAAATTGTTTGGAAGTACTCGTACGTTATTATTATATACAATAAGAATACATGAACAATAAATATGTATAATTAACCTTCAAATCACTCTAAAAATTCTATCTATCTTGGGTAACAACATATTAATTTTTAGTAGTTTAGTTTATAAGTATACTAATTCAAAATGTTCAACTTTTCTGTCAAAATTAGCCTACTTTTATTTGTCGCTTCAAACATATTAATTTTAGAATAATTCGAACATGAAAAAATCTTCAATCCCTTTCACAACGGGCTTCGGTGCACTCTACGTTGGATCACCGGCACGAAGCCCGCATTAAAAGGTCTCAATGAACCTATTTGCGATGACTTAAGGGGTGTCTAACTTTTTTATTTTAATTTTGATTTTTGGTATAGCAAGTGCATTTTGAAATTATAAAAAAATGAGATTATAAACTTGATGTTTAAAATAGAAAGATTGGAAGTAAAATTGCTCATAGTATATAAATGACGTTTAAAAAAGAAAAATAATTTTGATTTACTGATTTAGACCTAGAATAAAATAATTTGCTAGTTCAGAATTTTTCTAGAATCCATTATTATTATTATTACTTTAAATAAAATAAGACAAAAGTTGGTTAGCTTATGACATTTCCTTCTCCTAAATTAAATTGCATTTTAGGTTATATATCAAAATAATAAAAAATCAGTAAAAACATATAATAGAGACTAAACCTGTTGGCAGTGGCGGCATGGAGATGCCACCGCCGATGAAGAATCAGATTTCCGGCGAACATTCACCGGACTTTTTTGAAGCGAAAATCGAAACGGACTAGATGGATTAGAAGAACAAAAACACTCATTTTCTTCAAATTCATGAATCGATCTCGAACTACATGAAGTTTCCATCTCCGTCGACTTTTCCGACCAATATGAAAACCGTATCTCATCACCACCACCACCGCCGACAGAGTTCGCCGTCTTTTTCCGGCTTCTTTTTACCACCGGCGTAATGGGTATTCCGTTAACCGGCCCAAGTTCACGGCATTTTGTTCTCAAGATCCGATCTTTTAACCGCCGGAGAATAGACCCGAGTAGCCCGAACCCGGTTTGAGGTTTTGAACCCGACCTAGGTTTGGGTTTCTGTACCCGGGTAGCTGCGTCAAGTAACATGGCGGCGGTTCTTGCCGGAATATTGAGAAACACGGTGGCATTGTTACCACATGGGCTTTTTATATCTTTCGCCGTAAAATCAAAAAACGGTGACTTTTTATAGTCCGGTGAGTCCTGGAATGACAAAAAACAAACATGTTTTATGGTTGATTTTATAATGGGCTTTTGTTTTTTAAGGTGGTGTGATGTTTTTCCGGCACCGGCGAAAGTGGTGGTGGTGGTTTTGAGTTGGGTACGGCGGTCGGCGATGAAGTCTTTAAGTTGAAATGGTTCTTGATCTTCTTGTAACAACTCATGTAAATGTTTATGAGTCATGATGAGTATATATTATAAAGTTTTTTTTTTAACAAGATTATGATTATTATGATTGGCAAGAAATATACATATACATAAGAAAATTAAAAAAGAGATTGCAAAAATGATGATAATAATTTTGAAAAAAAGTGGAAATGAGTTGAGTTTGGTTGAAGAGATTTCAACAAGAAAAAAGGGGAATGTTGGAAATTGTGAAATTTTTTTTTTGAGTACAAAAAAAGAGTGAGGTGAATGAGAAGGTGTTTAGTTTTAAATATGCAAGAAGGAATTGGGACATCCCGCCGCTCATGGTTGGGTGAAAAGATACTTTTATGGACCACTAAATAGTGCCTACAAATCCTTATTTCACATTTATTAGATGATTGTTATTTGTTAGATTGAGTGAAAAAAGGTGTAAAACATAAATATAGGTGTTAAGAAGTGTCTATCTTAAAACTATAATGATGTTTGACTTTGATTGTATGTGTAACGAGTTTTATTAGAGTTTTTAGGACCTTTAATTTGTTTTTTAGGAAAACATCTATTCAAAAAAATCCATTTGGTCATAAAACTTAAAGCTTTTGGTTTAAACGAAAAACTCATTATCTAAAACTCATTAGAGGATCACATTGCCCATCTCATTATTTATTCATAACTAACCTAT
>CM067171.1:117910208-117943834 GCA_034093135.1 Erigeron breviscapus
GTGATGGCGGTGAATCAAACGGGTTTTAGGTTGTTAATCCATTAATTAGCACAGTGGTGGTGGCCGGAGATTCGCAGTGGTGATGAAGGCATGAAGCTAAACTCAGCCGGTGGCTATAATGGTAATACCAACCACCTACATCAGATTAACCCACCACCACCATAAGTGGTCACGGTAGTTGCGGTGATTCTGACCAAATTCCAACCGAATCCAAATCCAGATCCGGCCACCACCCATACAACTGGTGGGTATATGTGTTGAATATATTATATATATATATAATGGGTATATGTGTTGAATATTTCCCTTTAATCAATCAAATCTTGTGCAAAGACAAAGTGTTGGTTTGAAAAAAAAATATTGGGAAATGGACGAAATGAATTTTGTGAAAAATGGTGTGTTGAGATTGCCTCCTGGTTTTAGGTTTCACCCAACTGATGAAGAACTTGTTGTACAATATTTGAAGCGCAAGGTACACTCTTTTCCTTTGCCTGCCTCCATCATCCTGAAGTTGATGTTTGCAAGTCTGATCCTTGGCAATTAATATATATACATATATGTGTTAAATATAGAAAGAGAGAGAGAAAAAGAAAGAGAGTGGTTATGTTGAAGGGGAAATGCAAGTGATGTTATGGTTTTAAGAATTTAAGGGTGATAGATTTTTTTTTTAACACCATGAATACAAAACGATAGATCTGTAGTGATAGATCTGGGTTTTCTTTGTGTGTGTGTGTATAGATATTGATGAATGATAATGATAGATATTCATAGAATTATATGTATATATAAAATAATTAGGATCAGAGGGAGAGACAAAGACAAGTGAGTAAAAGACAATTATACCCATCATGTGTCAGGCACGTGATACCCTTTTTAACGTCCGTTTGGGTCGTGGACCAAAAGTGTTGACGGGGCAAAGTTTTTTGGACTAAAACTGTAATTTAAGGGACGAAAACTGCAAGTGAAAATCCACGACAGGGACGATTTCTGTAATTAACTCTATATATAATAAAATACTTATGTAATCCAACAAAACAAAACTCATAACCTATATACTCTAGCTAGCTAGTTAATCTAGTGATCGATTATTAATTTATGGGGGTGAGAGGGGGACAAAAAGAGATCATGCATGTGGTTCCCAATTAGTTTAATTACTCAATCTCTCTTGAACATGTGTTTCGTAATTGTACCCGATAATTCGGCTGAGCCTCTTTCTTGCCTTCAATTTTTTTTTTTTACAAGTGAATTTTACCTCAGACGCGTATGATGTGTGCTAATCGCACAACGAAAGGGTCCCGCACTAAGCGGATCTTAAATAGCCTTTCTCACCATATCACCTCCTTAATTGGAAAATACCGTCAAGGAGAACCTACCAAGGTTCGAACTCGAGACCTTGGAGTAAACTCCCCCGGGGCCCCGCATAGCAGGTTTAGTGAAACACCCTGGCCACTGGGGTTTAAACCAGTGGTTTTCTTGCCTTCAATTAGCAAACACTTGTATTATTAAAAAATGTACTCGTATAAATTTTGTTTAAGTCTATTAGGTTAGTTTAACCGGCTTGTCTTCTATCTAGTGCAAATTTACAAGAACTCTAATCGTCTTGGAAAGATGTTTATGAGTCATATTAGCTAATTTATTTATTCTTTTAATGATGTAACACCTTTTTGAAATATCTTGGGCGCTTAAAATCTTGAGTTACAACTCTCTTTGACCCCATATTACGCTACCAGATCGATTTAAATTGTATATTTGTATGTATGGCAAAATTAATATCACTAATATGTACTTGATCGCTTGAAGTTGGGAGTTTTGTTACTTTCTACGTTTCGTATTGAATGTCTAATTTTGATTTATCAAGTCTCTTTTGTTTTCAATTTTCATCGCAAAATTTTTTGTTTATATTATATAACACTTCATATATAAAATATATGGACGGATGTAGTTTTAAATATCTTTTTTTGTGTTATATATTAGTTAATATAAACAAACAAAGATATTTATTGTCAAAGTTGAAAGAAAAAGAATCGACAAATCAAAATCGAACATTTAATATGAGACGGATGGAGTACATAAAAAATATATTGGTTCATCAAACTAAACGAATCGAATGAGTACGCACAAACTTCCGGATAAATTGTTCATCACTTAACATTCAATTCGTTTAAGGACGTACGTGTAATTAAATAGATAGATGGATTATCAGTAATGATCCTTTCTATAATAAAAAGGTGAAACTACATCAATACGACTATATATGTTTTAGTAGTGTTACATACACTCATATAGCAATAAAAGAGAAAGTAAAGTAAAGTAACTTCCAATAATGTTTTTTACGGGTTTTGGGTCTTAAATACTGTTTTCGACGGTGTATGGGGGGTTGAGATGTAGTCAGTCTTACCCCACCAAAGGTAGAGAGGATGCTTCCAGGTTCTATCAAAGGTAGAAAGGACCTCCAGTCTTGCTGGCAGTGGCGGAACTAGGATCAAATGTGACCCGTAGCACAAATTATTCTCGCTAACCTCGTATCGCGTAAACTGAAAGAACCCGAACTCATTTTAGGAAAATAAGAGATTTTTTTTTTTTTTATAAGCCCCCACTGCGCCGCAGTGGAGGTGTACACCTCCCACTGCGCCGCAGTGGGAAGTTACGGAAGCAGACGACCAAACTTCCCCACTGCGCCGCAGTGGGGTGGAAACACTCCCACTGCGCCGCAGTGGGATGTTTCGGACCTCAGCCTGCAGTTTTCCTGCAGGTCTAAAACTTTTAAAAATCATATCCCAAACTTCAATCTTGCACAATCTTTTACCAAACTTCAAAATGAGTTAAAGACACATGATTTAAAATTTCGAAAGCTTTCATTTGATCAAGTGTAACATTTACAACGAAACGGATCATTTTACCCAAGTTGACACATTACAAAAGACGGCATTCAAAATTGGAAATTTCGGCATGACCCATTCGTAAAATCATCATCCAAACCTGTTACGGATTATGAATTTCTCCAAAACACATTTAAACAAAATCAATACATTACAACTACTAAACGACCCATTTTCAATACCCAAAACTCGAGTCTAACACTAGACATCATAATAATTTTCCAAAAAGACAAAACAAGAGTACAAAGAGCCGATAGTTCAAAGGGGTCACTATGGGTCCTATTACCAATTCCATTATCCGCATTTAGCTAAAGCAATCAATATCCAAAAAGCATCTTTAACTTCAATCTTTACATTACTTAACTTTCTTCCGCATCCGGGACAACCTATAAAAAGGGTAAACAACTAAAAAGTAAGCAAAGCTTAGTGAATAATCTTGCATACGTTTATACCTACGAAGGAGGGCAACGCACAAAGGACTATTACATGTAACCCATGACACCGTCGTGCCATACCTACATGCTCACCTTTGCACAATAAACAACATATATGGATCCATTAGAGAATATCGGGGTTCTTAGGCCCCGAGAGGTTCTTAGGCCTTTTCTCAAACAACAATAGGGGTTCTTAGGCCCCGGAGGTTCTTAGGCCTCATAACAATTGACCCCACCCGGGTCTAGCCAAATCAATTACCACACATGAAGATCTCATTACAACATGATGTGGTCAATTGACCCAACGTAAATATAAAGGTATGCAAGAGTACTCACCTCCTCCGCGACAACCAAAATCATAAATCAACAAGACCGCAAGTACACAATACGTATGCCTCAACCTAGCAATAGTTCACAATTTACACATATAAGGTCATCAAGCTCAATTATCTCAAACACAAGGCTAACAAGCCATACATTACTACCTTTACTAGCATTTCAATGCCCAACCCAACCTTTACAATCTTATAATAATCTTGGGTTGGTTCACATAACATGTACTTCTTATATCATTTTCAATTGGCCAAGAGTTACTTTCATATCAAAATCGTCATTTTCATATTTGACCTAGCAGACTTCAAACAAGTATAACTCAAGTTCTACTTACTCTTTTAACATGATTCCAGTGGCCAAATTTACATGACACATTTTATCTTTAGTGACCAATATGTTAATTGTCCTTCAAAGGTGACTTCTGGTCATTTTAAAAACCAACACTGCTGCTGTTAAACAGCTTTGACCTTACTGACTTCAAATGACCATAACTTGAGTTCTACACAATATTTTGACCTCATTCCAGTGGCAAAATTTACTTAACACACTTAGGTACATTTTATCTTTAGTGATCAACATGTTAAATATCCCTCAAGAGCGAATTCTGGTCATTTTAAAAACACAAACAGTTGCTGTTCTTACTGACAAAACAGATTTGACGTTACCAACTTCAAATAACCATAACTTGAGTTCTACAACATATTTTGACCTCATTCCAGTGGCCACTTCTTCTTAACACATTTTAGCACATTTTATCTTCAGTGACCAACACAAGATTCGACTCATATACGTGAGTTTTACTCGTTTTAAAAACTGACACAGAATTATTTTTGCTGAAAGATCAGCATGACGACCCTGAATTCAAAAATTCATAACTAGAGTTCTACTTCGTCTTTTTAACCCATTCCAGTGGCAAAATTTGCTTAACACAATAAGCTACATTTTCTTTTTAGGACTCAACAAGTGAAAACTCTGACATGGGGGTGTTTAACTCGTTTCAAATTCAGGGACAGAATCTGTCCAGTTTTTGTTCTTACTTCCATTCATCAAAGTCTATCATGCAGCCCAATTAAAACCCTAATTTGATTAAATTACAAGAACCCTAATTTTATAAGATAATTTAGCAAGAATCAAAATTAGGTTAAAGTAATCTTACCTTCAAGGGAATAACTAAAATTGAGATTGAAATTACACTTTTCTTCTCCTCTTTTTCTTCTTGAAAATCAGCCCACACTACCCACACACTCAATTTCTCTTAATTTTGATGATTAATTCTTGAATGATATTATTATTTACTAGTAGGATTGTTGGATGAATTAAAAGTAGAATTTAGATTGAAAGGAATTTGAGTGAAAAGTTTGAGAAGAAGATGGGTGAAGAATGAGTCATAAGAAAAGAATTTGGCTGGCATCTCATCTTGATGCCACGCATCAAAGGAAATTAGGTGGGTAAAATACCCGCTATCCGTTAAAGCTCCAACTAAATTAACCCCGTATCCAAAAATAAAATACTAGGAAACTATTTTAATGTTAAAACTATAATAAATGTTTATTTTATTTGCCTTAAAATTTCGGGATGTTACAACTCTCCCCCACTTGGAACGGATCACGACCTCGTGATCCAAGCCGCATCTAGTGATGAAGTTGAAATAAAGCTTTTCTCTTAGTTTCTCATTAACACATACAACATTCTTCCATGCTTTTGCACTACCGTGTAGGTCTTGACTTATCTTCTTCTTACACGTTTCTTCATAAAATCCATCACTCTTCGACATCGTCTTATCTTAATTCATTATGAAGTTCGACTTCTTTTAAAAGTACACGTAGAATCTTTACGGTATAAAACTTTATAAAACAAGAAACGAGAAAGGTAGAATAAATTCCTGGAAGTTCTGCGGGAAATTCCAAACAAATAGTAACCTTGTTGATTTGAGCAAGTATTTTGGAAGAATCGAAAACCGAGACCTTAGATTTTCCATATATGCAACTTGTAACACGTCTCCCTAAAGATAACTTCTTCATATTACACAATCACCAAAATTGAACTTGATAAGTCTCCCTCCTTTATCTGCGTAAAATTCTTGGCAACCTTGACTATTAGGTCGTTATTTTATCATTTCAATCTTCTTAGGAATCTTTATCACTATATTCGTGCTACACAACTCTTGGTGTCCGGCTTTTCTAAAACGAATCGGGAATTGACATTTCCTATCAAACAATATTCCACTTCATCTGGGGTCACTAATAATCTCTCTTTAGATCTTGACACATCTTTGTTATACCGAACGAAAGAAGTATTCAAATTTTATAGGTTTCATGGAGCAAATTCGATTTGGTTCCGTTAAGGAGAGGATTATAAGTTCGACTTCTTTTAAAAGTACACGTAGAATCTTTACGGTATAAAACTTTATAAAACAAGAAACGAGAAAGGTAGAATAAATTCCTGGAAGTTCTGCGGGAAATTCCAAACAAATAGTAACCTTGTTGATTTGAGCAAGTATTTTGGAAGAATCGAAAACC
The DNA here is from genome assembly GCA_034093135.1 of Erigeron breviscapus. Classification (NCBI taxonomy): domain Eukaryota; kingdom Viridiplantae; phylum Streptophyta; class Magnoliopsida; order Asterales; family Asteraceae; genus Erigeron; species Erigeron breviscapus. Next base: position 117,916,374 of record CM067171.1, read on the forward strand.
GAGACCTTAGATTTTCCATATATGCAACTTGTAACACGTCTCCCTAAAGATAACTTCTTCATATTACACAATCACCAAAATTGAACTTGATAAGTCTCCCTCCTTTATCTGCGTAAAATTCTTGGCAACCTTGACTATTAGGTCGTTATTTTATCATTTCAATCTTCTTAGGAATCTTTATCACTATATTCGTGCTACACAACTCTTGGTGTCCGGCTTTTCTAAAACGAATCGGGAATTGACATTTCCTATCAAACAATATTCCACTTCATCTGGGGTCACTAATAATCTCTCTTTAGATCTTGACACATCTTTGTTATACCGAACGAAAGAAGTATTCAAATTTTATAGGTTTCATGGAGCAAATTCGATTTGGTTCCGTTAAGGAGCTCACGAATAGATAAACACACGTGCATAATGTCATCTTTGCTTTTATCAAAAGGATAATCATTCCTCTCGGGAACTATTTGATCGATTAAAATTCATGAAAAGAAAAATCACAACAACAAGAGTATTCTCCGTGAATCGTGGTTTCCATTCGGCGTCGATGATTCAAATATAAAAGACCCGACTACCGTACAACGATTATCAAAACGCACGAGCAACAGTACCAACATGAATCGACCGTTTCCTTTCTTCCGTCAAAGGCAATTATATTCTATCAAATATGGATATTCAACTAGGTCGCCTTCTCTTTCCACGAATTTTCGGCATCGTTCACACTTACCCAACCCATTTTCACACAATGCGCTACACGCTTGCGAAGGAAGAGAAAAACAATTTGGCTCGAAGGATTTCCGATTAGGTTTCTAACTCTTATAACTACCATACTTATCAATTACGAATTCATTATTACTATATTATCTTCTAGGTTGTCTCCACTTCGTCACTGCACTAATCTAAACCGGGTCAACTACATTCCCTTCTTTGGTAATCACACCATAGGGATAATTTCACTTCTTCTATTCAGACTGCTCATCCGAAGAATTTACATGAAACTTTTTCCTTTCCATAGTATCTCCTTTACTCCACGTCAGAGACTTCAGTGGCCGTGTTGACTTTTGGAATAAACATCGTCAATGAAAACGATTTCGAACTTATCGCATAACAGAAACAATCGCGGTTCACAAGACTCATGAGAATTTGCAAATCATGGATAAAATCAAAGAGCATAACTACAAATTCAAACTTCTCAAAACAAGTATAGATAGCATTTCCGGAAACATCTTCATCGCTCGTCTTAAGTTGATGATTAAAAGGAATGAAAATTCATCTTAAAATAATAAGAAGATCGAATAGAACATGATTCTTGTCGACGGGTACTCTTCTTCGATTGTTACTTTATTGAGCTCACGAATAGATAAACACACGTGCATAATGTCATCTTTGCTTTTATCAAAAGGATAATCATTCCTCTCGGGAACTATTTGATCGATTAAAATTCATGAAAAGAAAAATCACAACAACAAGAGTATTCTCCGTGAATCGTGGTTTCCATTCGGCGTCGATGATTCAAATATAAAAGACCCGACTACCGTACAACGATTATCAAAACGCACGAGCAACAGTACCAACATGAATCGACCGTTTCCTTTCTTCCGTCAAAGGCAATTATATTCTATCAAATATGGATATTCAACTAGGTCGCCTTCTCTTTCCACGAATTTTCGGCATCGTTCACACTTACCCAACCCATTTTCACACAATGCGCTACACGCTTGCGAAGGAAGAGAAAAACAATTTGGCTCGAAGGATTTCCGATTAGGTTTCTAACTCTTATAACTACCATACTTATCAATTACGAATTCATTATTACTATATTATCTTCATGTTCTTACTATGCCAATTTCATCTTAACTTTTATCATCATGCATCAAGTAGTCGAATACTCATTCAATAAAAGCATGTTAATCACAATCAAAACACATTCGCCATACTCCGTATGGTCTTTTAACATACACTTAAATAACCATCTTCAAGACAAGACATCACATTTCCCATGACTTTATACTATCACATTAAACTACCATTTTAAACATATTACTATACAAATAGTTTTCATTGCCATATCTCGTATGATTTCCAACATATCACTAACACAATCATAATTATCATAGGGATAACCACCCTTAAAATTTTATATTACTCATATCAAAAGCATTCTTTGCATTAATAAATCAATTAAATCATATCAAGGCACAACCGATTCTCATCGCCATATCTCGTATGATTTCCAACATATCACTAACACAATCATAATTATCATAGGGATAACCACCCTTAAAATTTTATATTACTCATATCAAAAGCATTCTTTGCATTAATAAATCAATTAAATCATATCAAGGCACAACCGATTCTCATCGCCATATCTCGTATGATTTCCAACATATCACTAACACAATCATAATTATCATAGGGATAACCACCCTTAAAATTTTATATTACTCATATCAAAAGCATTCTTTGCATTAATAAATCAATTAAATCATATCAAGGCACAACCGATTCTCATCGCCATATCTCGTATGATTTCCAACATATCACTAACACAATCATAATTATCATAGGGATAACCACCCTTAAAATTTTATATTACTCATATCAAAAGCATTCTTTGCATTAATAAATCAATTAAATCATATCAAGGCACAACCGATTCTCATCGCCATATCTCGTATGATTTCCAACATATCACTAACACAATCATAATTATCATAGGGATAACCACCCTTAAAATTTTATATTACTCATATCAAAAGCATTCTTTGCATTAATAAATCAATTAAATCATATCAAGGCACAACCGATTCTCATCGCCATATCTCGTATGATTTCCAACATATCACTAACACAATCATAATTATCATAGGGATAACCACCCTTAAAATTTTATATTACTCATATCAAAAGCATTCTTTGCATTAATAAATCAATTAAATCATATCAAGGCACAACCGATTCTCATCGCCATATCTCGTATGATTTCCAACATATCACTAACACAATCATAATTATCATAGGGATAACCACCCTTAAAATTTTATATTACTCATATCAAAAGCATTCTTTGCATTAATAAATCAATTAAATCATATCAAGGCACAACCGATTCTCATCGCCATATCTCGTATGATTTCCAACATATCACTAACACAATCATAATTATCATAGGGATAACCACCCTTAAAATTTTATATTACTCATATCAAAAGCATTCTTTGCATTAATAAATCAATTAAATCATATCAAGGCACAACCGATTCTCATCGCCATATCTCGTATGATTTCCAACATATCACTAACACAATCATAATTATCATAGGGATAACCACCCTTAAAATTTTATATTACTCATATCAAAAGCATTCTTTGCATTAATAAATCAATTAAATCATATCAAGGCACAACCGATTCTCATCGCCATATCTCGTATGATTTCCAACATATCACTAACACAATCATAATTATCATAGGGATAACCACCCTTAAAATTTTATATTACTCATATCAAAAGCATTCTTTGCATTAATAAATCAATTAAATCATATCAAGGCACAACCGATTCTCATCGCCATATCTCGTATGATTTCCAACATATCACTAACACAATCATAATTATCATAGGGATAACCACCCTTAAAATTTTATATTACTCATATCAAAAGCATTCTTTGCATTAATAAATCAATTAAATCATATCAAGGCACAACCGATTCTCATCGCCATATCTCGTATGATTTCCAACATATCACTAACACAATCATAATTATCATAGGGATAACCACCCTTAAAATTTTATATTACTCATATCAAAAGCATTCTTTGCATTAATAAATCAATTAAATCATATCAAGGCACAACCGATTCTCATCGCCATATCTCGTATGATTTCCAACATATCACTAACACAATCATAATTATCATAGGGATAACCACCCTTAAAATTTTATATTACTCATATCAAAAGCATTCTTTGCATTAATAAATCAATTAAACTCATAAACCAATCTCAAAATTTCAATTCTAACCATTCATTAAACCAGTTAGCATGCAAAGCTCATATTCTATCATACTTAGACATCAACGAGTAAAAACATAAAATAATTCACATTGCCAAATAGGGTCTCCAACCTATGGCTTCGCACTAACATACTTCCATATTTAACGGACTTAACTTGAGCTATTATAGTATGTGATCATAATAACGCTGCAGTCATTATTATAATTACTTATTATAACACCTCAAGTGAACTTCGCTAAATACTTCCGTATGTCACTAGAAACCGAACTATACACATAAGGCCAAGTCACGTCTATGGTTTAAGTCTAGGTATCCGTGTAATAATAAAATACCTAAATCCCTTAAACCACGGCTTTGATACCACTTGAAAGAACCCGAACTCATTTTAGGAAAATAAGAGATTTTTTTTTTTTTTATAAGCCCCCACTGCGCCGCAGTGGAGGTGTACACCTCCCACTGCGCCGCAGTGGAGGTGTACACCTCCCACTGCGCCGCAGTGGAGGTGTACACCTCCCACTGCGCCGCAGTGGAGTGTACACCTCCCACTGCGCCGCAGTGGAGGTGTACACCTCCCACTGCGCCGCAGTGGAGTGTACACCTCCCACTGCGCCGCAGTGGAGGTGTACACCTCCCACTGCGCCGCAGTGGAGTGTACACCTCCCACTGCGCCGCAGTGGAGGTGTACACCTCCCACTGCGCCGCAGTGGAGTGTACACCTCCCACTGCGCCGCAGTGGAGGTGTACACCTCCCACTGCGCCGCAGTGGAGTGTACACCTCCCACTGCGCCGCAGTGGAGGTGTACACCTCCCACTGCGCCGCAGTGGAGTGTACACCTCCCACTGCGCCGCAGTGGAGGTGTACACCTCCCACTGCGCCGCAGTGGAGTGTACACCTCCCACTGCGCCGCAGTGGAGGTGTACACCTCCCACTGCGCCGCAGTGGAGTGTACACCTCCCACTGCGCCGCAGTGGAGGTGTACACCTCCCACTGCGCCGCAGTGGAGTGTACACCTCCCACTGCGCCGCAGTGGAGGTGTACACCTCCCACTGCGCCGCAGTGGAGTGTACACCTCCCACTGCGCCGCAGTGGAGTGTACACCTCCCACTGCGCCGCAGTGGAGGTGTACATTTCACGTTTCCCATGTACTTATCATGTCTTCTTCTTTACTATCATCAAACAATGTATTAAACTCATAAACCAATCTCAAAATTTCAATTCTAACCATTCATTAAACCAGTTAGCATGCAAAGCTCATATTCTATCATACTTAGACATCAACGAGTAAAAACATAAAATAATTCACATTGCCAAATAGGGTCTCCAACCTATGGCTTCGCACTAACATACTTCCATATTTAACGGACTTAACTTGAGCTATTATAGTATGTGATCATAATAACGCTGCAGTCATTATTATAATTACTTATTATAACACCTCAAGTGAACTTCGCTAAATACTTCCGTATGTCACTAGAAACCGAACTATACACATAAGGCCAAGTCACGTCTATGGTTTAAGTCTAGGTATCCGTGTAATAATAAAATACCTAAATCCCTTAAACCACGGCTTTGATACCACTTGAAAGAACCCGAACTCATTTTAGGAAAATAAGAGATTTTTTTTTTTTTTTTTTTTTTTTTTTTTTTTTTTTTTTTTTTTTTTTTTTTTTTTTTTTTTTTTTTTTTTTTTTTTTTTTTTTTTTTTTTTTTTTTTTTTTTTTTTTTTTTTTTTTTTTTTTTTTTTTTTTTTTTTTTTTTTTTTTTTTTTTTTTTTTTTTTTTTTTTTTTTTTTTTTTTTTTTTTTTTTTTTTTTTTTTTTTTTTTTTTTTTTTTTTTTTTTTTTTTTTTTTTTTTTTTTTTTTTTTTTTTTTTTTTTTTTTTTTTTTTTTTTTTTTTTTTTTTTTTTTTTTTTTTTTTTTTTTTTTTTTTTTTTTTTTTTTTTTTTTTTTTTTTTTTTTTTTTTTTTTTTTTTTTTTTTTTTTTTTTTTTTTTTTTTTTTTTTTTTTTTTTTTTTTTTTTTTTTTTTTTTTTTTTTTTTTTTTTTTTTTTTTTTTTTTTTTTTTTTTTTTTTTTTTTTTTTTTTTTTTTTTTTTTTTTTTTTTTTTTTTTTTTTTTTTTTTTTTTTTTTTTTTTTTTTTTTTTTTTTTTTTTTTTTTTTTTTTTTTTTTTTTTTTTTTTTTTTTTTTTTTTTTTTTTTTTTTTTTTTTTTTTTTTTTTTTTTTTTTTTTTTTTTTTTTTTTTTTTTTTTTTTTTTTTTTTTTTTTTTTTTTTTTTTTTTTTTTTTTTTTTTTTTTTTTTTTTTTTTTTTTTTTTTTTTTTTTTTTTTTTTTTTTTTTTTTTTTTTTTTTTTTTTTTTTTTTTTTTTTTTTTTTTTTTTTTTTTTTTTTTTTTTTTTTTTTTTTTTTTTTTTTTTTTTTTTTTTTTTTTTTTTTTTTTTTTTTTTTTTTTTTTTTTTTTTTTTTTTTTTTTTTTTTTTTTTTTTTTTTTTTTTTTTTTTTTTTTTTTTTTTTTTTTTTTTTTTTTTTTTTTTTTTTTTTTTTTTTTTTTTTTTTTTTTTTTTTTTTTTTTTTTTTTTTTTTTTTTTTTTTTTTTTTTTTTTTTTTTTTTTTTTTTTTTTTTTTTTTTTTTTTTTTTTTTTTTTTTTTTTTTTTTTTTTTTTTTTTTTTTTTTTTTTTTTTTTTTTTTTTTTTTTTTTTTTTTTTTTTTTTTTTTTTTTTTTTTTTTTTTTTTTTTTTTTTTTTTTTTTTTTTTTTTTTTTTTTTTTTTTTTTTTTTTTTTTTTTTTTTTTTTTTTTTTTTTTTTTTTTTTTTTTTTTTTTTTTTTTTTTTTTTTTTTTTTTTTTTTTTTTTTTTTTTTTTTTTTTTTTTTTTTTTTTTTTTTTTTTTTTTTTTTTTTTTTTTTTTTTTTTTTTTTTTTTTTTTTTTTTTTTTTTTTTTTTTTTTTTTTTTTTTTTTTTTTTTTTTTTTTTTTTTTTTTTTTTTTTTTTTTTTTTTTTTTTTTTTTTTTTTTTTTTTTTTTTTTTTTTTTTTTTTTTTTTTTTTTTTTTTTTTTTTTTTTTTTTTTTTTTTTTTTTTTTTTTTTTTTTTTTTTTTTTTTTTTTTTTTTTTTTTTTTTTTTTTTTTTTTTTTTTTTTTTTTTTTTTTTTTTTTTTTTTTTTTTTTTTTTTTTTTTTTTTTTTTTTTTTATGAGATTATCCGCATTTAGCTAAAGCAATCAATATCCAAAAAGCATCTTTAACTTCAATCTTTACATTACTTAACTTTCTTCCGCATCCGGGACAACCTATAAAAAGGGTAAACAACTAAAAAGTAAGCAAAGCTTAGTGAATAATCTTGCATACGTTTATACCTACGAAGGAGGGCAACGCACAAAGGACTATTACATGTAACCCATGACACCGTCGTGCCATACCTACATGCTCACCTTTGCACAATAAACAACATATATGGATCCATTAGAGAATATCGGGGTTCTTAGGCCCCGAGAGGTTCTTAGGCCTTTTCTCAAACAACAATAGGGGTTCTTAGGCCCCGGAGGTTCTTAGGCCTCATAACAATTGACCCCACCCGGGTCTAGCCAAATCAATTACCACACATGAATAACACATTTCAACATGATGTGGTCAATTGACCCAACGTAAACATAAAGGTATGCAAGAGTACTCACCTCCTCCGCGACAACCAAAATCATAAATCAACAAGACCGCAAGTACACAATACGTATGCCTCAACCTAGCAATAGTTCACAATTTACACATATAAGGTCATCAAGCTCAATTATCTCAAACACAAGGCTAACAAGCCATACATTACTACCTTTACTAGCATTTCAATGCCCAACCCAACTTTTACAATCTTATAATAATCTTGGGTTGGTTCACATAACATGTACTTCTTATATCATTTTCAATTGGCCAAGAGTTACTTTCATATCAAAATCGTCATTTTCATATTTGACCTAGCAGACTTCAAACAAGCATAACTCAAGTTCTACTTACTCTTTTAACATGATTCCAGTGGCCAAATTTACATGACACATATACCTACATTTTATCTTTAGTGACCAATATGTGAATTGTCCTTCAAAGGTGACTTCTGGTCGTTTTAAAAACTGACACAGAATTATTTTTGCTGAAAGATCAGCATGACGACCCTGAATTCAAAAATTCATAACTAGAGTTCTACTTCGTCTTTTTAACCCATTCCAGTGGCCACTTCTTCTTAACACATTTTAGCACATTTTATCTTCAGTGACCAACACAAGATTCGACTCATATACGTGAGTTTTACTCGTTTTAAAAACTGACACAGAATTATTTTTGCTGAAAGATCAGCATGACGACCCTGAATTCAAAAATTCATAACTAGAGTTCTACTTCGTCTTTTTAACCCATTCCAGTGGCCACTTCTTCTTAACACATTTTAGCACATTTTATCTTCAGTGACCAACACAAGATTCGACTCATATACGTGAGTTTTACTCGTTTTAAAAACTGACACAGAATTATTTTTGCTGAAAGATCAGCATGACGACCCTGAATTCAAAAATTCATAACTAGAGTTCTACTTCGTCTTTTTAACCCATTCCAGTGGCCACTTCTTCTTAACACATTTTAGCACATTTTATCTTCAGTGACCAACACAAGATTCGACTCATATACGTGAGTTTTACTCGTTTTAAAAACTGACACAGAATTATTTTTGCTGAAAGATCAGCATGACGACCCTGAATTCAAAAATTCATAACTAGAGTTCTACTTCGTCTTTTTAACCCATTCCAGTGGCCACTTCTTCTTAACACATTTTAGCACATTTTATCTTCAGTGACCAACACAAGATTCGACTCATATACGTGAGTTTTACTCGTTTTAAAAACTGACACAGAATTATTTTTGCTGAAAGATCAGCATGACGACCCTGAATTCAAAAATTCATAACTAGAGTTCTACTTCGTCTTTTTAACCCATTCCAGTGGCAAAATTTGCTTAACACAATAAGCTACATTTTCTTTTTAGGACTCAACAAGTGAAAACTCTGACATGGGGGTGTTTAACTCGTTTCAAATTCAGGGACAGAATCTGTCCAGTTTTTGTTCTTACTTCCATTCATCAAAGTCTATCATGCAGCCCAATTAAAACCCTAATTTTATAAGATAATTTAGCAAGAATCAAAATTAGGTTAAAGTAATCTTACCTTCAAGGGAATAACTAAAATTGAGATTGAAATTACACTTTTCTTCTCCTCTTTTTCTTCTTGAAAATCAGCCCACACTACCCACACACTCAATTTCTCTTAATTTTGATGATTAATTCTTGAATGATATTATTATTTACTAGTAGGATTGTTGGATGAATTAAAAGTAGAATTTAGATTGAAAGGAATTTGAGTGAAAAGTTTGAGAAGAAGATGGGTGAAGAATGAGTCATAAGAAAAGAATTTGGCTGGCATCTCATCTTGATGCCACGCATCAAAGGAAATTAGGTGGGTAAAATACCCGCTATCCGTTAAAGCTCCAACTAAATTAACCCCGTATCCAAAAATAAAATACTAGGAAACTATTTTAATGTTAAAACTATAATAAATGTTTATTTTATTTGCCTTAAAATTTCGGGATGTTACAACTCTCCCCCACTTGGAACGGATCACGACCTCGTGATCCAAGCCGCATCTAGTGATGAAGTTGAAATAAAGCTTTTCTCTTAGTTTCTCATTAACACATACAACATTCTTCCATGCTTTTGCACTACCGTGTAGGTCTTGACTTATCTTCTTCTTACACGTTTCTTCATAAAATCCATCACTCTTCGACATCGTCTTATCTTAATTCATTATGAAGTTCGACTTCTTTTAAAAGTACACGTAGAATCTTTACGGTATAAAACTTTATAAAACAAGAAACGAGAAAGGTAGAATAAATTCCTGGAAGTTCTGCGGGAAATTCCAAACAAATAGTAACCTTGTTGATTTGAGCAAGTATTTTGGAAGAATCGAAAACCGAGACCTTAGATTTTCCATATATGCAACTTGTAACACGTCTCCCTAAAGATAACTTCTTCATATTACACAATCACCAAAATTGAACTTGATAAGTCTCCCTCCTTTATCTGCGTAAAATTCTTGGCAACCTTGACTATTAGGTCGTTATTTTATCATTTCAATCTTCTTAGGAATCTTTATCACTATATTCGTGCTACACAACTCTTGGTGTCCGGCTTTTCTAAAACGAATCGGGAATTGACATTTCCTATCAAACAATATTCCACTTCATCTGGGGTCACTAATAATCTCTCTTTAGATCTTGACACATCTTTGTTATACCGAACGAAAGAAGTATTCAAATTTTATAGGTTTCATGGAGCAAATTCGATTTGGTTCCGTTAAGGAGAGGATTATAAGTTCTATCATGACGTCTAGTAAGTCCGCAAAAATCTTTAGAAAATATTTCGCGTGATCTGGCTTTTCGCTTGCTCAGGTTCCCGTCGCAAATTTTCTCTTGGACCTCTTCTAAATGATTGGAGAAATCAATTGATTAGCCCGCACACCGGTGAAACACATAAAGGAAGGTGAAAACTTTTCAGGCTAACAATATCCGCCACTACATGGGCTTACCGGGACGACACTTAAACTTCGTAGACATAATCTTTCGAGAGAGTTAACCAACTTCTTAGACAATGGTGAGATTTTCGTCGATTGATAAGAAAAGAAAGTTGATATGATTGAGTAAGACCGATAAATTTGACGCTATAGAGAAAGAAAAACACCAAAATTTCAAAGTGAAAATGATTCCGGGGGACTTTAAACCGCGAATGGAACGATTCGTCTTGATTTCTTTTAGTACTTCGCTCGACTTCTCATTCTTTCCTTCAAGCTTGCTTCACATTCTCTATAATTAATTTGGTCAACGGTGAGACTATCCTCAAAAGGGCCGAAAAATTAAAACAACACTTGCCACCCGTCACCCACGAATCTTCTAATCTATATTTATCTTCTAGGTTGTCTCCACTTCGTCACTGCACTAATCTAAACCGGGTCAACTACATTCCCTTCTTTGGTAATCACACCATAGGGATAATTTCACTTCTTCTATTCAGACTGCTTATCCGAAGAATTTACATGAAACTTTTTCCTTTCCATAGTATCTCCTTTACTCCACGTCAGAGACTTCAGTGGCCGTGTTGACTTTTGGAATAAACATCGTCAATGAAAACGATTTCGAACTTATCGCATAACAGAAACAATCGCGGTTCACAAGACTCATGAGAATTTGCAAATCATGGATAAAATCAAAGAGCATAACTACAAATTCAAACTTCTCAAAACAAGTATAGATAGCATTTCCGGAAACATCTTCATCGCTCGTCTTAAGTTGATGATTAAAAGGAATGAAAATTCATCTTAAAATAATAAGAAGATCGAATAGAACATGATTCTTGTCGACGGGTACTCTTCTTCGATTGTTACTTTATTGAGCTCACGAATAGATAAACACACGTGCATAATGTCATCTTTGCTTTTATCAAAAGGATAATCATTCCTCTCGGGAGCTATTTGATCGATTAAAATTCATGAAAAGAAAAATCACAACAACAAGAGTATTCTCCGTGAATCGTGGTTTCCATTCGGCGTCGATGATTCAAATATAAAAGACCCGACTACCGTACAACGATTATCAAAACGCACGAGCAACAGTACCAACATGAATCGACCGTTTCCTTTCTTCCGTCAAAGGCAATTATATTCTATCAAATATGGATATTCAACTAGGTCGCCTTCTCTTTCCACGAATTTTCGGCATCGTTCACACTTACCCAACCCATTTTCACACAATGCGCTACACGCTTGCGAAGGAAGAGAAAAACAAAAAAAAAAAAAAAAAAAAAAAAAAAAAAAAAAAAAAAAAAAAAAAAAAAAAAAAAAAAAAAAAAAAAAAAAAAAAAAAAAAAAAAAAAAAAAAAAAAAAAAAAAAAAAAAAAAAAAAAAAAAAAAAAAAAAAAAAAAAAAAAAAAAAAAAAAAAAAAAAAAAAAAAAAAAAAAAAAAAAAAAAAAAAAAAAAAAAAAAAAAAAAAAAAAAAAAAAAAAAAAAAAAAAAAAAAAAAAAAAAAAAAAAAAAAAAAAAAAAAAAAAAAAAAAAAAAAAAAAAAAAAAAAAAAAAAAAAAAAAAAAAAAAAAAAAAAAAAAAAAAAAAAAAAAAAAAAAAAAAAAAAAAAAAAAAAAAAAAAAAAAAAAAAAAAAAAAAAAAAAAAAAAAAAAAAAAAAAAAAAAAAAAAAAAAAAAAAAAAAAAAAAAAAAAAAAAAAAAAAAAAAAAAAAAAAAAAAAAAAAAAAAAAAAAAAAAAAAAAAAAAAAAAAAAAAAAAAAAAAAAAAAAAAAAAAAAAAAAAAAAAAAAAAAAAAAAAAAAAAAAAAAAAAAAAAAAAAAAAAAAAAAAAAAAAAAAAAAAAAAAAAAAAAAAAAAAAAAAAAAAAAAAAAAAAAAAAAAAAAAAAAAAAAAAAAAAAAAAAAAAAAAAAAAAAAAAAAAAAAAAAAAAAAAAAAAAAAAAAAAAAAAAAAAAAAAAAAAAAAAAAAAAAAAAAAAAAAAAAAAAAAAAAAAAAAAAAAAAAAAAAAAAAAAAAAAAAAAAAAAAAAAAAAAAAAAAAAAAAAAAAAAAAAAAAAAAAAAAAAAAAAAAAAAAAAAAAAAAAAAAAAAAAAAAAAAAAAAAAAAAAAAAAAAAAAAAAAAAAAAAAAAAAAAAAAATTCATCTTAAAATAATAAGAAGATCGAATAGAACATGATTCTTGTCGACGGGTACTCTTCTTCGATTGTTACTTTATTGAGCTCACGAATAGATAAACACACGTGCATAATGTCATCTTTGCTTTTATCAAAAGGATAATCATTCCTCTCGGGAACTATTTGATCGATTAAAATTCATGAAAAGAAAAATCACAACAACAAGAGTATTCTCCGTGAATCGTGGTTTCCATTCGGCGTCGATGATTCAAATATAAAAGACCCGACTACCGTACAACGATTATCAAAACGCACGAGCAACAGTACCAACATGAATCGACCGTTTCCTTTCTTCCGTCAAAGGCAATTATATTCTATCAAATATGGATATTCAACTAGGTCGCCTTCTCTTTCCACGAATTTTCGGCATCGTTCACACTTACCCAACCCATTTTCACAATGCCCCCACCCCCCCCCCCCCACCCCCCCCCCCCCCACCCCCCCCCCCCCCCCCCCCACCCCCCCCCCCCCCACCCCCCCCCCCCCCCCCCCACCCCCCCCCCCCCACCCCCCCCCCCCCCCACCCCCCCCCCCCCCCCCACCCCCCCCCCCCCACCCCCCCCCCCCCACCCCCCCCCCCCCCACCCCCCCCCCCCCCCCCACCCCCCCCCCCCCACCCCCCCCCCCCCCACCCCCCCCCCCCCACCCCCCCCCCCCCCCACCCCCCCCCCCCCCACCCCCCCCCCCCCACCCCCCCCCCCCCCCCCCACCCCCCCCCCCCCACCCCCCCCCCCCCCACCCCCCCCCCCCCACCCCCCCCCCCCCCCCCCACCCCCCCCCCCCCCCACCCCCCCCCCCCCCCCACCCCCCCCCCCCCACCCCCCCCCCCCCCCCCACCCCCCCCCCCCCCACCCCCCCCCCCCCCACCCCCCCCCCCCCCCACCCCCCCCCCCCCCACCCCCCCCCCCCCACCCCCCCCCCCCCCCACCCCCCCCCCCCCACCCCCCCCCCCCCCACCCCCCCCCCCCCCCCCACCCCCCCCCCCCCCCACCCCCCCCCCCCCCACCCCCCCCCCCCCCCCCCCCCACCCCCCCCCCCCCCACCCCCCCCCCCCCACCCCCCCCCCCCCCCACCCCCCCCCCCCCCACCCCCCCCCCCCCCCACCCCCCCCCCCCCACCCCCCCCCCCCCACGTAATCAATTACTCAGGCAAACTTATGCTCTATCTCATTCGCATATCAACAAGCAATTACACATTAGCATACATTTCACGTTTCCCATGTACTTATCATGTCTTCTTCTTTACTATCATCAAACAATGTATTAAACTCATAAACCAATCTCAAAATTTCAATTCTAACCATTCATAAAACCAGTTAGCATGCAAAGCTCATATTCTATCATACTTAGACATCAACGAGTAAAAACATAAAATAATTCACATTGCCAAATAGGGTCTCCAACCTATGGCTTCACACTAACATACTTCCATATTTAACGGACTTAACTTGAGCTATTATAGTATGTGATCATAATAACGCTGCAGTCATTATTATAATTACTTATTATGACACCTCAAGTGAACTTCGCTAAATACTTCCGTATGTCACTAGAAACCGAACTATACACATAAGGCCAAGTCACGTCTATGGTTTAAGTCTAGGTATCCGTGTAATAATAAAATACCTAAATCCCTTAAACCACGGCTTTGATACCACTTGAAAGAACCCGAACTCATTTTAGGAAAATAAGAGATTTTTTTTTTTTTTTTTTTTTTTTTTTTTTTTTTTTTTTTTTTTTTTTTTTTTTTTTTTTTTTTTTTTTTTTTTTTTTTTTTTTTTTTTTTTTTTTTTTTTTTTTTTTTTTTTTTTTTTTTTTTTTTTTTTTTTTTTTTTTTTTTTTTTTTTTTTTTTTTTTTTTTTTTTTTTTTTTTTTTTTTTTTTTTTTTTTTTTTTTTTTTTTTTTTTTTTTTTTTTTTTTTTTTTTTTTTTTTTTTTTTTTTTTTTTTTTTTTTTTTTTTTTTTTTTTTTTTTTTTTTTTTTTTTTTTTTTTTTTTTTTTTTTTTTTTTTTTTTTTTTTTTTTTTTTTTTTTTTTTTTTTTTTTTTTTTTTTTTTTTTTTTTTTTTTTTTTTTTTTTTTTTTTTTTTTTTTTTTTTTTTTTTTTTTTTTTTTTTTTTTTTTTTTTTTTTTTTTTTTTTTTTTTTTTTTTTTTTTTTTTTTTTTTTTTTTTTTTTTTTTTTTTTTTTTTTTTTTTTTTTTTTTTTTTTTTTTTTTTTTTTTTTTTTTTTTTTTTTTTTTTTTTTTTTTTTTTTTTTTTTTTTTTTTTTTTTTTTTTTTTTTTTTTTTTTTTTTTTTTTTTTTTTTTTTTTTTTTTTTTTTTTTTTTTTTTTTTTTTTTTTTTTTTTTTTTTTTTTTTTTTTTTTTTTTTTTTTTTTTTTTTTTTTTTTTTTTTTTTTTTTTTTTTTTTTTTTTTTTTTTTTTTTTTTTTTTTTTTTTTTTTTTTTTTTTTTTTTTTTTTTTTTTTTTTTTTTTTTTTTTTTTTTTTTTTTTTTTTTTTTTTTTTTTTTTTTTTTTTTTTTTTTTTTTTTTTTTTTTTTTTTTTTTTTTTTTTTTTTTTTTTTTTTTTTTTTTTTTTTTTTTTTTTTTTTTTTTTTTTTTTTTTTTTTTTTTTTTTTTTTTTTTTTTTTTTTTTTTTTTTTTTTTTTTTTTTTTTTTTTTTTTTTTTTTTTTTTTTTTTTTTTTTTTTTTTTTTTTTTTTTTTTTTTTTTTTTTTTTTTTTTTTTTTTTTTTTTTTTTTTTTTTTTTTTTTTTTTTTTTTTTTTTTTTTTTTTTTTTTTTTTTTTTTTTTTTTTTTTTTTTTTTTTTTTTTTTTTTTTTTTTTTTTTTTTTTTTTTTTTTTTTTTTTTTTTTTTTTTTTTTTTTTTTTTTTTTTTTTTTTTTTTTTTTTTTTTTTTTTTTTTTTTTTTTTTTTTTTTTTTTTTTTTTTTTTTTTTTTTTTTTTTTTTTTTTTTTTTTTTTTTTTTTTTTTTTTTTTTTTTTTTTTTTTTTTTTTTTTTTTTTTTTTTTTTTTTTTTTTTTTTTTTTTTTTTTTTTTTTTTTTTTTTTTTTTTTTTTTTTTTTTTTTTTTTTTTTTTTTTTTTTTTTTTTTTTTTTTTTTTTTTTTTTTTTTTTTTTTTTTTTTTTTTTTTTTTTTTTTTTTTTTTTTTTTTTTTTTTTTTTTTACGAGTCTAACACTAGACATCATAATAATTTTCCAAAAAGACAAAACAAGAGTACAAAGAGCCGATAGTTCAAAGGGGTCACTATGGGTCCTATTACCATTCCATTATCCGCATTTAGCTAAAGCAATCAATATCCAAAAAGCATCTTTAACTTCAATCTTTACATTACTTAACTTTCTTCCGCATCCGGGACAACCTATAAAAAGGGTAAACAACTAAAAAGTAAGCAAAGCTTAGTGAATAATCTTGCATACGCTTATACCTACGAAGGAGGGCAACGCACAAAGGACTATTACATGTAACCCATGACACCGTCGTGCCATACCTACATGCTCACCTTTGCGCAATAAACAACATATATGGATCCATTAGAGAATATCGGGGTTCTTAGGCCCCGAGAGGTTCTTAGGCCTTTTCTCAAACAACAATAGGGGTTCTTAGGCCCCGGAGGTTCTTAGGCCTCATAACATTTGACCCCACCCGGGTCTAGCCAAATCAATTACCACACATGAAGATCTCATTTCAACATGATGTGGTCAATTGACCCAACGTAAACATAAAGGTATGCAAGAGTACTCACCTCCTCCGCGACAACCAAAATCATAAATCAACAAGACCGCAAGTACACAATACGTATGCCTCAACCTAGCAATAGTTCACAATTTACACATATAAGGTCATCAAGCTCAATTATCTCAAACACAAGGCTAACAAGCCATACATTACTACCTTTACTAGCATTTCAATGCCCAACCCAACCTTTACAATCTTATAATAATCTTGGGTTGGTTCACATAACATGTACTTCTTATATCATTTTCAATTGGCCAAGAGTTACTTTCATATCAAAATCGTCATTTTCATATTTGACCTAGCAGACTTCAAACAAGTATAACTCAAGTTCTACTTACTCTTTTAACATGATTCCAGTGGCCAAATTTACATGACACATATACCTACCTTTTATCTTTAGTGACCAATATGTGAATTGTCTTTCAAAGATGACTTCTGGTCGTTCTAAAAACCAACACTGCTGCTGTTAAACAGCTTTGACCTTACTGACTTCAAATGACCATAACTTGAGTTCTACACAATATTTTGACCTCATTCCAGTGGCAAAATTTACTTAACACACTTAGGTACATTTTATATTTAGTGATCAACATGTTAAATATCCCTCAAGAGCGAATTCTGGTCATTTTAAAAACACAAACAGTTGCTGTTCTTACTGACAAAACAGATTTGACGTTACCAACTTCAAATAACCATAACTTGAGTTCTACAACATATTTTGACCTCATTCCAGTGGCCACTTCTTCTTAACACATTTTAGCACATTTTATCTTCAGTGACCAACACAAGATTCGACTCATATACGTGAGTTTTACTCGTTTTAAAAACTGACACAGAATTATTTTTGCTGAAAGATCAGCATGACGACCCTGAATTCAAAAATTCATAACTAGAGTTCTACTTCGTCTTTTTAACCCATTCCAGTGGCAAAATTTGCTTAACACAATAAGCTACATTTTCTTTTTAGGACTCAACAAGTGAAAACTCTGACATGGGGGTGTTTAACTCGTTTCAAATTCAGGGACAGAATCTGTCCAGTTTTTGTTCTTACTTCCATTCATCAAAGTCTATCATGCAGCCCAATTAAAACCCTAATTTGATTAAATTACAAGAACCCTATCTTGTATTATAGCAATTTAACTCAATTCAATAAAACCCCCAATTTCAATACATCATGAACCCTAAATCAAAATTAATTCAATATAAAGAAAACCCCCAATTTTCCAATTCAAGAACCCTAATTTTATAAGATAATTTAGCAAGAATCAAAATTAGGTTAAAGTAATCTTACCTTCAAGGGAATAACTAAAATTGAGATTGAAATTACACTTTTCTTCTCCTCTTTTTCTTCTTGAAAATCAGCCCACACTACCCACACACTCAATTTCTCTTAATTTTGATGATTAATTCTTGAATGATATTATTATTTACTAGTAGGATTGTTGGATGAATTAAAAGTAGAATTTAGATTGAAAGGAATTTGAGTGGAAAGTTTGAGAAGAAGATGGGTGAAGAATGAGTCATAAGAAAAGAATTTGGCTGGCATCTCATCTTGATGCCACGCATCAAAGGAAATTAGGTGGGTAAAATACCCGCTATCCGTTAAAGCTCCAACTAAATTAACCCCGTATCCAAAAATAAAATACTAGGAAACTATTTTAATGTTAAAACTATAATAAATGTTTATTTTATTTGCCTTAAAATTTCGGGATGTTACAAAGTAATGATAACGTCTAGATTTTTACGATTTTTAGCAGTTTTTTAAGGATTTTTTTTCTATATTTGACGGGTTTAAAGAGTTTTTTGCACTTTTGAGCGTATTCATTCACAATTATTTGCACAAATACATTTTTGTAAGTATATTGACAAGAAAATCTTTTGAAAGTTTAAAGTTAGTTACATTGACCGGTATCCCGTATTTACTTGACTCGTAGCACCAATAAAAAACACATCATGTTTGAAAAAAGTTATACTACAAAAATTTAACGGACCCGTAACCCGGGTTACCACTCTATATTGTATGTAGTTCCCGCCAGTACTTGCTGGGCATGAGGATCGAACCCTTTACTTCTGTTTCCAAAGACATAGGCTTTAACCAATTGATCCAACCCAGTTGTTAGGTTACTCATATAGTAAACTTAATAAGTGATTCAAATGAAAATATAACTTTTGTGTAAAAGAGCAGGAGCAATGCATGTTGGCATGTTGATTTGGTTGTCCAAAACCTCAAAAGAAGAAAGAGTAGATGTGCATTTTTATGCATAAAGTTGTGCATATCAACTTTACCAGATGATAAGGAAAAAAAGAAAAAAGTTATACCATATTCTTATTCACCCCAAAGACTTCAAAAAAGTCTCTTTTGTAATGTCGTAATCCATTCTTTTACATATGGATACCCAGTATCTAAGCATTTAAGACCACTCCCAGCACATATGGATATTCAGTTTTTAAAACCACTCTCACTAATAGAGTTAATTGCATAAAACGTCCATGTGGTTTACACAAATTCGTGGTTTATGTCACTGCAAGTTTTTTTTAGTGATTTTCATCCCTGTTTCAAGTATTATTAGCAAGTTACATCCCTTTCATTAAAGCCATTAGTTTCGAGCAGTTAACATGTTGCACGTGCCCCACATGTGAGGACTTTTTCGTTTTTTCCTTCCTCACAAGGACGTTTTATGCAAATAACTTCTTTATCTTTTTTTTTTCCATTTTTATACTATTTTTTAAAGGATTATTACTTGTAGATATAACTAATATGACTAAAATGTTTATGTTATTAAAAGTTCTCGTATATGTCAGTATCATATAATGAACTTCCATACCTCAATTATTAACACCGGCGGAACTACATTGAAACGAGGGTAGCCCGGGCTACGGGTCCATTAAAATTTTGTAGTATAACTTTTCTGAAAAATTATGTATTTTTTTTATTGATGCTACGGGTTATATAAATATGGGATACCGGTCAATGTAACTAATTTTAAACTTTCGAAAGATTTTCCTATCTATATAACTTATAAAGATGTATTTGTACTAATAAATATGAAAAGAATACGACCAAAAGTGCCAAAAACTCTTAAAAATCCACCAAAAATAGACAAAAATCCTTAATAAAGTGCTAAAAATTGTAACGATCTAAACGTTATCGTTACTTTGCGGCGATACGAAGCTAGCAAAAAAATTTATGCTACGGGTCACATACGATTCTGGTTCCGCCACTGACTATTAAGTGTATTTGGGTATATGTGGTAACCATATAAGCTGTTACTTGTAAGTTTTTGGTTAGTCGGGTACATCCAATACCAGGATATGAAAGTTCATTACATAACATTGACATTTTACAAAACTTTTAATAACATAAATATTTAGTCATTAATTACATTTACATGTAATAATCTTTTTTTTAATCATATGTTCTAAAAACAAAACACCTCCTCAACCATGCTTTCGTTTTACAAATCTAAAAACCAACCACCAACATTTTTCATCTTTAACCACCAAATTTTTAAAAATTAAACCAACACAATACACTATCAAAATCACATATCTAAACAACCATATATCAAAACCATCACAAACTCTACAAATCTCCCTTCCCCTAAGTAAAATAACTATAATAAACCATTTCCGGTAAATAAGTGTTTAATTTTCTTTATATACACACTTATTATATTTCAATCAATTATTCAATTTTATCACATCAATATCACATTAACATTTTTAAATGGATAGAGTGATGTCAATAGCACATTTTCACTTCTTTCTCTGTTTTACCTTTTTCAATTAAACACAATAATTTCAAAAAATAAATGAAAATCATTAAATTAACAAACAAAAAAAGATACATTAATAACATATATACATTTAATAAAGGATTTAGATTAGAAAAACTACTCCCCCACCTCGTCGTTCTTTTTTCTTCAAAGTCATCATCGTACTTATCTTCCAACTTAATTTTCCCGTGCATTTTCCATTTATTTTATCTTTTTACAAACAATTAGGTAAGTAACGATCGGATTGATCAAGTGACCCGCCCCTCCTCTTCTTCCCTCGTCGGTTAATTAAGCGGATTACCAAACTAGCCCCAAGTGACAAGGCCATGCCAACACAGTTAGGCTAACAAACAAGTTTGATAGTTTCAACCAATGAGGCTGTTAACATAGGTCAAATAAGAATGAAGATATGTATTAGATCTTATGCATAAGTATGGATGAAATTAGTCCGAATTTCAAATCTCGTACCCCCTATTTATGCAATTTCTTTTCTTGAAAAGTTAAAAGTTTGATACTAAAAAAATGGAATCGTCTTGACACACCCACTGGTTTAATTTACACGGTAAGTTGGACAGGTCATACTTGTACTTGTTGAAGTGCATAACAAAGTACATACTCGTATAAATTAAACCTACTCATTAAAGAAGTTGATTTGTTTCTTGCACAAAAATTGTGCGTTTTCATCACAAGCGAAAATTTTAAAGCATACATATACGTATAGGAATAATGATAAATCCTCCTACAGATTAGCTTAAAAACCATCCTAAAACTATAAAAATGTGACATGCGGTATCCACTAATTCTCTTTCCTATCTTGCCCCCTGATTTTGCCACATGTCTTCATCTAATAGTTAGGAGGATTTTTAAGCCATTCTTTTTAGAGGATTAATCATTTCCCATAGGTATATGGACAACAAGAGGCTTTCAATAAAGCTTTGATATTTTCTCAAACTAGGATCAACCTCAAGCTATATGTATAAATTGATGTTGCTTCAACCAGTACTGAAACTCGAATCGTTAACATGTAAGCATGTAAACTATGCTAAATCGTGAATTGAGTTTATGTGTGTGAGAGAGAGAGTTAGAGAGAGAAAGGGAAAAAGAATTATATTGGCAAAAAAGGTTAATTTACAAAGGGAGGTGAGGGGTTTATATAGGCTCACATTTTGCACTATAACCCCTCACTAATTACACACAAGTCCTTGTCTAATTACATTAACAACCTTCCATACTAAACAAGATTAGACATAAGGACATTTGTATTACAATGTTACAAACACGCACTAACTATTATTATTGAAGCTAACAATCTCCCCCTTTAGTGCGGTTTGTGAATGGTCACCTTCTTGATCTCTTTCTCTTTCTCTGTCTTCGATTCCTTTTCTTTGTGGAAGATTCAGGCTTATCATGATGAACTGATTGTGATTTGAAGGCTCGCTTTCTGTACTTATGGTAATTCTCCTTCCAGAACTTCTTTGGCACAAAATGGTACTTTGGGTCTTCAGGGCGATTTGGTGGTTCAATGATGTTGTTAGCAAAATCAACTGGGGGCATGTTATGAGGACCTTGTTCATTATTAGGAGAATATCTGACCCAAGTACCTTCTGGTACATGAATTACTCCTTTTCTTTCTTTTGGAAGCCTAGCCTCAATGATCTGTCTCGTTCTATCTCTGTGATCCAATCTTGACTTGATCTTCTTAATCACTCTCATCAACCTCTTCTTTTCCTTTACTGACTCTTCGAACTCAGCTAGACTTTCAAATACAGCCAAACATTGCATCAGTGTGCCATCTGAATACTTGGAGAGTTTGTCAAGTCTTATAAAAATCTTATGCCCTTGATCACTAGCAAATACAAACCCTCTGGGATTATCAAACACGGCTCCAGTGTTGAAGTTTTCAAGGTTGATTCCTTGAATCCTTTGGTTAGGCATGGTGAGGTTCACTTTCTTTCTTTTCTTTTCAACAGCCAATTGGAAGTCTTTTTGGGTTTGACTCAGAACAAGACTATCCAAATATCTTTTCACAGCATAGTAGGCTTCATGATTCCCTGGATCAGGCTGAATAAGTTTGCTTGCAAAGTGATGGAGGAGAAAAATGAAATCATCAGCAGATAGTAGATTGAACCTGGCTTCTCCAAACATATACTGTAACACCCGACATTTAAAAATATGGATTTTCAAAAACTTTCACCTAACGGTGTCAAATTGCGGAAGAAAAGACTTTAAAAGTCAAAACCGATAAAACTGTTCGGTTTCTACGTTTAGTTGGTGTTACATGCAATACCATCAAATAGTTTAAAATGAAAACCCAACGGTTGCCCAACACAAAACAACCGTTCAACAATACTACATAAATTCGACATCAAGTACGAAATGTAAATAAATGTCTAAAGATACAATCGTCTATGGGTAGCTAAGTCCTCCTGCATGCATCTACCCCATTCTCACTCTTATTCCTGCATCAACTAGTCCTTCAAGCTAAACCTGAGGGAACAACCACGTTTAAGAAACAAGTGTTAGCTAACGAATTAGCTAAGTAAGATAACACTATGTTATTAAAGCATTTGTCCAATTAAAACAATCTTCATTATTAGACAAGTTTATTTAGGTAACACACATCCCTAGACATTCACACACTTTATCTTCATTATGTTTGGATCCTTAAACGTGCAAGTGACATGGCAACCTACTAAGTCTAGTGAGCTAGGTGTACAAGCCATGTAAGCATACATATATCACACATCAACTTCATTTCTACATTTCATGCATAATGAGATACTTCATAATACTACATAAACTGCATAACAATAAACTACATTAAACAATACTTCATTTCACTACATTAGGGACTGCATTTCAGGTCTCATGGTCAACTACATAACCCATATTACCTCCCGTGTAACCACATATGCCCACATGCAATATAAAGATACCAAATGGAAGTATTTATGATTTGAAACCAGCTTTTCGTTGAATCCCCCAGCGTGTCAAAGTAGTGTATCTTACCTCGACGTAGTTCACAACAATCAACAACTAGTCACTGTGTAAAGCAACTATGCTCGTCTACCTATAATTAGTAAACGATCATTAAACAACTACATACTCACGTCATTAAGGTCATTAACTAGACCCACACACGTTAACGACTCACTTTTGTTTCAGGTCTAATCTACATGACAAACGACGTTACGGTTCAAAACTAACTTTTCTGAAAACTGGTGAGTTGCGCCGCAGCTCAAGCCTCCAGTTGCGCCGCAACACAATAAGTTGCGCCGCAACTTATCTTTCTGGAATTGAGTTGCGCCGCAACTAAGAGTTGCGCCGCAACTCGATGCGATTCTGCAAAATGTTGGTCGATTACACCCCAAACCAGATCCAAGTGCCTCTAAATCAATTACATGACTTTCACACATCAAAATCCTTCATATACAATTCATTATAAATCAATTCAACCATTACTTACACCATATATGAATTTAATCCATCAAAACCACCATTAATCTTCGTTAAACGATTCCCCCATAATCCAATAATTAATCCTAATGACTCATAATATCAAAAGGACCTGAAAATAATGAAATATTACCTTCTATACACGAAGATCACACTAGAGATGCAAAACACTTGATTAAACGCACCCGAATCACACGTTGGAAGGCTTTTCGGCTTGCAATTAGATGGAGGAATGCTATGGGGCGGCTAGGGCTTGTTTAGAAGGAAGAAAATCTGCAATTGACAAGCTAATGACACCCCCTAACTCCCTAAACCCGTTTTTGACTTAACCCCTATGTCAAAACTAGCCCCTAAGCTTCCTAATGCTTCATTATTGGTCACAAACTACTTTATTGACCATATACACCATTAATCCTTCATTAAATGTCACTACATGAACATTAATCTTCATATTACACACATTTATACTACATTAACATTTAGGCTTTCAAGCTTCATGCATAATGAGATACTTCATAATACTACATAAACTGCATAACAATAAACTACATTAAACAATACTTCATTTCACTACATTAGGGACTGCATTTCAGGTCTCATGGTCAACTACATAACCCATATTACCTCCCGTGTAACCACATATGCCCACATGCAATATAAAGATACCAAATGGAAGTATTTATGATTTGAAACCAGCTTTTCGTTGAATCCCCCAGCGTGTCAAAGTAGTGTATCTTACCTCGACGTAGTTCACAACAATCAACAACTAGTCACTGTGTAAAGCAACTATGCTCGTCTACCTATAATTAGTAAACGATCATTAAACAACTACATACTCACGTCATTAAGGTCATTAACTAGACCCACACACGTTAACGACTCACTTTTGTTTCAGGTCTAATCTACATGACAAACGACGTTACGGTTCAAAACTAACTTTTCTGAAAACTGGTGAGTTGCGCCGCAGCTCAAGCCTCCAGTTGCGCCGCAACACAATAAGTTGCGCCGCAACTTATCTTTCTGGAATTGAGTTGCGCCGCAACTAAGAGTTGCGCCGCAACTCGATGCGATTCTGCATAATGTTGGTCGATTACACCCCAAACCAGATCCAAGTGCCTCTAAATCAATTACATGACTTTCACACATCAAAATCCTTCATATACAATTCATTATAAATCAATTCAACCATTACTTACACCATATATGAATTTAATCCATCAAAACCACCATTAATCTTCGTTAAACGATTCCCCCATAATCCAATAATTAATCCTAATGACTCATAATATCAAAAGGACCTGAAAATAATGAAATATTACCTTCTATACACGAAGATCACACTAGAGATGCAAAACACTTGATTAAACGCACCCGAATCACACGTTGGAAGGCTTTTCGGCTTGCAATTAGATGGAGGAATGCTATGGGGCGGCTAGGGCTTGTTTAGAAGGAAGAAAATCTGCAATTGACAAGCTAATGACACCCCCTAACTCCCTAAACCCGTTTTTGACTTAACCCCTATGTCAAAACTAGCCCCTAAGCTTCCTAATGCTTCATTATTGGTCACAAACTACTTTATTGACCATATACACCATTAATCCTTCATTAAATGTCACTACATGAACATTAATCTTCATATTACACACATTTATACTACATTAACATTTAGGCTTTCAAGCTTCACGCATAACACACATTAACTACACATATGCATAAAATCTAAAATAGACTTAACGACACACACGATATTGACTTAACGGCATTAGTCAACTAGTAAAGAATAGTTTGGGATGTTACATATACCGACGGTTATCTTCACGTCTCACTGTTAACCATATTAAGCCAGGGGCTCTTGCAAACCCGGGATCACGCCATTCCTTGAAATGAATGCTGACAACTTCTACAATCTTCAATTTGAACTGATTCTTCCATACTTTGTTGGCTATATGACTCTTGGCTTCTATGAGATCCTTTAAGTATTTTGCCCTTTGGTGATCAAGATCATAAGCCCTCCTTGCCCGTAATTCATCAACATCTATCTTTACCAACTCTTGTTCCTTTGATAAGATCTCATATGATTTTTCTTCAAGGAATTTTGTGGATTTGAAGAGTCTGGTTGTAGTTTTGAGGTAATCAATCCTCCTTTCTACATTCTTTCTGAAACCACCATCGTTTATTCGAACAATTGGAGCTCTGGTGATGTTTTGGAGATGATGATTGTTAAGGTGGTGAATAAGGTTATGAAGGTTCATTTGGTTGAGAGCAGGGTTTGGTTGAGGAATAGATTGGTAGGTATCAAAGCGTGGGGGAATATCATCGTCATCAGAGGAATCATTATCAACATTAGGATCATTATCTCTTGGATCATTCTCAGGGAACTCTGTTTCACCAAAATCTTCGCCAATAATCAAGGGATCACGAAGTAATCCTTGAAAGTGAGCATCATCACGAAAATCTGAGCCAATAACAACATCAGTAACAGCACTGGCTCGAACCATTGATTCATCAATACGAACTACTTCTGTGTGCTCAACATTATCAACAACAACATTATCAACCACGTGCTCTACAATATCAACATCTTGAGGAGGATCTCTTGATTGTGCATCATCACCAACATCTGTGTCATCTATAACCTCAGTAGCAGCACTGGCTCTTACATTAGCCACATCCTCATCCATATTCTCCCCCTCGTGTTGATCCTGATCATCAGAATCATCACGTCTTTGAATAATAACAGCTTGCCTGCACGTGGCTTCAAGTTTAACAATCCTTTTCTGAGCTGCTTCAAGTGCTGCATTGGCAAATAAACTTGTCTTGTTCTGCTTGCTGCTTTAAAAGATTTAACTTATTTTGTTGATCATATCGAGCTTGGAAGGTTGCAAGAATAGTTTTGTCAAAAGAATCCATTTGATCATCGAGGGAGATTAGATGGGCATACAAATCACTATAAATTTCTTCCAGACGAGTATTTCTAGGGGTAGAAGCATGTGCGGATCCTGATTTAGATTTATTATCGGATGATGATGATGATGATGAAGAGTGAGAAGGCGACGGTGAGTTACGAGAGATGATTGGTGGAGGTTGAGTTTGTGTTCTTTTTATGTGGAGAAGTCCTGCAGCGTCAAGAGCTATAATGTCTGCACGCTCTTCTAGATCATATGGAATGTTCAGGCGTTCAGCGGCTGCAGGAGGACTATCAGACTTATCGCTTTCAGATGGTTTAGGAGCGGCAAGGGCTTTGCCTTTATCTTTATGGAGCGCTTCGGTTAGTGGCGGTTCAATGGAAGAAGGAGGTACGACCGACGTAGATGTCGTTGTCGCAACTGTAGGCTCCGAAAGGTTTACAGTGCGGCCTGAAGGTTGAGGACCAACAGGACTTCCTGATGGTTGACGAAGCAAGGCTTCAACATCAGTTGTTGTGTGACGAATTGGTTTGGCTCGAATGAACCAAACAATCTCACGGTTGGTGGGACTTCCGGGGTCCTCTGGATTGCCCGTTGAACTGGGAGTTGGGCTAGGAGGAAGCCAGACGAGCCTAACTTCCTCGAAGCTTCTCTCCTCAGCGCCTGTATTCAGTGCTTGCTCGATGATGGCACCGACAGGTCTTCCATACGGTCCTGGAATAGGTTCACGAACCAATTCTCTGTATGTTCTGGCAACATCCAAAGGGCGTGCGTGCACATGATCAAGTGGCCTAATT
>CM067171.1:117944834-117969834 GCA_034093135.1 Erigeron breviscapus
TTTCAAGATGAACAAAGTTTTACAAGGGCTGGGTAGTTTACCCTTTGTGGCTCCTGCTTCTGCACAACCCCCACCTCCATTCAATATAGAAGCACAGTTAGAGAGAAACCAAACCAAAGTCCAAGGCCTTATTCGTAGGGTGGAGGACTTAACCAGTTCTCTAACTGCCAACACTAGCTCACTGGCTGACATGAAAGGTGCTCAGATGTTCCTCGGAACTGAGCTGACCAAAGTTGCAGGGAATGAAGGGCTAGTGGTTGGAAAATTGAATGAGTTGGTGATGACATGCAATAAGGTGAGCTCTGCAATCAGAGAAGCCTTCAGATTGACTAAGAGAGATGTTCAAGCTTCTGTAGTTGCGAACTTGACATCTGGGGTTGAATTGTTGAAGCAAGAGGTCATGGCTGTTGGTAATGAAGTACATGAGCTGGTTCAGAAGCCAAGTATTAATGAAAATGAACTTGGGGCTTCTATCAGTGCTAATGTTGTGGAAAATCTGAAGTCTGAGCTCTCTCAGAACTTAGCTGCTCAGATTTCAGATTCTGTTGCTCAGAAAGTTGGTGAAGAAGTTAGGTTGATGATTGCTGAACTGACCCAGAATACAAATGATAAAGTGGAAAGAGCTGTTAATGAAGTAAAAAGCTCAGTTTCTATGCTTGAAGGTGCAGTTCAGAATCAGTCTAAGCAATTGGAAGAAATCTTATCTCTTCTGAAGAAAGAACCTGTCACTGCTCCTCCTCCCCCTGCATCCTTCACTGAAGAAGACAGAAAAATGCTTAAGGATTTAAAAGATCAAGAAGCACTGAACCTTAGTTCGTCTTTCAGACTAAAGGCTCAGTTTGCTACCATGGCTAAAGGCATTTGTGAATGTCTCGAACAACAAAGTTGGAAACCTTTGCAGGCACTTAAAACTACTCTGGACCTTTATGCTAAAATGCCTGCAGAGATTTCCAAAGGGGGAAGTGGTGTGCCTCTTGGGTTGCTGGCCAGTACACAAGAAATGATTCATGCAACCAAGAAGCAAACTGAGGTGCCTTCTGAAAGTGCCTCAGTTCAGGGGGAACAAGTTCAGACTTCTGGTGCTGAAAAGAAAGATAAAGGAAAAGGCAAGGCCAAGGAAGCAGAGGAACCAAAGAAGGTTGTCAAGGGTACTGGACTGGTTGTTGGAGAAAATGTGGATGAACAAGGTTATCCACTCCACGATCCTAATGCTGATAGCAAGAAGTTAGAGACTTTGCAGAAGCAAGTCTCTAACCAATTCATAATGTGGAGTGAAAACAAGGAAAGGGAAAGGGTTCAGCACCAAAGCATGGGAACCCTAGATCATATTGATGCTGCATCTCTGGGTCTATCACTTGAACGATTTCAGAAAATCAAACATGACCCAAGAGTGCAGAAGGCTGTGAAAGATATGCTTGATTATGAGTATGGGGTGAACTACTCTCCACTGGAACAAAAGCTGGATCATCTAACCTTCAAAATGTCCATCCAAGACTTAGTGAAAAACAGAGAAATGGAAATGGCCAGAAAGAAGAAGGAGATTCTGGCTGGAGTTCAGAATGTAGAAAGGGAGTTGTTCAGGCCACCAACAAAGCCCAGAACTGGAACAAGGACTGGAAAGAAAGATTCTCGTGATGTTGTCCACACTTCAATCAAACCAATTTCTGATGATGCTGCTGAGCTCCAAAGAAAACATGAGAAGGACCAGTATGATCATTACATGACTCATCGATCACATCAGGCCAGAATTGTTGATATTGAAGTTATTAAGGCTGATGGATTGAAGCTGTTCGACTTGGTTGTGAAAAGAGAAGGAAGGGCTACTGAAGAATACTCCCAGGTTTCAGTTCATGAATTTGGCATATCTGAGCACAGGGAGATGATCCAAGTTCTTAAAGGAAAGCCTAAGTCTGCCTTGACTGGTGCATGGTTAGCAAGAATTCAGCAAAAGATGCAAGCCAAGGTGGAAATTGAAGCAAGGCTATTTGGCAAAAAGGATCAGTCTCCACTGAAAAGAAAACCTACTGAGGCACCTTCTGGTTCAAGGCCTGCCAAGAAGTAGTTTTCTATTCAGAATTATCATGTACTTGTAAATATTTACATTTGTAGCTTTCATTTCAGTGTGTAATATATAAGTTGCAAATTGTGACAAATAAGTAGATGATAGGTTTAAGTTAGAAAAACACAAGTAAAATTCTGAGACATCAATGATCTATAAGATGTACTTAAGAAACTTTTACAACTTAAACAAAAAACTTGCATTTCAGACTTACAAACATGTATAGATAGAAGTCTGAGATGCATGCACTATTTCAGAACAAATAGGGGGAATTTGTTAGGTCGAGAATCGACCATGTATAATTTGTTCTAAAATAGCTTGAAGTTTAGTGAAGACATTACTTCAGAATTCTGAGATGCCTCAGAATTCAGAACTCCTTCACTGAAGCTTCACTTCAGTTCAGATCTACGTATCAGAATACCATTCAGAATGAAGTCAAAGACTGAAGTCTGAAGAAGAGAATCATCTCAGAAGCGAGCATCAGAGTGATTCTACCAGATCGAAGACTGAAGCATCTCAGTGATAAAGTACTTACAACACTTTACACTGATACGAGGAAGACTTTTACTTTACACCTTTATCCAGTTAATAGAATTATCTATTAATAAAAGGTACAAAGTATAGGGTAGGAACCTAGTACTATAAGTCACATCAAGTGACTTATATACGCTTCCTTGTGCAGCATGTAAGGAATTATGGTTTAATTCCTTAAATGCTCACAACCACATTTGTACGACATTGTCCATGTCATCATGAACTTTGTCTATAAATACAAAGTCTTCTCACATCTTGCAATTGGCTTGAACTATTGCATTGCAACTTGTGAGATATACTCTAAGCAAAACTTACGAGTATTTCCAAGTCATCTTGATCACTTGTATTTCGGGATTGTTTAGATAGTTACACTTTGGTGTTTATCTTTGTTCCGCAACAATCCTTGTATTTGTTTATACATCAATAAATCAAATACATTAGAAAACAACGTGTCTCAATGCTACATACTTGATTATATTTATATATATCTTTATATAGTTTCTGCCATTTATTCTTGCATTAACTCATATTGTCATTTGTTTCTTGTTATCCATATCTGGATCGTAAACTAAACTTGTCCATCAAGATTAGTTGTACTTGCCAGTCGGGTTTAGTCATTCGTCTTTATATTTGGGACTCAAGGGTTCGTACTGAGGAAGAAACAGATCCAACATATGAACCTCATGAAGAAGAAATACCGCTACAAAGACGAAGAACTGCTCCTAGATCTTCATTTGCTGATAGACCTGTACAATCAGAGGTACCTGTAGTTGCTACTGTGCCTGCGTCATCTACACAGGGTACGCTGATTTATAGAAGACGAAGACTTCGTCAATCTCCAGTTGCAGCTACCCAATCTGAATCAAGTCAAGAAGATATGCAGAGTGCTTTGATTAGACCTGTTGTTCCTGTAAGCACTGCGTTTACGACACTTCTACGTCCACTTCAACCGCCGTTGATCAGACTTCCTCGATTTCCTCCACGACCTCCTACTAGACCTTCTGGAGTTGCATTCTTTAGACCAACAGTTGAGTCTACTTCTGAACCTGCGCCGATAATGTCGACTCAATTCAAGGTGAATCATCTGGAAATGCGAGTTGTTACATTGGAAGCTCAAATGAAGACCATGCAAGGGTTAGTAGCCAAGCTAGTTGCTGATTTAGAGAAAGAAAAGCGTCAAAGTACTGAACTAAGAGAAAGGCTTAGGCAGTTATTGGCTCAAGGGGGAGATGGTTGTAGGGAGACTGAGTTGAAGAGGAAAGAGGATGAGGATCATGATGATGAGGCTAATGCTGATGGTGAGCCAAGAACTGAAGCTCATACAGCAGCAATAACTCAGGGGGAGTTAGAGAAGGATGTTGCAAGCACATCTGGTGCTGGTGCAGGTACATCTGAGGCTCAACATGATGATTCTGAAGATGATGAAAGTTTGGAAGAAGGTGAGATGATTCCTGATTTGGATTGGACTCATGTTTTTCAGGATGATGATTTTGTGCAAGCACAAGCTCAAGATCAACAAGAGTCTCAAGATGAACGAGTTTTTATTCCAAGTTCAAGAACTCTACACTTTATGGTTTTTACCAAGGTTGGAGATGATGAAGATGGAATTACTCTAAGCTGGAGCATTGAAGATTCTAAGGAATTTGATGTGACAGAGTATCCAGTGTCAAGTAGGAATGAAGATCATTTACATCAAATTGATAGAAGAATACCAGCAAGAGGATTCGTAGGAGAAGGTATGAAACCATCTGTCTTTTGGGATTTTGTTTGTGATAGAGATGCTCATACATATGTTACTACTATTTTGAGTTGGTTTTTCGATAATGAGCTGAAATTGTTTATTATTAAAAGAGATGATGGTTGTCAATACTTAAAGCCTTTGAAAAGATATTTTAAAAGCCTTAGTGAATCCGATTTAATGGATTTAGGAAGGAAAAGGCTTGTTAATCCTAGTGATAATGGTTATGCAAATTACTTTAGTGGAAAGTTGCAAGAAGATTATAGGAAAAGATTCTATGATGATTTTGATAAAACCAGTGTGTTCATAACGCCAAGATCCTTAAAGGAAGTTACAAAGGATGATGGCACTATAGAATTTGTTCAAAGATCGATTAAGCGTGTACTGAAGGTCCCAGTAAAGAAATGGCCTCAAGATGTTTTGAGTACACTTGATCACTGGGAGATTCACAAGAATACTGGTGAAGCGATGATGTATGGAGATAGAAATAAGAGAGTTATTTTGTTGCGCGTATATGATCCTATGCAGATAGTAAATCTTTCCAGAGATGATCAGAGAAGGTTATACGACACTGAATGTCTGTTTATTCCTTCATGGACCACTGAGGAAAGCAGATATAGGAAGATTTTGCGTATTTGTTTACATGCTAATATTCATGCAAATAGCAGGAGATTGTTAATTGATGGATAGTGTTTTTACAAGACTGAAGAAATCGTGTAGCTGATGTCAAGGGGGAGACTGTAAGTGCATGATTCTGTTGACAACAGCAACAGCGATTTGATCAGTATATGTTTATGTTTTGTAATATGTAATTATAGACTTATTGTATGTTTAAACTTGTTATTTGGACTTAAGTAATGTGAATGATTACATATTGATCAGAATTTTGATAGGTTTAATGTTTACGACTTGTATGAGTGTAATTATAAATATCATACAGATACAAGTGATAAACTAGTCACGTTTTGAGTATTAAAGTATACTTAAAAGATGACAAGATGAAGTGTATACAAACTCGTGCTACAGTAACACGAGTTTGTCTAAACACGTGGCCATCACGTGTTTACAATATTAACACGCGTTTGTTAATGGATAATGGGCCTTGATTTATACGGTCCATATTTAGCACGCGTTTAGTACTGTTTAGTATAAATACAAATTGAAAATACGTATTTGATAACAGTGATATTAGATAATACACGGAAATTCTGTGCAATTGTAAACTCGCGCGCGTTTAAGGTCTTAGGTTGTTTCAACAACGAAAGACGATAATATAATTAAGCAAACGGGTTATCACGAGAGGATTCCGCACTCTCGTCATAACTATAAGCGTTCTCGTTGACGATCAGTCCACAAGGACCTACAGTTTGTCTCGAGCTTTCTAGCTTACATTTTTTACTTTTGAAGGTGGGGGCCTAAACATAGCCTTGGGAGTGCTCCATCCATGATGATTTTTAAGTGGTTTGATCCAAACCTCAGCGCATTTGACTCTCTGCTTTTCTAGCTTTATTCGATCGATATATCTACATTTTGATTTTATAATTCTTTGATTGTAATACTTTTCACTTTGTTGCATGCCCTTAGCTTGTTTTGCGGTTGCCCATTCTCACCACTCCTTCAATGATTTGTGGTTCATTCTTGAATCCTCTTCATTACCTTCTAAAGATTGGGCCGAGGTTTGGTACATTGCCATGCCTATTTTTCCTAGGATTACTGCTTCAATGCCATAAGTGAGGTTGAATGGTGCCTCGTGGTTGCTTGTTTTTGTCATCTTTCAATCGGTCTGCAATACGTGAGTTAATGGTACATCGTGTCACTTCCTTTTCAGTGAAGGCCTTCTGTTGTTACATCACTATGCTTCTCTTGGCTCTTTCCACTTGTACATAACCTTGTGGATATGCCACTGACATAGTCATCTGCTTCATCTGCTACCAATGTACCTCGATGTTATATTGCTAGGATCGGTGTATGCGTGAGTAAATGCTGGAATTAGCTTAACGACGAAGGTCCGTTTCTCACTACCTGGGCTCCAACTTTATTTCCTCCCCTACGTTCTCTTTAGTCTCTTCTTTATTTGAGAAACTTCATCGGGCTGGTTCGCCTTGTCTCCTTCATCATATATGGTTGTTTGTCAAGATGTTCCATACATCATGTTACTACTAGGTGTGTACATAGCCTCTTGTTGTGTTCCTTCTCGTGATCCCGATCATTGTGTTGATTGTTGTTGCTGCTCCGGACCCTTATAGTCTTTGGTTGGAACTCATTTTTGCTCGATCAGATTGAGGACTTTTGTTCATGGTCTTTCGTTGATTGGGCTTCCATGATTTCTTGTTGTTGCACCGACCTGGTGCTTCATTGTCTTTCATCGATTGGGCCTCCATGATTTCTTGTTGCTGCACCGACCTGGTGCTTCATTCTCTTTCGTCGATTGGGCCTCCAAGATTTCTTGTTGTAGCACCGACCTGGTGCTTCGTTACCCCTGATGTAAGCTTTAACCATTTCCATTATTCCCTATAAAAACTTTGGGAAATTAACACTTAGCCTGTCACGGGGTTCAAACCAAAGCAGAACTTGAGGGCAATTGGTTCATCCCCTGATTGTGTTGCGATTCCCGAAGGTTATAGTTCAATAGGTGGTGTGTATTCCATTGGAACGGATGGACCCGAACTTGTGACTTTATAAGTGTTGGGGTCCCACGGATGGCGCCACTTGTCGAAGGGTAGTTTTGCTCCTTCTTGGGATGATGCAGTTGGCTCGAATCAATCGACCTGCTAAAATAATTACTCAAAAAAAGAAAAAAAAAAAAAAAAAAAAAAAAAAAAAAAAAAAAAAAAAAAAAAAAAAAAAAAAAAAAAAAAAAAAAAAAAAAAAAAAAAAAAAAAAAAAAAAAAAAAAAAAAAAAAAAAAAAAAAAAAAAAAAAAAAAAAAAAAAAAAAAAAAAAAAAAAAAAAAAAAAAAAAAAAAAAAAAAAAAAAAAAAAAAAAAAAAAAAAAAAAAAAAAAAAAAAAAAAAAAAAAAAAAAAAAAAAAAAAAAAAAAAAAAAAAAAAAAAAAAAAAAAAAAAAAAAAAAAAAAAAAAAAAAAAAAAAAAAAAAAAAAAAAAAAAAAAAAAAAAAAAAAAAAAAAAAAAAAAAAAAAAAAAAAAAAAAAAAAAAAAAAAAAAAAAAAAAAAAAAAAAAAAAAAAAAAAAAAAAAAAAAAAAAAAAAAAAAAAAAAAAAAAAAAAAAAAAAAAAAAAAAAAAAAAAAAAAAAAAAAAAAAAAAAAAAAAAAAAAAAAAAAAAAAAAAAAAAAAAAAAAAAAAAAAAAAAAAAAAAAAAAAAAAAAAAAAAAAAAAAAAAAAAAAAAAAAAAAAAAAAAAAAAAAAAAAAAAAAAAAAAAAAAAAAAAAAAAAAAAAAAAAAAAAAAAAAAAAAAAAAAAAAAAAAAAAAAAAAAAAAAAAAAAAAAAAAAAAAAAAAAAAAAAAAAAAAAAAAAAAAAAAAAAAAAAAAAAAAAAAAAAAAAAAAAAAAAAAAAAAAAAAAAAAAAAAAAAAAAAAAAAAAAAAAAAAAAAAAAAAAAAAAAAAAAAAAAAAAAAAAAAAAAAAAAAAAAAAAAAAAAAAAAAAAAAAAAAAAAAAAAAAAAAAAAAAAAAAAAAAAAAAAAAAAAAAAAAAAAAAAAAAAAAAAAAAAAAAAAAAAAAAAAAAAAAAAAAAAAAAAAAAAAAAAAAAAAAAAAAAAAAAAAAAAAAAAAAAAAAAAAAAAAAAAAAAAAAAAAAAAAAAAAAAAAAAAAAAAAAAAAAAAAAAAAAAAAAAAAAAAAAAAAAAAAAAAAAAAAAAAAAAAAAAAAAAAAAAAAAAAAAAAAAAAAAAAAAAAAAAAAAAAAAAAAAAAAAAAAAAAAAAAAAAAAAAAAAAAAAAAAAAAAAAAAAAAAAAAAAAAAAAAAAAAAAAAAAAAAAAAAAAAAAAAAAAAAAAAAAAAAAAAAAAAAAAAAAAAAAAAAAAAAAAAAAAAAAAAAAAAAAAAAAAAAAAAAAAAAAAAAAAAAAAAAAAAAAAAAAAAAAAAAAAAAAAAAAAAAAAAAAAAAAAAAAAAAAAAAAAAAAAAAAAAAAAAAAAAAAAAAAAAAAAAAAAAAAAAAAAAAAAAAAAAAAAAAAAAAAAAAAAAAAAAAAAAAAAAAAAAAAAAAAAAAAAAAAAAAAAAAAAAAAAAAAAAAAAAAAAAAAAAAAAAAAAAAAAAAAAAAAAAAAAAAAAAAAAAAAAAAAAAAAAAAAAAAAAAAAAAAAAAAAAAAAAAAAAAAAAAAAAAAAAAAAAAAAAAAAAAAAAAAAAAAAAAAAAAAAAAAAAAAAAAAAAAAAAAAAAAAAAAAAAAAAAAAAAAAAAAAAAAAAAA
This sequence comes from Erigeron breviscapus, assembly GCA_034093135.1. NCBI lineage: Eukaryota > Viridiplantae > Streptophyta > Magnoliopsida > Asterales > Asteraceae > Erigeron > Erigeron breviscapus. The sequence continues at coordinate 117,953,530 of CM067171.1, forward strand.
AAAAAAAAAAAAAAAAAAAAAAAAAAAAAAAAAAAAAAAAAAAAAAAAAAAAAAAAAAAAAAAAAAAAAAAAAAAAAAAAAAAAAAAAAAAAAAAAAAAAAAAAAAAAAAAAAAAAAAAAAAAAAAAAAAAAAAAAAAAAAAAAAAAAAAAAAAAAAAAAAAAAAAAAAAAAAAAAAAAAAAAAAAAAAAAAAAAAAAAAAAAAAAAAAAAAAAAAAAAAAAAAAAAAAAAAAAAAAAAAAAAAAAAAAAAAAAAAAAAAAAAAAAAAAAAAAAAAAAAAAAAAAAAAAAAAAAAAAAAAAAAAAAAAAAAAAAAAAAAAAAAAAAAAAAAAAAAAAAAAAAAAAAAAAAAAAAAAAAAAAAAAAAAAAAAAAAAAAAAAAAAAAAAAAAAAAAAAAAAAAAAAAAAAAAAAAAAAAAAAAAAAAAAAAAAAAAAAAAAAAAAAAAAAAAAAAAAAAAAAAAAAAAAAAAAAAAAAAAAAAAAAAAAAAAAAAAAAAAAAAAAAAAAAAAAAAAAAAAAAAAAAAAAAAAAAAAAAAAAAAAAAAAAAAAAAAAAAAAAAAAAAAAAAAAAAAAAAAAAAAAAAAAAAAAAAAAAAAAAAAAAAAAAAAAAAAAAAAAAAAAAAAAAAAAAAAAAAAAAAAAAAAAAAAAAAAAAAAAAAAAAAAAAAAAAAAAAAAAAAAAAAAAAAAAAAAAAAAAAAAAAAAAAAAAAAAAAAAAAAAAAAAAAAAAAAAAAAAAAAAAAAAAAAAAAAAAAAAAAAAAAAAAAAAAAAAAAAAAAAAAAAAAAAAAAAAAAAAAAAAAAAAAAAAAAAAAAAAAAAAAAAAAAAAAAAAAAAAAAATAGAACGTTTAGAAGGAGTTGAAGCCTTTGAGACGAAAAACGAAAGGATACAAGAAGAAAGGGTCATAAGGAAATCTGAAATGGTCAAAGCTTTAACCATTTCCATTATTCCCTATAAAATCTTTGGGAAATTAACACTTAGCCTGTCACGGGGTTCAAACCAAAGCAGAACTTGAGGGCAATTGGTTCATCCCCTGATTGTGTTGCGATTCCCGAAGGTTATAGTTCAATAGGTGGTGTGTATTCCATTGGAACGGATGGACCCGAACTTGTGACTTTATAAGTGTTGGGGTCCCACGGATGGCGCCACTTGTCGAAGGGTAGTTTTGCTCCTTCTTGGGATGATGCAGTTGGCTCGAATCAACTCGACCAGACGTGCTAATGGATGATGCAACAGTTTGGATCATACCGGACCAGAAGTGGTCCGGTTCTTCTAAGACAGGTGCTTGATGGATAAGAGATAAACTGAATACGATGGAACAACACACAACAATGAGAGGATCGAAGGAGAGACCTCCTTCGGGTGGCGATTCCCTATTGGTAACTCACAAACCTCGTATGTAGGAGGAATGGTACTCCACGGTTCATTTGGACTGAACCTCCGATGAGAAAGATAATCATAGTTTAGAGAGAGAGTAGTAAGTGTGGTGATTGTAATGTTGGAATGATAATCTGAGGGTACATATTTATAGTGCCCACTTTGGGTAATAGGATGCTTCGCTTTGGGAGTGCTTCATCACCCGGGTATTAGACTTTCCCTTGTCTTATGCATCCTTGTATTTATTGGACAATAGTGAGTCCCTTCTTAGTTGTTTCTTGAGGATTGGTTCGACTTACTCGTTGGTTCATTCTTGTTGGTTCATCCTGATCACTGGTCCATCATACTTGTTGGTCCATCATACATGCTGGTCCATCTGACCTGTCGATCCATCATACTGCTGGTCATCATACTTGGGTCCATCATACTTGTTGGTCCATCATACTTGTTGGTCCATCATACTTGTTGGTCCATTCTGCATGCTGGTTCATCTTGCTGCTTCATCTTGTTTGTTGGTCCATCTGGCTGGTCCATCTTACTAGTCCATCTTACTTACCAAGATGGGCCTATCTATGTTAGAGGGCCAGTTTGGTATATACACCACCAAGTCAATTTACCATTTAACTATTTTAAATAGAACGTTTAGAAGGAGTTGAAGCCTTTGAGACGAAAAACGAAAGGATACAAGAAGAAAGGGTCATAAGGAAATCTGAAATGGTCAAATGGGATACTAAAAAAAGTCAACGTTGTTACCAAGTCCTTCCATAACACTAAATGTCAAATAAGATTCTCCAAAAACATAAAAAAGACGCGTTTGCCGGATTAATTCTACAAGTTATCTTCGAAAGCAACATCCACATGTCACGATATTTTTGATGTTTCCACTCTAGCTATACTTAAACACAATTACATTATAGAATGAGACATATACATGATTTTTATAAATATTGGGTTACAATATATACATATAATATTTTTTTGCTAAAACAATAATAGATGCAGTGATTAATTCAAATCTTATATTGCATTATTCCACGTTAATTACATAGACGGATGCGAAATATCATCATTTGGAAAAACGTGATATGTATATATTGTAAGGGCATCTCCAATGGCAGAAAAGGAATGACTTATTTTTTAAAAAAAAGCTTTTGCAAAAGGTTAGTATCATTGGGTATAAAGACTTATTTGATTAATAGGTTGAGAAATCTCAACCTATTGACCAAAAGCTTTTTTCAAATAGATGAGGATAGGTTGTGTATTATTTATAATAAATATCAATTTAATAAAAAAAAAGCTTTAAAAAAAGCTTTTCCATTGTAATAAAGACTTTTTAATAGGTTAGAGTTAATGGAATTATGAAGTAGCAAAATAAAAAGCTTTTAATGACTTATGCTCATTGTAGATGTTTTAAGTTTGTAACCCAATATTCAAATCTTATTTTGTATGGTATGTGTTTCATCTCTGTGGGGAATGAAGAAATCGGCACGCTATGTAAACTGTGGGTTGGTCGAGTAGGTACAACCGTACAACAGGGTTTTGCATTTAATGATATGATGATTAATTAATTGAGAAAAACATTTCATAAAGATTATGTAGTTTTCTTGAAAAATTAGAAAAAAAATATATACAAAATAACCATTATATCCTTAATGAAATAATTTACACGATTATTTTTTTTGATCAATTACCTCAACATCAATTACATTTACATCAACTTACAAATCCTGTCACCACCGCCACCACCAATAGTCGGGTCTCGTTCCATCATCACCTGTCGCCGACACCATCAAACCGCCTTCACAACCACCACCGCCGTATTGCGCAGGTATCGTGCTAGTCTTAATTAAATTTTTGCTAAATAATCTTATTGTAGAATAGATACCAATTTAAATTCTTTGATCAATGAGAAAAATTTTCATCACTAGACTTACCCAAGCGCCAATGCCATTAGGGGAAGGGAGTCATGTGGCTTAAAATCCCAATCTCCTAAATCCCACCAATCAAATATTTTCAACTCATTTTTCCTTTTCAACCCTCCCAACCAACCCTCCCAACCATTTTCCATGGCATTCATCACCTTCTCAACCCTCCCAAATTTTATTTTTTTTCTTTTTCATTTAATTTAATCAAACATTTTTTTCTTTTTTAATAAAAACTTAAATATTTCATTAAAATAAACTAAACATTACATAAACATAATTTAAAAAGTACATAACAACATATTAAAATTTAAATTCTACATGATAATGAAGACAACTAAATCTTCAAGCTCGGCATACACTTGTTTAAAAAACTCAAAAGTACTCCCCGTAGACGACTCGTCTATCTCCGGCGGAACACAAAATGAAGAAGATGAGGAAGATGAATCCATTTTTTTGAGTAAAAGTGATGTTTTTGGGTGAAAGTGTGTGGAGATATGTATTTATTTTGTGATTTATTTGGTTAAAAGAGAAGTGTATATATAGGTAAAATTTAGAGGAATTTTTTTTTATTTTTATGCAAGAAACGGTCAAAAGACAGCTGGACCCCACTCCCACACGCTCCCCACGCTCCCCAACGGTCGACTTTCACCCAGCCCTCAACCAGCTTTTAACCCGCCTTCCTCCAGCCCTCCTTAACCCGCGTAGATGGCGGCGGTGTTCCCCCAAAGGGTTGAGCAACCCGCTTGGCAGCCCGTGACCACTCCTCTCCCCCTAAGTGGAAAGATAAATACCCGTTGAAGCTCGAGCTAACCCTTGGTAGTTAGTTTCAGCTGGTCAATTCCAAATTTGTATAATATAAGTTAGTTTGCTTGTTGCTCTCGAATCTCACTTCGTTTTGTTTTTTAATTGATCAGTTGTTTGCTTTCAAAAATAGTACGACAAAATTAATGTCTGTTTAAATTATTTAAATTATATTACGATAATATGACTATGATGTCTTCCAAAGTTTTTGACTCACAGAGATCTAGATTTCTACTCTACTTTTTGTTACAATTGTTTTGTATTTTGAAGTAGTGTATAAGTTTGAGCCGTTGGAATGGAAGTCCTTGATTGAAAAGACATGACTTCAATGAAGGCTAACATACATCGAATCCCTCAAACAAATGCAACTTAAACAACCCGGTATTTCCTATCCGATAGGAAGGAAATGAGATACGGGTTGACCTTCCTTATATAAAGCTTGTATTTTTTATTTTTTTTTGGGTTGAGAATTTCGCTTGTATGTACTTTTTTTTTTAATCGATCAGTTATTAATGAAGCGGTTGTTGAAACAAAAAATTATATGATTTTTGATGAGCTTAATTGAAGTCAAAATTAAAGTTGATATCCAATCATTGGGAGGTCATATTACAGCCAACAGAACACAAGTTATTACAAAACTATTGCATTGTGCAACTTAGACCGAACGGAGTAGCCCGTTCCCTCTCGAAATTGTCATCCGGAACGCCCCGGAACGCTCAAACTCGGCCCTGGGGGCGTTCCGGCTTCTTAAAACGCGTGCCCATTTCCTTTTGTAACGCGTCCGAATTGAAGACTTTGCTTTGTCTTTTCTGAAATTTGAACCGTTCAAATTTTTAATTTATTTATTATTATTTTTTGAGTTAATGACATAAATCGTCCTTGTGGTTTACCTAAATAGTCACGTTTCGTCCTTTATAATCCAAAACCTCAAGGACAATCCTTTATAGGAGGATAAGGATCACGTTTGGTCCTTTGACTGTTTGACTGTCACCTTCTCTCCGTTAAACCCCCCACGTGACACTCACGTGAGGGGTATTTCAGTATTTTCCCTACCATTTGACTCTTTTATCATCTTCCCTTTTTGTTTATAACTTTATATACAACACAAAATCCCTGCATCTTCATCATAACCATACCAAACCTAGAAACATCTTCTTCACCATGCCAAAAAGAATCATCATCCTCATCATATCCACAAAATTTTGCTACTAAAAATATAATCATCTATATCTAATACCCAGATCAAAAATTATTACAAAACCCCAAAAAACACATGTGAATCTAATAATTTATAAATACATCCATTAAATAAAGAAACCTTTAATCCCCAAATCAAATTCACCATCAAAATTCCTTTCAATGCAAGTAGATTCCACTAATATTTGTAACTATCATCATCATCAATTCATTTCCACCAATAAACTACTTATTTCTCTTCCTTTCACCGAGTACACAATCTCGCATAAGTTTATGACTCTTAGAACTAACAAACACTTGCTAGTCAATAAATGCAAAAAGTTGAATAGCAAATCTGTCGCAATGAAGATTAGGAAAAAACATCATGAATGTATACATAAAATGACCAACTTGATCTATAAACATCATCACCATCTTAATCTATATATCTATATATACAAATATACATATACAAATCTATATATATCTAACGTTCATGGTGATGTCGCCGTCGCCAGAAAAACGGATCCAACCATAATCACCATCAAGATTCGACCGCACCACCACCACCACCACCTTGCAGATCCGGCTACACACCACCATTAAGACCAAGATCCGGCCACCCAAATACTAGTAAAGAATTGTAACACCCGTCATTTTAAAAACCTGGATTTCAAAAACTTTTGTCAAACGGCGTTTAAAACATAGCGGAAAAGGATCACTTAAAAACTGCCTCATCCGTAACGGATGGTACCTTTCATTAAAGTTTGGTGTTACTAATAGCATCATCGTAATAGTCAAAGTAAAATCCAAGTTATGGCACTAACATAATTGCCATCAACACTACAAGAGACATAAATCATAAATAAAGTAGCCGAACATATGGCTATGGGTAAAGTCTAATCATAGAGAGACTGATGATAATCTTCCTTTATTCTTCTACCCATCTCACGATCCACGCACTTCACTAGCTTATACCTGCTTATCCTTATCCTGAAGGACACAACATTTTCATAAAAGCAAGTGTTAGCTAATAAAATTAGCTAAGTAAGACACACACATTCTGATAAAACGTTATTCATTTTACTTTCATAAAACTTTGTCATATTTTACTTATCAAAACGTAACCACATTACATATCATCCACAACAATCATAGATCAACTCATACTCCCCTTTTCCCACATTGCATCACATTTCATTTCATATCAACATATACATCATATCATCATATACCCACATCTTAATCAATATCTTATATCTTATCAACATAGACTTACCACTAAACGTAACTTCATATCATATCTTGGCATATCACACATAAACTTGTCACACGTATTCATATTAGTACATATTCTCACGTCACATTGTGATTTCACAACGTAAAGCACATATACTTCTTTCACACATATCTTATTATCAACTTAATCAGCTTAATCAAATTCATCTCACGTCTTACATATCACACATAAACATATCGCACATATATGTATAGCACATGTAGGATATATACTCCTAATTGTGCCTATGCATCGTTCTTATCACACGTCTCAACACATCTTATTAAATCCCACATCATATTGTAATCCCACGTCTTAAATTACATGTACATCTTTCTCACGTATTCTTATAATTATCTTAATCAACTTATTCCCACATCTTACATCTTTAATCAATTTACATATTACGCACTAGCTTTACAACTAGCACGATTTCCCACGTCTTAACTTTTAGGAAAGGCAAAGCCATTTCCATAGTATCCCGTCATGCTTTTAACATTGGTGGTTAGTCACTCCACCCGGAAATACCAGTCCCACGTAACTATGCCGCAAGGAGCCACTCAAGCGACCACGTACGCACTAGTTTTACAACTAGCACGGGTTAAGCTTAACACTTCCCACGTCAATCTCACGTATTTAGCTATAGCATTTCTCACGTATTTATATCTTTCTTACTTTTACGCACTAACACTAAGGCTAGAACGATTTCCCACATTTCACACTTTACTTTAACATTAGGTATATTCATTACCTAACTAATCACACATCTACTTTAACGTTTGATTCCACTAACGTACACAACTCATAACATTTCTTACGTATATCTAGTGAACTAGACATTATCACACTTAAGTCTCACATATAATTCATCACGTATCATCGTCAAATCATAACATCAACATCATTAATCCCACATCTGCTTTAGTGTTTAATCCTACTAACGTGTACAGATCATAGCATTCCTACGGGTAACACACTTAAATCCCACACATCAGCCATCACATGACAATCATCAAAGCATATCATTTGACATTATCATTATCACAACACATATCATAATCATTTCATGGCAGTATAACTATAATCAACATACTACTTATGCATATAACCACTTTACTTTAAACGTCATCATATCATAATAAGCCACTTCATCATACATACCTTCCCACATAACCTCCCGCATAACCCGGAAAACCCAACACACATAAGATAATCCAGTTAAGAGGTTAATTAAAGAAAACTACTTTTGTTGTGCCTCCAACGTGATAAAAGACATGTATCTTACCTGACGACGAGCACAACGATCAACAAGCAACTTTAACGTATCTTTCTTGAGTTCCCAACTACCTGTAGGGTTGATCAACGGATCGAAAACCAAGCAAAAACCCTTCCGAAATCCCCCGAATTCGACTAGAATTGAGGAATTGACCTAGGGTTTTGTGTGTGAGAATATTCTAGGGTTTAGATCTGATTTCCCAGCCTTTAGGTCGTGCATAAGGTCCTATATATAGTGGAACAACTTTCAAAACTTTACATCTAGGCCCTCGCACTTCGTTACAACTCGTTTCGTCACTTAACGGCTCGTTTAACGCCCACAGAAACACTTATCGACCCTTAAATCTTATCGGGAACATTAAATGACTTTATTTATCATTATCTACTTTAATTTCATTATTTTAAATCATTTTAACACATAACTCACGTAATTCGTTTAATTCACATAAGCACATATACAACACATAGTTACTAACAGTCACTAACGACAAGTTGACGGTCAACGTCAAAAGTCAAACTTGAAAAGTTTGGGATGTTACAAGAATTGATAGAAAGTGGGAGGAGAGACGATGGTTGTGATGGGAGGAGGGACCGCAGCGGATAGTGACCCACCAAATCCGATCATTTGGAGGTGTTGTGGAGGTCTGGCGACGGCGATGTATATATATATATACATGCTTTATTTATTAAGTTTTAGTGAGGGCTTGTTAATGGAATTAAAGGAGATGCTTGAAAGATTTGGGGAGGTGAAAGAAAAAAAAATCGGCACTCATGTGTACTAAAGAAGCAGTGGTTATTTGATGTTTCCACATGAACAGATTGTTAAAATTGTTATTGATGTTTCCAAATGAACAAATCGGCACTTATGTCATGGGCTGCGATTGTTATTTGATGTTATTGTTATATAAAAAAATGGTTTTTTTCTTTTTTTTTACATTGTTTTTTTATTTTGATTACAGATTTTGTCCAAGGTTTGTTGATTGTGAGTTGGTGAGAGGATGATGATGATTTTTTTGGGTTGAAAAAAAATATGTTTTGTACAGATAGAGATCTAGATATAAGCTCAAAAATATCACCGATGGTCCTTTAGTCATTGAAAAGACTGAAATACCCCTCACGTGAGTGTCACGTGGGGGGTTTAACGGAGAGAAGGTGACGGTCAAACAGTCAAAGGACCAAACGTGATCCTTATCCTCCTATAAAGGACTGTCCTTGAGGTTTTGGATTATAAAGGACGAAACGTGACTATTTAGGTAAACCACAGGGACGATTTATGTCATTAACTCTTATTTTTTTTAATCCTTAAATCTATACTCTATATATACACATACATTACCATTTCACAAATCATATCTCCTCTTCTTATTATTTTCTTCATTCTTCTCTTTATTTTTATATCTATAGATATATAGAAATTAAAGAATAAAAAAAAAGAAAAAAAAAAAAAAAAAAAAAAAAAAAAAAAAAAAAAAAAAAAAAAAAAAAAAAAAAAAAAAAAAAAAAAAAAAAAAAAAAAAAAAAAAAAAAAAAAAAAAAAAAAAAAAAAAAAAAAAAAAAAAAAAAAAAAAAAAAAAAAAAAAAAAAAAAAAAAAAAAAAAAAAAAAAAAAAAAAAAAAAAAAAAAAAAAAAAAAAAAAAAAAAAAAAAAAAAAAAAAAAAAAAAAAAAAAAAAAAAAAAAAAAAAAAAAAAAAAAAAAAAAAAAAAAAAAAAAAAAAAAAAAAAAAAAAAAAAAAAAAAAAAAAAAAAAAAAAAAAAAAAAAAAAAAAAAAAAAAAAAAAAAAAAAAAAAAAAAAAAAAAAAAATCATGGGAATGCCCCTCATGATTAGTAAGTGTCACGTGTCAGCAAAAGAATAGAGGAGGGACATTCCATGGATGCTCTACTCCTCTTAGTCTTAAGATATTCCACATCAAAGATAAAGAACAAAAGTTAGGTTAACGATGGAATTCTCTACCAACCGACTATATTTCCCATCCATCTCATATTACATGGAAGATGAGCACCCGAAGTTTAACATCAACATGTCACCATTTCTTATACAGTAGCAACTCTATAGTTGCTTGGTACGAGTTTTTTCAAAAAAGAATTTTAGCTTTAATATCAATATGTCACCATTTTTATACAGTAGCAACTCTATAGTTGCTTGGTACGAGTTTTTTCAAAAAAGAATTTTAGCTTTAATATCAATATGTCACCATTTTTTATACAGTAGCAACTCTATAGTTGCTTGGTACGAGTTTTTTCAAAAAAGAATTTTAGCTTTAATATCAATATGTCACCAGTTTTTATACAGTAGCAACTCTATAGTTGTTTGGTACGAATATTTTCAACCTTTTTATAATTCTCGCAGTTAATGTCTCAAAAGGGGGCAAGAATATGATGTGTTGGTAAATTCTAAATTTTTAGTTGTAATTATACATTTAGCTTCTAGTGTCTTGTTAGTTGTTTTTTTAATATAATTCCGTCGTTCGAAAAGAAAAAACTCTATTGTTGCTTGGGAATGAATAAGCTCTTGTCTAGTGATACAATAAAGAGTTAATAGACTTTGACTTTTTGGAAGTTCTGGTTTAAATCCATACATTGACGTATAATTATTAACTTGAAGAAAACTGACTATTAACAACCAACATTTGTTGTTAAACAAAAGAAGAAGTTGAAGTCTCAACTCGTTAAATAATCTAGAATTGGTAAATAATCCAAACCTTCAAAAATATAGTTACTATTCAATAACATCGAGTAAACTTTTAAATATCATCAATAGAGGTACCATTTTTTCATTTTAGCGAGATTTTTGTTTCTTCAAGAATATGAAAAAGAAAATGAAAAATAAAGCCAAGAAATATAATAGTGTATGTAGATTGCCCTCCAAGGTTGTAATCAAATCAAGAGTAATCATAAAGTTGGATTTAAAAAAATACCTAAATTTAATAATGAAGCCAGGAAAAATAATAGTTCTCGAGCGTATGATAATATAAGTTTTTATCCTTTGTATGCTATATATATTCACATAATCATCGTACTATTTGATCATGTACTATTTGATCATGTATACATGTCAATGTGGGATTAGCTCATTTGGTGAAAGTTTTGGTCTTTTGGAAAGAAGACAAAAGTTCAAAAAATGACAATGTTGTTTCTTATAGTTTATAAAGTAGAATAAGAATAGAGAGTATGATTTGTTGTTCAATAAATATTCAAGCATACCTCAAAATTATACACTAATACTTATTTTAATTAATGTTAAATTAATGGCAAATGTTAAATCTTTTTAAAATAATAGCCTAAAAATTCTCCTAATTATTAGATGATGACATGTGGAAAAATAAGGGGGAAAGATTAAGAAAGAGAATTAGTGGATAACATATGTCACCTTCTTATAGTTTTAGAAATATTTTTAAGCTAATTTGATTTATCATTTTCCTATATAAATACTTTAAGTTGATACTTGAGTCAAAGTGTTAAACTGTAGTGAATTCTTGTAGTTTAATGGATATAAAACTTGATAATTAAAGCGTATGAGCTCGATTCTTGTGTCAAGCTTTCGATTTGGTAATCGAGTTTAGCTCAAATTTGACATTATATCAACTCGACTGTTGCTATATGGGATTTAAAAAGTTTTAATATTAAGTCTCAAACTAAATAACTTGACTGGGATTATTTGAAATACTTTTTAGATTCTATTATAATATTAGCACACGGAGTGGATCTTTTTTTAACTTTGTTACCGAATAATTGCTGGATTGCATGTTACTCTTCTCGAATGGAATGTGTCTATGAAAATGTTAGGCAGTGCACTTTGGACAGGTTGCACCTTTTGTTACAAGTTCACTTTATTCATCTCAAATAAAATCTGTTTTTGTTTTACGCTTTTGGGTATTAGATAAAGGGATAATCAATATGCAGCTAATATTTACTGAGATTTAAATAGTGTACACAAGGTATATTTAATTAATTAATTACCATTTAGTACAAGACAGGATATTATTTTTTCACATATATATACTTTTTGTTCACAAGCTTTTTTCTTTCCAATTATGGTTGTTAATGGCCTTGATTGGTAAATGCTTTCAAGAAATCTGCTTTTACATGTACTATAACAATCGTTGATTGGTATATTATAACAATCGTCTTTCTTATACAACTATCGTAGATTGATAGTCCACCATATACATAAGGGGTTCGAATGTCGCCACCCAACCCTTTAGTTGTGTATAAATAACTTAAAACATACAGTATCATGATGCCAAGCAAACACAATTCTAGTCAAGATTACTGGTGTTGAACCTTTATGTATGTTGATAACTTTAGACCGTAAGTTTCCTCATATACGGATTATAAAGCTTTTCACTTGGTAACTTTTTAGGAATGCTTTATTAGAAACGCTAAGATGGTTGGCATCCCATCTCTCACTTCCTTTTTCACCACTCACTTCTAACCAATCACTTTATGTCACCTCAACTCCACCTCTCACTCAACACTCGTTCAAATTTTGTTGACATCCGACCACTCACTTCACCACTCACTACAATTTAAAACAAGTAAACTTAAAAAAAAAAATTAAATCACAAGGAATCTAGCCATTGATGATGCCTCGTAAGTTGCTCCCATGGAATATGGGGTGCGTGGTCTGACCACTCAATTTGACGCCACCACTCGTGGTGGAAGGTTGGCGGCGGTGTTCCAGCGTGGTGCCACGCCCACCACTCGCCTATCTTCCATCCATTGCCAACGCCCTAATATTCACACTACTAATAATTATTCCACGGAGTATACTTTTAGATTGATGGAGTCAAATCAAATATCGCTAACATTGGGTCTTTCTAATTGAAGCATTCAAACTTATGTTAACTACGGAGTATAAAGTGTATAACATATAAAAAATTTTACAACAAATTGGCTTATGACCGGTTATGCGTATTTTCCACGAGTTATCATTAGTGAAAAAGAACCTCAACTATATATATACCATCAACTTTTCTACATTTGGCAAAAAGATGACGGACTTGGTATGATCGAATACTTGTCATAACTATATCAGCCACATAACTATTGTCTGATATTTAAATCAAGAGTTATCGACATAGATCGTCCATGTGGTTTACTCAAAAAATCACATTTCATCCCTGTGGTTCAATAACCTCATTGGCAGTCCTTTATAGGAGGATAAGGTTCGTATTTAGTCCTTTATGTTCACGGCCGTTATCTTCTTTCCGTTAACACCCTCACGTGCCTCCCACGTGAGGGTACTTTTGTACTTTTGAAGGCATAAAGGACCAAACTTGATCCTTTTATGTATTTATATATTTATTATCATCGTCATCTTCATCCCTAAGCCCATTTCTCATTTCTTGTGTCTGCATATATACATCTATATGTATACAACAAGAAGATAAATTACACCCAAGAAACCCATTTTTTACATCTGTGTTTACATCTATACCAATGTTCAAACATCATCATCTCACTCTATATAAAAAAGAAAAACAAGATCTGTTATTGTATGTGATACACACAAACAGATTCCTAAAATTGAAATATACATACTATTCCACATACTTAAATCCTTACAGTAGGTTATCAAAATCTCAAAACTCACATACTATATATACTAAAATTCCAGCCGCCTTTTTCTTTCTCTCCAATCCCTTTCTTTTTGTAACAAATCACATATATATAAAGAAAGAAGTATAGACACATACATATACATGTGTATATATATATGTGTGTGTCTATACAAAAAGAGAGAAGGAGAGGTTAGCGGCGGCAGTCAACATCGGTTGTGGGCTATCAAGCAGCTGTTAGCGGCGGTTACAGGGTAATCTCCGGTACCAACATCGACATCGCCCTCCCTCGCTATATTATTCCCGCCGTCGCCCTTTCTCCCCATTTTTTCGGCCGTCGTCCTCCCTCGCTACCCACCACCATGGATAATATTTTGGGTTTTGGTTTTTAATTTTTCACTTGGCTTTTGCTTTTTATTTAGAATATTTGCGTTTTGATTTATTGAATTTTGGAATTGTGAGGTATAAGATTTTGATTTTGAATTTATAGTCTTATAGATATAGATTTAGATCGATGCTAGGATTTGTGAGATAATGAATAATGAATGTATCTGATTATAGATATAGATTTCTGAATCTGAATGTATATATGTATAGATATAGATTTCTGAATCTGAATGTATATATGTATAGATATAGATTTCTGAATCTGAATGTATATATGTATAGATATAGATTTCTGAATCTGAATGTATATATGTATAGATATAGATTTCTGAATCTGAATGTATATATGTATAGATATAGATTTCTGAATCTGAATGTATATATGTATAGATATAGATTTCTGAATCTGAATGTATATATGTATAGATATAGATTTCTGAATCTGAATGTATATATGTATAGATATAGATTTCTGAATCTGAATGTATATATGTATAGATATAGATTTCTGAATCTGAATGTATATATGTATAGATATAGATTTCTGAATCTGAATGTATATATGTATAGATATAGATTTCTGAATCTGAATGTATATATGTATAGATATAGATTTCTGAATCTGAATGTATATATGTATAGATATAGATTTCTGAATCTGAATGTATATATGTATAGATATAGATTTCTGAATCTGAATGTATATATGTATAGATATAGATTTCTGAATCTGAATGTATATATGTATAGATATAGATTTCTGAATCTGAATGTATATATGTATAGATATAGATTTCTGAATCTGAATGTATATATGTATAGATATAGATTTCTGAATCTGAATGTATATATGTATAGATATAGATTTCTGAATCTGAATGTATATATGTATAGATATAGATTTCTGAATCTGAATGTATATATGTATAGATATAGATTTCTGAATCTGAATGTATATATGTATAGATATAGATTTCTGAATCTGAATGTATATATGTATAGATATAGATTTCTGAATCTGAATGTATATATGTATAGATATAGATTTCTGAATCTGAATGTATATATGTATAGATATAGATTTCTGAATCTGAATGTATATATGTATAGATATAGATTTCTGAATCTGAATGTATATATGTATAGATATAGATTTCTGAATCTGAATGTATATATGTATAGATATAGATTTCTGAATCTGAATGTATATATGTATAGATATAGATTTCTGAATCTGAATGTATATATGTATAGATATAGATTTCTGAATCTGAATGTATATATGTATAGATATAGATTTCTAGAATAAAGTACTGGATAATGACCAGAAAATAAGTTGACTAGAAGGTGGATATGTCAACTACTATTCTTCTACTTGTTAGTTTTTAAGATAAACAATGTAGTTGACATCTAAACAAATTAAATAATTTGGATATAATGAAATAAATAAATTCATTAATATTTCAATGTATGATACATGTAATATGTTCATGAAGAAGGTTACAATGTGGATTACCTACTTCTTATATTTTTTTTGAAAGGTGAATTTCGCTGGAAACTTCGTGTCGCGATTCGACAGCAGGAGATCTAGCATACGTTGTCTTAACCAGGTCCGTGCTAGAGAGCTCATTCGAAGTAGAAATGCCCATTTCAAATACCCGATGGGGGGAAACCCCTACTAATCCGCCCGAAGGCACGACGATTAATAGGGGTAAACCTACTTCTTATATATTCGACCATTAAATAGTTAATTAAGTACTCGTAATATAATCAATTTTTCCTGGCCCAATCAAGTTCATGCCATATACTCCCTCCGTCCCATTTTAATTGTCCAATTTTGACTGGTCAAATCTTTTTCTTCCGACTTTAACCGTAAATATCTTTGTTTGTGTTATTAGTTGATGAAAGTTATATCAATGAAAAGTACATGTAACACTCAATCAATTCATATATGTTATATCAAATGTTATATAACACAAGCAAAAATATTTACGGTCAAAGTTGAAAGAAAAAGACTCAAAAAGTCAAAATAAGACACTTAATATGGGACATAGGGAGTACTTAACACATTAAATTAAAAAACAACAGCGTTTAATATGTCTTTTCAAGTTCATGACATATATTCATGATCTTCTTTTATATATGAAAAAGAAAAAAGAAAAATGCCCAATAATGAAAAAAGTAACAAAGAAAAAAGTTCAAAAAAACAAGCTAAAAAAAATAAAAAAAGAAAAAAGAAAAAAGAAAAAAGAAAAAAGAAAAAAGAAAAAAGAAAAAAGAAAAAAGAAAAAAGAAAAAAGAAAAAAGAAAAAAGAAAAAAGAAAAAAGAAAAAAGAAAAAAGAAAAAAGAAAAAAGAAAAAAGAAAAAAGAAAAAAGAAAAAAGAAAAAAGAAAAAAGAAAAAAGAAAAAAGAAAAAAGAAAAAAGAAAAAAGAAAAAAGAAAAAAGAAAAAAGAAAAAAGAAAAAAGAAAAAAGAAAAAAGAAAAAAGAAAAAAGAAAAAAGAAAAAAGAAAAAAGAAAAAAG
>CM067171.1:117974834-118014788 GCA_034093135.1 Erigeron breviscapus
CAATGTAGTGCAAGTGCAATTGGGTACAATGTAGTGCAAGTGCAATTGGGTACAATGTAGTGCAAGTGCAATTGGGTACAATGTAGTGCAAGTGCAATTGGGTACAATGTAGTGCAAGTGCAATTGGGTACAATGTAGTGCAAGTGCAATTGGGTACAATGTAGTGCAAGTGCAATTGGGTACAATGTAGTGCAAGTGCAATTGGGTACAATGTAGTGCAAGTGCAATTGGGTACAATGTAGTGCAAGTGCAATTGGGTACAATGTAGTGCAAGTGCAATTGGGTACAATGTAGTGCAAGTGCAATTGGGTACAATGTAGTGCAAGTGCAATTGGGTACAATGTAGTGCAAGTGCAATTGGGTACAATGTAGTGCAAGTGCAATTGGGTACAATGTAGTGCAAGTGCAATTGGGTACAATGTAGTGCAAGTGCAATTGGGTACAATGTAGTGCAAGTGCAATTGGGTACAATGTAGTGCAAGTGCAATTGGGTACAATGTAGTGCAAGTGCAATTGGGTACAATGTAGTGCAAGTGCAATTGGGTACAATGTAGTGCAAGTGCAATTGGGTACAATGTAGTGCAAGTGCAATTGGGTACAATGTAGTGCAAGTGCAATTGGGTACAATGTAGTGCAAGGGCAATTGGGTACAATGTAGTGCAATGATGTGCAATTGGGTACAATGTAGTGCAAGTGCAATTGGGTACAATGTAGTGCAAGGGCAATTGGGTACAATGTAGTGCAATGATGTGCAATTGGGTACAATGTAGTGCAAGTGCAATTGGGTACAATGTAGTGCAAGGGCAATTGGGTACAATGTAGTGCAATGATGTGCAATTGGGTACAATGTAGTGCAAGTGCAATTGGGTACAATGTAGTGCAAGGGCAATTGGGTACAATGTAGTGCAATGATGTGCAATTGGGTACAATGTAGTGCAAGTGCAATTGGGTACAATGTAGTGCAAGGGCAATTGGGTACAATGTAGTGCAAGTGCAATTGGGTACAATGTAGTGCAAGTGCAATTGGGTACAATGTAGTGCAATGATGTGCAATTGGGTACAATGTAGTGCAAGTGCAATTGGGTACAATGTAGTGCAAGGGCAATTGGGTACAATGTAGTGCAATGATGTGCAATTGGGTACAATGTAGTGCAAGTGCAATTGGGTACAATGTAGTGCAAGGGCAATTGGGTACAATGTAGTGCAATGATGTGCAATTGGGTACAATGTAGTGCAAGTGCAATTGGGTACAATGTAGTGCAAGGGCAATTGGGTACAATGTAGTGCAATGATGTGCAATTGGGTACAATGTAGTGCAAGTGCAATTGGGTACAATGTAGTGCAAGGGCAATTGGGTACAATGTAGTGCAATGATGTGCAATTGGGTACAATGTAGTGCAAGTGCAATTGGGTACAATGTAGTGCAAGTGCAATTGGGTACAATGTAGTGCAAGTGCAATTGGGTACAATGTAGTGCAAGTGCAATTGGGTACAATGTAGTGCAAGTGCAATTGGGTACAATGTAGTGCAAGGGCAATTGGGTACAATGTAGTGCAATGATGTGCAATTGGGTACAATGTAGTGCAAGTGCAATTGGGTACAATGTAGTGCAAGTGCAATTGGGTACAATGTAGTGCAAGTGCAATTGGGTACAATGTAGTGCAAGTGCAATTGGGTACAATGTAGTGCAAGTGCAATTGGGTACAATGTAGTGCAAGTGCAATTGGGTACAATGTAGTGCAAGTGCAATTGGGTACAATGTAGTGCAAGGGCAATTGGGTACAATGTAGTGCAATGATGTGCAATTGGGTACAATGTAGTGCAAGTGCAATTGGGTACAATGTAGTGCAAGTGCAATTGGGTACAATGTAGTGCAAGGGCAATTGGGTACAATGTAGTGCAATGATGTGCAATTGGGTACAATGTAGTGCAAGTGCAATTGGGTACAATGTAGTGCAAGTGCAATTGGGTACAATGTAGTGCAAGTGCAATTGGGTACAATGTAGTGCAAGTGCAATTGGGTACAATGTAGTGCAAGTGCAATTGGGTACAATGTAGTGCAAGTGCAATTGGGTACAATGTGAACAATGTGTTATGTGGGACAAGTACAATGTGATGAATGTGGTAACATGAGTACAACTTGGTTGATGCGGAAAATATATTGTATGTGATGGTCAAGTGCATGAGGTCAATGTGGTTATTTGAAGTCAATGAGGTCATGTGCATATTGTTGGATTGAGATGATTTGAATTGATGTTGTTGATGATTTAGGGCAAGATGAAGTTATGGCATTAACATGATATAATATTGTGGCAACCCTAAAAGAGCCTGATCAACTATTTTATGGTTACCCGGTATTATAACAAGTTAATGACATCACGGATTGCACACGTTTGGCTTAAAGTATAATAAGGAACCGATATGCTTAATGGAAATTGATTGGGTGGAGGGTTAGCCGCTGGTACACCCTGTATACATACTCAGTTAATAACTAGGGAGCATATCGAATTCGGATTATACTTTGGACCACTTGTTTTAGTTGCTTGTGATGTGATGTGTTGAAACATGAGTACTTGATTATGTTGGTGGACAAATGTTGTGAACTAGGCATGAGAACATGATAGATAACGATTACTTGAGAACGTTGATATATTGTCCTTAGCGCAGTGATATGAGACACGTATGATATGTTGGTTTGATAGCATGATATATGACAGTTACTTAAGAACATTTATGTATTGTGGTTCATGATGAACAATTATTGTGATCTTGGTATGATGACATGATACATAACAATTCCCCTAGAACATTAGTACTTTTGCCTTAGTGTAATGATATGATTTATGTGTGGCATGTTGACATGAGAGCATTAACTACTGGTGCGACTAACATGTGAGCATTTTGAGGCTAACTTTCGGGTCAACGTGTTCCTTGTCTTATAGAAAATGGTGAGACCAGGAAGAAATGGGACTAACTATGGTGACGATTTGGAAGCCAAAGGCGGCCGGGGTGGAGGCCGTGCTGGTGGTCGGGATGAAAGGCGAGGAAGAGGTCAAGGTAGAGGTAGTAGTAGTGGAGGAGCACCAATGCCGGACTTGGCGACCGTGATCGCTCAAGCGGTTGCAAATGCCATACCTACCATTGTTGCCCAAGTCACGGCAAGTTTTCAAGGTAGCAACGAAGCACCTAATGATGAAGCCCAGGTACTCGTGGATGATGATGGTGTGTCAAGCAAGTCATCGACTAAAGGAAAAGATGTTGGCGAGTCAAGTGGGACGAAGAAAGTTGGTAGGCCCGACCTTAAGCGCCCTAGCAGGGGAAAAGTGTTTGCGGCGGCTAGGCCGGCAAAAAGAAACTATGAGGGATTTCAACCCTTGTGCGGAA
This sequence comes from Erigeron breviscapus, assembly GCA_034093135.1. Classification (NCBI taxonomy): domain Eukaryota; kingdom Viridiplantae; phylum Streptophyta; class Magnoliopsida; order Asterales; family Asteraceae; genus Erigeron; species Erigeron breviscapus. The sequence goes on from CM067171.1 coordinate 117,978,219, forward strand.
TGTGTGCCCGACATCATGCTTCCACCGCTTCTTGTGGGACATGCTACAATTGTAATCAAGTCGGGCACCTTGCTAGAGATTGCAGGGAACCGAGGGCGGCTCCCTTGAATGCGGTTCCCCTCCGAGCCTTCCCTCCTCGAGTCCACGAGGCGGTACACCCCAACCAACCTCAGATTGCCGACCCTAATCAGAACAGTCACCAACAAGATCATCAGGTACAACCTCGTGGACGAGCCTTAGAGGTGAATGCTAGTGAAGCCCGTGGCGACCCAAAGGTGGTGGCAGGTACATTTTCTTTCTTAGCGGTAATCATGAAATGGTGTTATATGATTTCGATGACGATTATAGCCTCCCCTCATCTAGCTTCCTTCCCTTGATTTACGTTTGTCCGTGTGCTTTAGATTATGTACTTGCTAGTGAGATGGTCAGTGGTGTGCTAACTAGACTTAGTCAAGTGCCTTGTGATTGTACTTGACTTTAAACGACTTTTATTTCTTCCTCGATCCTATGCCATTCGATACGGGAAGTTTTGGCATCATTACGGCCTTAGATTGGAGGTTGACGATTAGTACGGTTAGTGTTTGGGGTGGAAGAGTGGCCAGGATACCATTGTCTAACGGTGAGGCCTTAAGAGTCCAAGGGGAGACATCAGATCCTTCTAATTCAAAAGTCTTTAGTGCTACCGCTACGATAGTCGAGTTGAAGACCATTCCTTTTGTTCATGACTTTCCCGATGTGCTTCTGGACGATTTATCTGGTTTACCCCGTCTCGGTAACTTGATTTTGTATCGGACTAACTCCTAACTTAGTACCTATAGCCAAAGCTCCTTATAGACTCGCCTTAATGGGGGAATGATGTGTATTGATTTTCGGGTATTGAGCCAACTCACGATGAAGAACCAGTATCTATCTTAGATAAATGAGAATTCATTCGAGCAACTAGAGGGTGTTAATCCCCCTCCAAGACTTACCTTCGTTCAAGTTAGAGCCAACGACGCGTCCATAAAGATGGCATCTCAAAGACGACGTCTTCAACAAGGTATGTGCATTTAGGATACACTGTTGTGCCGTTTGGGTTGACTAATGCACCGACGGTGTTCATGAGTTTGGTGAAGCGGGTGTGACGGCCCAACTTAGGCAAGTTTGTCCTTGCCCTTACTAGTGATATACTTGTTTACTCGAGGATAATGGGAGATCTTGCCGAACGTTTACGCGAAGTGCCAGAATTGATTAGAAAGGAAAGGGTCAAGCCGAGGAGAACAAGAGCCATGAGTCTCATGGTGGGACAAAGTATTCGTGACCAGATCATAGGAGCACGTACAAGCTACTTTCCCGGAGAATTCGGTAATGGAAGGTTTGACGGCATAGAGCAACAATTCGATAGGAAAGAGGACAATGGGCTATACTTAGTTGAAAGCCTTTGGGCTTCCATTTTCGACAGATTGGAGACATTTTTCCCATGAATGAAGCCCACAAATCGGCTTATTCGGCCCATCCGGGTTCGGATAAGATGCACTTTGATTCAAAAGATTTCTATTGGACGTCGGGCATGAAATGTTACGTGACTGAATATGCGAGTAAGAGTCTTACTTGCTTACAAGTGAAAGCCGATCATAAGAAGCCACCCGGTTTATTGATGCAACCAGTGACACGGGAATGGAAATGGGAACGAATAGCAACGAACTTCATTCACGAAGTTACCGAAGACAAAAAAGTGGTCGTGATACTATTTGGGTGATTATGGATCGGTTGACAGAGTCGGCTCACTCTTTAGCCATTCGTGAGACCGACAAGTGTGACACCATTGCGCGCTTATACATTAAAGAAGTAGTGCCTAGGCTTGGAGTTCCGGTTTCTATCATCTCCGATAGAAATATCCGGTATAACTAAATTCTTGGAAAGCCTTTTCAACGTGCAATGGGTACTCAACTTGATATGAGTACGACAATTCGTCCTCAACGGATGGACAAACCGATAGAACCATCCAAGTGCTCGAAGGCATGTTGAGGGCTTGCGCAATTGATTTGGACTGGAAATAGTGGTTGAGACGACAAAGGTGATTCCCCCGAATTAAGGAGAGATTACGATTGGACATGAGAGACAAAAGAAATACGCGGATGTGAGGCGTGTACCATTGGAGTTCTGTGGCTGGTTATGTGCTTTTGAAAGTCTCCCCTTAGGAAGGAGTCGTTCGTTTTGCAAAGAGAGGCAAGTTTAGACCATGGTACGTTGGACCTTGAGACCGTTGAATGAGTGGGCAAGTGGCTTACCGATTGAGGCTACCTCGAGAACATAACGGGGTGCATGACGTGTTCCATATTGTAACCTAGAGAAGTGCTTGGCGGATCCTACATTTACATATGCCTATGAACGAGATTCAAGGAGACAAGAAGCTCAATTTTGTTGAGGAGCCGGTAGAAATTTTAGACCGGGCGACCAAGAGGCTAAAGAACAAACATCACAAGATTGTCAAAGTTAGATGGAGTGCAAGACGTGAAACCGAGTTCAATTGCGAACAAGAGGACCATATGAGATCTAAGTAACCACATTTGTTCATTAGCTAGGGTTCTGTCGAATTTCGGGACGAAATTCCTTTAACGGGGGAATGATGTAACAACCGTGACTTTTGACCCGATGACTATTTGTGCCATTTGGCTAACAATTTAGTTAGTAATTTAAATTTAAGTCTTTGGGGTTCATTTAAGTGCAATGTGTACATATAGATCAATTGTCGTGCAATCTGGGACTTATGCGCTAGTCGAGTTCATTGGTCGTGCTAAGCGATGCTTACAATCTAAAAACAACTAAATGTAAATGATTTTTGTAAATCAAGGTAGAAACTTGGGAGAATAAGCGGGTTTTAGCGAAACGTTAAGTTAAAGTATGTTTGTGAGTTCGTTGTGGATTTTAAAGGGTTAACGTTTTGCTATTTGTCGAATTTAGCGGAGCGGAAGCCTACTCTTCTGGTCTCTAGGCCGGCCCTCCCCCCCCCTTCCAACTTCTCCTCCACCCATTTCATTTCTTGTCTTTTCTCTCTTTCCTTCTTTCTATTCTCTTCCAAGAACACACACACACCTACTCTATCTCTCTCTAAGATTCTAGTTCATTATTGTGATTCCAAGTATAATAATAACAAAATCATCATCCTTATCATTAATCTTATATTATATCAAAAATCCAAGGTTTCAAGTACAAGAAAAGTCTTCAACTAGTTCAAATTCGAGTTTGATTGTTTGTGGAGGTTTTGGTAAGTAATTTCTAGCTCAAATCCATTATTTCTAGTTATTAAACATGTACATTGACTAAATCTAAGCACTCTTGGTCTTTTAACTCCAAAATTTCGGAATTAGGGTTTCAAGTCTTCAAAGTTAGGGCAAGAATCATTTTGGGTCAAAAGTGATGTTAGGAAGTGAAATTATTGAGTGGGTTATGTTCAAATGAGTTAGTTATGTTTAAGAATGGGTCAAAGAACTTCTCAAAACGAATTCTAAGCCAAGAACTAGGTTTTGGGTCAAATTGGGTTTAAATGGGTCAAAAATCGTTTGAACAAGGAAATGTGTTAAAGGGGTGGATTTGGATATTGAAACATGTTTAGTTATGTCCAATTATGTTTAACTATGTGTGAAAATGGGTCTTGAAGTTGTACAAATTGATTTCATGGTGCAAATGTTGAGAAATTAGGGTTTCGGGTCGTGTTTGTGCCTTGAACACCTGCTGGTGTGTTCTTGTTCAGAACCAGGCGTAGGTTACGCCCCTCAGGGCCGTACCTTACGCCCCTCCCTATCTTCAAATTCCAAATTCCTTCTGTTTACGCCAAAACATGAGAACCTTACGCCAAAATGGACTTTTCTGGATAGCCGTAACCTACGCCCCTTACTAGCCGTAACTTACGCCAGTTGAAGTCTGCCCACCGTACCTTACGCCCAATCAGACCGTACCTTACGCCCCTCCCTATCTTCAAATTCCAAATTCTTTCTGTTTACGCCAAAACATGAGAACCTTACGCCCCTCTCTAAAGTCAGTTTTCCTGATTTGATTTCTAGCTTGAGTTCAAGTCTCCTTGGGTCGAATTGGGCATGCAAATGGGTTCCTTTTGTTCTTTAAGGCAGCTTACTCGAGTCATAATACGTGTTGAAGTCCTGGGTTCAATTCACATGTTCATAGAAGTCAAATGAGGACATAATTGTATATATATTGATACGTACATGCATATGTTGATAGGTTGTGGGCACGTGACGGTTGTTGGACTTTCATAGCTTGATATTAACTCGTTGTTTTGCTAGAGCTTGGGCATGGACTTACATGGATCCGTGATTCATTTGCCCTCCTTTACGGTTTATGATTAGAATAGTTAGCTTTTCGTTGTATGGTTTGTAACTGCTGGATGGTTCCATGTTTTGTATGTTCTTGATACTTTAAATGTTTAGCGTGGGTTCAACGAATCCTTTTATTCTCATATAGTTCTTGTTCTACGATAATTCCATGCATACGCTATATCTTTTCGGTAATATTTCGAGCCTAGCTCGGGGTGTTACAACAGCCAACCCAAGACACCATCCTTCCTGTGGGTTCAACGAATCCTTTTATTCTCATATAGTTCTTGTTCTACGATAATTCCATGCATACGCTATATCTTTTCGGTAATATTTCGAGCCTAGCTCGGGGTGTTACAACAGCCAACCCAAGACACCATCCTTCCTCTTTCACACTGCCACATCAGCTTTTCTCTCTCCTAAATCACATCTTCCTCACTCACTACCAACCCTACCTCTTCCTCATCTCTTCCTCAACTTAAAAAAAAAAAAAAAAAAAAAAAAAAAAAAAAAAAAAAAAAAAAAAAAAAAAAAAAAAAAAAAAAAAAAAAAAAAAAAAAAAAAAAAAAAAAAAAAAAAAAAAAAAAAAAAAAAAAAAAAAAAAAAAAAAAAAAAAAAAAAAAAAAAAAAAAAAAAAAAAAAAAAAAAAAAAAAAAAAAAAAAAAAAAAAAAAAAAAAAAAAAAAAAAAAAAAAAAAAAAAAAAAAAAAAAAAAAAAAAAAAAAAAAAAAAAAAAAAAAAAAAAAAAAAAAAAAAAAAAAAAAAAAAAAAAAAAAAAAAAAAAAAAAAAAAAAAAAAAAAAAAAAAAAAAAAAAAAAAAAAAAAAAAAAAAAAAAAAAAAAAAAAAAAAAAAAAAAAAAAAAAAAAAAAAAAAAAAAAAAAAAAAAAAAAAAAAAAAAAAAAAAAAAAAAAAAAAAAAAAAAAAAAAAAAAAAAAAAAAAAAAAAAAAAAAAAAAAAAAAAAAAAAAAAAAAAAAAAAAAAAAAAAAAAAAAAAAAAAAAAAAAAAAAAAAAAAAAAAAAAAAAAAAAAAAAAAAAAAAAAAAAAAAAAAAAAAAAAAAAAAAAAAAAAAAAAAAAAAAAAAAAAAAAAAAAAAAAAAAAAAAAAAAAAAAAAAAAAAAAAAAAAAAAAAAAAAAAAAAAAAAAAAAAAAAAAAAAAAAAAAAAAAAAAAAAAAAAAAAAAAAAAAAAAAAAAAAAAAAAAAAAAAAAAAAAAAAAAAAAAAAAAAAAAAAAAAAAAAAAAAAAAAAAAAAAAAAAAAAAAAAAAAAAAAAAAAAAAAAAAAAAAAAAAAAAAAAAAAAAAAAAAAAGTAGTATCGTACGAAGTATATACACATGGTGTTGTGGGTGATTGGGTACAATGTAGTGCAAGTGCAATTGGGTACAATGTAGTGCAAGTGCAATTGGGTACAATGTAGTGCAATGATGTGCAATTGAGTACAATGTAGTGCAAGTGCAATTGGGTACAATGTAGTGCAAGGGCAATTGGGTACAATGTAGTGCAATGATGTGCAATTGGGTACAATGTAGTGCAAGTGCAATTGGGTACAATGTAGTGCAAGGGCAATTGGGTACAATGTAGTGCAATGATGTGCAATTGGGTACAATGTAGTGCAAGTGCAATTGGGTACAATGTAGTGCAAGGGCAATTGGGTACAATGTAGTGCAATGATGTGCAATTGGGTACAATGTAGTGCAAGTGCAATTGGGTACAATGTAGTGCAAGGGCAATTGGGTACAATGTAGTGCAATGATGTGCAATTGGGTACAATGTAGTGCAAGTGCAATTGGGTACAATGTAGTGCAAGTGCAATTGGGTACAATGTAGTGCAAGTGCAATTGGGTACAATGTAGTGCAAGTGCAATTGGGTACAATGTAGTGCAAGTGCAATTGGGTACAATGTAGTGCAAGTGCAATTGGGTACAATGTAGTGCAAGTGCAATTGGGTACAATGTAGTGCAAGTGCAATTGGGTACAATGTAGTGCAAGTGCAATTGGGTACAATGTAGTGCAAGTGCAATTGGGTACAATGTAGTGCAAGGGCAATTGGGTACAATGTAGTGCAATGATGTGCAATTGGGTACAATGTAGTGCAAGTGCAATTGGGTACAATGTAGTGCAAGGGCAATTGGGTACAATGTAGTGCAATGATGTGCAATTGGGTACAATGTAGTGCAAGTGCAATTGGGTACAATGTAGTGCAAGGGCAATTGGGTACAATGTAGTGCAATGATGTGCAATTGGGTACAATGTAGTGCAAGTGCAATTGGGTACAATGTAGTGCAAGGGCAATTGGGTACAATGTAGTGCAATGATGTGCAATTGGGTACAATGTAGTGCAAGTGCAATTGGGTACAATGTAGTGCAAGGGCAATTGGGTACAATGTAGTGCAATGATGTGCAATTGGGTACAATGTAGTGCAAGTGCAATTGGGTACAATGTAGTGCAAGGGCAATTGGGTACAATGTAGTGCAATGATGTGCAATTGGGTACAATGTAGTGCAAGTGCAATTGGGTACAATGTAGTGCAAGGGCAATTGGGTACAATGTAGTGCAATGATGTGCAATTGGGTACAATGTAGTGCAAGTGCAATTGGGTACAATGTAGTGCAAGGGCAATTGGGTACAATGTAGTGCAATGATGTGCAATTGGGTACAATGTAGTGCAAGTGCAATTGGGTACAATGTAGTGCAAGTGCAATTGGGTACAATGTAGTGCAAGTGCAATTGGGTACAATGTAGTGCAAGTGCAATTGGGTACAATGTAGTGCAAGTGCAATTGGGTACAATGTAGTGCAAGTGCAATTGGGTACAATGTAGTGCAAGTGCAATTGGGTACAATGTAGTGCAAGTGCAATTGGGTACAATGTAGTGCAAGTGCAATTGGGTACAATGTAGTGCAAGTGCAATTGGGTACAATGTAGTGCAAGTGCAATTGGGTACAATGTAGTGCAAGTGCAATTGGGTACAATGTAGTGCAAGTGCAATTGGGTACAATGTAGTGCAAGTGCAATTGGGTACAATGTAGTGCAAGTGCAATTGGGTACAATGTAGTGCAAGTGCAATTGGGTACAATGTAGTGCAAGTGCAATTGGGTACAATGTAGTGCAAGGGCAATTGGGTACAATGTAGTGCAATGATGTGCAATTGGGTACAATGTAGTGCAAGTGCAATTGGGTACAATGTAGTGCAAGGGCAATTGGGTACAATGTAGTGCAATGATGTGCAATTGGGTACAATGTAGTGCAAGTGCAATTGGGTACAATGTAGTGCAAGGGCAATTGGGTACAATGTAGTGCAATGATGTGCAATTGGGTACAATGTAGTGCAAGTGCAATTGGGTACAATGTAGTGCAAGGGCAATTGGGTACAATGTAGTGCAATGATGTGCAATTGGGTACAATGTAGTGCAAGTGCAATTGGGTACAATGTAGTGCAAGTGCAATTGGGTACAATGTAGTGCAAGGGCAATTGGGTACAATGTAGTGCAATGATGTGCAATTGGGTACAATGTAGTGCAAGTGCAATTGGGTACAATGTAGTGCAAGGGCAATTGGGTACAATGTAGTGCAATGATGTGCAATTGGGTACAATGTAGTGCAAGTGCAATTGGGTACAATGTAGTGCAAGGGCAATTGGGTACAATGTAGTGCAATGATGTGCAATTGGGTACAATGTAGTGCAAGTGCAATTGGGTACAATGTAGTGCAAGGGCAATTGGGTACAATGTAGTGCAATGATGTGCAATTGGGTACAATGTAGTGCAAGTGCAATTGGGTACAATGTAGTGCAAGGGCAATTGGGTACAATGTAGTGCAATGATGTGCAATTGGGTACAATGTAGTGCAAGTGCAATTGGGTACAATGTAGTGCAAGGGCAATTGGGTACAATGTAGTGCAATGATGTGCAATTGGGTACAATGTAGTGCAAGTGCAATTGGGTACAATGTAGTGCAAGGGCAATTGGGTACAATGTAGTGCAATGATGTGCAATTGGGTACAATGTAGTGCAAGTGCAATTGGGTACAATGTAGTGCAAGGGCAATTGGGTACAATGTAGTGCAATGATGTGCAATTGGGTACAATGTAGTGCAAGTGCAATTGGGTACAATGTAGTGCAAGGGCAATTGGGTACAATGTAGTGCAATGATGTGCAATTGGGTACAATGTAGTGCAAGTGCAATTGGGTACAATGTAGTGCAAGTGCAATTGGGTACAATGTAGTGCAAGTGCAATTGGGTACAATGTAGTGCAAGTGCAATTGGGTACAATGTAGTGCAAGTGCAATTGGGTACAATGTAGTGCAATGATGTGCAATTGGGTACAATGTAGTGCAAGTGCAATTGGGTACAATGTAGTGCAAGTGCAATTGGGTACAATGTAGTGCAAGTGCAATTGGGTACAATGTAGTGCAAGTGCAATTGGGTACAATGTAGTGCAAGTGCAATTGGGTACAATGTAGTGCAAGTGCAATTGGGTACAATGTAGTGCAAGTGCAATTGGGTACAATGTAGTGCAATGATGTGCAATTGGGTACAATGTAGTGCAAGTCAATTGGTCACACATCCTCTTTCCCTTTACCTCGTCAACAGTCATCGATGGATCGATGGGGGGAGAAAAAACGCGGGTCGACGAGGGCGCTGCCATCCTTGTCTTGGTCGACGAGATGGTCGAAGGGGGTGTCGACGGTAGGTTGGCACCGGCCTTATGAATTTTGAGCAATTTGTCACACGTCGTGACCATCTTGATATTGAACTCTCTTGTGTTACATTGCATGATCATTACTTTAAGAACGGAGTGAATTACATCATACACATACTATTATTGTACTATTTTTTCCTGATTTTAACTTTAAGAAACATTTGGTATTTTGGTCTCATCACTGTTATAAATGAGCAAAGATATGAGGTTTTGGAATTCCTAAAATAACAAAAAAAGAAAAAAAGAAAAAAAGAAATAGGTGGATATTTTCTTCTTATGTTTCTTGATCATGATTGATTTTGACTTAAATATACAAGTGTTAACATTTATCGACCACCTACAAAATATTTTTGAAGGCTCAAATTCAAAGACATGATATTATGAGTTTATGACGTCTAACTAGTCGATTTGATTCTTGTAACTCTTATTATAATTTATAATACATTTAACAAACTATAATTTAAAAGTTTTGAAATAATATAATATTTATTTCTTAATTCATCCCAATCACCTATTTGAAATGTTTAAGAGGGGAGGGAGTGGTCACCCCTTCCTCAATCTTTACCACTTTTTCACATCATCACTAACTAATAAAAACCTTCCACCTCAATTTTTCCCAAACTTCCCCAATCTTCCCCAAATCACTGACGTCACTTTCCCAAACTTCCCCCAATCTCCACATCAAAAGGAGGTGTTTTTTTAATAATAATAGTGGGGGCCCCACTCTCCATCCACCAATCACCTCCTTTTTCTTTCCTCTTCCTTCCTTTCCCCACACAAGGTGAAGCTCCCCGATTTTGACACTCTCTCTCCATCGGTAAACCACCGGCGGCGGTGTTACCGTACGGCCCCACGCAGCCACGCGGTGAAATCCCTTCCCGTGTTCCACTCCATCCCCCCTAATAACTTTTAAATCTCAACTGCTTATTTTCAAAATGTTCATTAATTTAATCAAAACCATTTATTTCAACAATTATTAATAGGGAAAATCGAATATGCAGTTAACTGCAAAATTGATAGCTGCAGTCATACACACAGATTAAATGTATGATTGATATATTACAAAAATGCCCCCTGATTTTCAAGGTAACTGCATCAAAAAATGATGCAGTCAACATCATCCAAGCCAAACCCTTATTAATATACTCAGTTTACCATCTTATAAACATGAATAAAACAAAACACGTATAAAAAAAGGTTGGGTTTGCATTGTTTTTTCATGTAGATGTAAGTATGTAACTAAGTAGACGACTCTATCAGTCATAGTTGTTGACCATTTCGTGATCAATCCCGCGGTATTGTATGTGCACACACATATTAGTGTAAAAATGGTAATCTACCAATAAACTAAAACAGGATTGTAACCCTTATTGATCGACATGTGTCGCTGTTATGGGTGAAATTTCAGGTACCAATATCCTGGAGGCTTAAGATCTTGACATGTTAGGATCTTGACATCGATATATATTCTGATGACTTACTGATATATTACTAACGTTACAAAATACTTGTTATTATTATTTCCACATGAGTTATGTGTGCAGATTCCAGAATAATCGATATAAAGCTATGGAAAACATCTCCAACGGTATAGAAAGGAATTCACACATGGGATTAATCATCAACACGCAAAGAAGACTTGGTCTTGCATTATAAGACTTCTAGTTGAATTCAGCACGAGGAGAAAGACTTCAACGTTCATATGACTGGTCAAGATACGCTCCAACGTTTCAATATCGAAGGCCTGGAAGATCCCTACTATTTCAGATAGTTAGTTAGCTACTAGGTCTATATAAACGAATGAAGTTGATCGATATAGGACATTCTATTCTCTCTAGCAACATCTCTGATCACTTGTATTCACACACATAATTCTATACACTCTCATCTTTATTCTCACACTTAGCAATAATCGATCAACTAAATTCCACCATTGTAATAATTTAACAATAATTAATAAAAGAACAAAGGCAGGGACGATTGCTTCCTCCCGGGGTTTTATGCCGGCAATCCAAAAGGATTAAGGGCTTTTCCTCGATAACAAATCTCGGTGTTCTTGTTCCCTTATCTTTACTTTTATCTTGTTTTTAATAGATCTTTACTCTAATTTGCATTATCTCTTGCTCATTGCTTTATTTCGTCACATTTAGATTCATTATTTACGATTATATTTGTCCTTTTAATTCCTTGTTTAGTCGACATAAATCTTTTGCAAATCTTTTATTTAAAACGCATCTTTGAAACTCATTATTTACAAGCCCTTAACCTCATGAACGAAAGTTTGGTTACATAATTGATCTAAGTCTTCAAGGTTGATTATCTTGGATAATTTTTGACCAAAATAATTTGGCGCCCACCGTGGGGCAAAAGGTGCTTTCAATCGATTAAAATTTTCAATTTTTATCAAAGAAAACCAATTTTCTGAAATTAATTCCAAAAATGTCGACTCAACTAACTAACTCTTCACAAACTGCTCCTGCTATTTCTTCTTCTATGATGGGTCATTCTGCAGGAAATAATTCGTATCGAAGAAATAGGAACAGTACGATTCGAATCTCGAATCAAAACAAGGACAAGGGACCTACTGATCAGAACACAGACTTTAATGCCGCTGGAGATATTCCTGCGGGAAATTCGTCTCAATTCAACACAGGATCTGGCCAGACAAGACGAACTAGCTTTTATGATGGCAATGGCAACCCAGGTCCCTATAATATTGGATATGGAAATTCTGCTCAAAATAACGACTCTGATAATATTCCTAACCTATTTACTATTTTGTAGAATCTCAATGATACGATTAAAATGAATCAGGAGGATAATCAAGCTCAATTTAAGATCTTGGAATCTAGAATTTCGGAGAATGGATCATCATTCACTCCGAAGAAACCTGTTTTCAACCCCAGGACCATCTGCAACCCCTGGATCTGCACCACCAAGCATGCCATTCCCAACTGCGACTCCTAACTTTAGGAGCAATATTCCACAAAACACTCATGCTGCTGGGACATCTGCGTCCATGGGTGCAGGTTTACATAATTCTAATAATTTTTCTAGTTCTTTTGGTTTTACTAACTCATCGTTGGGTCAAATACCAAACGACTACATTGCAAGGGAGTTTCAGAGACTCAAAGACATGATCTCTTCTGTTCCTGGATTTTGTAATCCAATTCCAGGAGTCAACCCTGCATCCTATCTTATCAACAGATATGGTGACAGGATCACTAATGTGGGGATCCCAAAGAAATTTCAAGTTCCAAATATGAAGCCATATGATGGGACTACAGATCCTCAAGAGCATATAGCACTATACTTGGAGAAGATGGAGACTGTGCCAATTCCCTCCAACCTAAAAGAGGCTTGCTTATGTAGAAGCTTTGGATCTACACTTTCTGGATCAGCCTTAAAATGGCTGCATAGTTTGCCTCCTTTATCTATTAATTCTTCGCAGATTTAACTAATTTATTTTATAGTCAATTTTCTTGTAGTAGAACTTTTGAAAAATTGACAGATGATCTTTATAAAGTTACACAAAAACCTAACGAATCTCTTAGAGATTTCATGACCAGGTTTACCAAGGAATCACTTAACATTCCAAAATTGGATATGTTGACCGCTATTCAAGCTTTGCAAAGAGGTCTCAAACTGGGATCCAAATTCCAGGAAGATCTAATAATGACGCCATGCAGAAATTTGGACGAAGCAAAAGCCAGAGCTGCAAGATTTATAAGGCTTGAAGAAAATGAACTGACCTCTTCAAAATTAGAAGCTTTATCATATGGTCGTCCAAATTGGAAGGCAGAGACTCCAGTGTTCAAGCCAAGAAGCAAACCTTACACAAGACATGTTGATAATCAAGCTAATGGAGTTGAAGAAGATGACGGGATTGATTATCCTGCTCTTTCAACATACTGTTTCTCAGTAGACACACCTGGTGTTATAATGGCGCTGAGAGAACTTGGAGATAAAGCAAGATGGCCACAAAAGAAGAACGATTCTTATTTCAAGAAGAAGGATCCTAGCCAATGGTGTGCTTATCATGAAGACTTCGGCCATCTCATAGAAGATTGCAAGATGTTGAGAAGGGAGATCTCCACTTTTCTAGCTAAAGGGTATCTGTAACATCCCAAAACTTTTTGACGTTGACCGTTAACTTGTCGTTAATGATCGTTAGCTATTATGTGCTTTATATGTGCTTATGTGAATTAAATGATTAACGTGGGATATATGTTAAAGTGATTTAAAGTAATGAAATTAAAGTTGATAATGATTAATGAAGTCATTTAGTGTTCCCAATAAGATATAAGAGTTGTTAAGTGTTCCCGTATGCGTTAAACGAGCAATTAAGTGAAGAAACGAGTTATAAGGAAGTGCGAGGGCCTAGATGTAAAGTTTTGAAAGTTTTTCCAGCATATATAGGGCATGGTGCACGACCCTAAGGCAGAAAAATCAGATCCAAACCCTAAGAAAGTCTCACACACAAAACCCTAGGCCTCTCCTTCATGTTTAGAGCAATTTCGGGTCGATTCGGGAGTGATTTCGCATAGATTTCGATCGTTTAATCTTCCTTCCAGGTAAGATATGATTTATTGATCAATTGTTGAGTCATTTGAATGGTTTTTACCCAATCAATTCGGATCTTAAGGGTTAGGGTTGATTTGATTACGTTTCGTCATCGATTACTTGGGTTTTCAGGTAATCTAATGTATTGTTATTGTATCCTCTTGTCCCTGGAACAAGTGATCTTGTGAAATCATCATATGAGTCATATTTTGGGTGCATATGAGATCCATAGGTCGTGGTGGTTGCTATGGTTATTTGATGGTCGAAATAGTTTGAAAAACAAAGGGTTTATTAGATCTGAAAATCTAGTAATATTGAAAAAATCATATCTCTTTCAATTAAAAGATTTAGGAGATGAATCTTATATTTTTGAAAAGGTCTACGTGTCCTCTTGAATCGATATGAATAAAGTTTCTGGTGATTTTGCCCATAGATAGGCGAAAAGTGTCGATTTCCAAAACTGGTCGAATTTCGGACGAGTTCTGCTGGCCTATCTTGTAAACATCATAAATCATTCATTATAGAGCTTAAGGAGTCAAACTTTATATTTCTGGAAAGGTATTTGAATTCCCTACATTTCTTAAGAACTAAGTTTTGACTCATTTGGTGGTCTTGAGGTCGAAAAGTCGCCTGCAAGTGAAGGGTGCGAGTCTGGAAGTTGATATCGACGAGACCACCCATGGGCTCGGCGATATCAGCCGGCAGAAGGGTTCTAAGCGCGTTTAAGTGTCTAGTTGACTTATATTTCCATCCTTCTTGTATCATAGGTTGTCGGGAACACTTTCCAAGAACGGTAAACACATTTGTGATTGTTGAGTACTCCATTGAGGTAAGATACATGTCTTTTATCACGCTGAGGCACAACAAAAGTAGTTTTCTTTAATTAACCTCTTAACTGGATTATCTTATGTGTGTGGAGTTTTCCGGGTTATGCGGGAGGTTATGTGGGAATGTATGTATGATGAAGTGGCTTATTATGATATGATGACGTTTAAAGTAAAGTGGTTATATGCATATGTAGTATGTTGATTATAATTATGTTGCGATGAAATGATTATGATATGTGTTGTGATGATGATAATGTCAATAATATGCTTTGATGATTGTTATGTGATGGCTTATGTGTGGGGTTTAATGTGTGAAATATCTAGTTCACTAGATACTTGTCGTTAATGACCGTTAGTTACTATGTCCTTTATATGTGCTTATGTGAATTACATGATTAACGTGGGATATATGTTAAAGTGATTTAAAGTAATGAAATTGAAGTTGATATTGATTAATGAAGTCATTTAGTGTTCCCAATAAGATATAAGAGTTGTTAAGTGTTCCCGTATGCGTTAAACGAGCAATTAAGTGAAGAAACGAGTTATAAGGAAGTGCGAGGGCCTAGATGTAAAGTTTTGAAAGTTTTTCCAGCATATATAGGGCATGGTGCACGACCCTAAGGCAGAAAAATCAGATCCAAACCCTAAGAAAGTCTCACACACAAAACCCTAGGCCTCTCCTTCATGTTTAGAGCAATTTCGGGTCGATTCGGGAGTGATTTCGCATAGATTTCGATCGTTTAATCTTCCTTCCAGGTAAGATATGATTTATTGATCAATTGTTGAGTCATTTGAATGGTTTTTACCCAATCAATTCGGATCTTAAGGGTTAGGGTTGATTTGATTACGTTTCGTCATCGATTACTTGGGTTTTCGGGTAATCTAATGTATTGTTATTGTATCCTCTTGTCCCTGGAACAAGTGATCTTGTGAAATCATCATATGAGTCATATTTTGGGTGCATCTGAGATCCATAGGTCGTGGTGGTTGCTATGGTTATTTGATGGTCGAAATAGTTTGAAAAACAAAGGGTTTATTAGATCTGAAAATCTAGTAATATTGAAAAAATCATATCTCTTTCAATTAAAAGATTTAGGAGATGAATCTTATATTTTTGAAAAGGTCTACGTGTCCTCTTGAATCGATATGAATAAAGTTTCTGGTGATTTTGCCCATAGATAGGCGAAAAGTGTCGATTTCCAAAACTGGTCGAATTTCGGACGAGTTCTGCTGGCCTATCTTGTAAACGTCATAAATCATTCATTATAGAGCTTAAGGAGTCAAACTTTATATTTCTGGAAAGGTCTTTGAATTCCCTACATTTCTTAAGAACTAAGTTTTGACTCATTTGGTGGTCTTGAGGTCGAAAAGTCGCCTGCAAGTGAAGGGTGCGAGTCTGGAAGTTGATATCGACGAGACCACCCATGGGCTCGGCGATATCAGCCGGCAGAAGGGTTCTAAGCGCATTTAAGTGTCTAGTTGACTTATATTTCCATCCTTCTTGTATCATAGGTTGTCGGGAACACTTGTCAAGCACGGTAAACACATTTGTGATTGTTGAGTACTCCATTGAGGTAAGATACATGTCTTTTATCACGCTGGAGGCAAAACAAAAGTAGTTTTCTTTAATTAACCTCTTAACTGGATTATCTTATGTGTGTGGAGTTTTCCGGGTTATGCGGGAGGTTATGTGGGAATGTATGTATGATGAAGTGGCTTATTATGATATGATGACGTTTAAAGTAAAGTGGTTATATGCATATGTAGTATGTTGATTATAATTATGTTGCCATGAAATGATTATGATATGAGATGTTGACTAAGTTGTAAGATATGTTGATATGTTAAGAGATGTTCATTAAGTTGTATGTACTCGTTGATGTGATATGAAATGTGAGGGAATGTGGGAAAAAGGTAAGGATGGGTTGATCTTACGATGTTTGTGGATAGTATGTAATGTGATCATGTTTTGATATCTAAAATACGAAGAAGTTTTATGAAAGTAAAATGAAGAACGTTTTATTAAATGTGTGTATCTTACTTAGCTAATTTATTAGCTAACACTTGCTTTTATGAAAATGTTGTGTCCTTCAGGATAAGCTCATGCAAATCTTCATAACATAATGTTT
The DNA here is from genome assembly GCA_034093135.1 of Erigeron breviscapus. Lineage (NCBI taxonomy): Eukaryota > Viridiplantae > Streptophyta > Magnoliopsida > Asterales > Asteraceae > Erigeron > Erigeron breviscapus. Next base: position 117,994,751 of record CM067171.1, read on the forward strand.
AATAAAATTATCTTTATAGTCTTAGTAACACAAGAGAGCTCGGTATCTCCATTTGAACGCACAAAGAAGCGCAAGGGCAAAGGTTTGCGAAAGACGCAATTAAAAACCCGCCCTTTTAGGAGGCTAGCGCACTCCGACTTATACCTCTCTTAGAGTATGTTCAAATGGTGAGCCGGTGTATCTCAAGGTTGTAAGACTCCAATTTTATTAAGGAAATCTCTATTTCGATAGTTCTTAGTCAAGTTTATTCTTTTCTCCAAAACAACTTTTGCATCACCTTTATAGCTCTTTATAAACACGCAAAAATTAATAAACTTACTAATTACCGAACTAATTAATCATGTAACAAGTTAAGGTAGGCCACCTAAACATGGTCACTATGGTTCATGCATATGTTTAAAGCCGGCTCCCCCCTCCGAAGAAGAGGACCACATACATCAAGTTGCCTTGATTTCATAAGCCTTTAAACAACTTAATTAACAAGTAATTCACATAAACATGCTGACTGGAAATTTCCAGCAGCTTCACGACCTGTTTATCCCTGTTTCTGGTCCGATTCAGATTTCGACCAGAACTACAAAGTTGTAGCCCTATGCGTCAAGCACCTACTGTCCAAAGCACAACTTCTAACTCTTTACAGATTAAAAGATATGAATTTTTTAGTGAACTGTCGCAAATCAGAAAAATCACACGAAAAAATTCACTTAGTCACACAATTATCTAATAATTAACCCTAATTATTGGATCATCATGCTTTGCTAAATATATCTTATAGTCTTAGTAACACAAGAGAGCTCGGTATCTCCATTTGAACGCACAAAGAAGCGCAAGGGCAAAGGTTTGCGAAAGACGCAATTAAAAACCCGCCCTTTTAGGAGGCTAGCGCACTCCGACGTATACCTCTCTTAGAGTATGTTCAAATGGTGAGCCGGTGTATCTCAAGGTTGTAAGACTCCAATTTTATTAAGGAAATCTCTATTTCGATAGTTCTTAGTCAAGTTTATTCTTTTCTCCAAAACAACTTTTGCATCACCTTTATAGCTCTTTATAAACACGCAAAAATTAATAAACTTACTAATTACCGAACTAATTAATCATGTAACAAGTTAAGGTAGGCCACCTAAACATGGTCACTATGGTTCATGCATATGTTTAAAGCCGGCTCCCCCCTCCGAAGAAGAGGACCACATACATCAAGTTGCCTTGATTTCATAAGCCTTTAAACAACTTAATTAACAAGTAATTCACATAAACATGCTGACTGGAAATTTCCATCAGCTTCACGACCTGTTTATCCCTGTTTCTGGTCCGATTCAGATTTCGACCAGAACTACAAAGTTGTAGCCCTATGCGTCAAGCACCTACTGTCCAAAGCACAACTTCTAACTCTTTACAGATTAAAAGATATGAATTTTTTAGTGAACTGTCGCAAATCAGAAAAATCACACGAAAAAATTCACTTAGTCACACAATTATCTAATAATTAACCCTAATTATTGGATCATCATGATTTGCTAAATATATCTCTATATATCAGTAAAAATCACAAGTAATTTTGCATGAATTCTTGTGATTTTACTTTTATTTAACAATTTTAAATAATTAAGATACACAAAACATGCAATTTATACAAATAAATCATGTCAATTCACTAACTCAAAACTTGCCATGAGGGTTTCAATCTCCATTGAATTAGGTTAATTTTAATTAAACAAAAAAAACTCTTATTTTTATTTAATTTAATCCGATTTTTAATTAAAAAAAATAAGAAAACAACTTTTAATTATTTAACAATTAATTAAAAATCAACCAACCCTTAACCCCCTTCAAGTTTTGATCTTTGTAACTAATAGATCACATATGTGGCTCATGATACCACTGTTAGAATATGCGAACATAAATCATATAAATATTCACATATAATCACGAGTATGCGCAACAGAAGAATCGAATATGCAATCACATTAATTAACAAAGAGAGAATCGAAACATGTACCTTATGCAAAGCTTCCAATAAAATCAATAATAATAAGATTATTATTGTTGTAGGGTTTAAAGTAAAACCCCTCCACGATCGCACACTAGACACCCCTTATAACGTATGCTAGTACCCCGATCACGATCAAACAACCCTTTGCTTGTACCCTCTAAAAGTCGAACCAAAGCAAAACCAAAAACCCCTTGACTTGCTACCTACGGCCGAACCAAATAAGAGAGGAAAAGAGGAGAGAATTTTATGTGAAGGAATATGTAAACCCTTGGAATTAAGCCCCCTTTATATAGGGATATATCTAGGGTTTTTATCCTTGGTGGACAAGTAATCTCAAGGCTTTCCAAGCCTTGAAATTTTTGGCCCAACCCATTAGGAATTAGAGCCCAACTCTAATTTCCTAATTTCACATTTTAACCTCCTTTTAATTAATTAAATAAAATTAACCCTTTAATTTATTTAAATTAATCATTTCGTGATCAAATTAATTAATATATTACTTTAATATAATAATTAATAGTATAGAGTTACCGTGTCATTTCGTGTGACCCCGTAGGCTTAAATTACTTCCGGACATGCGTTTATTATAATGTGATCACATACCAACAAGATCTCCACCAAGTGTCACTACTTGAAATACTCGATTCAAAGAGTAAGTGAGAGAAGTAAACTCGGGATTAAATTCTCTATCAAGTGTGTCATACTTGAAAGATATGGTTCTAGGAATCAGTGGGAGAATTTTTGGAAGTAACAGAAACAACATCTTTTACTAGTAACCTATTCTAAGTTTGTGATTGAATGATTGAATGTCTTGAGCATTTATTATTAATTACAAAATTAGATTATTTTATCGAATAATAGAACTCGATAAATTGCAAGTTTGAAAAGTTGCATGTCATCATCCGAACTAGATTGGATTGAAGACAAATTGAATTTAGTAAGACAAGGTTGAAATGGATTAAAAAGGTTTTAATGCCAAAACTAGTTGTATGATATCTAATTGAGATATTCATAGCATGGATATAGATTGTAAATAAACGCAAATTAAGGAAATGTTGAGACACACCTAAGCTATCTTTTAAGGAAAGTTTTAATGAGTGTCTTAGTCATTATAGTCAAGTCTGTGGCTTGATTAAAAGGGAAGGACTACGCAATTATACATTCATTGTATTAATGCAAAAACTTATGACTAAAAAAATCCTTAATTAAAGAAGTTTAAGATGCACTTAAGCTACCTATTTAAGGCAAGCTTTAATAGTTATCTTAAACAAGTACTTAGTCGTCGAAGATCGAATCTAGGATTTGATGGATTCTTGCAAGTTGTGCAAGAGTATGTGACTAGAAGAAATTCTTGAAGTGATTTAAGAATTAAATGTGCTCATAAGTAGAGGAATGTTAATTTCTTGAGATATCATTATTGCTACAAAATTAATTTAATATCTCTTTAGTGATTAAAGATTCTTTTTTCGTTTCGGAACGAAAGGATCCCACTTTAAGGAATCTTGGTCAATTTTTCAATAAAGGGAACAACTTAGGTTGTGATTAAGCGAAAACGTTAGATTTCTAAATCTGAAAGAAGTTTAGAAATGTCAAGTTAAAATCTGGACATTCGGAACAGTTATTGTGGAAGTATTCGATGAGTAAAATTGTCTAATACATACCACGTTCCAATTTAGTATATTTTATTCATGAATGGTATTAAGATCATTCTAAATTGCCATTACCGGTCGCACACATGGGAGTGATAGTGCGAAAGAAAGGTAATTGTGAGAGAAAGGTTTCTATTAGCTTGGGTGATAAGGTCATTAGCTTTTGGGTGATATAGATTGTTGGTCGTAAACGAGATACGAGCCTTACTCACAAGTATTTGATGAGTCGAATATTGGCTGACCCGCCCCGAGATCATTTCTTGGATTATAAGTCAATTAAATGAATCTCGAAGTGATTCCATCCGTGAGTATCCTTTGACTTGTTAAATGCATAGGCGTAGGCCTGGACCATATCGATCATTTGCTTTGATTTAGTTCCGAACCGGATTTCTTTACCGGCCGCAGTAGGGCTACTTTGGGTAAATGTGAGATATGGAAAGGGCGTGTGCATTTAGTAATAGGAATTCGCTCCCAATTGTGGTTTGATAGTAAACTCGGCCTATGACAGCTTGATATAGTAGTGAAATGTATGGCCATACTGCGAATAGTTCGGAATGCTATCATCAAGAAAGTCATAAAGGGTTTAAATTCTATTTGGCAATTGACTTTATCCTCGTGCCAAAATGGAATGCATCATTAAGAGTGAATGGGACATGGATGTACTTGCGTAAGTGAACGCATAAAGAATCAAATTCTTTAAAATGGTTAAAGAAACCGTCATAGGTTGATGATGGAAGTTTTTCTGGAAAAACAAACCTCAGAGGTCCTTGGGGGCATACTTTGGGTTGCTAGCAACAAGGTATGTCATTATGGTTATTAGGATCTACGAAGAGTCCACAAGTGGAGTGTTGAAATTGTGTGAACTTTCGTAGACCCGACTAACCATATGTCTTCGGATTCTTTGAGCCCGTAGGGTCATACACAATAGAACATCTATAATGTTTAACTATAAAGCTACGGAATGATATTTGATTATTTACGCATTTAATTAAATAAGAATTTAATTAAATTATCCGTTTATAAATTAACGCAAGTTAATTAACGATAAATGGATTAACCGACGAATATTATTTATAGTAGTCAATTAAATGAATCTCGAAGTGATTCCATCCGTGAGTATCCTTTGACTTGTTAAATGCATAGGCGTAGGCCTGGACCATATCGATCATTTGCTTTGATTTAGTTCCGAACCGGATTTCTTTACCGGCCGCAGTAGGGCTACTTTGGGTAAATGTGAGATATGGAAAGGGCGTGTGCATTTAGTAATAGGAATTCGCTCCCAATTGTGGTTTGATAGTAAACTCGGCCTATGACAGCTTGATATAGTAGTGAAATGTATGGCCATACTGCGAATAGTTCGGAATGCTATCATCAAGAAAGTCATAAAGGGTTTAAATTCTATTTGGCAATTGACTTTATCCTCGTGCCAAAATGGAATGCATCATTAAGAGTGAATGGGACATGGATGTACTTGCGTAAGTGAACGCATAAAGAATCAAATTCTTTAAAATGGTTAAAGAAACCGTCATAGGTTGATGATGGAAGTTTTTCTGGAAAAACAAACCTCAGAGGTCCTTGGGGGCATACTTTGGGTTGCTAGCAACAAGGTATGTCATTATGGTTATTAGGATCTACGAAGAGTCCACAAGTGAGAGTGTTGAAATTGTGTGAACTTTCGTAGACCCGACTAACCATATGTCTTCGGATTCTTTGAGCCCGTAGGGTCATACACAATAGAACATCTATAATGTTTAACTATAAAGCTACGGAATGATATTTGATTATTTACGCATTTAATTAAATAAGAATTTAATTAAATTATCCGTTTATAAATTAACGCAAGTTAATTAACGATAAATGGATTAACCGACGAATATTATTTATAGTAGTCAATTAAAGTTTACTTTAATTGATTGACAAATAAATATATATTAAAAGTAGTTTAATTAATTAAAGGGTTAAAGGGTTGGATAATTAACTAGTTAATAATCCAATTTAATTAATAATGGATTAACCGACGAATATTATTTATAGTAGTCAATTAAAGTTTACTTTAATTGATTGACAAATAAATATATATTAAAAGTAGTTTAATTAATTAAAGGGTTAAAGGGTTGGATAATTAATTAGTTAATAATCCAATTTAATTAATAATGGATTAATTAAATATATGGAAAGTCCGGTCCATCCCCTCTAAGGCCTCATGGCCGAAAATCCACTAGTGGATAGGAGGTGGGGATCGAAACTCCCATAAGGGAATTAAAGGATTTTAGTTTCCTGATCTAATTAGGAAACTATGCCTATATAAACCCTAGAACCCTCATTAATTCTTGTACATTCACAAATCCCTAAACACACACTTAAAGGTGAAATTCTCTTCTTCTTTATGTGTGGGTCGAAATCACTAAACCAAAGAAACCAAAACCCCAAATTGTTTTAGGTTTAATTATTTAGGGTTTTAGTTAAACCCTAAATTAGTTTCAACAAAAGGTTTCTCACCTTTTGTGTTGGTTTGGGTCGAAAATCAAGAACCCCCACAAGGGTTTCGAATTTCGACTTCCTTATCCTAAGGAAGGTCGAATTCGACCTTAGGGTTCTCTCCGGGGTTTCGTTCGGTTGCGGTCGTAAGCTTAAAGGTGTCTAGCAGACCCTTGGTTAAGACATTGTTCGTGTACGCACTTACGGAGGGTTTCTACTTTGGAATCTTGTTTCCGGAATCTTCTACGTCATGGAGGAGCTCGTCTATCGCAACGTGGTTAGTTTTCTTGTATTTACTTTAAGTTACTTATATTGCATTGCATGGAGATCTGTGACCGGACGTTAGAATTATTAAATGTTTTCTCTTAATGATACCACACGTGTTTTAATAATTGCTAACGGTTCATTAACACGCTTCCGCTGTTTACTCTGATTTGTTTTTGATTTGTCACTAAACCGGGTCGGTCACCCGACCCATTTTATGTTATTCGGTTAATGAAATCCCAACAACTTAAGGCTAGGGAAAGTCCAATTATAACATCCTTAGAGTTCATTAGAGAATACATGATGAAGAGGAACAGTATAGTACAATTAGAGATAGACAAATGTACTGGTCCATTAACTCCCACAGCCACTAATTTGTTAGAGAATGTCAAAAAAGAAGCTACTAGGTATACTTGTATTTGGGATGGAGGAGTAGGATTTCAAGTCAGTGGTCCATGGGGTGATCAATGTGTAGTTGATGTGAGTGAAAGGGTTTTTACTTGTAAGCATTGGGAGTTAACAGGTATGCCATGTAAGCATGGCATTGCTGCACACAACAACATGTCCACCAATAGTATGACTGTTAGCATTCCTGAAACATGGGTTAATCCATGTTATTGGCTATCTACATGGAAACAAGTGTATTCTTTCAAGATAAGAGGTGTTACTGGCTCATCCATGTGGCCTATGTCTCAAGCAACAATATCCATCACACCTCCAGTCCATCATAATCCTGTTGGCAGACCAAAGAAGAAAAGAAAGAGGGCATTTGATGAGGAACCAATGGTTAAGGGTTCTTGGTAGTTTGTCTAGGAGGCTGAAGTCAGTTACTTGTGGATTGTGTGGTAATCTAGGGCATAACTCAAGAAGTTGTAAGGGTCAGGGTGGAACAAGTCAGTCTGCAGGGCAAGGTAGCAGAAAGAGGGCACAAGGAGGTGAACAGGACTCAAGGAATGGGAACAAGTCAGCCTGCAACACAAAACCAGTCCCAACCACAACCAAATGCAACTCCAACCCAGTCCCAGTCCCAACCTCAAACCCGACCCAACCACAACCAACTCAATCCAATGTCCAGCCCCAACCTCAAACATACTCACAACCACCACCAACTCACACCCCAATCCAGTCTCAAACCAATCAGCCACAAGCTCAATCTCAACCAATGGAAAGAGTAATGCCTCAGTCACCAGTCAGGTTCACAAAGAAACAAATTGCAGCTGAAAAAGGGATACAAATTTCAAAGAAGACTGCCAAGAAGACTACCAAGAAGACTGTGAAGAAGTGAAGACTGAACTTATGCTTTTTATGTTTCTATACTTTTGAACAATGTGTTTAAGTTATGTATGACTTTTCTACCACTATCTTTTGTATGACTTTTGGATGGCTTAGATGTTATGATGTATGACTTTGTTTAAGTTATGTATGACTTTTTGGACTGATCTTTTGTATGACTTTTGGATGGCTTAGATGTTATTATGTATGACTTTGGATGGTTTTTGTATGTGTTTAATCCACTCTCTGGTAATTTACTTTGTATGGCTTCTGAATTGTGGTCAATTAAGATAGATGGTGTATGTGGTATTGGTTATTTACTTTGTATGTATTTCTAGTTATTTACTTCTGAATTGTGGCCAATTAAGATAGATTGTGTATGTAGTTATTTACCAAGTTAAGAAACACAAATAAAATTCCCAAACTTTTTCTTCATTCATTACCATAAAACTTACATTACACAAAATACACATTACACTAAACCACATTATTCTAAATTAGAAAAACAAAAAAAGAACTACAATAACAATACATGAAAAAAATAGATACATCTTTAACTTCTTGTTTTCATCATTCTTTTTTTTAAGTAGATACTCAAGTCCATTCTTAGACCTCAGAAGACCAGGAATAATCTCAATCGAACGTGGACACATAACTGGGTCATACCGACCAATAAACCTGCAATTCGATCCTCTTTTTGGACAAGCATAAAACCTTCTGCCTGGATTTCGATCTGTCCAGGAGGCCCGAATGATAGCTATACAACCACATGAACAATTAACCATAATGATTTATCACTTATATAAGAAGCCCTAATTTTTTTACTGTAGAGTGTAGATGGAGATGATGAACAAAGCAGATGATGGAGATGGAGGAGAGATAAAGAAGAGAGAGATAGATGGAAGAGAGAGAGAGGGAGAAATAATTCGACTCTTTTTTTTTTTATTATTATTGTGTGGTTGGGGTTTTAAAGGGTATGTCACAAGGTAAATGACCAGGTTGCCCATGGTGTGCATCTCACGTGACCCACTACTTAACGTCAGTTTGGGTCGTGGACCAAATATGTTAACGGAATTCCATACTCAGGGATGAAACACGTAATTTCGAGTACTCAGGGATGATCCTTGAAAGTTGATGCAAACCACAGGGACGAAAAATGTAATTAACTCTAAATATTAATAAACTAAACCTAAATACATATCAATCACTCCGTTTTGCCGTAATTCCGAGAGAAAAAGCAAACAAACAATTTGTTTGTTTTTTTTGGAAACAAAGGAACCAAAATAGTTACTTCTTATCCAAACGAAACAAAGAATTCGAACGAAACCAAAATAGTTACTTCCTATCGAAACCAAAATAGTTACTTTCTATCCAAACCAAAATGGTTTGGCTTATTTAAACATTAACTGAATTCAGGTCTATTATAAAAACAATCTTTGCATACGCTAAACACTAATTAACGTATCAAACTGAATATTTATACATAGTCAAATCTTGCTTGTATCACGTCCGGTATAAAATACTAACCAATACTTTTATGATATATGTCTTTTAATATTCGACTATCATTGCACCAATTAAACGCATGTAATGAACAATGTACAAATTTCATTTTCTGATACACGATATGTAGTATTTCGTACATCGTACGGGTATTAGTACTAGTAATACATATAAGTTTATCAAAAATTAAGTAAAAATAGGATTAAGATCCTTTAAAGTTGGATCAACTTCATAGGTGAAGTTGGACAATTTTGAACCTTTGGATTGAAATAAAAGGTTAAGATTCTTAACCCTTGATTTAAATCCAAAGGTTGAGATCTTACCAACTTCACCTATGAAGTGGATCCAACTTTAGAGGATCTTGATCCGTAAAAATATATGATTAATTGATTATACGGTTCACAAACACTAGTTATATAAATGGGGCAAAAGTACTTGAGCTTTAGCTCAATAGTTGTATGAGCATCCCTCCTTGCATGAGGTCTTGAGTTCAAGCTTTGGGGAGGACATAGGAATTAAGTCCCTTTATGAGGGCTTGACTTGGGTATACTCAGGTTCAAGTCTGAGGGGGCAGGGTTTACCCCTATTAATCGTCGTGCCTTCGGGCGGATTAGTAGGGAGTTTTCCCCCATCGGGTATTTGAAATAGGCATTTCTACTTCGAGAGCTCTCTAGCGCGGACCCGGTTAAGACAACGTATGCTAGACCTCCCGCTGTCGAATCGCGACATGAAGTTTCCGGCGAAATTCCACTTTCAAAAAAAATAATATAAATGGGGCAAAAACAGTAACAAACCGACATGGTTTGCACGGTACAGTAAAAACGGTAATAAAGAAAAAAGAAACTTTCCTATCTAATCTAATCTGGCCCATTCCTTCCTTCCTTCCTTCCAATCATCCATTCCCAAAAATCATAATCTTTCCGTTGGAGAAAATGTCCTTCCATTCCATCGGGGGCATCCTGGTCATTTCCATTTCCTCTCTCTCTTAAAATTACACCTATACATATATAATTCTGTATATATACACTCTACACACAAACAATCACACACTCTCTTTCTCTCTCTCTCACCACCCACAAAAAAAAAAAAAGCATTACACACACCAAAAACACACAAATAAAGCAAAAGAAAAAAAACCCATCACAATTGGAGAGATAACAAGAAAAAAAGAAATCAAACCAAAAACAACAACAGTATATTTATTTTTATTACATATATTTTTCTTGAAACAACAAAAAAATCAGAAAAAAATGAAAACACAAATACAAACAACACAACTACAGCCTCAGCAGCCGCAACAAGTGAATAGGATGCAGTCAAAGTGATCAGCTGCAAACATTGATGGCAGCAGGGCAATATCAACAGGGAGTTTAAGTTTTAATGGATTAATGAGTAAAGAAGATGAAGAAATGTCAAGATCTGCACTTTCTACTTTCAAAGCTAAAGAAGAAGAAATTGAAAAAAAGAAATTGGAAGTCAGGGAACGAGTCCTATTGAATCCGGCTTATTACTTAAAAAAGAAACTCGACGTTTGGCTTCTATCCGTGAGGTACCCTTTTTTTTTTACATTTATTATTATTTTTCTGGGTTTTGTTTATTTTAAGATATTATCTAATGGGTTTTGTTTATTTTTAGATATTATCTAATGGGTTTTGTTTAATTTTACATTTTTTCAAAAGGGTTTTGTTTATTTTTAGATATTCTTTAAAATGGTTTTTTTTTTCTCTAGATATTTTATAAAATGGGTTTTGTTTATTTTTAGATATTTTTGCAAAAGGGGTTTTGTTTATTATACATGATTTTTTAGAATGATTTGTTTTATGGTGGCTAATAAATTTCTGAATATGGGTTTTGTTTTATTTTACATTTCTTAAATCTGTTTGTTTATAAAATAAAAAAATCGACATATTTCTTTAATAGCGTTTTTTTCCCCTCTTCTAATTTCTACTTATTCTTTAATGGGTTTTATGTATACATTTTTAAAAGGGGTTTCTTTAATTTTGCAATTATTTTAAGGTATATTTTTTGAGAAATAAATTAGGGGTTTTCTTTTTGTTATATATTTTCATTTCTTCTTTCCTTGCTACACTTAGCTTATGTATGTGTTAAAGAAATTTTGTATTAGGTAATTTTTACAGGCTAATTTTAGGTAAATAAAATTAGGGTTTTCTTTCTTTATGTTTTTCAGAAATTGATATTTTGATTGATGAATTTTTAATTATTATTGAAGGGTTGTTTAATTTTATGAAATTGGAAAATTAACTGAAAAGTACTTGTTTTATGTGTGATAAATTAGTGTTTATATTGTTCTTGTGTGTTTATATGCAAAGAATCTATCTAATTTTGTTGGGTTTTTGAGAATTTGATGCAAGTTTTGGGGGAATGTGAATTTGGGTGTTTTTTCTCAAATAAAATTGAAACAATTATTTGTACTTAGTTTTGACTTCTTAAAAATTGAATATTTTTGGGAAAAGAAAGTCAGGGTTTCTTTTAGTTTGATGCAGGTTCTGTGTGAAGATTTTGGTTATCATTTGCAACTAGTTCATTAAAATCCGCCATTCTCGGGTAATCTGAACAAGAAAACCTCGTGGTTTATTTGCGACTAGGTTTCCAAAACCTTATGTGTTGCATCTGATGATTTAAAATTGAATTTTAATTGGATTATGATGAATTTTTCGAATTATTTAGTTTTTTAAAAATGATAAGTTGCTCTAAAGCTTTCAATCACCTTAGATCATGATACCCTTGCTATTAGTCTTTAATGGCTATCGCAAAGAGCCAAAGGTAATAGTTATCTAAATAGATTTAGTTAAAAGTTCTTTTGAGTGTATTCGGTTACAAGGTTGGTACACATGGTTCATCAAATGGGTGTGCTATCTTTTTCTTATGCAACAAAGCAAAATAGTTAGTTGTATCATGATTTATAAGTCATAACTAATATTTTTTTAATCGAAGATTCGTTGTCGGTAACTTTGTACTATGTTTTATTTTTAACTACATTTGATTCTGTATATTTGGTATGTACTAAACTGTCGTTACTTATTTGGGCGAGTTGAATCACGAGAAGCTGATAACTTTGCTGTATGTAAGTTTAATTAATCAATGGTGGGACATGAAGTAGTTGTGAACTTAAGAAATGATGAAGTCTTTATGAAGTTAAATGGTGTGATAGAATGAATCTTTTATTGCCTTTGTTAGTTGGAACATGTGTTGTACTCCCCTGTTTTGAAGGGTTCTGATCATTGGAGGGGTCGTTATGTATCGAGCGTATAGGCTAGTTGAGTCAAAGGTCTTTGATGAGAAACAAAATGAAAACGAAAGAAAGAAGGATTTATGCATTTACCATCGCCAACTTTCATTAGTATCCATGTGGTTGGCCTTCATGATAAAAAGGATATTTGCCCCATTTCTAAGGTTTCAATCTTTGGTACCACTTAGCATTTACTATCCCAACCGCTATCTCATTATCTGGTTTTAAATTCGTGTTAGTTTCCATGTGGCTTGCCTTCAATTACAAAGTGCGGTTGTGTTGTATTCATGTCAAATGGGCATTTATGTTGTTTTTTGATACTAACTGATGGGATATGTATTCTCAGGAACTCGAAGCACTGACTGATCCAATGAAGAAGGAAGTTTCTGTTGTTCGTAAGAAGATTGATTCCGTCAACAAAGAGTTAAAGCCACTAGGACAGACCTGCCAGAAGAAGGTAAATACGCTTTTCAGGGTGCCAAAACATTTCCTGATTTGATCAATAAATTGTTATTGATGCCCTTTTTCTTTTAACAGGAGAGAGAGTACAAGGAAGCTCTAGATGCTTTCAATGAAAAGAACAAAGAAAAAGTACAACTCATTACCAGATTGATGGAGGTTGGTCTCAAGTTAAATGCTTATATTTTTAAGAATTTTTTTTTGAACAAAGTTGTCATTTATCGGTATCGACTTAACTAACACACTTTCTTTATGTGGGTGTACTAAATTATTAAGCAGCTGGTGAGTGAAAGTGAGAAGATGAGGATGAAGAAACTGGAGGAGCTGAGCAAGAGTGTCGAAACGATACAATAAGTTTGTTGATGATAACCTGGTGAAAGATGATGATGGGCTTAAGCTAATTAGGTTTGTGTGGTGTATTAAAAGAAGATCTTTTCACTTCTTTACTATGTTCTTATATATGGGTTGTCCCGGTTTGGTTGAAAATTTCTATGCGTTTTTCATTTGTTTCTAAGTTTGATTAGTCGTTACTGGTGTTTGTAATTTGCTGATCTAGGATTGGAAATACCTTTGTAAAAACAGGTCTGTAACTAAAATCATGTCAAAGAACCGCTTCGTTTAAGTTTTTTCCCCCACCTTTAGGTTTTCTTTACAGTACCAAATCGCGAGCAATACTTTATATTGACTTGCTCTGAGATTTGGTAATTATCTTTTTTGTTTATTTTATAATGAAAGCTTGATTTGCATTTTTGGTTATTTTCGGGTTGGGTTGTATATGTTTCAATGTTTAGATAAGATGATGGTTTATTTGGATGGTTGCAAGTGAAGCAAAGCCCTTTTGATGGGCAAGTTTTTAAATGGTCCAAATGATTACTGCAGGGGGTGGGGGGTTGTGGTACTGAATCAAAATTATTGCATGCTAGTACCGCATAGGCCCATAATTTTGTGCATAATGACAATTGTATTTGCCTACTTGGTCTCGGTTGTCAATTTAAAACAGAGACCACTTCATTGTTTGTTGCTTTCCACAAAAGTGATGGTTCATAACCTGTTGTGCTTAGCATATATCGATAAGCCAAGGGCGGATATAGGGTCAAGATATCGCGGTGGGTGGATACATGTTTATAGGTAAGAACAAAACCACAGCGGCTGGAATAGAAACAATGCACAACATAGTATCAAAATAAGACCATGAAGAGTATACTGTTGGTAAAGAACTTGTAAGCAACATTTGGGGTTACTTATTACAAGTGCTGAATACTTTCAAACTGGTAATATTTGCCTCATATGGTTCTGAAAACTCTTTGTTCACATGCTCGTGTCTGCCTGGGACTTTATGGTTCACAATTTTACAAGCGCCAAGCTACTAGACGAATCCATTTGCTAACCACGTTCATCACATGTAATTAGGACCGAATACAACCCTTGACTAGTATTTGATGATTACTAGGTTGTTTTCTAAGCAGAGTAGAGGAGCCAGATGCGTCTCACGACGAATACATGTAAGAATTCTCAGTTTTATGTGATTGATGGGAGTTTTGTTTATTTGTTGGACGAGAATATATACATATGCTTAATAAACGAGATGCTAAAACAGGTTATTATCTTTGATCCTTTAGTCCTGACCCGAATTAGTCATATTTGTCATTTTTTTCGTTTAACTATACACTAAAATGATAAAAGATATTTTCTTGAGTTAAACCACAGGGACGAAAAATGTAAGACAGTTGGAAATCACTACAACTACCGGATCATACCTTCCTATAAAAATTTAAACTTTACAATAAGTGTCTACTGACACGTGAAGGGTGGGTATAAGACATGCTGGCTGGAGAATAACATTCCTACGTTACTTTTACCTGTTATTTCATTAATTCCCCCTCACTTTTGTAATTAACTGCTTTTTTAGTCCTTTGAACAAATCCAACAAAGTTGATGTAGTACAGATGTGTTTATTCTTACTTTTGATACTATATTAACTACTAACAACCATAAAAGGTTGAAATAACACATGCATCAGTTGTAGTATTGAAGTTAAATATTGAATTGACAAACAGGCACCATATTAGTTAGTATCCAAACAAAGTTTGTTATAAGGACTTTAGTGTATCTCATGATCTCAACATAAAATAGTTTAGCTTTTGTTAGAAAGTATAGACAGATTATAACGCGCGATATATAAATCCTTAAGATTTTAAGGATGTCGACGAGCACATGTTGTTGAAGATGTGCGTTTCTCATAGTCATAGACTCATAGTCCCCGTCCTCGATCTCCTGGAAGGAACAATACTTTGTGAGTTTTGTTATCAATAAAAGACCACAATAATAATAAAAAAAAAACACTTTATTGAGTTTAAAATATATTTACATAATTATGTCCATATATGCAATCTCTTGTTGAATCGTTTTAAGAATTAAGAGCAATGATATATGAAGTATAAAGCCTAAAATGCACCTAATTGATTCTATATTTAACACCAGTGGCGGAAGATCAGTAGGACCAGAAGGGGTTTTGGTCCCTTCAGATTTTTGAGCTATAATTAGCAATTATTTAATATTTGAAGGTAAAAGATAAAATTTATGTGTATTTGCCCCCTCAAAAATTAAAAGCAGATATTAAAATTTAAAAAATAAAATTATAATATTTTTTGACCCCTCCTGTAATGATGTTCAAGCTCCACGCTGTTTAACACATAAAACTTACATTTTCAGTTTTATCATATTATCTTTGATGTTGTGACATGTATAAATCGTATTTCTAGACCCCCTATTACGGCCCCTATTATTTTAAGCACATATATTAGACTTATCAGTCATTCTTTTGTTTTGAATATATGTAAAGGTTTTTTCCTAAGGAAAGCAAAGGGGTGTAGTCGTAACAACTTAATTAATAATCTTAATTAATATATATTCGATCATAACATATTTAACTTTTACCCTACTGGTAACAACTAATTGATTACGTTCAATTTTAACTGATGTACGTAAATAACAGTAATGGCTAGTTTTAAATATAAACGTTTCAAGCTTTTCATAAAGGAATTTTGTTAACGATGGTATGACTAACACGTAATAAAGTGTTATACATGAGGATTGACAATTATATTTGGTTATTAAGTTTAATCAACCTAACTTAAGCGAGTATTATTTGTAATATTATTTGTAATATGAAGCGTTGTAGGAAAAAGGTAACTCATTTTTGAGCACTTTAACCAAGCTCTCATAATAATCCCGAATGATGCAAATCATGTAAAGTGTCATCTGTGATATGAACAAAGGAAATCTGTATTACGCTGTATGTCAACGACTATTAAGTCACTATTGTACAGGGACTGTGAGTCCCTGAAATACGAGATGGTTAACCAGGAAAGTGTAAAATACAACAAGTCTAATAATCACTAGATTGGACTAGTATTACTTAAATATAAATGCAAGTATATAAATAAAGTAATACAAGACTTAAAGCAATAAACAAGTAAAGTGGAACATTATGTATTTTTCAATGGTGTATTTTATTTATGATGTTAAATAAAATACAAGGTTGTGCGGAATCAAGATAATACAAATAAGTATGTATCCTAACAACCTATGAATTACAAATGATCTATATTTGTCAAATAACTCTTTTGGATCGAGATACTTAAAGTTGTGAAGTATCCCAGTTTAAGATCGAGAGTATTTAGACAAATTCACTTTAATGCAAAATGTATGCTTAAAAGTATTTTTCTCAAGGAAATGACTTTGTATTTATAGGCAACAAAATTCACCAGTGAATTTTGTGCCGTACAAATATGGTTGCATACATAATAATAAAAAAAAAACACTTTATTGAGTTTAAAATATATTTACATAATTATGTCCATATATGCAATCTCTTGTTGAATCGTTTTAAGAATTAAGAGCAATGATATATGAAGTATAAAGCCTAAAATGCACCTAATTGATTCTATATTTAACACCAGTGGCGGAAGATCAGTAGGACCAGAAGGGGTTTTGGTCCCTTCAGATTTTTGAGCTATAATTAGCAATTATTTAATATTTGAAGGTAAAAGATATAATTTATGTGTATTTTTCCCCCTCAAAAATTAAAAGCAGATATTAAAATTTAAAAAATAAAATTATAATATTTTTTGACCCCTCCTGTAATGATGTTCAAGCTCCACGCTGTTTAACACATAAAACTTACATTTTCAGTTTTATCATATTATCTTTGATGTTGTGACATGTATAAATCGTATTTCTAGACCCCCTATTACGGCCCCTATTATTTTAAGCACATATATTAGACTTATCAGTCATTCTTTTGTTTTGAATATATGTAAAGGTTTTTTCCTAAGGAAAGCAAAGGGGTGTAGTCGTAACAACTTAATTAATAATCTTAATTAATATATATTCGATCATAACATATTTAACTTTTACCCTACTGGTAACAACTAATTGATTACGTTCAATTTTAACTGATGTACGTAAATAACAGTAATGGCTAGTTTTAAATATAAACGTTTCAAGCTTTTCATAAAGGAATTTTGTTAACGATGGTATGACTAACACGTAATAAAGTGTTATACATGAGGATTGACAATTATATTTGGTTATTAAGTTTAATCAACCTAACTTAAGCGAGTATTATTTGTAATATTATTTGTAATATGAAGCGTTGTAGGAAAAAGGTAACTCATTTTTGAGCACTTTAACCAAGCTCTCATAATAATCCCGAATGATGCAAATCATGTAAAGTGTCATCTGTGATATGAACAAAGGAAATCTGTATTACGCTGTATGTCAACGACTATTAAGTCACTATTGTACAGGGACTGTGAGTCCCTGAAATACGAGATGGTTAACCAGGAAAGTGTAAAATACAACAAGTCTAATAATCACTAGATTGGACTAGTATTACTTAAATATAAATGCAAGTATATAAATAAAGTAATACAAGACTTAAAGCAATAAACAAGTAAAGTGGAACATTATGTATTTTTTAATGGTGTATTTTATTTATGATGTTAAATAAAATACAAGGTTGTGCGGAATCAAGATAATACAAATAAGTATGTATCCTAACAACCTATGAATTACAAATGATCTATATTTGTCAAATAACTCTTTTGGATCGAGATACTTAAAGTTGTGAAGTATCCCAGTTTAAGATCGAGAGTATTTAGACAAATTCACTTTAATGCAAAATGTATGCTTAAAAGTATTTTTCTCAAGGAAATGACTTTGTATTTATAGGCAACAAAATTCACAAGTAAATGATAAGAGTCAGGCCCTTCTTTTTGATGTCTGTCCTGGAGCATCTTCAGTAGCCTTTCTCTTTGGTGATGGAGAAGATGGTATTGATTCTGGCGATTTCATGCCCATAGCAACTTCCATCTGAAGCTTTCTTCTCCATACCTTTTCAACTCTTTTCAGAAATGCTTTAACATCAGTCGACACATCTGTCTTCCCCCTGAACGTTAAAGCGATTTCTTTCAGTTCACTCCATCCAAATGCTTGGACTGAAGTACTTCTCCTTTCATCAGTAAAGTTACCCTCCCTGGTCAACTTTACTTCAAACTTAGACATGCCTTCATGATCTTCAGCCAATTTGATTTCAGCACCAGTGATCCTTCTAGCATCAGCCCTGAAATTTAACATTTCATTGTACTTGTCTTTCAACTTGGCTGTCTGGATCAATGATTCAGTTTCCTTGGACACTCTCTTTTGCTTTACAGCAGATTGGAGTTCTTGACGATTGATTTTTTGAGAAGTGTCCAGGGGAATGAAATTGCTTACATCAGCATCTTTGATTGCTTTGATTTGTCTGGCAGTCAGTTTTGGTAAGCCAGATACTTTCTTTCTGTACTCGATCTCCAGAGCACCAGCGTTCTTTCTGATCTTTTTCTGGAGGCTTACCAGTTCCTCTTTCCTTTGTCTGATGAGTTCTGGTACACTCACGCCATAAATTATAGAATCATAGACTTGTTCTTCTTCGGCGTAGAAAGAGCGTACATGAATGTCATCCAATAAACTCAAACATTGATGAACTCTGGGGTCATCCTTATCTTTTTATACACTTCAATATTAATGCCTAACCTGCCAGCATTGTAAGAATCCAGAGTACCCATAGTTGCCATCTCCCTTTGATGGGCCAGCAGTTCATCTTTTTTATTTCTTTTGAAAATCTCTATCATGATGCATTCTTGTTCTAGCTTCTTGGATGTTTCATCATCAGCATCTTCAGCTATTTGCTCTTCCTCTCCAGATTCCATTTGTTGTTTTCCCTTAACTGACTTCAGAGTTGATGGAATATCTGGGAAGGACTCAAACTGGGGCTCACTGGCTTCAGTACCAGTAGCTCCTTCAGTTAGCCCGGCTTCAGTGCCATATGCTCTTTGTGACAAGTGCTTCAGTGTCATTTGGTCACCAGACAACTTTTCCCCCTTGGAATGAACTCCAGTTCTTGACTTGAGATCATTCCATAACTGTTCAAGCATAAGTCTGTCCAGTGCACCAAATGTTCTTCCTGCCTCTGGAGTTGTATCAGACACAACTTTCTTAAGTGCCTGCACTTCCTTTTGAACATTTGCAACTTCTTTAGGCAAGTGTTTTGGCAACTTTTCTTCCAGCAACTTCTCCACTTGGGGTAACACCCCATCTTGAATGGTACGAAGAACAGTTTCAGAAATCTCTTCAGATAATTCTTTCAGCATACTTATTCTGAACTTCTTTGTACATTCATCACTAATTGTACTGACCACTGCATCCTGGTCAAGTGTGGATCTACTCTCTAAAGAGCTTACCCTGGAGACCAACCTCTGAACTTCTTCTTTCAGACCTGCCAGTTCACCAGTGACTGCAGTCTGAACAGAACTAACCAGCCTAGTCTCTAATCCCTGGACTGCCATTTTGATCTTTTCAGTATTGTTGTTTGTGGCCAGTACCAGTTCATCAAGCTTCTCATAAACTAGCTTCTCATTCCCAGCAAAGACATTCATCTCAGATGCAAGGTTATTTGATAATAAAGATTTGAAGTCTGAAATAACCTGAGATGAAGTCTGGAGTGATCTCTCCAGGTCCGCCACCTTACTTAAAAGGCCTTGGACCTCGGCAGAAGATGAAGTGGAGAGACCACTGGGAGGTTCAAGATTGAAGGCAATCTGGTCATAAGAGGAACTTGTGCCCACGTCC
>CM067171.1:118015788-118033053 GCA_034093135.1 Erigeron breviscapus
GATAGGGCCAGATGAAGTACCCTCAATAAAGTTTAATCTTGCATTAAAACTTTGAGATTGACGAGTCAGAATTTGAATCTGGCTCTCTAACCTGGACAAAATATTTTCTTCAGATGATACCTTAGCCTTTCCAGTTCTAGGCTTAGGTAGGGGATTGGTCTGAGGCAAAGGTTTATTCCGATAAACCTCTTTAACTGGAGCAGTCATCTGGAATGCTCCAGTTTTAACCTCTGGGGATTGAACTGGGAAAATATTGGCCTTGGGAGTTACAGGCTCATCATAAACAGTGGTGGGCCTGAACCCCTCTGGTAATCGATCGATTACTGGTATTAATGATGCTACATGAGTATTTCCATCTAAATATGCACGTTTTTGAGCAGGAAATTGATTTACTCCAGCATCATATGGCTTTTTGGTTTCTAGCCATGACTTAATTACCAGTTTTTCTTTCTCTAAGATGACTTCAAGATCTTGTTTTTCTTGAATCAATTGTTCAGTTACCAGAACCTGGGCTTGAAATGCCAGTTCAATGTCTTGAAGTTCTTTTAATTTTGATTTTAAAGCAATTATTTCAGAAGAATCTGTTTCTAGACCATTTACACAATCAGATCTAACAGTTTCTACAAATATCAAATCAGAATTAAGAGATTCAGCAATGTCCAGTTTTAATTCTTGGTCAGTTGCATTATCATAATCACTAACCTTTTTGATAACAATGTCCACCCATCGTCCAGATGTGACATCTTCCTTCACCAGGAGCTCTTCGTCTGCCAGAGCCATATAACAGCAATCTCTTTCTTCTTCTTCATCAGCAGATGATTCATCAGAAGGAACCCACTTCTCTTTAGTTGTTGCGATCATGCACTTATTATTGTTTTCAATTTGTTGTGCCATGAGAGCAATCTGGGCCTTAAGCTTTTATATTTCAATTTATAGCTATCATCAGGCTTATTATTTGAAGAGAATGGACCAGGCTTGGATACAAACTGGTTGGACCTGCAATCTTTCATGAAATGACCCTTTTTGCCACACTTAAAGCATGTCAAATTGGTCTTATCAGTTGAAGAACTGGATGCAAATTGTCCAGATGGCCTATTTGCTCTTGCTTTGAAACGGTTAAACGTTTTAGCAATCATTGCAATGAGGTCATCATCTTCAGTTTCATCACAACAGTCTGGAGAGATTTGACTGGACTCTCCAGAATCCATGAGTTCAGACACCATCTTCTTCATAGAAAATACATTCTCAGAAGATATCAGTGCTGTACTTTGTGGTTCAGTATGACTGACCACATTAGGACTACTGGAGGCATGGTTAAAGGCATCTTGTTCTGCCACCACTCTCTGAGCTTGATTTTCTTCAGTGTATCTGAAAGCTCCATAAAGAGTTGAGAGAGTGTGTATGTGCAGAGTTTTTCCTTGTCGTAAGACCAGGATCATGTGAGACCATTTGGTGGGTAGAATATCACAAAATTTCTCCAGAAGTATATCCTTGTCCTTCTCAACCCCAAGACCTCTCAACTGGTTTATGATACTCATAAATCTGGTGTAAGTACCAGTGAGAGACTCATTAGGCTGAGCAAAAAATGACTCATACCTCTTGTTTAAGAAGACCTTTCTGGTGACAATGGTGTCATCTCCTCCTTCATGCTGGTTTAAAAGTTCATCCCACATGGTTTTAGCACTAGGAAAAAGAACTAGTGTGGGAATTAGGGTTTCTGGAACGGCTCCGAGGATCATGTTTTTGAGAAGGGTGTCTAGATTCACCAATCTCCTCTCCTCTTCAGACCAATGTTCCTCCCTCTTCTAGATCCAGAAGGATCAAGAAGGGGATTGAGAGGTGATGTAGGGACATAAGGACCTTCATTTAAAATTTTCATCATGTTCCTCTCAATACCAGTGATATGCAAAACCATCCTAGCCTTCCACGTACCAAATTCATCACTGTTCCCACTGAATTTAGGAACAGGATTATTTGAATAGTGCACATGCACGTGTGGAGAAGCAGGAGTAGGAGAAGGAGGTGGATTAGTGTTATTAACAATAGGTGGTTCATTTTGATCATTAATATTAGCATTAGGATCGGGACCAAGATTAAAACTTTCTTGTGTATTTTCTTGGTTAGCCATCAAAGAAACAGATCTAGGCAATGTTTAGCCTTCTGCTCTGATACCAATTGTGAGTCCCTGAAATACGAGATGGTTAACCAGGAAAGTGTAAAATACAACAAGTCTAATAATCACTAGATTGGACTAGTATTACTTAAATATAAATGCAAGTATATAAATAAAGTAATACAAGACTTAAAGCAATAAACAAGTAAAGTGGAACATTATGTATTTTTCAATGGTGTATTTTATTTATGATGTTAAATAAAATACAAGGTTGTGCGAAATCAAGATAATACAAATAAGTATGTATCCTAACAACTTATGAATTACAAATGATCTATATTTGTCAAATAACTCTTTTGGATCGAGATACTTAAAGTTGTGAAGTATCCCAGTTTAAGATCGAGAGTATTTAGAAAAATTCACTTTAATGCAAAATGTATGCTTAAAAGTATTTTTCTCAAGGAAATGACTTTGTATTTATAGGCAACAAAATTCACCAGTGAATTTTGTGTCGTACAAATATGGTTGCATGCATTTAATGATCCGACAAGAACATTAAATGCATTGGATAAGGAATAAGGATAAAGTCACATCAAATGACTTTGTATTTATAGGCAACAAAATTCACCAGTGAATTTTGTGTCGTACAAATATGGTTGCATGCATTTAATGATCCGACAAGAACATTAAATGCATTGGATAAGGAATAAGGATAAAGTCACATCAAATGACTTTGTATTTATAGGCAACAAAATTCACCAGTGAATTTTGTGTCGTACAAATATGGTTGCATGCATTTAATGATCCGACAAGAACATTAAATGCATTGGATAAGGAATAAGGATAAAGTCACATCAAATGACTTTGTATTTATAGGCAACAAAATTCACCAGTGAATTTTGTGTCGTACAAATATGGTTGCATGCATTTAATGATCCGACAAGAACATTAAATGCATTGGATAAGGAATAAGGATAAAGTCACATCAAATGACTTTGTATTTATAGGCAACAAAATTCACCAGTGAATTTTGTGTCGTACAAATATGGTTGCATGCATTTAATGATCCGACAAGAACATTAAATGCATTGGATAAGGAATAAGGATAAAGTCACATCAAATGACTTTGTATTTATAGGCAACAAAATTCACCAGTGAATTTTGTGTCGTACAAATATGGTTGCATGCATTTAATGATCCGACAAGAACATTAAATGCATTGGATAAGGAATAAGGATAAAGTCACATCAAATGACTTTGTATTTATAGGCAACAAAATTCACCAGTGAATTTTGTGTCGTACAAATATGGTTGCATGCATTTAATGATCCGACAAGAACATTAAATGCATTGGATAAGGAATAAGGATAAAGTCACATCAAATGACTTTGTATTTATAGGCAACAAAATTCACCAGTGAATTTTGTGTCGTACAAATATGGTTGCATGCATTTAATGATCCGACAAGAACATTAAATGCATTGGATAAGGAATAAGGATAAAGTCACATCAAATGACTTTGTATTTATAGGCAACAAAATTCACCAGTGAATTTTGTGTCGTACAAATATGGTTGCATGCATTTAATGATCCGACAAGAACATTAAATGCATTGGATAAGGAATAAGGATAAAGTCACATCAAATGACTTTGTATTTATAGGCAACAAAATTCACCAGTGAATTTTGTGTCGTACAAATATGGTTGCATGCATTTAATGATCCGACAAGAACATTAAATGCATTGGATAAGGAATAAGGATAAAGTCACATCAAATGACTTTGTATTTATAGGCAACAAAATTCACCAGTGAATTTTGTGTCGTACAAATATGGTTGCATGCATTTAATGATCCGACAAGAACATTAAATGCATTGGATAAGGAATAAGGATAAAGTCACATCAAATGACTTTGTATTTATAGGCAACAAAATTCACCAGTGAATTTTGTGTCGTACAAATATGGTTGCATGCATTTAATGATCCGACAAGAACATTAAATGCATTGGATAAGGAATAAGGATAAAGTCACATCAAATGACTTTGTATTTATAGGCAACAAAATTCACCAGTGAATTTTGTGTCGTACAAATATGGTTGCATGCATTTAATGATCCGACAAGAACATTAAATGCATTGGATAAGGAATAAGGATAAAGTCACATCAAATGACTTTGTATCCTTTTATCCAACCACCTTTACACACGTATACTTTGGTAAAGAACAAGTGGAATGTTCTTTGGAAAGTGTGTAAAGGCAAAAGTCAAATACTCGATATCAGTGTTCAGACTTGTAAGGTCTAGAACACTGACAATCCTCCAGTGTACAGATCTGGTAAGACTTCCAGTGGACTCCGCCATTTGTAAGTCTTTTTTATTCTGACTTCAGTCTTTATATGATTTAGCATTCAGTATTTACATTTGAATATCTCAATTTGTTTTTAAGTATATTTTTACATTTTTACCTATAAGTATTTTTTTTGTTCCATATGCTAATTCTTATATTGATGTTATAAAACTCGTGTATTTGACACGGGTCTAAAATCTAGTCTACTAGTAAAAACTGAATATTACAGTCCATATTATTTGATTTTCTAAAATTACTTTAATACTCTTTTAAAACTAAAAAATTCTCATATATATCCAACTTCTTAATTTAATGAGCTTAATCTTTAAAACTCTTATGCGAACATTGTTTAACAAATTATATTATAATTTTCTTTTAGGAGATATGAGAGAAGGGTACAAATATCACTTATATATTAACAGTGGCGGATCTAGGAAATACTATTACTGGGGGCAGGTACTACCAAGTACTAATAAAGGTTGGATAGCCGATTGATCGGACTAAATTTTAGTAGGTCAAAATGGGTCGGGTCGATTTAACTCCTAAACATAAAATAGACTAACTCTTGGCCACGATGTAGTCTACAACTTTTCATTTGATTTGGGTAAGTTCAAGTTATAGTTTTGTGTATCTAATTCGCTTAATCGTTATGAAGGAAACATAACCGAAGAGCAAGTCGTAAGTTAACATATATGTTTAACAGTTGCAACTAATGTATATGACATATGAGTAGTAGCCTACAGAGTAGTATTGAGAAAGTTGTCCCACATCGGACAACAAAACAAATTTATAACTAACTTCTTCTATATATAAAGCACTTGACAAGGCTATGTTTAATACAAATATATAGGCATACTCGACTCACTAATTTAGCTTTTTGTGAGTATGTTATTATTAGATCGAGGGAATGAATATTTTTAGGTCGGGGCAATCTTAAGATAACGCTTGTAAAAGTGAATTTATAATGCAATATAATATAACTTGATTAGAGTATCTATAGGCATCATTGGGGGCCATTCCCCCGGTGGTTACACATTGCATCCGCCCCTATATTAACATTTCTTTCACAAAAAAAATCATAAAAAATTTCTGTTAAATAATTGATTTGGAAATAAATGAAAGTTTGTAAGTTTTGAAACGATATTGCACAAAAAAAATCATAAAAAATTTCTGTTAAATAATTGATTTGGAAATAAATGAAAGTTTGTAAGTTTTGAAACGATATTGAAATAACTTTAAAACTTCAAATGATGTAGATGTAATTTATAGGAATATAAATGAAATTATCACTTAAAAAGAAATAATATATAACTTTATTCAATCCATTGATGAGAAAAACCTCATAACGCCTCTACCACTCTCCCCAATTACTTCGACGACAATAATAACCATTTACCATGATATTTGTCATAAACTCATACACAAATATCACAAAGTTTTTAACAAATCCATTGACAATGACACGTTTTTGGATCATTGCATTTTGCCGATCCATTCTTATAATAGTTGAGACATAATTTGTTGCAACCATCTTGACTACATATGCCATCGGCCCATGGAAAATTTTGCTCACATAACTTGATGTTTATCTTCGTCTCACTATTCTCATCACCTAGCACAAAGAAAAAATATTGCACAGTCTATCATAGATAACATATGTTGGAACGAAAATAATACAACATAATACACCGAACATGTATAACCTTTAATCCTTTACAGTGATTGTCGAGATTGTGTTCTGAAAGATTATTTGATTGTTGCGTTTTTAGAATGTAAATAATCAAAAAATAAGCGATCAACGAAAAAATAATCATCAATGTTCTATGAAAAAAAAACGCAATTAAAAAAAAATAATTATTATGCTTTTTTAATAGTTTTGGAAATGAAAAATCTACAAAAATCTTAAACACCTCCACCCAAATTTATATAAATTGTCACCTGTTATTGATCTAGCATCTGTTATGACTGCGATAAGTAGTACAAAAGTAATAAACATGTTAATAAACTTCATTGCTACTAGTATTTAGTGCCTACGATGAAGTAAAAAGAATGTCTGCAGAATTGTGCTTTTATAGTCTTCTTTAGGTTATTTCATTAATTCCCATATACGTTTCGGAAATTGAAGTTATATGCATATCTGATAACTTAAGTAATAGATATTTTTTATTTGGTTAAAATATTTGGTTTTCATTTAAGTAAAGAATGTAATATAACTACTACTAGATTTTAGACCCGTGTCAAATACACGGGTTTTACAATATTATCAATATAAGAATTAATATATGGAAAAACAAACTTATACGTTAAATGTAATAATCTACTTAAAAAGGAATTTAGATATTCAAATGTTAATATTGAATGCTAAATCATATCAAGGTTAGATGGTGTAACAAAGTTTCTTTTATACAAACTTTTCCAGAGAAGCAATATCTTAACTTTGATTACACAATTGACCGAGTTTTCATTGATGTCTTGCAAAAAGTAACTTTATTTTCGTTAGCGATGGTTGTTAAGAACAATAAAAGTAGCAGCTGATTCGTGGGGTTTTCAAAGAATTCATGTGTTGAGATTTTATTTGTAAGGTTCAATTTATATAAGAAGAATTTGTATCCAAATATAGTTTGAATCCAATTACTAAAAACAACAATGATTATCGTAGTTATAGTCTGATTACAATTACTGATAACAACAATATTACAATTAGTTTGATTACTATTAATAATATAAAATAAAATATTGATATAAATATTAATTCGTATTAATCCAACTGTTGTAACCTCTATAACTTTTAGCTATATTTTGTTATTCGATAGACATTATTCAATAAAGTGTTAATTATTTTTAAATTGGGTTAAGGTGCAAATTGGTAATGTAAACCAAAAAGTGTAAATTAATTTAGACATATGTTTGATTTAATTAATTTTGAAAAATTGAGGCTGTGATTGGTCAATTGAGTTTAGGTTAGTTACCTTTTATAATATATATTAAGATAAAATTAAGATTAAAGTTATAAATACACTTATAAGCAAAGTTATTTAATATTATTTATAATATTTATCTATAATTTTAAAATTATAATTGTGTTTATAATCTATTAGTTTGGGATTTTTGTTCCTAAAAAAAGTTTGGATTTGATCGGCTTCTAAAAGAATAAAAGTTAATTTATTATAACATATATCTATAACTTAGAATTGTAATGGGATTGTAAATTTTTTAGTTTGAGATATTTGTTCTAAAAAAGGTTTGGATTTATACGGATAAACTTATTTCTGTATTTATTTTATTTTATTAACATTATACTACGGCTTTAGTTTTATTTAAATAGAAGTATATAATTTAGTCACATGTTTACTAATTTAAATTAGAAAAATTGAGAGTTGTGATTGGTTAATTGAGGTTAGATCAGTTGCCTTTTAGTATATATTAAGATTATTTGACTTATAATGAAAACTTGATTTATTTATTTAATTCTTATGGTAGACTTTCAACTACGCAAAAAGTCTTATTGATATATGGTTCAATTAGGTGTATTTTGTATCAAAATAACTCACGAATAATCATGAAAGATTTTATAAAAGAAAAACACCAATTGACTAATTGAGCTAATTTAAGACTAGTAGGAATTGAACATTAGGGGAATGCCCATCTTCCAATCAAATGTTGCCACATGTCATCCAATCATTAGGAGGGGCATTCCCTCATTCCTTTAGAGTGTGGAATGCCCCTAGAAGGCATTCCAAAAAAACAAAACTCCAAGGTGCAAGACGCGTTACATTTTAGCCAGAGCACGCAAATTAAGGAGGCGGAACGCCCGGGGAGTTCCAGTTTGGAAGAAAAAAAGAAAAAGTAACAGGCTACTCCTATCGGTCTAAAAACCCAAATGAATACCACCTAGTCTAACCTTTTAGATTTTTCATCATTTACATAACAATAACATAAATCAATCAATCAATACTCCGTATGAACACCGACGCATATCGATCATATCTATATCTATTTATGTATAAAGATGGACACCAGACTTTATATACAAAATAATTTTTTAGATTTATATAAAAATAATTTTTTAGATTTATACAAAATAATTTTTTAGATTTATATAAAAATAATTTTTTAGATTTATACAAAATAATTTTTTTAGATTTATATAAAATAATTTTTTAGATTTATACAAAATAATTTTTTTAGATTTATACAAAATAATTTTTTTAGATTTATATAAAAAATAATTTTTTAGATTTATACAAAATAATTTTTTAGATTTATATAAAAATAATTTTTTAGATTTATACAAAATAATTTTTTAGATTTATATAAAAATAATTTTTTAGATTTATATAAAAATAATTTTTTAGATTTATACAAAATAATTTTTTCAGATTTATATAATAATAATTTTTTAGATTTATACAAAATAATTTTTTAGATTTATACAAAATAATTTTTTAGATTTATACAAAATAATTTTTTAGATTTATACAAAATAATTTTTTAGATTTATACAAAATAATTTTTTTAGATTTGTATAAAAATAATTTTTAGATTTATACAAAATAATTTTTTTAGATTTATATAAAAATAATTTTTTAGATTTATACAAAATAATTTTTTAGATTTATATAAAAATAATTTTTTAGATTTATATAAAAATAATTTTTTAGATTTATACAAAATAATTTTTTCAGATTTATATAAAAATAATTTTTTAGATTTATATAAAAATAATTTTTTAGATTTATACAAAATAATTTTTTAGATTTATATAAAAATAATTTTTTAGATTTATACAAAATAATTTTTTTAGATTTATATAAAAATAATTTTTTAGATTTATAACAAAATAATTTTTTAGATTTATATAAAAATAATTTTTTAGATTTATACAAAATAATTTTTTCAGATTTATATAATAATAATTTTTTAGATTTATACAAAATAATTTTTTAGATTTATATAAAAATAATTTTTTTGATTTATATAAAAATAATTTTTTTAGATTTATATAAAAATAATTTTTTAGATTTATAAAAAATAATTTTTTAGATTTATATAAAAATAATTTTTTAGATTTATACAAAATAATTTTTTCAGATTTATATAATAATAATTTTTTAGATTTATACAAAATAATTTTTTAGATTTATACAAAATAATTTTTTTAGATTTATAAAAATAATTTTTTAGATTTATACAAAATAATTTTTTAGATTTATATAAAAATAATTTTTTAGATTTATACAAAATAATTTTTTTAGATTTATATAAAAATAATTTTTTAGATTTATACAAAATAATTTTTTTAGATTTATATAAAATAATTTTTTAGATTTATACAAAATAATTTTTTTAGATTTATATAAAAATAATTTTTTAGATTTATACAAAATAATTTTTTGATTTATACAAAATAATTTTTTTAGATTTATATAAAAAATAATTTTTTAGATTTATACAAAATAATTTTTTAGATTTATATAAAAATAATTTTTTAGATTTATACAAAATAATTTTTTAGATTTATATAAAAATAATTTTTTAGATTTATACAAAATAATTTTTTAGATTTATATAAAAATAATTTTTTAGATTTATACAAAATAATTTTTTAGATTTATATAAAAATAATTTTTTAGATTTATACAAAATAATTTTTTCAGATTTATATAATAATAATTTTTTAGATTTATACAAAATAATTTTTTTAGATTTTTATAAAAATAATTTTTTAGATTTATATAAAAATAATTTTTTAGATTTATACAAAATAATTTTTTAGATTTATATAAAAATAATTTTTTAGATTTATACAAAATAATTTTTTAGATTTATATAAAAATAATTTTTTAGATTTATATAAAAATAATTTTTTAGATTTATACAAAATAATTTTTTCAGATTTATATAATAATAATTTTTTAGATTTATACAAAATAATTTTTTAGATTTATACAAAATAATTTTTTTAGATTTATATAAAAATAATTTTTTAGATTTATACAAAATAATTTTTTTAGATTTATATAAAAATAATTTTTTAGATTTATACAAAATAATTTTTTAGATTTATATAAAAATAATTTTTTAGATTTATACAAAATAATTTTTTAGATTTATATAAAAATAATTTTTTAGATTTATACAAAATAATTTTTTAGATTTATACAAAATATTTTTTTTTGCAGAAATGGTCCTATGAGCAATAAATGGACGAAACTACCCCCCATGTGACAAACACATGGGGGCATTAACGACTGAATTCTAACGGCACGTTAGTTTTGGACAAAAATTGCAACAGGTGTGATATGACAGGGATGAGTTTCGCGACTTTTCACACTTTTGTATCAAACTTGCAAAATGTGTGATAACACAGGGACCAAAAATGCAATTCGTTCTAGATTAAATGAAAACAGTGTAATATTAACATATGTTTCCATGTTTCGTTTCAAGTCAATTACAAAGAAAATGGAGAGTGAAAACAAAATGAAAAGTATGATTGAACAATTGAAATCAATATCAAGATTTCTATATAATACATTACATATTTCAGGTTTAGTTGTTTGTTTAACCATGATTTATACATGTTATCTATACTATCTCTATCTCTATTATTTCTATCTCTACTACATTATAAAACATTTGTTCCCTCTATTTTTTCAACTTTAAGTAAGCGAAAACCCCAAAATACCCCTATCACTTATTCATAATACCATTAGAAGAAATCTCAACCACTCATTTTTTTTTCTCTCTCAAATCTCAACCACTTATTTTTCTCTCTCCTCCATAAATCATTTTATTACTCTAATTCATTCAAAATCTTTTATCTCAAAAACCGTACATCGATAAATTATAAAAATTATATGGGTGTTCTTAAAATTTCATGATCTTTCATTAGAGATGTCATTCGATATACTTTCGACGAATTTTTAAATCCGAGGGCGGATCCCGGACGGCTAAGGCATTTGTCTATCACACTCTATGACTTATCACCTCCTATGACCTATCATACTCTATGACCTATCATACTCTATGACCTATCACCCCCACCATCTCACCGCCGCAACGCGCGGGTACTTTGTCTCGTATTATAAAGCAAATTCATGTTTGATTTTCAACATTGAACTTAAAATTTCAATATTGATTTTAAGTTTTTTTTTATTTTTAATTTTTAAATTTATTTATTTATTTTTATTTTTTTTTTGCAGAAATGGTCCTATGAGCAATAAATGGACGAAACTACCCCCCATGTGACAAACACATGGGGGCATTAACGACTGAATTCTAACGGCACGTTAGTTTTGGACAAAAATTGCAACAGGTGTGATATGACAGGGATGAGTTTCGCGACTTTTCACACTTTTGTATCAAACTTGCAAAATGTGTGATAACACAGGGACCAAAAATGCAATTCGTTCTAGATTAAATGAAAACAGTGTAATATTAACATATGTTTCCATGTTTCGTTTCAAGTCAATTACAAAGAAAATGGAGAGTGAAAACAAAATGAAAAGTATGATTGAACAATTGAAATCAATATCAAGATTTCTATATAATACATTACATATTTCAGGTTTAGTTGTTTGTTTAACCATGATTTATACATGTTATCTATACTATCTCTATCTCTATTATTTCTATCTCTACTACATTATAAAACATTTGTTCCCTCTATTTTTTCAACTTTAAGTAAGCGAAAACCCCAAAATACCCCTATCACTTATTCATAATACCATTAGAAGAAATCTCAACCACTCATTTTTTTTCTCTCTCCTCAAATCTCAACCACTCATTTTTTTTTCTCTCCTCCATAAACCATTTTATTCCTTTAATTCATTCAAAATCTTTTATCTCAAAAACCGTAAATCGATAAATTATAAAATTTATATGGGTGTTCTTAAAATCTCAACCACTCATTTTTTTTTCTCTCCTCCATAAACCATTTTATTCCTTTAATTCATTCAAAATCTTTTATCTCAAAAACCGTAAATCGATAAATTATAAAAATTATATGGGTGTTCTTAAAATTTCATGTTTTTTCATTAGAGATGTCATTCGATATACTTTCGACGAATTTTTAAATCCGAGGGCGGAGCCATTACATCACCACCCTATCACCGCCACCGCCGCCGCCGCCATTACATCACCACCCCGCCATCACCTCCATCACCGCCGTAACGCGCGGGTACCGTTCTCGTGTTAATTTATATTCAATTTATCCTCAAACTCGATCATCGAACGAGTATTAAACTAGTTCAATTACGTTGGTCCGGTTAAATACTAGATTGTTTGTTCGGTAGTGTAACAAATATAGTATTCAGTAAGTAATAAAATTCAGTAAGTAAAAGGAATATTAATAATAATATTAACGTGTGGGCTGGACTATGCTAAAGAAGCCAATGTTTTAGTTTTATGGCTTCCAAATGTGCGGGCTGGTCCAAATCCATTTAAGCAAATATATTTAATCTAATCCAATGGTATTAATTTGTCATATGATTAACCTTAACAAACCCATTGACAATGACACGTTGTTGGATCCTTGCACGCCACCCTTCCAAACTTGCCATAATGATCGACACAATATTTGGTGCAATCTGAATCATGACAATTACCGTCATTACATTTATAATCTCCATTATTACACGGAAAATCGAATTCACATTTCCTGATCTGTATCTTCGTTGCGCTATTCTCATCACCTAGTACGATTCATCATAAATGACATACATTGAAACGAAAATAATAATAAGAGTTAATTACATTTTTCGTCCCTGTAGTTTGTACCAATTTTCATGTATCATCTCTGAGACCACGAAATTACGTGTTTCATCCCTAAGTTTGGAATTCCGTTAACAGGTTTGGTCCGCAACCCAAACAGACGTTAAGTTGGAGGTCACATGACCTGCACACCGAGGGTATAGTAGTCATTTTTTTTGGACCAAAAGTGTAATTAACTCTTTTTTCCCCATATCCCCAACAATCATTTTTTCTTTTCCCAGATCCATCTTCATTCTTCATCATCATCATAAACAACCCCACCGCCATCATCATCATTATCATTTTCAAATCCATTCCAAATCTACATCAAAGTCTAAGCAAAATTTCATATTTCTATATCTATACATATTTATTATCTCTATCTCTATAATCTATGTATCTCATATTAAATTCGAAAACCACATTCAAAACTTATTCCATTGTTTGAGCGACATCAGCACTACGCGGGAGACACCACAACACCACCATCAGTCATAACTACCACCTAAATGTAACATCCCAAACTTATCAAGTTTGACTTTTGACGTTGACCGTCAACTTGTCGTTAGTGACCGTTAGTAACTATGTGTTGTATATGTGCTTATGTGAATTAAACGAATTACGTGAGTTATGTGTTAAAATGATTTAAAATAATGAAATTAAAGTAGATAATGATAAATGAAGTCATTTAATGTTCCTGATAAGATTTAAGGGTCGATAAGTGTTTCTGTGGGCGTTAAACGAGCCGTTAAGTGCCGAAACGAGTTATAACGAAGTGCGAGGGCCTAGATGTAAAATTGAAAGTTGTCTCCAGTATATAAGGCGCCCTATGGTCGACCAAGAACCCTTTTGATCAGTTACAAAACCCTAGAAACACCTGCAAACAAAAGCTTAGATCTAATCTTCAAGTTATAGTTGATTTCGGGAGATTTTGGAAGGGAATTCGAGTGCTTTTCGATCCGTTGATCAAGCCTACAGGTATAGCATCACCTACTGATTGTTAATCAGGTTTCAATTAGGATTTACCCCTGTAGATTCGGCCTAAAGGGTTGGGGTTCCTTGATCATGATGTTTTAGGTCAAAAACGTTGTTTTCGTGATTATAATCATTAATAGAGTTGATTAATTATGTCAAGATGCAAACTTTAATGTTGAATAATGTTGTTTATATGTAAATAAGTGAATCCCAGGTGTTTAATTAGATCCATGTGTGTTCAATTGTGTTTTTGAACCAAACGTTGCGGTTTCGAGTCGTTTTGATGATCAAAAAGAAGGATTCATTTATGCAATTGATTCAAGGATTAATTGATGTTTTCAAATGCTTAATTGTGACCTATTTGATGTCAATTTAATGGGTGTAAGTCATGGTGGAGGTTTGGGATCCGTTTGGAAGGTGAATGAAGAGAAACTGAGTTGGTTTTGCTGGTCGGCACCCCAGGTGCGGCGCACCAGGTGGGTGGTGCGGCGCACCACTGCCCAGATTAGGGATTTTGATTTTCGAAGGGAGCCGATATGCGACGCACCAAGGGCAGGTGCGGCGCACCTATACCTGATCTGAGTTTTCTGTATGATTGGTGCGACGCACCACTTGGGAGGTGCGACGCACCTGATGCCCAGTTTGCACAAAACATTTCGTTTAGCTTATAGATCGATCTTATACTCGTTCTAGGTTGTCGGGAGCACTTAGCAAGCACTGTAAGGCATACGTAACTCATTGCTAAGCAGTACCAAGGTAAGATACATGACTTTTCTCACGCTGGAGGCACAACAAAAAGTGGTTTTCTATAATTAACCTCTTAATTGGATTATCTTATGTGTGTTGGTTTTCCGAGTTATGCGGGAGGTTATGTGGGAATGTATGCATGCTGAAGTGGTTTATTATGTTATGATGACGCTTAAATATGAAGTAGTTATGTGCATATGTAGTACTATGAACATAATGTTGCTGCCATGATATCTTAACGATATTTATTGTGATGTTGATTATATTGATGCTATGATTGATTATGATATATGATGAAATATATGTGGGATTTAAGTGTGTTACACGTAGGAATGCTATGATCTGTACACGTTAGTAGGATTAAACACTAAAGTAGATGTGGGATTAATGATGTTGATGTTATGATTTGACGATGATACGTGATGAATTATATGTGAGACTTAAGTGTGATAATGTCTAGTTCACTAGATATACGTAAGAAATGTTATGAGTTGTGTACGTTAGTGGGATTAAACGTTAAAGTAGATGTGGGATTAGTTAGGTAATGAATATACCTAATGTTAAAGTAAAGTGTGAAATGTTGGAAATCGTTCTAGCCTTAGTGTTAGTGCGTAAAAGTAAGAAAGATATAAATACGTGGGAAATGCTATAGCTAAATACGTGAGATTGATGTGGGAAGTGTTAAGCTTAACCCGTGCTAGTTTATGCCTAGCTAGTGCGTACGTGGTCGCTTGAGTGGCTCCTTGCGGCATAGTTACGTGGGACTAGTATTTCCGGGTGGAGTGACTAACCACCAATGTTAAAAGCATGACGGGATACTATGGAAATGGCATTGCTTTTCCTAAAATTTAAGACGTGGGAAATCGTGCTAGTTGTAAAGCTAGTGCGTAATATGTAAACTGATTAAAGATGTAAGATGTGGGAATAAGTTGATTAAGATAAATATATGAATATGTGAGAAAGATGTACATGTAATTTAAGACGTGGGATTATGATGTGACCAATTTATACATATCGCCACATCATTATTGGCCATTTTATTAAGTGTTTTAAGTCGATTTTGTGTGCATTTGGCGCGTTTATGTTGTCTGTTAGTGTTTTCAGGCTCTAAACAGGTTACGTGTCCATTTGGTGCAATTTCGGATGATTTCTGAGGCCAAGAAGTTGATTTGTGAGTTCGAGAGTTGTTTAAAGTTGAGAAGATAGAAAATTTCAGCAAGTTCATAGTGAAAAGGTTGTCTTCGGATCAGCAGGATTGGACTGCGCCGCAGTGGGAGCATCACCAGCCCACTGCGCCGCAGTCAGCTAGTGGAAAAGTACTGGGTCAGCAGTTTTAGACTGCGCCGCAGTGGGGGTGACCAAGGCCCACTGCGCCGCAGTCAGACAAGGTGGAAAACGAGCACCTAGATCAGTTAATATCCACTGCGCCGCAGTGGGGGTATCACTCGCCCACTGCGCCGCAGTGGGACGACGGGGCTGAAGGGCTTTTGGCCATGTTTGCATCAGATTTCCAAGGGGTATAAATAGAAAACAAAAACCTAATTCCCATTTTATCCAAATTCTTTCTAAGAGCTGCTCTCCAAGGGATTCCTTCAAGGATCAAGGGTAGATTTCTTCGTCCGATTCATTGAAGATTCACGGGCACCCACTTAGAACGTATCTATTTCATTGTCTTGCAATTTCAATTTCAAGAACGATTGGTACATCATGTTCTTCTTTTATTTGATTGTTATTTTAAATTAATCATGAGTGGCTAAACATTCAATCATCCACCTTGAGGAAACTAGACGAATGATGTGATTGCTATATGTTTTAATCCAAAGAGTTGATTTCAATTATCGTTGTGTCGAGATCTTGATGATTTAATTCCTTTTTATATATTATTATGATATTGGTGGCATGTGTGTTCTTCGTTAGTGGTACTAGTTGGATGCATATGTGATTTTCAAATGGTTGTTTGTCTATGAGCAATTATCACTAGTTCATGGTATGATAGTGAATATCATTTTAATAAAAGGAGTCATTTTGTCAACGTGTTTTATAACGGTTGGTGGTACCACGTTATCTTCACATAGGCACAATTGTTAATTCGATAGTCAAGAAAACTAATTGTTGGTAAGGTTGTCTAGGCATTGGTGGTACCGGCTTGGGTAATTAAACTAGCAACTTAGGTGATTGGGGAATTTGCTCACGGTTGGTGGTACCACGTGAGCACCTTAATCTTTTACGATTATCTTTTCAACTCAATGAATTTGGTCTTAATTGAATGCAATCATGTTTGAAGTCTAGCGAATTCAAGGTGGATGATCTTTATTAATATTGTCTGAAACGAG
>CM067171.1:118034053-118055229 GCA_034093135.1 Erigeron breviscapus
TTGCAAACGACTCATATGATTGAAAAGATATAAAATTAATGATAATATACCTTTCCTACCTGTAGATCTCAAAGAGGATGCAATAAACTTGATCAAACACACTTGAATCACACGTTTTGAAGGATTTTCGACTTAGAATTTGATAGGGAATCATGGGGGGCGGCTAGGGCTTGAGAAGGAGGTTATTTTTCTGCATATTAACATCTAATGACTCCTTCCTAAACCTTAATCCCGTTTTTGACTTTCACCACATGTCAAATTTGGTCCCATTAATGCAAACCAACCTTTCCCTGCCATCTATACTTTCTCTCTCTACACTCTCTCACTAAAACCTCCATTAACACACACTAAAACACACACTCAAACTCAAATTCTAGACTTTACACTGACGGTTGTGAGCATTGTGGGGACTTGCATTATACGGAGGATTGCCCAGATAAACCAGTGCAAGATGTTAGTTATGTTCATAATCAAGGGAATTTCAACCAAAATACCGGTTATCAAAACCGGCCATCAGGTAGTTCTTACCCTACTTCTTCTTCTTTTAATGCTAACAGTTCTGGTTATGGTGGTAACAGGTTTAGTAGGTTCAACAATCAACGAGGCTCGGATCCAGAACTAAGAGATATAGTGAAGGATTTCATTAGTGCCCAGAAAGCAACTAATGAACATGTTGCAG
The DNA here is from genome assembly GCA_034093135.1 of Erigeron breviscapus. NCBI lineage: Eukaryota > Viridiplantae > Streptophyta > Magnoliopsida > Asterales > Asteraceae > Erigeron > Erigeron breviscapus. The sequence goes on from CM067171.1 coordinate 118,034,733, forward strand.
AAGAGTCCAAGAAGGTGATTTCAGTGTTGGACGCATTGACCACTCGTTTGGACGGATTGGGGCACAAGTTGGATCAAGGAGCAAAGAATCAACAAGCCACTATTAAAGATTTAGAAGGAAGGATTGAAAGGCTAGGAAACTCCAATAGGCAGCTCGGTACTCTACTGAGCAACACTCAGCAGAATCCAAAGCCTTAATTCAACAACCAAAGGCAGAATAATCAAGGATCAGGACAGAAGTACACCCCTCCCAATGCTCGAAATGAGCAAGTGAATGCCATCACTACGAGGACAGGTAAGACTTATGACTCTGCAAACCCTTTACCTGATGACTCTACCCCACTCGTGCAGGTTAATGAAGATGAAAAAACGGGTGATGAAGAAGTTGAGATGGAACCGAACCCAGCCGTGCCGATACCGGCCGTTCCATCCAAACCCGTTGAGAAACCGACGGTGAAGCCTTATCAACCAAAGATTCCATTTCCTCAACGGTTGAGGAAAGAAAAAGTCAAGGAATATTTTAAGAAATTTGTTGATCTTATTCAGTCTGTTAATATAACTGTTCCTTTAGTTGATTTGATTGCAGGTATGCCAAATTATGCGAAGTTCCTCAAGGAACTTGTCAGTGATAAGAAGAAGCTTGAAGAGGCTAAGACTGCAGTTATGAGTGTCGAATGTTCAGCCATCATTCAGAATCAGATTCCTCCCAAGTTGGAAGATCCATGGAGTTTTCTAATTGCTTGTTCTTTTGGTGCTTATTTGTGTGAGGCATTGGCCGATCTTGGGGCTAGTATCAATTTGATGCCTTATTCTATGTATAGGAAGTTGTCCTTAGGAGAGTTGACCCCTACCCGCATGAGTATTAGGCTCGCGGATCGTTCTTTCCAATATCCCATGGGGATAGCGGAAAATTTACAAATTAAAGTAGGGCACATGATATTTCCGGTTGATTTTGTTATTCTTGAGATGGAGGCGGATGCTAAAGTCCCCCTCATTCTTGGCCGACCATTCCTTATGACCGCGGATGCTATCATCCGAGTTAAGGCTAAGGAAATTTCCTTAGGGGTCGGTGATGACCGAGTCATTTTTAATGTTGATAGAGAACTAAAGCACCCTTACTCTTGTGATGAAACTTGTTTCAGGTTAGATGTAATTGAAGAAGAAGATGCTTTGGAGAAGGAGCTGATGGATTTCTTGGACATGGAAGAAGGTGAAGCATTGCTAGCTTGCAGTAAAGAAGAGCAAGAGTTGGTTAGAGATATGATGCAAGAGATTATGGCATTAAGTGTTGATGAAACTCCACCGAAAGACGAGACCTTTGAAGAGATCACGGTTAGTGATAGCACACGGGTGCTAACCTCGGTAGAGAACCTTCCTACCGACTTGGAGCTCAAGCTGCTTCCGGACCATCTTGAGTATGCATATTTGGAAGGTACATCTCTTTTACCCATTGTCATCTCATCCTCATTGATGGAGGATGAGAAATCTAGACTTATGACCGTCCTAAAGGCCCATAAAAAGGCCTTTGCATGGAAAATTTCCGATATTCCGGGTATAAGTCCAGAATTTTGCAAACATACCATAAACTTTGTTGATAATTTTAAGCCGGTTGTGCAAAGGCAACGAAGGTTGAATCCAAATATGAAAGATGTGGTTAAAAAGGAGATAATCAAGTTGCTTGATGCGGGAATCATATTCCCCATCTCGGATAGTTCATGGGTAAGTCCGGTACATTGTGTACCGAAGAAGGGTGGGATGACCGTAGTTTTAAATGACAAAAATGAATTGGTTCCCACTAGGACTGTCACGGGGTGGAGGGTATGTATAGATTATCGGAGATTAAATGATGCTACCCGCAAAGACCATTTTCCCTTGCCCTTTATTGATCAAATGCTCGAACAACTCGCCGGTAACGAGTATTTTTGCTTTTTGGATGGGTTCTCCGGGTACTTCCAAATACCCATTGACCCCAAGGACCAAGAAAACCACCTTTACTTGTCCCTTTGGCACTTATGCCTATAGGAGGATGCCATTTGGTCTTTGCAATGCCCTTGGAACTTTTCAAAGATGTATGCTTGCAATATTTCAAGACATGATCGAAACTTCCATGGAAGTTTTCATGGATGACTTTTCGGTATTTGGTAGTTCTTTTGAGAGTTGTCTTAATAGTCTTGATAAAATGCTTGAAAGGTGTGAAAGGGCACACTTGGTTTTGAATTGGGAAAAGTGTCACTTTATGGTAAAAGAGGGGATAGTATTGGGGCACAAAGTTTCAAAAGCGGGTTTAGAGGTAGATAAAGCCAAAATTGATGTTATAGCTAAGTTGCCTCCACCCACTAATGTCAAATCAATTAGAAGCTTTTTGGGTCATGCCGGGTTCTATCGTCGGTTTATAAAGGATTTTTCGAAAATTACCCGGCCAATGACCAAGTTGTTAGAAAAGGATGTCCCTTTCAATTTTGATAAGGAGTGTCTAAATGCATTCAACTTACTTAAAGACAAATTGACCAATGCACCCATTATGTCTCCACCTGATTGGTCTTTACCATTTGAGTTGATGTGTGATGCTAGTGACTTTGTTTTAGGGGCCGTGTTAGGCCAAAGGGAGGATAAACATTCCCGCCCTATTTCCTATGCTAGCAAAACCTTAAACCCGGCTCAACAGAACTATACCGTGACCGAGAAAGAGTTGTTAGCCGTGGTTTATGCCTTTGATAAGTTTAGACCCTATTTGGTTTTGAATAAGACTATTATGTTCACCGACCACTCGGCTTTGAAGTACCTGTTCTCGAAACAAGATGCTAAGCCTCGTTTAATTCGTTGGGTCTTACTTTTACAAGAATTTGATATTGAGATTAAAGATAAAAGTGGGGCTGAAAATGTGGCAGCCGACCACTTGAGTAGGCTCGAAAACCCTCACCTTGAGGAGTTAAAGGAGCATGATATTAATGATGCTTTTCCTGACGAGTTTCTAATGCAGGTGGATGTGGAGGAGGAACCATGGTATGCAGACATTGCTAACTATTTATGTGCAGGTGTTCTTCCTAAGGAAATGTCTTATCAACAGAAAAAGAAATTCTTTTCTGAGATTAAGCATTATTTCTGGGAAGAACCATATTTGTTTTGAATGTGTGCAGATGGCATGATCAGGAGATGTGTGTCCGGTGCAGAAACCCGGAAGATTTTGGATGCATGCCACTATGGACCAACCGGTGGTCATTATGGACCATCTGTAACCGGTAAGAAGGTTTTTGATGCAGGATTTTATTGGCCTTCAATCTTCAAGGAAACTCAAACATTAGTGGAGACGTGTGAAGTTTGTCAACGTCAAGGTAACATTTAAAAGAAGGACGAGATGCCACATAACTTCATTCAGGTTTGTGAGGTATTTGACGTTTGGGGAATTGATTTTATGGGACCCTTTCCGCCTTCAAATAAGTGTCTTTACATTTTAGTGGTGGTTGATTATGTTTCGAAATGGGCCGAGGCTAAGGCCTTGCCAACTAATGATGCAAGGGTTGTCATAGATTTCTTAAAGCAATTGTTTTGTCGTTTTGGTTATCCTAAGGCCTTAATCAGTGATCGTGGAACTCATTTCGCGAATCACCAACTTGCTAAGGTGTTAAAGAGGTATGGTGTTCATCATCGTTTCTCTACTTCTTATCATCCGCAAACGAGTAGCCAAGTAGAAAATACTAATAGGGCTTTAAAACGAATCTTAGAGAAAACCATAGGTGATAATCCTAAAAATTGGTCTAAGAAGTTGGATGATGCATTATGGGCTTTTAGAACCGTATTTAAGACTCTAATTGGTACTACACCTTATAGGTTGCTTTATGGAAAGATATGTCATTTGCCTTTAGAAATAGAGCATAAAGCTTATTGGGCTCTTAGGAATTGCAATATGGACTTAGTTGAAAGTAGTGAGTTGAGAATGTTGCAATTACATGAGTTGGATGAGTTGAGGTTGAATGCTTATGAGAATTCTAGGCTCTACAAAGAGAGGACTAAAGTTTGGCATGATCGTAGGATTAGAAAGAAGGATTTTAAAGCCGGTGATAAAGTTTTGTTGTTCCTTTCCAAGTATAAGTTCAAGCAACCCAAGTTGACTTCTAGGTGGACCGGCCCTTTTGTGATCAAACATGTCTATCCGTCTGGTTATGTTGAATTCTTTAAATCGGATGGAGCTACTTTTATTGTTAATGGTCACAGGTTGAAGCTTTATCATGAAGAAGAGGAAAATGTGGGAGTCGTCGTTGACGAGCTTCCGTTTTTCGGAATGGATCAATGAAGAAAAGGACTGTGAGTCGAGCTAAAGACTCGTTAATAACTTAAGCGCTTCGCGGGAGGCAACCCGTGTTTCTTGTTTTCATTATTGTTTATTTGTCATTGGTAATGTGTTTTAATAAGAATTGCAGGTAGGAGCCGCTCTCATGCCTTCCGGTAAGTCATTTTCAAGGAAGAAAACAAAGGTAAGTGTGGGGGGGAGCCATTGCGCCGCAACTACAAGTTGCGCCGCAATGGTTGAGTTTTGTTGCGCCGCAGCTTCAGTTGTTGCGCCGCAACGTGTCATGTTTCAGAAATCGAAAAAATAAAATTTAATAAATAAAGGGGTGTTGCGCCGCAACGAGTGGGGTTGCGCCGCAATCCGGGTCAAACCGGGTCAACAAAGTTACAAAAGGGGATCGGGGCTCATATTCACACAAACACTTATTTTTTCTCAAATAATTGAGCACCTACCTCCTTTCCTCTCTCTTGCCTGCCGATCCAACCCCCTCTATCTCTTTCAAATTCAATTAATTTCATCTTTTATTTCCTTTAATTAGCATCATGACAAGAACTGGAAAGGTATGTAATCCATTCTCTTATCTCAATGTTTATTGATTTAAGTTTTGCCATTGTTTTTGCTTAAAATCGAATTAACTTGTTAGTATGCTTAATTGATTGAGTACTTTCGAATTTGAATTGAGTGGATAAAGAAAAATGAATGGGTGGTTTAATTGTTAAGTTAATTGAAGATTTGTTGGATTGTTGTGTTAATGAAGATGGATTAGGGTTAATTCGGATTTATATTTAAATTGAAAGTTTAAACCCTAAGAATTAAGTTGTTATTTAGTTTGTGGGAGTTTTGTTGTTCATCCCTGCTGCTGCTCGTACTGAACCCAGAAAACAGCCAATTGCGCCGCAACTCTTAGTTGCACCGCAACTGAATTACAGACAGTGAAGTTGCGCCGCAATGAAGGTAGTTGCGCCGCAACTCGACCAGTTTCAGCCCTGCCATGGTTATGCTTATATATATGAGATTTTATATCAGGGTTTCAATATTTTAATTGTTTCTTGTATGTGTAGGAACCCGCTTCCTCTAGCCGTGCAGGACGAGGCAAGGCAAGAAGCTCGTCGGCTGCTGCACCTGTTGAGAGTGGTCTTACTCCTGAAGCCACTGCTATGGGAATTCCTACCCACCCGTGGTTACGATTCCCTAGAGCTCCTCCCGAGAAGAAGGTTGTTGAGTCCCAATGTTAATTGTAAATTTAATGATGACAAATCTGACCTATAAACACTTAGTAATCTTTTGGTTCTTGTAATCTGATCTGGGTCAGACTAAGCTGACACAGCTTACGATCTGTCTCTGACCCAGATCATGCTTCATACTTGTAATTGTAATATCTTATGGAAGCAAGTGTTATTCAAGCTGCATCAAATTGTTTTAGCATTCAGTCCAAGTCGAAGAGGAGGATTGAAGATAGAAGACCAAGATGTTAGTGGAAGACAGCTTGGGATTAGCAGTCAGCTTGGAAACACTTAGGCAGATTGGTGCCTTGAAAAACGGCCCAATCTGTGTCTGACAATCAAGTGAAGATAACAACCTGGATTGAAGATAAGGACAAATGACGTGACTAGGAAGAATCCTAGGATCCAGGTTGGTGGTTGTTTACATATGCGTGTCCATACTCCTATTGGTAGATGAAGAATGTGCGTCAGTACATGGGGGACCACAAGTACCATGAAAGGCACAATTGATTATTCCTTCATCAACCACTGAACGAATTACACGTAGCTGCAACGGACACCTAATGAATGAGCACTTGTGCCTATAAAAGCCTCATTCATGGATTGCATATGTGTGGCATTTCCTGAGAATCACACACAAGTTTCTCTGCTCTTACACACAACTTAGTCTGTACGAGATCAGCTTGGGCTGATTCTCTTGAGCGGAAACTAATTGATTGTTGTTTGTCACTTCATAGGGTTGTTTAGATATCTATAGGCTATCTTTATTCCGCAACAACCCTGTAATTCTTTGTATAGATTATTTCTTAATAAAGGATTACATTTGAAAATAACAATCTGTGTTCAAGAATGTTTTGATTCCTTTACTGCTTTACTGTTTTAATGATTCCTGCACTTTACTTACTTGCTTGATATTCTTTATCTGAATCTTAAAACGTTTTGTGTTTAAAAGTTTGTAAAGATTGTGAAAAGTTGTATTCATCCCCCTCTACAACTGTTCTGTGTTCAATATACTTTGGTATATTGATACACCGTGGGACGTATCAATTGTTATCAGAGAGGTTGTTGAGAATTAACTTGACTTGATCCTTGCATATTTTCATTTATAGTAAAGCGTAATGTCATCTTATATTGATAATGGTTCTTCAACCCGACCACCCATGTTTGACAAAGATGATTTCAGTGGGTGGAAAGGTAGAATGTCTTTGTTCCTTGAATCCATCGATAACAATATGCCTGACATCCTTACGGATGGTCCTTATGTTCCTACACAAACCATTGTGGTAGAAGCTGTGGTCAGGGAAGGTCAACCAACCATTCCTGCCACAGTCAAATCTATAGTTAAGGACAAGGCAGATTGGGGGGATGAGGATAGGAGGTTGGCAAACTTGGATGTGAAGGCAAGAAATTTCATTGTCCAAGCTGTGCCCAAAGACCTTTACCATTCAATTAAAATGTGTTCAACAGCAAAGAAAATGTGGGGTACTTTGACTGTTATGTTTGAGGGTTGCTCTACCTCCATGGAATCCACAATTACTACATTGACCAGGAGGTTTGAGAGATTTTTCTCTTTGAGAAATGAATCCTTGACTGACACTCATACCCGCTTTAATGCTTTGGTAAATGATTTAGCTGCTGTTGGAATTAATAAGAAAAATGAGGTTTTAAAGAGCAAATTTCTTGATTCATTACCACCCAAATGGAACAACTATATTTCATCTGTTAAATTAAGTTCTGTTTATCATGATCTTGATCTCCCTGGACTTTTTGGTTTGCTTCATAACCAAGAATGTTCAGAGGCTGAGAAACTAATTGCTATGGGTGATTCTTATAGTCAGCCTGCTGCTGCACTTGTTGCCTCTATGACTGAACACCCTAGTTCAATTAGTAATGAGATCATTCCTTATGTTAATGATGATATTCCTGTGATGTCAAATCCTAACTCTGTTTGTGCTGAATCTGAATGTGATGAATCTGATGGTGATGAACTAGCTAATGAAGTAGCTATGTTGGCTGAAAGGATCAGAAGGAGATCCTTTAACAAGTTTAAAGGAAAGGAAGAGGTGGCCAAGCTGATAAAGCCAAGAAGCCATTTGATATGTCCAAGGTTACTTGTTACAAGTGTGGCAAAACAGGACATATGGCTGGTGATTGTAGATCCAAAGAAACTGCTCAAGCTGTGCCAGCCAAAGGTGGAAGAGGTGAAAATACTCTAAGCTCAAGACAAAGTACAAAGCCTTGAAAGCACAAGTAGCTGAGCTGACTGAGAAGGTGAACAGAAATGAGAAGAGTCTGGTAGCCAAAGACTGGGCTGAAAGTGCCACATCATCTGATGATGAGCTGTACAAAGATGCCAAGTGTTTCATGGCAAAAGAAGCTACTCAAAGATTTGCTGAAAATCTGGTAAAAATACAACAGCAATCTGAGTCAGCTCACCAGGCATCCACCAGTCAGACTGCTCCACCTGAGGTAACTTTCTTTTCAAATCTGTCTGATAATGAGAAGCTGTCCAGACTGAACAAACTTGGTGATGAGGTTTTACTGCAAAAACATTTTAATCAAGAACTCAAAAAGGAAATACATCTTTTGAAACTTGATAACAGCTCTAAGAGTCACACCATTGAAAAACTAGAATCTGAAGTTAAAGCTCAAAAGCAATTAAACTCCATTTTGATTAAAGAAGCTAAAACTGCAGAAGAAAAGTTTTTAAAGGTAAAACAGATTACTGAAACATGGTGTATAAGCTCTAAAAGAGTTGCTAAATGTGTGAATGAACAAATACCTCATCAGATCCAAGCTATCTTTGATGGTGATTATGATAGGGCCATAGCCATAGCTGAAGTATGTGCTATGGAGCCTTGTTATCAGCCTCCTTCACCACCCAAAGTCCAAACCAAAGAGACTATTTCTAAACCAATTAAGTTGGTTCAGAAATCTGGTATTGGGTTTAAGGATCCTGAAACCATTGGTCAGACCATTGCTGAAGCTGTGTCTGAAGCTGATCAGGTTGTTGAGTTAAAACCTGAGGAAAGTCTTGACTTGTCCAAGCTGACCATCACCCAATCTGTGTCAGATTCAAAGAATAAAACAAACAAGAATAGTTTAAAGAGAAACAAAAGAAAGGATAGAGATCACAGTGTTCCAAAAGAGAAAATTAAGCTTTTAAAGAGTAAGAAGTCTGGTTCTCTAGGAAATGAGTCACTAGCAAAATCTGAGTCTGTTTCAAGTAACACCAAATCTGACTCTAAAAAAATGATCTTAAACTATGTTGAGTCCAAAACTGATAAGGTGTCTATGAAAACCAATTTTCTTAAGGATGTGTCTGATCCAAAAATTGTTGATCAAAGAAAATTGAGAGCTGAATCTAAGAAAGCTGGAATAGGCAAAGGTTTTGTTAAGAAGGAAACTTTAAATGTTGCTAAAAAGAACTTTGAATCTGGTAAAGGACAGACCAAGCAACAATGGGTTTCAAAAAGTGATAAGAGTCTGTGTTTAGTTCCCCAATCTGAGTCAGACCAGAAGGTCAGCTCTGGTGAACCCATCCTTGGATGGGTTCCCAAAATGAACTAATCTCTTATCATAATTGCAGGGCAGTCACAATGATAATACCTGGCACTTGGACAGTGGATGTTCCAAGCATATGACCGGATGTAAGTCCCTGCTATGTAGCTTTAGGATTCGCGTTGGTCCTAATGTTACTTTTGGAGATGATTCTCAAGGAAAGACTGAAGGTTTTGGTGTACTTTCAAATGGTCCTCTTACTTTCAGAAGAGTCTCATATGTAAATGGTTTGAAGCACAATCTGATCAGTGTGAGTCAGTTGTGTGATGCTGGTTATGAAGTGAGATTCAGGTCTGATAAGGGAATTGTTCTTGATTTGGAAGGCAATGTGGTTCTTATTGCAAAGAGGGATGAGTCTTTGTATTCTTTTGACATGAGAAATCCAACTGTCACAAGAGAAGTCTGCTTCATGTCAAAGTCTCAAGATGAGCTGAATTGGTTGTGGCATAAAAGGCTGTCTCATATGAATTTCAAAGACATCAACAAGCTGTGTAAGAAAGAGTTGGTGTCTGGGCTTCCAGTGATCAATTATGAGAAGGACAAGCTGTGTGGTGCTTGTGAGAAAGGCAAGCAACATAAAGCTACTTTTAAGTCTAAGACATGCTCAACCATTGAAAATTGTTTGGATCTGCTTCATATGGACTTATTTGGACCAATCAGTACTCCATCATTCACTGGAATGAGGTACTCCTTGGTAATTGTTGATGAATATTCAAGATACACCTGGGTTTTCTTTCTAAGACACAAGAGTGAAGCTGCTGACAGCATTATTCATTTCATCAAGCAAGCTGAAATTCTCTACAAAAGGCCTGTTAGGCAATTAAGAAGTGATAATGGCACTGAGTTCAAGAATATCACTCTTAATTCATTCTGCAGTGAAAAGGGAATTTCACAAGTCTACTCAGCTGCCAGAACTCCTCAACAGAATGGTGTTGCAGAAAGAAGAAACAGAACTCTTATTGAAGCTTCCAGATCCATGATGGCTCAAAACAATGTCAAGTCTCATTTCTGGGCTGAAGCAGTACACACAGCTTGCTTTACCCAGAACAGATCCCTCATTGTAAAAAGACACCAGAAGACTGCATATGAACTTCTTAGGGGGAGAAAACCTGAAATTGGTTTCCTAAGAATGTTTGGAAGTCCCTGCTATATTCTGAATCAGAAAGACCATCTTGGAAAGTTTGATGAGAAATCAGATGAAGGTATCCTTCTTGGATATGCAACAATGATGAAGGCCTACAGAGTGTACAACAAGAGAACTAAAACAATTGAGAACTCTGTAAATGTAAGCATTGATGAAGGTTGTTCTAAGCCAGACTGCTCTCCTCCTGAAGATAAAGACTTCAATTTTGAAGAACTGGCTGTACCTGAGAATGAGCCTCCAACTAATCCTCCAGTTGGAACTAATAATGCTCAAACTCAGGGGGAGCAACTCATTGAAGAAGAAGAAGAAGTTCCAATCTTTGAAGATGCTCATGCTGATCCCACTCCTCCTGAAGTTATTGTTCAGAATCCATTAAATGACTCTCCAACTGGTTCAGACTCCTCCATTCATGTCCAAGCTGATCAGCCCCTTCCTCAAGCTGATCATGCTGAACCATCTAATCTGAAACAGTCCATTGTCCCAGTTACTAGATGGACAAAGAGTCATCCAATCAACCAAATCATTGGTGATCCACTCTCTGGTGTGAAAACAAAAAGAAAGGCAACAAGTAACTTTTGCATGTTTGTCAATTTTGTAAGCAAGATGGAACCAACTGAGGTTGATGAAGCTCTAGAAGATCCTTATTGGGTTAATGCAATGCAAGATGAGCTAACACAGTTTGAAAGAAACAAGGTTTGGGAACTTGTTCCAAGACCTCATCACAAGACTATAATTGGAACCAAGTGGGTCTACAGAAACAAAATGGATGAAAGGGGAGTTGTGACCAGAAACAAAGCAAGATTGGTAGCTCTTGGTTACAGACAAGAGGATGGAATTGATTATGATGAGACTTTTGCACCAGTGGCAAGATTAGAGGCAATCAGAATGTTCTTGGCCTTCTCTGCTCACAAGGGTTTCAAGGTCTATCAAATGGATGTGAAGAGTGCATTTCTTAATGGAAAGCTGGAAGAAGAAGTCTATGTTGAACAGCCTCCAGGTTTTGAAAATTCAAAGTTTCCTGACCATGTATTCAAGCTTGACAAGGCTCTTTATGGGTTGAAGCAAGCTCCAAGGGCATGGTATGATACTTTGTCTAAATTCTTATTGGCTAATAACTTCAAAAGAGGTAATGTTGACAAGACTTTATTTGTGAGAAAGTATAATGGTGATATTCTGCTTGTACAAATATATGTAGATGATATAATATTTGGGTCTAGCAGTGAAAGACTTTGCAAAAAGTTTTCTGAATTAATGTCTAAGAAGTATGAAATGAGCATGATGGGAGAACTAAACTATTTTCTGGGTTTACAAGTTAAACAGACTAAAAATGGAATTTTCATAAACCAAGGAAAATATGTTAAAGATCTCTTAAACAAATTTGGTTTTACTGATTGCTCACCTATGAAAACTCCTATGGGAACTGGTGATAAGCTGGATGAAGATAAAAATGGTAAGTCTGTTGACATCACAGCTTATAGGGGTATGATAGGATCATTACTTTACTTGACTGCTAGCAGACCAGATATTATGTTTGCTACATGCCTTTGTGCAAGATATCAAGCTAGTCCTAAGGAATCTCATCTTAAAGCTGTAAAGAGAATCTTTAGATACCTTAAAGGTAGTCCCAATCTGGGTCTTTGGTATCCCAAAGACTCAGGATTTGATCTAATTGGCTATTCAGATTCTGACTTTGCAGGCTGTAAGATTGACAGAAAAAGTACTTCAGGAGCTTGTCAATTGCTTGGCAATAGACTTGTAAGCTGGTCCAGCAAAAAGCAGCATTCAGTTTCTATCTCTACTGCAGAAGCTGAATATGTTGCTGCAGGAAGCTGTTGCTCCCAAATTCTTTGGATGCAATATTAGCTTCAAGACTATGGTGTCACTGCAACAAAAACTCCAATCTTTTGTGACAGTACCAGTGCCATAGCAATCTCAAACAATCCTGTACTTCATTCAAGGACCAAGCACATTGATATAAGATATCATTTCATCAGGGATCATGTGATGAAAGAAGATGTTGAGCTCCACTTCATTCCAACAGACAATCAGCTTGCTGACTTGTTCACAAAGCCATTGGATGAATCAAGGTTCAACTATCTCATAAGTAAGCTAGGTATGCTTAATTTGTAGAATGTAGTGAGCTAAGTAATAGCAAATCTGACCCCTTAGAGTTATACTAAAATTTTGAGGGTAAGCTGTGTCAGACCCAGACTACCCTTAGCACTTGGTGCATTTCGAGTGAAAGAGGGTAAGCTAAGTCTGACCCAGCTTCGTGGTTATTTTTGTTATTAAATATCTCAGTGCGTTTTATTACTTTCATTATTTTATTAGTGTACTTGGTTGATCCTATTGGAGTGTGACACGTGTAGTGGTCCTACCGGTTACTGAAAAAGTACCACCACTACTGGTTGATCGTCCAATCAAAATCGTTCTCTCTCCAACTTTTTCAAATAAGATATTTTGGGTTTGAATAAAACATCAATTTAACCTAAATCCCAAATCACTTGTTCTTATTTTCCTAAAATCAATTTTTCTCTCTAATCTGATTACTGTTTTATTAAAATTAATTTCTTCTAAAATTTGTTTTCAAAATGGCATCATCATCTAATGATTCTCAATCCAGTTCTGAATCTGAAAGTCTATACCCAGCTCCTATAAGCGCAAACAAACTTGCTCCTTATGTGGTTGGAGATAAGGTAGTAGTGGTTCCTGCTGATCTTGATACTGGTAAAATCAAGATTGGTAGTCTGGTGTATGCCAATATCTATCCTCCTTCTTGGGCAAAAGGATACGATGAGATCGTGGCGTTCTTATGGCATCATCCTTTTGGCAAAGTGATGATTGAGAAGCCAGCCTGGGTGTTTCAAGATCTTTTATGTGAATTTTGGGCGAGCTGTGTTGTAAAACCGAATAAGAAAGGAGATGCTGCAATCTATGGCTCAATCCTCAACGGTAAGAAAAAGGTATACATTTCTTATGAGAGGCTTAGGTCTGCTTTTGAGCTGTCATATATGCCTGATGATGAATATGATGTTGTTGTGTCTCATACTGAAGCCAAAAATGTTTTACAAGAAGTTGGATATACTGGTCCATTGGCTTCAGTAGTTAAAATGAAACATTTAACTGGTATTTGGAACTACTTATTGAGCACAATTTCGAAAACCTTACAAGTAAAGGCAGGCAGCTTTGATCAGCCTAATGTCCTAGAATTGCAGATTTTTCATGCAATGGTCACCATGACCAGAATAGATTTTGCTGCTTTAATCTTTAAGGACCTTGTTGATCGCGTTAATAAGAAGAGTCTTACCATACCTTATGGTAGGATTCTTGCTCTTATCATTGAAGCCATTCTTGACAATGATTTCAGTCTGGCAACTGGTCAGACTGTGGAATGCAAATCTATAAATAACAACATCTTCAATAGTCCTAAGGTATCTGTGCAGGGTCTGACCCGAGCAATGCAGATCTACCTTGATTTTTGCAGGAAAAGAGAAGAGGAACAAGAAGCACTAAGGGAAGCTGTCCCTACTTTGACGCGATCTGGGTCTGACACTCAATCTGCTAATCAGGGGGACCCAGGTACACATGCTTCTGAACCCTCAAACTCTTCTGAATCTGAAAGTCTATACCCAGCTCCTATAAGCGCAAACAAACTTGCTCCTTATGTGGTTGGAGATAAGGTAGTAGTGGTTCCTGCTGATCTTGATACTGGTAAAATCAAGATTGGTAGTCTGGTGTATGCCAATATCTATCCTCCTTCTTGGGCAAAAGGATACGATGAGATCGTGGCGTTCTTATGGCATCATCCTTTTGGCAAAGTGATGATTGAGAAGCCAGCCTGGGTGTTTCAAGATCTTTTATGTGAATTTTGGGCGAGCTGTGTTGTAAAACCGAATAAGAAAGGAGATGCTGCAATCTATGGCTCAATCCTCAACGGTAAGAAAAAGGTATACATTTCTTATGAGAGGCTTAGGTCTGCTTTTGAGCTGTCATATATGCCTGATGATGAATATGATGTTGTTGTGTCTCATACTGAAGCCAAAAATGTTTTACAAGAAGTTGGATATACTGGTCCATTGGCTTCAGTAGTTAAAATGAAACATTTAACTGGTATTTGGAACTACTTATTGAGCACAATTTCGAAAACCTTACAAGTAAAGGCAGGCAGCTTTGATCAGCCTAATGTCCTAGAATTGCAGATTTTTCATGCAATGGTCACCATGACCAGAATAGATTTTGCTGCTTTAATCTTTAAGGACCTTGTTGATCGCGTTAATAAGAAGAGTCTTACCATACCTTATGGTAGGATTCTTGCTCTTATCATTGAAGCCATTCTTGACAATGATTTCAGTCTGGCAACTGGTCAGACTGTGGAATGCAAATCTATAAATAACAACATCTTCAATAGTCCTAAGGTATCTGTGCAGGGTCTGACCCGAGCAATGCAGATCTACCTTGATTTTTGCAGGAAAAGAGAAGAGGAACAAGAAGCACTAAGGGAAGCTGTCCCTTACTTTGACGCGATCTGGGTCTGACACTCAATCTGCTAATCAGGGGACCCAGGTACACATGCTTCTGAACCCTCAAACTCTTCTGAATCTATTCACAATTCTACTCCTACAAAAGAGGGTGAAGGGTTGGCCAAAACATCAGCCTCCCAAAAGGTTGATGATATCATTAAAGGGGTAACAGAGGATCTAGCCCAGATCCAAAGTGAGTCAGAGTCAATGCACATCATTCCTGAGGATGGTCAGCCTAAGGAGAGAAGTATCGAACGCATAGGTGACACTGCTTCTCCTCCCCAAGCTGATCAGACTCCTTCTATCTTACACTCTGAGTCTGCACAGGCTGCCAATGCCCCTTCTATGTCACAAGGAGGGGTACAGGCCTCAATTCTCCCTCAGGATACTTTGGTGCAACAACACACCTCTGTTGAAGGGCAATCAACTACACAAAACATTACACCTGCAGAGTCTGTGTCTGCATCTGTCCTTGGACAGAGGGATTCTGCAGGTTACTTAGCTGTCTTTAAGGCAATCATGTCAGCCCCTTGTGCAGCAAAGGGAACCATTGATGGTCCTCTCGATGTCAATGAGAATTTAATCACTATCTCCGGAAGTGATTCTTCATTCGATGATGAGTTTGCCCATCCATCCTCAAGGGATGCTCTGATGGAAGATGCCAGTGGAGGAGTTGATCAAAATCAAGATCAACACATTCCCACTGGCCCTCAGCCTGAACTAAACATCAATCTTTCTCAGGCTGACCAACTCATCATCAATTCTGAAAGATCCACTCATGAGACTCACTCTCATGAGCAAATGTTCCAAGACTCCTTAAACCTCCACCCCCTTCTAAATATTCCCAATGACCCTGAAATTAAGGATTGCAGGCTGCTCTTTCCAGAGTCAGTGGCTTTTAAGCCAACTGCAAGTTCTTCCCAAGCTGCCACTATCTCATTTTCAGATGTGGTAGGTCAGCTCACTGAGTTCATTTCAACCTCTAAGGTTGAAAGCTCAAAGCTGACCGAATGCTTGGAAAAGATCCAAAAGGATCAGGATTTGACGGTTAAGAAGGTGGACAAGCTGTGTCTTGATCAGACTGCATTGGAAGATTATGTTAAGAAAGTAGTTGATGTGATGTAGCAGAACCAGAGCAAGCTGACAGAGTCTCTTGATAGTCTTACAAAGGCAGTCAATGAAGAGAATGAAAGAAACAAGAGCACTCTGGGTCAGATTGAAAATGCTGCAACCAAATTCAAAAGGGATGTCACCATAGAACTTTGATCTGCATATAAGTCATAAGCAGATTTCAAGAAAGATCTGATTGAAGTATCTAAGGGTGTTAAATCCAAGATAGAGCTCCTCAATGAGGATTATGTTGAACTAAGAAGATCCTGTGGTCTCACAAATATCAAAATTGACTTGATCAACAATACACTCCAAGGCTTTCTTGTAACTCCAGTGAGCTCTTCCCCTGCTGATGATGATAAAAAGGGGGAGAAGAATGCTAAGAAGAGGAGTGCTATGAGTGAAGCTGAAATAGAAAGACAAAAAGCTCAGGTTGATAGAGATATTGAAGATTATCTTAAAAGGTTGAAAGTGAGACAGGATAAGGCTAGAGCTGAGGAGGCTCAAAAAGATAGAAGAGTGGTTGTGTATGGTTCTAGGATGGAAAGTGAGAAGAAGGACATGGAAGAGATAAAAAGACCAGAATCTGAGTCTGGTGCTGTTGGAAAATTGAATGAAGAAACTAGAAAGGAGAGTGATACAACCAAGGGGGAGATTGTCAATGAAATGGGAGATATAAGGAAGGATGTTGGTGTTGAAAAAGATATAAGGAAGGCTTTTGTAGTTGAAAAAGAAAAGGTAGTTGAAAAAGAAAAGAAGGTTGAAAAGAAAAGAAAGTTCTCCCAAGCTGACCCTGTACAATCTGTGCCAACTCAAGCTGACCCAGCTCCCAATGTACAAATTGATGAATCTTCATCTAGTGAAGACACAGCCACTCTATCCCAGTTCATGATCAAGAAAAGAACAACTGAAGCTGGGTCAAGTGGTGTGAAGGTCTTAACTGAGAAAGAGAAGGATTGGGAGACTGCAACTAAAACTGCTCCACAGCTTGGGGTATTAGTTGAGGTGGCATATAAGATGATTAAGGAGGACAGACTAGAAAGGGAAAGAATTGTTGCAACTAAGTCTGATTCTGAAATTGCCAAGGCTGTTCAAGAACAATTAAATAAGGAAGATGAAGAAGATCTTGCAGCCATTGGTTCCAAAAAGAAAGTTGTAGGCAAAGGAAAGGAAAAGAAGAAGATGGTGGTTCATTCTAAACCATCTCAGAAGGTTAAAGATGTGGTGCAAAGTGTGAAAGCCCATAATTGGTTTGATGCCTTGGAGAAAAGACAAGTCACTGAAAATATCCATTATAGAAGGCATCCAGAACCAATCCTCCAAGTTCTACTAAAAAGGCGAAAAGGAAAGAACATTCCCAACATAAGGTTTACAAGGAAAGGTTATGAAACCAACTGGGAAACCCATGATCTTGACAAACTGCTTGATCTAGGATACACAGAGTGGGTGGAACTACATAATATCATTACTGGTATGTCTGGAGTTCACAAAGAGACAGTCTTGGAAGCCATTGAGAAGAAGTTAGCTGCTGTTGTAAAGTACAAGATTGATATCTCTGGCCTTCCAAGACCAATTGCATATGATATGGATCATGAAGATGAGTCAGCTGAGACACTAAAGAAGAAAAGAAGAAGGTATGAAAGGATTGATGCTCCTGGAGGTGACCATTCTGTTTTTCTCCAAAACTTGTCTCCTACAGAGTTGCTAGCACAATTATCTTCTGGTGCAATTGACAAGATTCTTGATAATCTTAATCTGTCTCTACCTGCTGGTGTCAAAGATGCAAGATGTGGGAAGTTCATAACTGAACCTGAGCATGGGATGTACTTTGTAGATGCTAGAGGAAATTTGGTGTTTCAAAGGACTGCTGAACTAAAACAGGTACCATCTATGCACCTATTTACCTTATACAGATTCTGCAGAAACTTTAGTGAAGAAGGTAATGGGTATGAGCAGTTCCTTATAGATGAAAAGTTAGATAGGCAACTAGATGTGAGAGTTGCCCCATCATTTGAGGTTAAGCAAGAAGCAATTGAAATGCTTGGAGAATAGTGATGTAGATTGTAATATCTTTGATTTATTCTCTATATATACAAAGGCAGTTGTACAAATTCAGCTTCTTGGTTAAAATTTCATATCAGATTGAAAAGAACCCAAAAGATTCAAAGGGTCACAAGCTGTTAGTCATATTTTCATTTGATTCTTTGTAAGCTGATAGTTAGAAGTGTAGTTGGGTTTTGTCATCATTAAATAGGGGAGATTGTTGAGTCCCAATGTTAATTGTAAATTTAATGATGACAAATCTGACCTATAAACACTTAGTAATCTTTTGGTTCTTGTAATCTGATCTGGGTCAGACTAAGCTGACACAGCTTACGATCTGTCTCTGACCCAGATCATGCTTCATACTTGTAATTGTAATATCTTATGGAAGCAAGTGTTATTCAAGCTACATCAAATTGTTTTAGCATTCAGTCCAAGTCGAAGAGGAGGATTGAAGATAGAAGACCAAGATGTTAGTGGAAGACAGCTTGGGATTAGCAGTCAGCTTGGAAACACTTAGGCAGATTGGTGCCTTGACAAACGGCCCAATCTGTGTCTGACAATCAAGTGAAGATAACAACCTGGATTGAAGATAAGGACAAATGACGTGACTAGGAAAAATCCTAGGATCCAGGTTGGTGGTTGTTTACATATGCGTGTCCATACTCCTATTGGTAGATGAAGAATGTGCATCAGTACGTGGGGGACCACAAGTACCATGAAAGGCACGATTGATTATTCCTTCATCAACCACTGAATGAATTACACGTAGCTGCAACGGACACCTAATGAATGAGCACTTGTGCCTATAAAAGCCTCATTCATGGATTGCATATGTGTGGCATTTCCTGAGAATCATTCTTCACACAAGTTTCTTTGCTCTTACACACAGCTTAGTCTGTACGAGATCAGCTTGGGCTGATTCTCTTGAGCGGAAACTAATTGATTGTTGTTTGTCACTTCATAGGGTTGTTTAGATATCTATAGGCTATCTTTATTCTGCAACAACCCTGTAATTCTTTGTATAGATTATTTCTTAATAAAGGATTACATTTGAAAATAACAATATGTGTTCAAGAATGTTTTGATTCCTTTACTGCTTTACTGTTTTAATGATTCCTGCACTTTACTTACTTGCTTGATATTCTTATCTGAATCTTA
Source organism: Erigeron breviscapus (assembly GCA_034093135.1). Classification (NCBI taxonomy): domain Eukaryota; kingdom Viridiplantae; phylum Streptophyta; class Magnoliopsida; order Asterales; family Asteraceae; genus Erigeron; species Erigeron breviscapus. The sequence goes on from CM067171.1 coordinate 118,053,782, forward strand.
AAACGTTTTGTGTTTAAAAGTTTGTAAAGATTGTGAAAAGTTGTATTCACCCCCCTCTACAACTGTTCTGTGTTCAATATACTTTGGTATATTGATACACCGTGGGACGTATCAAAGGTTGAATATACCAACAGGTTGGCCACTATTTTTCAAAAAGACATAGTTGAACCAAGATACATGGAATCAAACATGCCGGATACATTAAATGCTCGTGGGGGTATAAGTAGGTATATGCATTTGATGGGTAGTTCGAATGATAATGATGGTAATCCCGTTGCCAAAGAATTTAGTTTGTGGTTTGATGTATTTCAGAATCGGGAGATAGTTTGTAAGGAGTGGTGTTTGGAGGTTTATTCGACTATTTCTGTTGAGAACATAGAGAAGGCAAAGGATGTGTTTGCTGATCAGGTCATTTTCTTTCGTTGTGGGGGTGTTAATAGAAACCTCACTATTGCTGAGTTTGGGTTGTGCACGGGGATGTACACCCAAGAGATGTTGGATGATCCTGTTTTCGAGCGTCTCTTAGCCACTGATGTTAGGACTACTTCTGGTTTTAATAGGCATGCAGGTGATTTTAGAGACTACTACAACCAGGTGTTTGGGGGTCGCGCTTGGCGGGCAGCTTGTGGGGCAAATACACTTCAGTCGCCTATTTTGCCCTTGTTCCACAAGATGTTAGTCTGTAAGTCCCAACTCAATAGATGGTACTACCTGAAGACACCTCTATGTCGACGGTGGAGTTACTTTGCAATATAAACGCTGAACTGAAGACGACCAGTTACAGAGAGTATATACCAAGTTCTAGATAGATTACTTATTTAAGTGACAATAAGTAAAGAACAATGCAATAATACAAAATACTTGTAAAGTAAATTGGTGAGACAATATGTAATTTTCAAGTGTAATTTATTTATTAACTTTAAATAAATTACAAGGTTGTTGCGGAACCAAGATAATACAAGTATGTAAATATCCTAACAACCTATGAACTACAATTGATCTACACTTGGAATTTCACTAAACAATCGAAACACTTAAAGTTGTGAAATGTTCCTTTTTACGATTGAGAGAATATTGCACAAGTTCACCAAGAATATTGTAGGTTTGCAAAGTGTGTGACTTCTAAAAGTGTTATTCTTGGTTGTGCAATGACTTGTATTTATAGGCAAAGTTAACATTGGGATGTTAACTTTGGCCGTACAAATATGGTTGAGAACATTTAAGGAATAGCATTTAATTCCTTAAAATGCTGTGTAAAGTTGCAGTATAAAGCAACTTTATTCAACCAGCTTTATGTACCTTTTTGTATTTAAATAATAAGATAAATCTTATTATCCGGGTAAAAGCACATAAAGCATCAAAGTCAATTCCTCGTAATCAGTGTAAAGCTTTGTAAGAGCTTTCCACTGACGGTCTCCAGTTTGTAATTGACTAGAATGTCAACTGGG